>JAQPPZ010001748.1:35000-686523 GCA_028583015.1 Wollemia nobilis | reverse complement strand
TAACTATGGTTGGATAAGTTGCAAATGGATCAAGAATACCTAGAATGAAGTTGATTAGAAAAACAAAGGGTGCACCAATAAATGTTGCATCAACAACAATTGCACTAGAAATGATTGTAAACAACAATGCATGAGGATGTCCTCACACCTAGTACCTATAGGCAACAAGCAAACCCATCAAAGGCACATTGTGCAACACCATTACTCACCTTCTAGACCAAATTAAAATCATCCTCCTCATGTGCCCATCCATCACCATAGGTATCAATAGCATCAACGACAAAATCATCAACTAGAATATGAGGTCTATGAGTATCTAGAGTCAGAGTATCAGGACCAAGGATATCCTGAATCACTCTGTAAGTACATGTTTATGATTATATTCAACCATATCATCCCAAAAAAAATTTCCACCTTCCCCTTCTCAAATACCAATGTAGGAAGATGAGATAATATCATATCAAGCTTACAAGGTGCTCACAGAGTGCATAGAATCATTTGAGAAGTAAGGAATGGGTTATAAAAATCCAAAACTTCATCAACTATATAATCAACCACTCCATCCTTCGGTCCCATATCCTCCATATCCTAAACATTTTGAAATGCCAAAATTGGATAAATTTAAAGGAGATGATGATGCACAAGAACACAACTAGTTTCATGAACCTTTATTTCCAACTTCATAATGATGATGCCTTGTTACTTAGGACCTTAATAATGCTCTTTGACCCAGCCATAGAGTGGTATAATCATATACCAAGGCACATCATCTATAGCTTTGAAAAACTTACTACCACATTCCTGGAATGCTTCTCATTTGGCATAAATAAGAAATCAAACTTGATTGACTTTTCCAACCTTCCATAATTTGATGATGATCCTATCAAATAATATGGTAGTAGGTGGAGAAAGGTTATGTCAAAATTGCCTTTCACCTTACCCATCATAGAACTTACCTAAATTTTCACTAGGAGTTGTTCAAATCAAGTCTCTCTTTTCTTACAACTACAACAATATCAAACATTTGAGAAAGGAAACATCAAGGTCATTGACAAAATCAAGGTCTAGGAAGGAAACATCAAAATTTGCAAGAAGGAATGGAACAAAAACCCTAGAGGTAATTATACACAACAAAAAACACCTTTGATCAATCAAGTTATCCTAAGTGTTCCAAGGCCTGAGAAACAAACAATGCCCCAACAACCCAACTATTAGGCTCAACCCCTCCTACACAAAACCATGACCAACCTCAATGAAATTAGGCACAAAATCAACTACGCTGCCCACATCACAACTATACACCATTGCCTAAGTCTTTGGAATCACTTTTTAATCGATTGTGTGGGGTGAAGGCTATCACCTTACTTGAAATTTACCCCATGGATCCAAATTATCCAAACCCTAAGATGCATAGAGAGGACCTGTATTGTCTCTATCATTGAAAAATGGTCATGATATCGAGGCATGCTATTCATTTAAGAGTATATTATAGGATATGCTTGATAGAAATCAACTACAAATTTATAATCCCCTTGCTACCAATAACCAATATATGGGTATATTCAAGGATCCCTTACCTATTCATGAGGTTAGGAATATCAAATAAGATAAGTCAATGAAGTCCACATGGTGCCATCCAATAAAGGGTTTGTAGGGATGATCAATATGGTGATAAGAAATGGGAGATATCCTAACCAAACTGCACCACCTATAGCTCCAACCAATATTAATTCTACCTCATAGTCCTTGTCATAATCAAATCCTATCCAAGGTCTACCACCCCAATCGATGGTGATAATAAAAGGTAGGCTTACCCAAAGTCTACAAATAATATAGGCCAAAATTTCCATCTATGAGTTGATACAACAATTGCCACGACACATAGATGCTCTGATGGAGATTCTAAAATCTATTGAATTGCAGTCCCAAGATCCCAATGCTTTTACCAATTTCTTGGGGTATGTTAAAAAATATAAAGAATCGATCATAACTTTCTATGATCATGAGATTAATACAATACCCAGTGATAAATTTGATCCTCCATTTCACATCATTGCTTGTATAAACTGGATCCCCTATAAACAAGTGTTGATTGGTACAAGTTCTTCTATCAACATAATCACCACTATTGCACTGGAACATATTAGCCTTCTAATATCGTATATTGTAGCATTCACTTTCACTCTTTGAGAATTTAACAATGCTCTATGCTCTACGATTGGCACAATAGTCCTTCCTATCCAGGTTGGACTAAAGACGAATCCTACATTATGCCATGTTTTAGAAGGTGTGATGTAATATAACATATTGCTTGATCAAACTAGGATTAGAGATATGAAGTGCACCCCATCTATACTATGCCAGTGCATTAAATATTTCCATGAGGGACAAGTTCATGTAGGCCATTCAGACTTCGAGCCTTTTAAATACTGTAATATGTTCAACAATCCATAAGAATTTATCTTACCATCCATGCATCTGGACATCTAGCCTGATGGCCCTATTGTAGGCCCAAAATGACCACATCCTTAGAAAAATTTGAAATATTTTAGGCAAAGAAGGATGGTCCATCCCATGTGATACCTAATGTATTTTATAGTGGTGCAGGACATGATGTTCTATTCTACGGTTAAAATGGCTAAAGTTCACTTTACCTCTTTCGAAATCATGGATCATAAAATATTTTTTAGTAAGTCTAAAAGCTCAGTGGTCTGTAGCATGTTCTAAATCATGCAACATTTGACATGTTTCTATCCCATAGTAAAAATAGTAAAATTTCACACTTGCTTACTTCCAAGCCATGGTACAACGCATATTGTTCTAGCCCACACATGCTAAAGGCTATTTCAAGCTCGTTCTACCCTGTGAGAGGTCAAGAGATTTTTTTAATGGCACAACACACATGTTATAGTCCATGGTTAAAATGGTCAAACATTATAAAATTGAATAATAAATTAATGAACTAGCACAAAATTCTATATAGCATATGTCTTATGTTATATCCCATGTGGGCTAGAGTGATGCTCTACCCTACGGTTAGCCACAGTCAAGCTAGAAGGCATGAGTTTTGAGGCATGGACTATAACACATTGTAGATCATGTTCTATGTCATGGATTTGAATAGAATCTAAAGCATATTTAAGAATAAGAGTCATGGTCTAGCACAATATTCCATCCCATGCACCTCCAAGTATATTTTCACACTAAAGCCTCATGTGCTCCAGCCTACGATAGAAGTGGTCAAAAGAAATGATAAGTTTTAAGAGGAGCAGGCTACGACATGTTCCACATTGTGAAGCTATCAAAGGCTTTCAAGATTTAATATTGGTTGTTAGTTTACAGATCAATGTTTGGTCCATTCTAATGATATCTCGAGCACATAAAAGTAGAGCCTTTGTGACATGAATTGGTTGAGAAAGAGAGCTAGTAGACAAAGCATCAATGAGACCAAGAACAAAGAAAATGTAGTTGCAATCAGCTATATATCTATGGTAGATAAAGTCTACAAGAATTAAATATGATTGGAATCACATTTTTGATAGGTTGGAGCCAAACCACCATGAAGAACCATCAAGTTTCAAGGGTCGAGCTGCAAAGGAGTGCAAGATCACACAATTTCTTCTATTCTCAAACACAAACCAAAGGTTGTCACCTTAGCATCTGGATGATTTGGCATTTCATTTTCCTTGTAATGATTCATTTCTTTCAATTTATTTTTAAGCATGTAAAAACTATAAAAGGAGGTCGAACCCTCATTTTGATTTGTTATCTCTCTAGGGACTGTATTATAATTATCAAAGTATTACAATGCTTCTTCTGTATATCTCTATATAAGTACTATAAAAATATTCTATATCCTCTATATATATTCTTAGAGAGGTCTACGTGTGTTTATATAACACACCTACAAAACTTCTGTTACAAAGAAGTTGTAATAGTCAATTCATTCCAGACTAAACTAAGACAGTCTAGTAAATGTGATCGACATCTACTAAAACTGGAATTCAGTTCTAACGGTGGCATGCTCTCTAATTGGTGTGTGCTTCACTTGGCATTGGTAGGAAATTCTCATATGTTGGTGCGATCCCCAATTTATCTCTACATGACATAGAGTTGGAACTGCACCAATCACTGTTGTCCACATCGTGCTTGTCTGGTCAATGGGCGAAGAACAGGGGTGCCTTCCCTATGAGGAAGGTGCCTAAGTATGTCGGGTGCCTTCTCTATGTGGAAGGTGCCTTACTGTCATTGGCACCTTCCTAGAAGAGGAAGGCACTTATATTCTATTGGTGCCTTCCTGTGAGAGGAAGGCGCTTGCCTTCTAGTGGTGCCTTCCTATCGGTGCCTTCCTTATGAGAGGAATGTGCTTGCCTTCTAGTGGCACATTCCTTATGAGAGGAAGGCACTTGCCTTCTAGTGGCACCTTTCTTATGAGAGGAAGGCACTTGCCTTCTAGTGGTGCCTTCTCGTCGGTGCCTTCCTTATGAGAGGAAGGCACTTCTTTTCCTTTGGCACCTTCCTGGAAGAGGAAGGCGCTGGCCTTCTATTGGAAAATTCCTAGGAGAGGAAGGTGCTTGTCTTTCCTTGGTGCCTTCTTGGAAGAGGAAGGCACCTACTTACGCTTGGTGCCTTACTAAAAGAGGAAGGCACCTACCTTCTCTACATTAATTCTAAAAGAAACAAAGTGCTAGGTCCATGAAAAGACCTCGACTGATCCAAATCTAACTAAATCAACTGCAATTCCACAAAAATGCACTGAAAACACATGAATTAGATAACATGCATAATTTCATCAAATAATTATATAATCATTCATAAACATATGCAATACTTATTATACAGCCGCATAATAATCAAGAAATTGTATACAAAATAATTATTTTTGATGCAATAATTATTTCTGATGCTCATGATTCCCCCACGCCTAACATATGCCACGCCCTCGTGGCATCAAAACTATAGGTAGTCCTACTGAACCCTCATCGTTGCTATTTATTGGTGGATCTGGCTGTACCTACGGCTCGTGTCTACTTCTTCTACATGTTGGCATCTAGAGGTGTGGCTCTTATTTTTCTATGTAGAGCTAAGGGTGCGACTGTCGGCTGTCCTTTCCTCGTTTTGGCTGCTATCGGCGGTGATCTAGCTAGCGTTGTCTCTGTTGAATGGAATGCATCTTTTGCAACTTGCCATAGGTCAGCATACGGAGGTCTTATCACTGTAATAAGGATATATGAATTATCCCTCTTAGAATGAACTACTTGGGCTTTGTATAATCGGGTTGCTTCAGGAGTAAGCCCTGCGTTCTCCCTTGTAATGGTCATGGCCTCCAATTTGGGGCCATATACCCACCACCATTCAAAATACCTTCTTATCATGGAGGGTCATCCTCAGGATGACCCATAAATATCCCATAACTGGATGTCCTCTATCGGATTGATGCAGATACCAGAGTCCCCTTGCATCCTCAAGGTTGCCTTCCTGGTATCCTTAGTTGTTGTCATCTCTTTGAGCAGCCGTTCAAACTATTTTTGCCTCTCTGTGAATGGCTGCATATCCCACTCATCTTCCTTTGGCTTGGCAAAGGTCACCTTCACCTTATTTCAAGCCATCCTGGGCCGTTTTCCTCTGGCCTCTGTAGAAAATGTGGTAGCTTGAATAAGGGTTTTCCCTTTCTCTCTAGCAGACGTCTTCTCACTCTGAGGGCCTGCTTTGTGGTCCTTGGAGCATTCTCTTCACTATGTACTGCCATCCCTGGGGGTGCTTCTTTGTCCCCCTGTCTGTCCTGTGCTGACCCCTCAGGTTCTTCTCTTCCTTCCTCAAGTCAGGGTAGTTCTTCCTTATCCCCCGGTCCTATCTACTATTTTTGGCCGTCATCCTGCTCTGTATCACTTAGGACAATGATAGGGGGTGTTGTGGGACTTATTTCCATTTCACTCCTAAAAATAGAGGAATTCTCCCCTACCTCCGGGCTACTCTATCGGGTGTCCGATTGAAATTCTCCCAAAGAGAATACTCATTCTGTAGATGTGGAAGAATTCATTGGGACTTCTATTTCCTAGTCAGTTTGGGTCGACATGTCCCTTTTTTCCATTCCCCTATCCTAGAGTAGCTGGTTCTCCTCCCACAACTATTGGACCAGCTGCTCAAGCTAGGTGATTCATCTTTCTCACTCTTTCAATTCCCCTTTGTTCTTGTTCTAGCAGTCCTCCAAAATTTGTTGGGCCATCCAACAATTGGTTTACCAATCCAACGCTTCCTCCAAGGCCGCATTGATCTGATCATTGCTCCCAAATGTCCCCGCTTCTTGTGGGCTTTGATTTGTCAATTGTTGGAGGTTTTGGGCTGCAACGTCGACTTTTGGGTCACTCTGTTCTTCTTCTATCGAGAGGAGTCACCATAGGTGTTTCCTCTTGGGGATTGGTTCTGTCAGCTAGAACTCGACCTTGCTGCTACTAAGTGGCGCTCCTTCCTCTTCACACTCGGGCACTAGGGAATGCTCTCTTTCCTCTATGCATTCAAGCACTGGTGAATGCCCTATTTCTTCAATAAAATAGGTCAATGCCAATTGCTCTATACTCACCATTTCCACTACAGGGCTTCCCTCTTCTTGTCCTATTTTTGCAACAACATCCTATTGCCCTTCTTGGCCACCATCTCCCTCTATGTCGAGGTTTTGCCTCTATGCTTTTGCATGGTGGACTAGTGCTGATATTAGCCCATGGTGGGCCAAGGCGGATGGTGCTCCCTTCTGGTACCTAGCCTCTTCATCCCTCAGAACATTTTCCAGGTAGAAGGGCATGTTCAACTTCCTTCCATGCACCAGGTGATTCAGAAACTACACATGGTTAGCGTGCATATGGGTATACTTCCTAGTGCATGTAAAGAATCGAGAAACCTACTCGAATATATTTTGTAGGTGCATGGGAAGGCTACTTTTGGGTAGCCCTTACTTATATATCTGCATAGTTTCTTCTGGTAGTAGCACTTTGGCATACGACTTCAACAATCCACCTTTGTATATGCATTCCCCTATGAGGGGCAATCTAGTCGCCTGCGAGATGTATTTGGGGGTGGCTGGAATTTCTACCCCCCGCACTTGAGCTACGTCGCCCCTCAAGGAGGCAGTGAATTCCTTGGTTGCCTCCATATCCTAGCCCTAACTAACTAGGGTACAATATTCGAGCCATCCCTCAACCTCGAACTATGTCTTTACCGCTCCCCTGATTCCTTTCGTATCACTCGGTTCATTCTTCTTCACCACGTGATTCTTCGACCTTCCTCCCATGGTGCCTTCCCTTACTACTGCATTTTTTTTTCTATCCTTCCTTCTTTAGGAAGGCACCTTCTTATAGGGAAGGCGCCTAACCTTAGCATTTATTTCTAGGGTACACCTTTCAAGCCATATCATTGGCATGCGGTTTTGGCTATGGGGGGATATGATTTTTATGATGGCAATATTTTTTCCAATACTACATAATTTATAAATAATTATATAAAAATTTGAGTTAGTATGCGTGTACCTTATTCGACGTTTCATGCATCATGAAGAGCGCTGATTCGCTAATTTGTGACACGAGGGAGGGGTATGGTCATCTGATGTTGCTTGTTCATGTGGTGGTTTCATTCTGATCGAGGCACTCAAGAGACATAAGTGATGGTTGTATGTGGAAGGCACTCTTTGGTACCTTCCTAATGTGGAAGGAGCTTATGTGGTGCCTTCCCGATGTGGAAGGCACTTATGTGGTGCCTTCCTAATGTTGTCGGTTCTCTCTGAATGGATGAGCCTTTCGGTGGTGGAAGACACCTTTTTGATGATGGCACCTTCCTACTATGGAAGGTGCTTCTAAATGGGTGTGCCTTCCCGATGTGGAAGGTGCCTCAGTCTGTATGCGCCTTCCCAATGTGGAAGGTGCATTGGGATTCCATTTTTTTGTTGTGTGGCACCTTCTAGCCATGAAAGGCGCATATATATATATATATATTTTTTTTTTTTTTTATATTATATATATATATTGTGTGCTCCTTATTTATAAGGAAGGCGCCTTCTTCTAGTAGGGCACCTTCTTTATAAGGAAGACACCTTCTTCTGGTGGGGCACCTTCTTCATACGAAAGGTGCCTTCTTTTGGCTGGATGCCTTCTTCATACGAAAGGCTCCTTCTTCTAGCTGGGTGCCTTATTTATAAGGAAGGTGCCTTCTTCTAGCTGGGCACCTTATTTATAAGGAAGGTGCCTTCTTTTGTACCTTCTCGATGTGGAATGTGCCTTATTCTCAGCAATCATGTTGTGATTGACTAGGAAAGGGTGATCAAGCCTTCTCAGTCTTGCTTCACGCTGCCTCAACTTCTACCTATGAGTGTCAATGTCAGAATGCTAAGATGAATTAGGCCTAGTTTCCTAGATACCTATTCCTCATGCTTTCAGGTCTTCCACCTGCAAAAATAAAATGAAAAGAAAGAAAAATAAATGCAGTTAGACACATTATGTGCCTATTAGGCCTTGGGTTAGGATGCCTATAGCTTGCATGCGGGTGTCGTCCCTGCAAAACACATTGTAAGAAAAAAACTAAATTAACTTATTTTGGTGAGCACCTCCATGCCCACTATTTCACCTGTTAGAGTTTGGTCCAGTTCTAACAAGATGGGGTCTCCTCCATGTCTATTATGGATTCCACCTATAAGGTTTTAGATGTGTTATAGGGGCGTAGTCGGTGGCCATTTACTGTTAACATGATGTTGCTACCATAAATTATTCTAACATGCACTGCCCCATTCTTGATGATCTCTACCACCTCATACGGTCCCATCCATCTTTGCATTAATTTACCTTTTCCTTCCTAGAACTGAGAATTGTACAAAAATACCCATTCTCCTTATTGGAACTGCTTTAGTTTAATGTGTCGATCATGCCACCGCTTTCTTTGCTTTTGTATGATTTCCATTCTCTGTAGAGCGTCCATTCAGATTTTGTCTAGTTGATCTAGCTATCAAATCCTTTCTTCTTGAGTGTCATCCAAGATCAAGTTTAATTCTAAAGCCATCCTCAATATCTTGATTTCAAATTCAATGGGCATCATCGCACTCTTCCCATAGACTAGTTGGAAAGGTGTGAAGCCTGTGGTGGATTTCCACGTGGTATTATATGCCCAAACTACCTCTAGCAATCGTGTAGCCCAATCCTTTCTGTTTTTCTACATGGTCTTTGTCATGATGTTCTCTATTTCTTTATTCATCACTTCCACTTGCCCATTTTCCTGTGAATGGTAGGGTGTAGTTTTATTGTGCCAAAATCTGTATTGATCGATCAACTCTTTGATCAACCTGGAGGTAAATTGAGGCCCCTGGTCTATTGTTATCTCTCTAGGGACCCCAAATCATGTAAAAATATGGGAAAATAAGAAATTGGTGACTATTATTTCTTTTGAATCTCTCAACACTTAAACTTTAACCCATTTGGTGACATACTATGTACAGACCAAAATAAACCTCCTCCCTATTGAAGGTGGATTAATTGGTCTCACGAAGTCAATGCCCCACTTATCGAAGGGTTCCAGGTGTACCTGAGGCTGGAGGGGCATTTCGTCTCGATGGGTTGGTCTGCCCACTATTTGGCATTCATCACACTTGTTGGCATACATAGTTGCATCCTTGAACAGAGTGGGCCAAAAGTACCCAGCCTGTAGGATTTTGTAGGAAGTTCATTTCCCTGCAAAGTGTCCTCCGCATGGTTCATCTTGACACATTTTGAGTACTTTTGAGAAATCCTACTTTGCTATGCATCTCCTTATAATCTGGTCACGTCCTATTTTGAATAGGAGGCCATCAATCCATAAGAATGATGCACTTTTCTCTATGACCACCTGCTTTTCTTGGAAAGAGAGAGTAGGTGAGGTTCTTTCAATGGCCAAGTAATTGGCTATATCTGTGTACCATGGGATTTGCTCACTAATGGTGAACAAATGTTCATCCAAAAATTGGTCTTCCACTACTGTATGGTCTGTTGATATCAATATGGATAGAAAATCTTCTACGATGTTGTCCTTGCCTAGTTTGTCGACTATTATGATGTTGAATTCCTGCAGTAACAAGAGCCACCTAATAATTCTTCCACCAATGGCTGGCTTGCTCATCAAGTATCTGATAGCCATGTGGTTTGTATGGAAAAATACCTTATACCTAGTGATATAATGGTAGAATTTGTTTATGGCATGCACAACTACAAGGAACTCCTTCTCCGTCATCGTGTAGTTGAGCTTGGCTCCTACCAAGTTTTTATTGACATAGTAGATGGCATAAAATTCTTCATCATCCTTCTATCTGAGGACTGCTCCAATCACACCATTGGATGCATCACAATAGATATGGAATGGTATGGCCCAATTTGGTCCTCTTAAAATCGATGTGGATATCAATTTTTCCTTAAGCAATTGAAATGCTTCTTCGCAGTCTTTCATCCAATTGAACTCCACATATTTAGATAATAGAGTGTGCAGTGGTTTTGCAATTTTGCTAAATTTGGCGATAAATCATCGGTAGTACCTGACTAATCCAAGAAAAATCCTCACCTCTCTCTATGTTCTAGGGCTGGGTAGGTCTCTGATGACCTCAATTTTTATTTTATCAACCTTTATTCCTTCTACGGAGAGGTGGTGTTCCAGTACGATGTCTTCTTGCATCATCATAAAGCATTTCTCGTTGCTCAAGGACAAACTATTTTCCTTGCTTATTTCAAGCACTCTTTCCAAGTTTGTCATTTCCTCGTCAAAGGTTTCTCCATAGATGGTGAAGTCATCCATGTATACTTCGATCGCATCTCCCATCATGTCTAAAAATATGCTAAGCACCACCCTTTGAAAGGTGGCAGGTGCATTGCACAATCCAAAAGGTAATACCCGATAGGCAAACTTTCCCCATGGGTAGGTGAACGTTGTCTTGTCTTGATCCTCTTCTCCTATTTGTATCTAGTTGTATCCACTAAATCCATCCAAGAAGGAGAAATACTTCCTCCCTGAGAGTGTATCCAAGACTTGATCAATGAATAGGAGCGAGAAGTGGTCCTTCTTGGTCACTTTGCTTAATGCTCTGTAGTCCAAATAGATTTGCCATTTCTCATTCTTTTTAGGGACTATCACTAACGGTGATACCCACTCGCTGTCAAAAAATGAATAGATGAATCTGGCAGTCAAGAGTTTTTACAGTTCTTCCTTGACAATGTCTTTCATTGCCATATTCATTCTTCTCTGTGGTTGCCTGCTTGGAGTTACTTAATCATCTAGGTATATACGATGGGTATAGATATCTGGGCTGATACCATTCATATCTGAGTATTCCCATGCAAATGCCTATTGGTTTCTAAATAGGAGCTCTTCTACTTTTATCAATTGTGTGGGAGTCAACCCACTGCTAACATTCAATGTTCTTCCTGGCCCGACATGTATCTACTAAATGTGGTGATCTTGGGTGCCAGCCAATGGTGATCCAGGTGTGGAGATGGAGGACTCCCCTTGGAGGAACTCCATAATAGTACTATCTTCATCTTCTTCTACCAACTCATCCAACATCATCATCGGCTAGATCATGGATAGCTCAGGATTTTCATGCTCGGTCAACATGGGTTCTCCTATTGAGTCGATGAACTACGTTGGGGGTGAAATAGTCAACCTTTTAAAATTGTGTCCATCGAATATGGTCATCATCCCATCCCAGAAGTTGATGTAAGCATTGGTTGTTTCCAGCCATGGCCTTCCCAAGATGAGCGGGTAACCGCCCAACCTAGTTTTAGATTGCAAGACTAAAAAGTCGGTTGGGTATTCCCATGTGCTGACTATCACTATTACGTCTTCCAACATTCCTTCTAGTGCCATGGTCGATCGATCAGCTAGCTACAACACTATCATAGTGGGTTTCAGGTTTGTGAGCTATAGCCTCTGCATGGTCTCCTGAGGTATTACGTTAATGGCTACTCTAAGATCGACCAACATATTGGATAGGGAATGTCCCTCAATTTTTATAGTCAACATCGAGCTTCCTAGGTCTGCATACTTTGTATGGCACATTTTGCCCATCATCAAATCTGCTAGTTTACCCATGACATTGATAGTCTGGGTTGCTCTTCATCCTGGCTTCCTTAGACACATCTCTCTTATCACCTTGGTATATATTGAAACATCTTGGATGGCTTGAAATAATGGAATTGTCATGGTGAGGTTCTTCAAGCTAGACAAGATATCGAACTTCGACTGCATTACTTTCCTCTATTCTTGCAACTAGTTGGGAAATGGAGCCTTTGCTCTCTCAGGAATTTCTTCTATCACCTCTTCTACAAGAGGTGTTTCTCCTACCTCTTCCTCATCTTCTACTAGTGGAGGCATTCCTACTCCTAGTTGTCTACCAGACCTAAGATGAATATGGTACATCAGATACATCTCACCCTCCATGTTGTATGCTGGATGGTTCAACCTGTTATTTAGATTTACCATCGATTGTGCGGGTAGCTGTGCAGGTCTCACTGTTGGCAACGTCGATAAATTTTGTTGGGGGTAAGGTGGTGCTACATTTTGTGGATCTTGATTCCATGCAGTGTGGCCTCTCCACTACTGCTCAGAATATAGATATGGCATCCATGGCTACTAGTTTAGGAATGTTGTTGGGGGTGCGTTGGACCAGGGTGATGGCCCCCACCACCCCATGTTAGGTGGTTGAGGCGGGACTTGGGGCATGTATGGTCCTCCCCCATATGATAGCATCCTGGTTGGCATATTCCTCGTAGGGGGATGTGGCCAACTCCTTCGATTGCATATGAAATAGGCATCCGTGCTTTCAGCATCCTCCTGATTACTGGGTAGTTGTGAGCACAATCAAGTTTTATGGTTCAATCTACAAATTGTGCATACTCTGAATTTATTCTTTGAGCATGCATTCTTTGCATGCTTCCCTCTGTATTTTGGATAGAAATAAACCAATGCTACTTTGTTTTCTTGCTTATTTTTCTCTAACAGTAGCATATCCATCTGTAATGCTAGAGATGAAAGCATTTTGCTCTTTAAATCTTCCAGCATGGTACCTATTTTTGTCTTTGTGACTGAAGCAGTCGCTTTCATGGTTCTAGAAGTGGTTTTCCTCTCCTTCTTGAGTAGTTTCGACATAGTTGTTGGATGTCTTCCATAGCGTGTTGGTAGACGTCACCTCTAAAGATCATGTTAAGAGCCTCCAGTGATTCATTGGTAAGTCCTATCAAAAAGATGCTTTTGAGGGACTTATCAGATAGTTTTGTGTGAGGAGATCATTGAAGATTGAAGTTTAATCTCTCACAGTATTCCTCAAGAGACTCATCTTCTTTTTGTGTCATGCTTAGGACCTCTTCTCTAGAGTATCTTACTCTCCTAAAATCTTGGTATTGATTTAAAAATAGCTTCTTCATTTGATCCCTGTTAGTCTTATAATGGCACTGAGAGGGGGGTGAATCAGTGTAGCTCTTTAATCTTGAATCTACAGCTCTTAAAATAGCAGCAATTAAAACTTATAAATAGATACAGTAAGAATAGCAATAGAGCATCACACAACACAAGATTTAACGAGGTTCACCAATGTGGCTACTCCTCAAAAATGATTGCTTGGACTACCATCCAAATCTAGCCTTTGCAAAGCAACAACTTTACAAACAATTTTACCAGCACCCACTGGAAGGAGCACCAACCCCTGATTTCTCTGCACCAATAGAAAGGAGCACCAACCCCTGATGCCAAGCACCAACTTGGACTTCAAGTCTGAAACTAGAAGATTGATAATAAGATACCTTTGCTTTTGCTAGACCTTGACTGGTCACCTTTGATTCCTCTGCACACTCTACTTTTTCTATGCAAGCACTTCGCACACTCTGCTGCACCTCGCAGTCATCTTCTCCTTGTTGCACACTCTGCTTTCTTAGCAAAATTCCACACTTTGAAAGATTCGACACGACTTGCTCTCTGCGCTCAACGACCGTATTTCGCACACTTCGATACACACTCAAATTCTCCAAATAGCCCTACTTTTATAACAACATTTTCATGATGAAAAACTCTAATCTTAGTCGGCTGTAACCCTAATCTTAGTCGACTACAAACCCTAGTCTTCGTCGGCTGCAAACCCTAATCTTCATCGGCTTACATCGGTCTTCATCGGCTTCAACTGCCCTTGTAACTCTTCTATTGCTGTTGCCATGAAAACATAACATGTCACGATATCGTGACACTTTCGCCTCCGTACGCTTTCTCTTAGCTTTGGCCCGTGAGAATACAACATGTCGCGATATCGCGACACTTTTGCTCCTTGCACTTTTTCTTTGCTTTGGCCCATGAAAATACAACATGTCGCGATATCGCGACACTTTTTCTCCTTGTGCTTTCTCTTAGCTTTGGCTCGTGAAAATACATGTCGCGATATCACGACACTTTTTCTTCTCTTTCTCTTAGCTTTGGCCCATGAAAATGCTACATGTCACGATATCGTGACACTTTTCTCCTTAGTGCTTTTTCTTGCCTTCGGGTCATGAAAACCGACATGTCACGATATCGTGACACTTTTTCTCCTTAGCACTTTTCTTGCCTTCGGGTCGTGAAAACCCGACATGTCGCGATATCGCGACACTTTTTCTTTCGAACTCTCTCTCCTGCAATATGTCGTGAAATCGTGACACTTTTTCTTCCATACAAACTCTCTTGCAATATGTCACGAAATCGTGACACTTTTTCTACTTGTCTTTTTCCCTTCCAACATGTCGCGAAATCGCGACAATTTTTCAACTTGTGTTTTTTCTTTCCAACATGTCATGAAATCGTGACAATTTTTCTCCTTGTTTCTCTCTCTTCCAACATGTCATGAAATCGCGATAGTTTTTCCACTTGTGTTTTTCTCTCTTCCAACATGTCGCGAAATCGTGACAGTTTTTCCTGCTGTTTCTCTCTCTTCCAACATGTCACGAAATCGTGACAGTTTTTCCACTTGTGTTTTTTCTTTCCAACATGTCACGAAATCATGATAGTTTTTCCTATTGTTTCTCTCTCTTCCAACATGTCACGAAATCGTGACAGTTTTTCCTCCTTTTTCTCTCTCTTCAAACATGTCATGAAATCATGATAGTTTTTCTTGCCTACTGTATATGTCGCGATATCGTGACACTTTTCTTACTTGTCTTTTTCTTTGAACTTTTGCAAATGGGCCACTTCGGTCTTCTTGGAAAATCATTGTACATGCTCTGAATAACCTTTGAACTCCTGTCTTCTGCATCTGAATAGCTTTTGAACTTCTTGTCCACTGCATCAACAGATCTATCTGACTGTGTTGACAACAATGACAATACTGTTGTTGTACCTTGCTCAACAATCTCCCCCTTTGGAATTGTTGGCAACACATGTGCAATTTCCTGTAACTCTTCTCCCCCTTTGACAATAATACCAAAGGGCTACTGCAGACTCCCCCTGAGTCCATGCACAACATTCTCAGACACAATTTATTACACTTAGCAAAAATCATGAACATGAGCACAAAGATAATCAAA
Organism: Wollemia nobilis; assembly: GCA_028583015.1. Taxonomy (NCBI): domain Eukaryota; kingdom Viridiplantae; phylum Streptophyta; class Pinopsida; order Araucariales; family Araucariaceae; genus Wollemia; species Wollemia nobilis. Next base: position 670,987 of record JAQPPZ010001748.1, on the reverse strand, counting down.
TACTTAAATGCTCCCCCTGAGAATGTGATCCCTATAGCTAGTCAATTCTTGGGAAGAGTGACCACTCCCAGTTTATTTCGAAGGTACTCAAAAACTTCCTTTGGCAAAGGTTTCGTGAAGATATCTGCTACTTGTTCTGTAGTTGGAACAAAATCCAACTTAACCTCACCTTCTGCAACTTTCTCCTTCAAAAAATGATATCTGATAGCAATGTGCTTTGTGCGTGAATGCATAACTGGATTCTTGGAGATGTTGATGGCACTAGTGTTATCACACTTAACTGATATTGGCTCACTGAAGCTAATACCAAGATCTTTCAAGGTTTGTTTCATCCATAGTACCTGTGTACAACATGTTGTCGCTGCAATATATTCTGCTTCTACGGTCGATAAAGAAACTGACTCTTGTTTCTTACTGTGCCACGCGACTAATCTGTCTCCAAGATAGAATGCACCTCCACTAGTACTCTTTCTATCATCTACACATCCTGCCCAATCTGCATCTGAATACGAAATAAGGGTGAAGTCTTTACCTTTCGGATACCATAATCCATATTCCATAGTACCCTTGAGATACCGAAGAATCCTTTTCACCGCTGTTACATGAGTCTCCTTAGGATTAGCTTGAAATCATGCTACCATGCATACTGCCTATAAAATATCTAGTCTGGTAGCTATCAGGTACAATAAGCTTCCAATCATGGATCTGTACATGGTTTGATCAACAGGTGGAGATTTGTCATCCTTGCTCAACTTACAGCCTGTCGTCATGGGAGTGCTAACTGGCTTACAGTCCTCCATTGTGAACCTTTTTAGCATCTCTTTTACATATTTAACTTGAGAAATGAATATGCCCTTCCTACTTTGATTAACTTGCAATCCGAGGAAATATGATAGTTCTCCAATCATTGACATTTCAAATTCTTTCTGCATCTTATTTGCTAAGTCCTTGCATGACTCATCTTTGTTGCTGCCAAATATGATATCATCTACATAGACAACAAGAACAATAAGATGCCCATTTTCTATTTTGACATACAGATTACTATCCACCATACCTTTCTTGAACCTTTGTTGAGTGAGATAGTTGTCTAGCCTTGCATACCATGCTCGGGGTGCCTGTTTTAAACCATATAAAGCTTTCTTCAACCTGCAAACAAGGTTGGGATTATCACCAAGTTGGAAACCATCTGGTTGCTCAATGTAAACTTCTTCTTCAAGTTTCCCATTCAAAAATGCTGATTTCACATCCATTTGATAAACTTTGAAATTCTTGTAGACTGCTAAAGCTAGAAACATTCTGATTGCCTCTAGTCTAGCTACTGGTGCAAAAGTTTCCTCAAAGTCGATGCCTTCAACTTGTGCATAGCCCTTACAAACTAATCTTGCTTTATTTCTGACTACCTGTCCGTCTTCATTCAGTTTGTTTCAAAAAATCCATTTGGTTTCGATGATATTTTTATTTACAGGTCTAGGTACTAGCTCCCAAGTGTCGTTTTTCTCTATCTGATCTAATTCTTCATTTATTGCCTTCATCCAGATTTCATCTTTGCTTGCATCATCAATATTTTTGGGCTCAATGTTGGATAGTAGAGAGTAGTTACTTACTGCTCTTCTTCTTGTCTGAACTCCAACTTTGGGATCTCCAATGATTTGCTCTCTAGGATGATTTCTCTGCCAGCTACCTGTTTTGAATTTCTTATTCTCTTCCATTTTTGAAACACAATTTAAATCATCTGAGTCAATTTCTTGTATCTTCTCCACTTTGTTTTCATCATCTCCTTCAATAACCTCTTCATAAATAGGGTAGTTCATTTCATAGCTAATTACTTGTTCTCTACCTTCATCAAATTTAACATCGGCACTGTCCACAATTTTCTTTAGCCTTTTGTTGTAGCATTTGTAAGCTTTGCTTTTTGATGAATATCCGACAAAAATACCTTCATCTGCTCTATCTTCAAACTTACCAAGATTATCTTCAGTTCTTTTGATGTAGCACTTGCTGCCAAAAACTTTGAGATACTTTGTTGTTGCCCTTTTTCTGAACCACAACTCATAAGGAGTTTTGTTTTCATGTGTTCTCAGCATGTACCTATTTTGGATATACACTGCAGTGTGGACTGCTTCTTTCCAAAATATGTCTGCTACTCTGCTTTCAGCCAGCATAGTCCGTGCCATTTCTTGCACTGTCTTGTTCTTTCTTTCTACCACTCCATTCTGCTGAGGTGTCCTGGCTACTGAAAACTGTCTCTTAATACCGAACTTCTCACAGTACTCTGTAAACTCCTCTGAAATGAATTCTCCTCCTCTATCTGATCTTAGACATTTGATCCTCTTTCCTGTTTCATTCTCTACTAGGTTTTTGAAAATCTTGAACATATCAAAGGCTTCTGATTTATGTTTCAAGAAAAATATCCATGTCATTCTAGAATAATCATCAATGCACAACATAAAATATTTGTCACCATTTATGCTTTGTGTTCTCATGGGACCACATAAATCGGTGTGTATTAGTTCCAGAGGTTTGCTTGTGTAGTACTCTTTGGTTTTGAATGAGACTCTAGTTTGCTTCCCTTTTGACATGAAGCACAGATGCTATTTGCAGGTTTGCTGATGGTTGGGATATCTCTCACTGCCCTTTTTGAGGTGATCTTTAGAAGATTATCAAAACTGATATGACCGAGTCTCTTGTGCCACAACCAATTTTCTTCTTCCTGTCCAATAAAACAAGTTCCTTTTGAAGTCTCTGAGAGCGTGTACAGGTTACCAGATGTTCTTGACCCTATTGCTATCAATTTTCCACTGTTTGTTTTTTTGACTTCACAACCCTCCTTCATAAAGACTACTTCATGACCTTTATCACAAATCTGACTTACACTCAATAAATTATGTTTCAACCCATCCACAAATAAGACTTCTTCTGATTTAATCCTTCCATCACTGATTTTGATCGAGCCTTTGCCGACTATCTTAGCTCCATCATTATTTCCAAATTTTATTGATCCTCCTTCATATTTCTGTAACTTTTCAAATTTTTGTTTGTCACCTGTCATATGACTGGAGCATCCACTATCTAGTATCCATGGTACATATTTATTCTGTGCTTTGAATGCAGTTTGAACGATTAAGGATTCCTTTTCTTCCTTCAGTCACTCTTTTCCTTTCCACACTATTTTGATAGTAGTTTTGGGCTCTTGTTTTGCCTTTCCCTTATCAGTAGTTTGAGCATGATTTTCGGGAAGCTTTCTATTTTGACTCATCCTGTATGGTTGAAATTTTCTTCCCTGAAACTGATTTGATGTAAAAGTATTTCTACAGTTTCTTGCAATATGCCCAAAATTATGACAGTTATAACATTCTACTGTATAATTCATCGGAGGAGAAAAAACATTTCTACTGGTGAAATTCCTTGGTCTTACATTATATTTGCAGATCTGAGATTTTATGCCCATAGCCATTGCATTTAAAACAGAAACCAGAGAAAGGATAATTGAACCTAGGAGATGGTCTTTGCCATGTTGTCGTAGGAGCCATAGGTCTTCTTCTTCTTTGATGTGAGATATTGGTGAATCCATCATTGTCAGTTTTCCTTTCGTGCCTGGCATTGATGCTTTCTTTTGCATGAGACATTTTTCCTTGATCAACCTGTCTCTTAGCTTCATTCTTTGTGGATTCTGTATTTCTGGCCTTTGATCCACTTGATGATTCTCCTTCGATGAAACCCAGACCAAATTTGATGCCTGCAGGTCTTTGGTCATTTATGATCTTATCCAGCTTCATAGAACTTTCTTCACGTTTGTGATAACAACTGATTTTCTTATTCATCTCTTCTAGTTGCATTCTTAAACCAACAATCTCTTCTTCTAACTTGTTGCAAAGATCTATTTTCATAGTTAATTGTACTTCGAGATCTTCGAAGATTTTCTTAGATTCTTCTATCTATACTTTTAAGCTGGTTATGATTCCATTTGTATCCTCAAGCTTTCTTGATAGTTTCTTATTCTTTTTCTTTTCTATCTCCCACTCTTCAAGTGTAGATATCAACTCACCTTCCAAGTCTACTTCAGCCTCGAGATTTTCACCACAAACTTCAGAGGTCACTCCTTTTTTTTGATTTAACTTCTTCAAATGCCATAAAAAGAGCTTCATCTCTTTCTTCTTCAGACTCTTCATCGGAGCTATTTTCTGATGAACTAACATTCTTGGATATGAAACTTTTCTTTTTGAAGTTGCCTTTTCTAAAATTTGTTTTCATCTTCCAGTCACTTCTTTCTTGGTGGGATCCTTCATCATTTTTGTTCTTCTCTTTCAGTGGACATTTAGTCGCAAAATGCCCAACACCTCCATAGTTGAAGCATTTAAATGGAAGCTTCCCTCTGTATTTTCCTTTCCCCTTTTTCAGTTTTCTAACAAAGTTTGCTTCCATTTCATCTGATGTCTCTTCTTCCTCGGACTCTTGTTTTGTGTTTTTATTTTTAAGGGCTTTGAAAGTTGCTTCTCTAGTCAGTGGGTTTAGATCTTCCTATCCTCATCTCATATGCAGTTAAAGAACCATACATTTCATCTATACTAAAAAAATTTAGATTTTTAGCTTCTTCTATCGCTGAGACTTTGGAATCAAACCTTTGAGGAAGAGATCTTAATACCTTTTTCATGACAGCAGAGTCATCGATATCCTCATCGAGTCCTCTGATCGCATTGATGATTCCATTAACTCTCAACATGAATGCCTCAATGTTTTCATCGTCATTCATCTTCAATGCTTCGAACTGAGCTCGATGTGTCTGTAACTTGGCTTCTTTGATCTTATCATCTCCTTCATGAACACTCTTCAGTTTGTCCCATATTTCTTTTTTCGATTTATAGTTCATGACCTTTACTAGTTCATTGTCTGCTAATCCACACAAGATGGCATTCTTTGCTTTCGAATTATTCTCAAATAGTTTCTTTTCATCCGCTTCTTTTGGAGGAGTGGTGGGAATTATGTATCCACTAACTACTGAATTCCAGATGTCGTATCCCAAGGCATAGAGATATGTCTACATCCTGACTCTCTAGAACGCATAGTTAGATCCATCAAATAGTGGTGCTTTGTTTGATGAGAAGCCTTCACCACCTGCCATTGTGTTACTTCCAAGATCACCCTAGCTGGTTAAGCTTGTACAGGGACTTAGCTCTAATACCAATTGTTAGTCTTATAATGGCACTGAGAGGGGGGGTGAATCAGTGTAGCTCTTTAATCTTGAATCTATAGCTCTTAAAATAGCAGCAATTAAAACTTATAAATAGATACAGTAAGAATAGCAATAGAGCATCACACAACACAAGATTTAATGAGGTTCACCAATGTGGCTACTCCTCAAAAATGATTGCTTGGACTACCATCCAAATCCAGCCTTTGCAAAGCAACAACTTTACAAACAATTTTACCAGCACCCACTGGAAGGAGCACCAACCCCTGATTTCTCTACACCAATAGAAAGGAGCACCAACCCCTGATGCCAAGCACCAACTTGGACTTCAAGTCTGAAACTAGAAGATTGATAATAAGATACCTTTGCTTTTGCTAGACCCTAACTGGTCACCTTTGATTCCTCTGTGCACTCTACTTTTTTGCAAAGCACTTCGCACACTCTGCTACACCTCGCAGTCGTCTTCTCCTTGTTGCGCACTCTGCTTTCTTAGCAAAATTCCACACTTCAAAAGATTCGACACGACTTGCTCTCTACGCTCAGCGATCGTATTTTGCACACTTCGATACACACTAAATTCTCCAAATAGCCCTACTTTTATAACAACATTTTCATGATGAAAAACTCTAATCTTAGTCGATTGTAACCCTAATCTTAGTCGGTTGCAAACCCTAGTCTTCGTCGGTTGCAAACCCTAATCTTCATCGGCTTACATCGGTCTTCGTCGGCTTCAACTGCCCTTGTAACTCTTCTATTGTTGTTGCCATGAAAACACATGTCGTGATATCATGACACTTTCGCCTCCGTATGCTTTCTCTTAGCTTTGGCCCATGAGAATACAACATGTCGCGATATCGCGACACTTTTGCCTCCTTGCATTTTTCTTTGCTTTGGCCATGAAAATACAAATGTCGCGATATCGCGACACTTTTCTCCTTTTGCTTTCTCTTTGCTTTGGCCATGAAAATACTAACATGTCACGATATCGTGACACTTTTTCTTTCGTACGCTTTCTCTTAGCTTTGGATCGTGAAAATACAACATGTCAGGATATCGTGACACTTTTTCTCCTTAGCACTTTTCTTGCCTTCGGGTCATGAAAACCTGACATGTCACGATATCGTGACACTTTTTCTCCTTAGCACTTTTTCTTGCCTTTGGGTCACGAAAACCCAACATGTCGCGATATCGTGACACTTTTTCTTTCGGACTCTCTCTCCTGCAATATGTCATGAAATCGTGACACTTTTTCTTTCGTACAAACTCTCTTGCAATATGTCACGAAATCGTGACACTTTTTCTACTTGTCTTTTTCCCTTCCAACATGTCGCGAAATCGTGACAGTTTTTCAACTTGTGTTTTTTCTTTCCAACATGTCGCGAAATCGCGACAGTTTTTCCTGCTGTTTCTCTCTCTTCCAACATGTCGCGAAATCGCGACAGTTTTTCCACTTGTGTTTTTTCTTTCCAACATGTCATGAAATCACGACAGTTTTTCCTGCTGTTTCTCTCTCTTCCAACATGTCACGAAATCATGACAGTTTTTCCTCCTTTTTCTCTCTCTTCAAACATGTCACGAAATCATGATAGTTTTTCTTGCCTGCTGTATATGTCACGATATCGCGACACTTTTCTTACTTGTCTTTTTCTTTGAACTTTTGCAAATGGGCCACTTCGGTCTTCTTGGAAAATCACTGTACATGCTCTGAATAACCTTTGAACTCCTGTCTTCTGCATCTGAATAGCTTTTGAACTTCCTGTCCACTGCATCAATAGATCTATCTGATTGTGTTGACAACAATGACAATACTGTTGTTGTACCTTGCTCAACAATCCCAAGTGGCAATGTGTTTGTCTCCCAGACCGATGAACCATCGCAGAGCTGCATTGTCCAATGTGGAAGGAAAGAGTTTCAACTTCTATGTATCAGATTTGTAGTCCACAGACTTGCATAAGACATCAAACTTAAATAAAAATAGGTCAGGGTCCTCAGTTGGGTATCCTTTGAAGGTTAGAAGGTGAGCAGGGGATATGTTTTTCATTTTGGTATCTCCTACTCCTTCATCAATCAAAAAACTAAAGCCAGATGAGACTTCTTCGTTGTCAGCCATTTTTTCAGGAAATGTGGTCTCTAATGCAGTATTTATGGCCTTATGGTCATTTAAGACTCTCTTAGTCAAGGATCTAAGGTTGTCTGGTGTTATCGTCTGATCTTCTACAACTTTCCACAATAGGGCTTCCTCTAAGGGTGCCCTATTAAATAGGATATTTATGATGATTCGTTCTTCTCCACGTTGATGGGATGAGGAGGCACTTTGCACAAAGTGCAGCTCCTCACTCTAATGGATTGCTAGAGGTGGGTCGGGTGAGTCTAATTCAAATTTAGAATGTTTGGATGACTCATGTTCTGATGGATTGGTTTTTATAAATCGACCGTCAGGTCCTCTTCTTCTTGAAGAACTCATACAAGGTCAGATGGAAGGTTTCCAGGTATTGTAGATAATCTAGTTGAGATGCTTCCCCAACAACGGTGCCAAAATGTTGTGGGCCAAACAAGGTTAACTTCTTTCCTACTTTTGTCACATGCCCATGCATTTAATTTATCAACCCAGGGAGCTTTGTAAACTTGCAAAGGGTCTTGAACAAGATTACTCACAATACCACTTGAGATGAGTCCGCTAGTTCTACTATTGGGGGGTGTTTCAAACGGTTGTCAATCATTCATGCACTCCTCAATAATTTACGTAAAAACAATTAAATCTACAGAAAGGAAATATTCACACATTCTTGGAAATGAACCTACTACAAATACTGGAAATATCAATGCGATAAACAATCTTATAAAAGTGGTAAACTAATCTAGAAAACACAAGAAAAATAGGGGAAGAAATACTGTCTTGGAGTGGGCCCAGGCTCCAGTAGCTTCCTCCCAGCTGAACACGCACTTAGAAACTCTTAGAATTGTATTATAATTATCAAAGTACTACAATGCTTCTTTTGTATATCTATCTATACGTACTATCAAAATATTCTATATCCTCTATATATATTCTCAAAGAGGTCTGCGTGTGTTTATATAGCACACCCATAGAACTTCTATTACAAAGAAGTTGTAACAGTCGATTCATTCTAGACTAAACTAAGACAATCTGGTAAATGTGATCGATGTTTGCTAAAACTGGCATTTGGTTCTAATGGTGGGGTGTTCATTGATTGGTTTGTGCTTCGCCTGGCATTGGTAGGACATTATCATACATCGGTGTGATCTCCAATTTAGCTCTACATGACGTAGAGTTGGAACTGCACCAATCACTATTGTCCACGTCGTGCTTGTCTGGTCAATGGGCGAAGAACAGGGGCACCTTCCATATGAGGAAGGTGCCTAAGTATGTCAGGTGCCTTCTCTATGTGGAAAGTGCCTTACTGCCATTGGCACCTTCCTGGAAGAGGAAGGCGCTTATCTTCTGTTGGTGCCTTCCTATGAGAGGAAGGTGCTTGCCTTCTAGTGGTGCCTTCCTATCGATGCCTTCCTTATGAGAGGAAGGCACTTGCCTTCTAGTGGCACCTTCCTTATGAGAGGAAGGCACTTGCCTTCTAGTGGCACCTTCCTTATGAGAGGAAGGCACTTGCCTTCTAGTGGCGCCTTCCCATCGATGCCTTCCTTATGAGAGGAAGGCACTTCTTTTCCTTTGGTGCCTTCCTGGAAGAGGAAGGTGTTGGCCTTCTATTGGTGCCTTCCTGGGAGAGGAAGGCACTTGTCTTTCCTTGGTGCCTTCCTAGAAGAGGAAGGCGCCTACCTTCTCTGCATTGATTCTAAAAGAAACAAAGTGCTAGGTCCATGAAAAGACCTCGACTGATCCAAATATAACTAAATATACTGCAATTCCACAAAATGCGTTGAAAACACATGAATTAGATAACATGCATAATTTCATCAAATAATTATATAATCATTCATAAACATATGCAATCCTTATTATACAGCTGCATAATAATCAAGAAATTATATACAAAAAATGAGCATTTTTGATGATCATCAATAACCAAGGTTAGGTAAATACATCTTCTTACATGGATCCCCCTCCTCTTTCATCACCAACTCTAAACATGGCTCCAATTCCCCTCTTCAAACCATATCCTGCTCTAATTTCTTTCCCTCCTCTTCCATCTCAAGCACCTCAAGAATATTTTGTGCTTCTTGATATTCAAAACACTTTGAAAACTCTCAGTAACAAGATGAATTCGATGTAGAAGAGAGATAGAGATATTATAACAAAGAATGTTTCCCTATGTTCATAGAGATCAGAAGCCTGGTACTAGCAATAGTGTTGGAATTAGAGTTAATACCATTCAAAAAGATCTAGAATTTTCCTATGAAACTACCCTTGTGAATGTATGGTATCTTGTGTATAATGATCCCCATGAATCAGAGTCATGTGTAATGTATCAGCATCATGTGCAATAAGCCATGGAAAAGGTAGATATAAATTAGAAAGGCAAAGTCAATATGCTCTTGCAACCAGACCAGATCATGTTTGGGCAAGATACTGATGAAGAGGAACCTATTGTTGTCATGACAAGATTTGGAAAGAAGACATTGTAGGTTGATACGTAGAAGATGGGGAATTTTCAAGTCCCTTATTAGAAGAAGAAAGATCCTCCTCTCCAAAATAATGACCAATTTTCTATCCCTCAAGCCACTAAAAAGAGGGACATGGTACCTAAAGGCCAAGAAAAGGAGGTCATTTTCCCTAGGTGGTTTGACAAAGAAAATGACAAAGAGAGAATGAGATATAAAAGTGAAGCACATGAAAAGCTTTAATTTGCCTCCATAACTAAGAAGCAAACGATTGAAGCCACACAACAATACAAGAGGAAGTACGGTGAACTAGAGAGAAATTCCAAGAATCCCACTTCAGAAAAATCAGAGTATAACATTCTAGAAGAGATGAAGAGAATTCCCTCCAAGGCTAGCCTCTATGATACCCTCTTTATCCCTGGTCAAATAGAACTACTGAAAGCTTCTTTGAGTAAGCATACTCAAGAAAATTAGACCACTACCATCCTCACTGTCTTCTAGAAAATATAATATGTCTCCTACTATTTTAAAGAATAAACCCCCCATTCTACATTTCTTTGTTGATAGAGGGTTGGGTAGTTCATAACTGTATGATTGATTCAGGGGCCTCCACCATGGTTATTCCTAAGGTAGTTTGCGAGGATATGCATATGAAGTATACCAAATCCTATCCTGGAGTTTTTCAGTTGGATGGGACACTAGTGAAGATAGTTGGGGTAATAAAAGATGTACTAATGAGATTGCATAGAGCCCCATAAGTGACCATCATGCAAGATATTGTGGTGGTAGACCTAGAGCTCTATTTTTTTCTATCTTTCTAGATAATTTATTGCCAAATTGGGAGAGAGCTCTATTTTTTTCTATCTTTCCAAATAATTTATTGCCAAATTGGGAGGATGTATGTACTTGGATTACTCTAGTATGGTGATTCCATTTAAAGGAAAGAGAATAAGGATCACACCTAAGAAGTCTGTATATATCATATTGAAAAAATTGAAGGAGACATGTGTAACCTCACACCTCTAGATTATTTTGAAAGAGTAAAAAGTTTTGAAGAACTAGAGGTTGAGGATGAGTTGTCGTTCAAAGAGGATTATAGCTAGTTTGAAATAGGAATAGGCACATACATCTCCTTAGAAGAAAATAAAAGGATCCTTGTTATATCTAACCATGGACTTTGATGGTGCAAGATGCAAAAATAGGGCTAGCACTAGTGTAGTTTTGTAGTCTCCATCAAAAGGTGTAAAGATTTTTGTATACAAATTGACATGGTCCTGTACCAATAATGATGTAGAGTATGGAGCTTTCTACTTAGGTCTAATAAAATATGATAGCATGGGTATCAAGATAATAGATATTGTAGACACCAAAACAGCACCAATTCGATTATGTGACTACAAGCACTGACCGAATTGACATACATACCCCCTAGGGCAGCCTCTAGAGGTTAAATAGTGGTCCTAACCACTCCCAAATCAGTTTTGGAAGGTCAAAGGTCAATTTGGCACCTTTTTAGCACTTTGCTCCCTATTCATCCCACCCTGGGATGATTAGAATCCTATTCGTCCCACCCCAGGATGATTAGCAGCAATCATCCCAGGGTGGGACGAATAGCAGGTTTGACTGGCAAAAAGTCAAACCTTGACAAATGGCATCCCAGATCTGCCACTCAATTGTGCCTTCAGAGCATGCAATTGCGAGGAACAGTTTCAAATCAGAGAGAGGGACTTCAGTCAAGCATGCCCTGATTATGGAGGCCTCATGCAAGGAGGCCCTAAATCAGGGAGGAATCTTCTCTCCCCCAAAAAGGCATGACAAGCCAAGTGGCACCCTCGCATGCGCATTCAAAGGAGACCCTAAGGTCTATAAAATGGTGAGCCTCCTCACCCCAAAAAAGGATAGAGCTAGAGCATTTGGAGCAATGGAGTGCTACCAAATTATACCCACATTCCCTTTTACGCTTCTTACATCCCTAATTTCTCTTTTGGAAGAGAGGTTATCGGGTGAACACTAAGAACGCAATCCTGACCCAAAACCCAAACAATCGGCCACAATACCACACCAAATTCACTGAAACAACCCCCTAGGAGGTTTTGGACCCATCCCAAGTGGATTGGTGTCAAAACCAGGCCCCAAACGGAGGGCGTCCTGCCCCCGGGAGCCCCCAAACTATCGTAGCCCTAATCGTCCCACCCCAGAGTGATTAGAAATCTATGAATAATTTCTCTACTATTATTTTTGCATTATGTTCTATTTGGTTTACTTATGCTTCTGTTCAAGTTTCATGTTATTCTGACTTGTTTTGACCTTGTTTTTATCATTTTATGCGTTTACTAACATACAGGGAGTGCCTTCGGATACAGGAAAATATGGGTAGAATCTTCCAAATATGACCTTCTGGGTCATCCCAAAATGCCCCTTTTTGTCTAACCCCAAGTTTTTAAGAATTTTGGAGGCCTCTGGATAGGACATTTGCAAGGTCACCTTTGCATGCTTTGTGATAGTCCTAATCGTCCCACCCCAGAGCGATTAGAAATCCATGCATGATTTCTTGATTGTTATTTTTGCAATGTGTCCCTAATGATGTTTTTATGCTTCTATCAAATTTTGGGTTCATTATGACATGTTTTGACCATCGTTTTGCTATTTTATATACTAACTAGCCGGAGGCCCTAGGGATTGCATGTTTTCCCTCTATCCGCATATGCTATTAACTATTTGCTGTTTCTTTGTGCATAGGATATCACTACTAGGAACACCATAGGGGAAGCAAGGAACACATGAACACATGGACACAAGCGACGATAACCTTTGGCCCACCCATTTTGAATGTGAGGCACGCGAAAGACACTGGAAGCGTACCATCCATTGATGTAACGAACTGTATCAAACATTATGAGCCCTAAAGGGGGGACGTATTGTAACTGAATTGAAAGCAACATTAATAAAAGAGGCCCCACTTTGTCTTTGTTTGCTTACATCTCATCTATGCATCGTTTCCTTCATGCATTGCTTTCTCGCATTCGTAGGACTTAGCATTTTTATATCAATTTCATTTGCACCATCTGGTCTGGCATGCCGTCACCCTACGTTCGGATTTCAGTGGTGATCATGGTGGGACCTTGTCCCCTATTATTAATTTAAGTTTTTTGATCCAAATTTTTTGGTTTCTTTGTAGGTGTTACTCATTCGGGCGCTGGACTGCTACTCGTGCCACCTTGTGATGAATATAGACTTGGAATTCATGCCACCCTAGGATGAATACAAATTCATCCCACCCTATGATGAATACAGACCTACTATTCATCCCACCCCGAGATGATTAGCTCTCTGTACATTTTTTGAGCAAAAACTCAGAGGCATCTGGTTTGGGCAGAGAAGAGGTAGGTTTTCTAAACATCCTCTATGTTTTTCTATTTCTGTCTCTGCAATTTTTTTATTTTCTTTGCTTGCATAGGGAAGTTTGCTGCATGTTTTCTTTCTTTGCACAAGTAAAAGGAACCACACACACCACGTAATAATATTAACATCAAGGAGTTGGTCTTAAAACCCCAACACTTGATCAAGACCAACGGTGGATTTCATCACCACCTTGGCTTGGATTTTGCATACATACACCCCGATCACGACTGTTGCTAGACGTAAATCCTGACGAAAGCTGACCAAGTGTAGCGGGGGTGATTCCCAGTGCATGAGGATAAGTCTTCTATGGTAGGTGTCAAAAATAGAGTGATTCCCCTTTCGTACCGCCTATGTTCCACGTCTTCGTTATGCTCTCGCGTACCAATAGTTTCCCTCACGTAAGGGCGGGTATATTGAGAGGTTCGGTATAACGGCCTGGCAGTGGTATATTGAAGGGGTGACCATTTTGGAGATATAAGAGCCCTCATCATGCATGAATAACAAAATTTTCTTTACATGGTTTGCACAACAAAAATCAAAACACACTGAACCAGATTTAGGACACACATTTAATTTGTAAACAAGATAATCATTTCTTTGTTTGTGTGGTCCCCTTTTGTTTGGTGTAGCATAAAATTTTTTAAAGGAGATAAAAATACGCATATCTTTCTAGAAATACCACCACCATGGTGTATACCCGTAGCCAAGCCCAATCATGGGTAGAAGTTGCAGAAAGTATACAAGGAGGCACAAGTCGCCTCCGTTACAGCCCCAAGGACTTGGTTATACCACCTTGGCGGCCTGACCCACAACATAGTCCACACTATGCCACTACAGAAAAGGACTATAGAGGCACCCCTTTGAGGGGCACTCCCATTCAATATAGACCCTCTCAGGAGGAGTACACACATGGGAAGGCCCCCTTAGACACTCATTATGAGTGGCCACTATGCGATGAAGTGCTAGAGCAACATAGGGTTCATAAGGAGGGGCCACATGATTATATCATCCCCCTCCACCCCTCATTACTATTAGAACTAATAGACCAAATCTAGAGCGTAGGGCTCTTCAGATAGGGCAAGCCAACTCTGCTTGTCCCCTTCACATGTACGAAAGGGAGCACGAGGAAGACCAATATATTCCTCAAGAGCAATACACCACATGGGAGCAATGCGCCTCCGCACCTGCTAATTATCAAGACCACCTATTGAGGCCAGAGCCTCGGGTGAATGTTGCTAACCTCGATAGAGGAAAGTGACCTATAGAGATCTCGGATCACCACGACCGAGATAGATATGTAGGGGAGGCATCTAGGCCTCCTAGACCTAAGACGATGGAACAAATCGACTTGGCATTTGCCAAACATGCCACCCACCAAGCGCAAATCACACATCTTAGGCAAGATCAATAGTAGTTAGAGCAACTATACCATCTTAACAAAGAGCGCATTCAGCGCCAGACAAATGAGTTGCTCCAGAACACTAGACATGAGAGGATTCCAACCCCTCGCATGCATAGGACAAAAATTTATGAGAGGCATAACCCCTTAGTATGGGACCGGTCTCCACGACCTTATCAAGTGTTGCCTCCAAGACCTCCTAGACCTGAGCGGGAGGCCACCCCTAGAACCCATGATGGGCATCTTCCATGGGCACCCATCCGTGTTTATAGGACACGCCCAAAAACTCCTCAAGAAGCCTATGAGGAATTTGAGTGAGAAGAAGAGCGGGTCGAGATGCCCTACCAAGGCAGGGGGCGCTACCCAGCTACCCCTCCATAGGCCTCAAGTTCCTCGTAATTCACAATGGGAACAAACTAAAGAAGAGGAGATCAAATCTTCTAATGCATACAAAGCACTACTAGAGCGCTTAGAGTCTATGGAGACTAAGACTTCGGGGCCCCAAAAGCCCACCTTACGCCAGCTCTGCAGTCACCCAGTGCATCCTTCAGTTCCGGCACCCCCATACCCCGACCACTTCAAAATGCCTCAATTGGCAATTTTTAGAGGGGATGAGGATGCCCAAGAGCACGTGACAAGATTCCTGAGTCAATGCTTTGGCATTCAGGACAATGATGCATTGCTTCTGAGAACATTTATAACCACGTTCATAGGCCCTGCCTCGGATTGGTTTACCCAGCTACCGAAGCATAGCATCACTAATCTAGACCAGCTAGTGGACGCATTCCTTGAACATTTTGCCTTCAACACCAAGAAGAAGGCATCCTTAAGTGACCTAGCTAGCCTTAAGCAGTATGATGATGAGACCATAGCCGCTTATGGGAATCGATGGAGGACATTGCTTTCAAAGCTACCTTACCTCCCTCCCATGGCCGACATGACTCAGATGTTTTCAAAGAGTTGCATAAGGTCGATCTCCATGCTATTGCAGCTGCAGCAATATGCCACCCTCGAAGAAGCCCTGGCGCAAGCCAGGATAATTGAGGAGATCAAAATTCAAGACGGTGAGATTGCCAAGCCATGCAAGAAAGAGTGGACCAAAAATGCTAAAACTGGGTCCATGCAATCGAAACCCATCGCGGTCAATCAGGTTGCCATAAATATACCAAAGCCTGCACAAATGACATAGCCCCAAAAGGCTAATTATCAGTCAGTTCCTCTTGATAACTATGAAAAGGAAAATCATAAGCAAGAGAAAAATTAGCAGCATCACCCTAAGCGATAATTCACACAATTCATGGAGTCTAGAGACTCCTTGTTTGACCGCTTGTTCACGGAAAACCTGATAAACTTGCCAGAAAGTCGACCCATAGACCCCAACATGCCAAAAACCAAGGGCTATAGGGAAGACTTGTATTGTAGATTTCATCGATAGAAAGGACACGACATCTTCTCTTGTTGGAAATTCAAAAACTTAGTGCAGGACTTGATAGACAACAAAACGCTCATGGTAGATAATCCCGTAGCGCTGAGCAACCAATAGATGGAAGTCTTCAAAGACCCCCTACCTGCCCATGATGCACAGGCAAAGACTTTTCAAGTGAATGAGGTAACACAAGACTGCCCCATGCAAGGATACGTAGGGATGATAAGCATCATGACACGAAATAGAAGATACCCAAACATGGTTGCACCCGCTGCAGCTACAGGAGATGTTCCATCAACGTCACAACCTCCACAACACCCTACACAACCTCCCCTGCCTAGACCAGTGGCCACGATTCGGACTAAGCTTACTCAAAGTTTAAGGACCACATCGGCTAGGCTCTCCATTTATGAGCTCATCCAACAATCACCGCCCCATCGGGAGGCTCTGATGGAGATACTCAAAGCCATTGAGCTACAGCCCCAAGAACCCAATTCTTTCAACAACTTTGTGGGACATGTGAGACAATGCATAGAGCCAGTCATAACCTTCAGGGAAGACGAACTAAAATTGGTAACTAGTGATATGGTGGATCCACCCCTACACGTCATCACGTGGGTCAATGGGATTCCATTCAAGAGGGTGTTGGTGGACACTGGCTCGTCCAACAACATAATCATGACAATGGCATTAAAACATCTTAAGTTGTCGGCATCCCACATTGTGGCATCCACTTACACTCTTCGAGCATTCAACGACGCGTTATGCTCGATGGTTGGCACAATTGTCCTGCCCATCCAAGTGGGACAAAAGACCATTCCTACGTTGTGTCACATCCTTGAGGGTGAGATGGCCTACAATATCTTGCTAGGCCGGCCTTGGATCAGGGACATGAAGTGTGTCCCTTCGATAGCCCATCAATGCCTCAAGTACACATACGAAGGGCAAGTACATGTAGTCCCAGCGGACCTAGAGCCCTTTAAGTTTTGCAATGCGGTGTAGTTGATGCCACAATCGACCCTCCCATCGACACATTTGGACTTTCAATTGAATCCGTCCACTCAGGGTCCGATTCCGCCTACATCCCCATTGTTGAGTCCCTCAACTCACCAACCTGGTCCATCTTCATCATCTATTCCTCCACCAACAATGCCACCTATGGTGGCCACACAGAAGGACAATGGGAAGAAGCCCCTAGAGGAGGTACCACCACTAGTCTCAACCATCTCTATCGAGGAGGTGCCCAGCCGAATGGAAGTCGAGACACCTGGTTCACCCAACATGGAGTGGACTCAGGGAGAACTCCCATTCCCTCCCCCTCAACCACCAACGATTACTATTGAGATGGCCAATATGGGCTTGGGGGAGTACCTAGTGCAGAACATTGTGGCAACACCCATGCTCGAATCCATGCAAGACATGGGGAAACCTCGCCTCCCCATCAGCACTGTCATCCCTTTAGGCTACCCACCAAATCAGACCAACTTTGTATATGGGGGCCTCGAGAATGGCATTGAACCCTACCTACAAGAGGAAGAGGACGAAGAGCCATTTGTTGAGAATGTTGACTATCTATCCAACCCGGAATTTGCCTTGAAATACCTTAACCAATGTAATTGGCATGGATATGGATTGGGCAGATATGAACAAGGAATGCACATTCTTTGTCAACCAAGATACCAGATGCCATATGATAAATCAGGCGTAGGGTTCAACCACCCTTTGCCCCTCGACATTTTGGTAGAAACCATGCAAGGCCTAGGTCTAGGCAACAGGGATGGGTTGGCACAAGATCCATATGCCAATCCCAACATAACATACACATTGGGGGACTATCTCCCATTGATAACAACAAACCTTGTTGACCTCAACAACCCCTCCCCTTGGATCGAGAAAGGGGAAAGTTCAAGGAGTAACCTCCAAGAGGGATATGAGCAGGATCAAGGGGAGTCTTCTGAAGATGAGTCAGCTTATGAGGTAGCACCCTGGGACCCTTTTGAGTTTGATAGCAATCACTCGCAGGTGACACCCATGGATGACTATCAAGAGAACTTCGTGGTAATGTTTCCCTTGGATGGTCCAATCGGGCAATTACCACCTCAAGAGAATCCAGCCCTCCCGTAGAGAGCGGAACAACCCAGATGGGACCAAATCAACTTGCTCAAACAAAATGAGCCTCCCATGTCGGCCATAAGGCCAAGTGATCATGAAACGCCTAGTGGGAGGCTATACCAACCAGAAGAGCACATAGTGGTCGAAGCTAATGAAGGCCTATGGATATCCGATAGCGACTATGAGGATGAGACTGAGATGGCATATCTCAACCATATGAGGCAACAAGAATACCCCATAGACATCGATGGTATGTTTGAACATCTAAATATGGGACCAAGGCATAGGTGGCATCTAAATCAAGTATAGTTAAACCAAGTGCTTCATCCACCACTTTGGGCATACAGAGAGCACCTCCCACCTAGGGACCCTATAGGGCCATCAGTGCCAAGGGTAGACCCTATCCTTCTATCCACACATAGGGCCGATCCTTTTGTGCCAGTACCCACAGAGCCAAATCCGAGGCATAAGGATCACCAAGGATGTTCGAAGCAACACCCGCACGGTAATGGAGACCAAATTCATTCCATCAACATGATCTCCATTGATCTAACCACCCCCATCCGCAATCCAGTCGATCCAACACGACCATTGTATCTAGACCTAGATGCCATAGACTGGGATCATGCTAACTCACCACCATCCCCATCAGAGTACTGGCCTTGCGGTGAGATGTTTCATTTCACCCCAAGATAGACTCAGGATATCTTCCATGCTGAAGAGGAACCCGACATTCCCAACGTAGATCTAAACTCAGCAAATGATATCCACCTTATCCCAACTCCACACCAGTTGGAGGATGGATCCCACATGTCAGTCGAAGAGACGATTGACGTAGACATCGGTTCTGATCCAATGAATCCGCAAATCATCAAGCTAGGGGTAAGTTTATCCCCCGAAGAGCAAGCCAATTACATTGCCCTTCTCAAAGAGAAGAAGGAGGTTTTTGCATGGACCTACAAAGACATGTCGGGGCTAGACCCGCAGCTAGTCACGCATAATCTAACGCTTGATCCGACAGTCAAGCCAATCAAGCAAAAGCTACGTAAGATGCACCCAACAATGGCCTTAATGGTAAAATATGAGCTACAAAAGTTATTGGATGCATAGTTTGTCATCTGCGTAGATTACCCACCATGGCTGTCCAACATGGTACCCATCAAAAATCCTGACGGGAGGATTCGCATATGCACCGATTTTTGAGATTTAAACAAAGCGAGTCCCAAGGATGATTTCCCCTTGCCTAGCATCGATGCATTGGTAGACGCTACAATAGGCCACGAAATGCTTTCCCTCATGGATGGTTTCTCGGGATACAACCAGATTCGTATCAATCCCGATGATCAACTAAAAATGGCGTTCACGATGCCTTGGGGGACATTTTGTTATAAGGTCATGCCCTTTGGCCTTAAAAACACTGGCGCCACCTACCAACGTGCTATGACATACATCTTCCATGATCACATGCATAAAACTTTGGAAGATTATATGGATGATTTGTTGGCCAAATCTCTTTTGTGCCAAAATCATCTCGATGACTTACGCAAGATCCTCGATCGCCTCATCGAACACAAAGTTAGGCTAAACCCCAAGAAGTGCGTACTTGGCGTCACATCTAGAAAACTCTTGGGTTTCATAGTCTCAAAATGAGGCATCGAGGTAGATCCAAATAAAGTCAAGGCAATCCTTGAAATGCTTCCCCCAACCACCATCAGGCAGCTCAAAAGCTTGCAGGGTAAGGTCACGTCGATCAAGCGCTTCATAGCACAGTTATCTGACAAGTGCCGACCCATGAATAAATTATTACACAAGGGGGTAGCATTTCATTGGGATGACGAGTGCCGATCAGCCTTCGATGACATCAAACAATACTTGGCTTCGCCACCTAGTATTGGCACCACCTAGACCAGGAGTGTCATTCTACTTATACATCTCAGCTATCGAGGTGGCACTGGGCGCCATGCTAGCCCAAAAAAATGAATTACATAAAGAATAGGCTAATTATTATCTTAGCCGCACCCTGGTCAGTTATGAACTTAACTATGCATACGTTGAGAAGCTATGCTTAGCGGTGGTATTTGCCACCAAAAAGCTATGCCATTACATGCTGAGCAATACGACGTATGTTGTGTCTAAGGAGAATCCATTGTGGTACATGATGAGTCATACTTATCACAGTAGTCGCACGATGAAATGGATCATGTTGTTGATGGAGTTTGACATCGAATTCATTGGACAAAAGTCCATCAAAGGTCAAGTCATCATCGATCAACTAGCAGAGGCTCCTCTCGAAGACGATCAACCTCTAACCATAGAGCTACCTGATGATGGGGTCTTCCATGTCTCAGAATCGCTAGATTCTGATGAGCCTGAGTCACAGGCCGACATGACCTTATTTTTTGATGGTTCTAAATGTGAGCAAGGGGGTGGAGCGGGAATCATATTTTTCACACCGCAAGGGGCTCCAATGCCTTTATCATTCAAACTTGATTTCCCATGCACCAATAACAATGTTGAATATGAAGCCTTGCTCATAGGTCTTCAGACAACAATCACCATGAACATCAAACGCTTGAATATCTTTGGTGATTCGTTGTTAATTTTCAACCAAGTGAAAGGGGTATTCCAATGCAAATGCCCAGTTCTGCAGGCCTACAAAGCCCTTGTGGATAAATTCTTGGCAAAACTTGAATGGTACGACATCGAGGCACTCCCTCGATCATCGAATCATTTTGTGGACACTATGGCCTCCTTGGGGTCACTAATCCCGCAAGACCCTTCTGGTGAGATGACAACCATTCAAGTCAAAACATTATCGCAATCCATGATGGAGCGTGCAAGCTCTGATATAACGCTAGGAATCCACCTGATCCAGATTGAACCATCTCAGGATAGGTTCTCTCGAATCCATGATAGTCTAAATCATGCCAACTGGGGGTCTTTGTTCTCCCCAACCCCTCTTAATAGCAACACAACGCTATTTTTACAAGTTCTTTCCCACTCAGCTTTTGCTAGGGATGAACTTCAAGAGGGATCGGCCGTTCATACCATCGAGGTTTCTGATCAGCAGGATTGGTACACACCCATAAGAGACTATCTCAAGTTAGGTAGCCTCCCACTTGGATTGTCGCACGCCATGAAAATATCATTCAAACAGAGAGCGGCCAAACATGTCTTGCTAGGAGACATTTTATACCGTCGGAGCTACGAAGGAATCCTCCTCCGTTGCTTGGACCAACAGGAGTCCACTTGGGCGATCACCCAAGCACACGATGGTACATGCGGTGGCCACTTCAGCGGTATGGCCATCGCCAAGTGCATTCTTTGCATGGGCTATTATTGGCCATATTTAGAGCGAGATTGTTGCGCATATGTGCAGAAGTGCATGAAGTGTCAACACCATGCTAACTTGACACACGTACCTTCTCAGGCCTTGCAGCCGATCCAATCGGCTTGGCCATTTTCATAGTGGGGCTTAGATCTCATCAAAAAGATCTCCCCTACGTCGTCAGGTCATCACACGTTTATCATAATGGCCACAGAGTACTTCACTAAGTGGGTGGAAGCAGTTCCGCTTACCTCTACGACTGGGCCCCGCATTGCGGAGTTCATTTTACATAACATCATATGTCATTTTGGTATTCCATCCAAGATCATCTCGGATAATGGGACGTCATTTAAGAACAAATATGTGCGTGCTTTGACAACAAAGTACAAAATTTAGCATAGTTTTTTGACACCCTATTATCCGTAGGCAAATGGGCAAGCAGAGGCATCAAACAAAATGCTAGTTGCCATCCTTAAAAATATGGTCATAGATAATCATAAGGATTGGCACATCCAAATACCACTTGCCCTGTGGGCTTATCGCACTAGCATTCGGACGCCCACTGGGGCAACTCCATTTTCGCTAGTGTATGGCTCCGAGGCAGTCATGCCTCTCGAGTTGGAAATACCCTCCCTGCGCATATCAATGCAAGAGTTCATCGATGATGACACTGCACGACAGGCCCGGTTAGACCAGCTTACGTTACTCGATGAACGATGCATCAATGCTCTCGAGCATTTACGTATCTACCAAGAGTGACTTAAGAAAGCATACAACATGAAAGTTCACCTGAGGGACTTTCAGGTTGGTGACCTGGTCTTAAAAGAGAACCAACAAAATTCTAACTTGCCGCCCCATTTAAGGGACAAGTTCATGGTAAATTGGTTAGGTCCTTATGTAATCGATAGTAAAATAGGACCTGGAACATACCGGCTCGCCTCTCTTGAAGGAATCAAGGAACTAGAACCCTTGAACATCAGTCATTTGAGGCCATTCCACATTTAGAAGAGCCATGGCCCACCCCAAAAGCTCCAAGGATTCCCATAATCGCTTGGTCAACCTAAAATGCCCCAAAGGTATCCCTTTGGTCAAACCAAATGCTCCAAGGATTCCCACAATCGCTTGGTCAACCTAAAATGCCCCAAAGGTATCCATAATCCCTTTGGTCAAACCAAAAGCCCCAAGGATTCCCACAATCGCTTGGTCAACCTAAAACACCCCAAAGGTATCTATAATCCCTTTGGTCAAACCAAAAGCTCCAAGGATTCCTACAATCTCTTGGTCAAACCAAAAAAGCCCCAAAGGTATCCATAATCCCTTTGGTCAAGCCAAAAGCTCCAAGGGTTCCCACAATCGCTTGGTCAAAAATGAATATTCAAAAAAAAACAGATAATCAAAAATAACAAAAAAAAATTGCATCTCACTTTCATGCATAATCTTAAAAATCAAAACACAAAAAGAACTGCATTAGGCATCGCATACATACATTGCATATTTGTTGGTCATACATGTCAAATGCACCATAGACTGTAATTACTCAGAAATTCCATCATTTTTCAACTTCAATCCATTTTGTAAAATGATCCAACAAGAATAACGCCATTCACATTTTTCACCATATCATAGTCAGTTGTCTTTTAATGTCTTTAGGGTTTTCGTCATTCAGCTGTCTTTAGATTTCTAGCCAAATGTTGTACAAAGTCAGACCGATTTTTACAAGGTAGAGTTTTACTTGGATCACACCTTGTTACATAGCATCCCAACACAAGCTTAAAACACATAAAAATTCCCAAGTTGTGTGAACGAAAGATGAAACCTGCATAGCAGACTAGGTTACCATAAGTGAAATGGTTATCTTGCTCATCCCCCTATGCGAA
This sequence comes from Wollemia nobilis, assembly GCA_028583015.1. Classification (NCBI taxonomy): domain Eukaryota; kingdom Viridiplantae; phylum Streptophyta; class Pinopsida; order Araucariales; family Araucariaceae; genus Wollemia; species Wollemia nobilis. The sequence goes on along the minus strand of JAQPPZ010001748.1, from coordinate 647,674 downwards.
TGACCCCAAGAATGCTGAGAGTTGGCAAAAGGACAAGCATCTTCCCTACCCAATTCCCCAAAATAAATAGTGGTTTTCACCACTATCAGAAATCTCGAAATTCTCAAAGAGTTGCAAACATCAAAAAATTGCAAAAGTCAAAATACAAACTCCAAAGTTTGACATAAATACCCTCAAAGTGCACACATCAAAAAGCACAAGAAATAGTGATCCCCATCACTCAAAATTCAAATCCCTTGCTCAAAAACAAAAGAAAAATAAATAATGATTTTTATCACTACATACGAGAGCAAGTATCCCAATAAAATTGAAGAAAAGAAGGGAGTCAAACTTGAATCCCTGGAACTCTCAGCATTCGGAAGGTCATGAGGTGATCCTCAGTACCAGTTTGGTGGATAGCCTGCTGGTCACTGGTGGCAAAACCTCCCGCATGATGATATATCTGTCGCATTAAATTGTGTACAGATCAATGTTTGCATGTGGATGAGCTAGCTTATGGTATCCTAGATTGCACCGCAGATTAATCTTACTAAATACAACAAAGGAGTTAGTGGAGCTAATTAGGTGATCCTCAATATAGGTTTGGTTGACAACCTATCTGGCATCGGCGGTATCCTGACGAATACCACATAAACGAATTCAATCGCACACACAGGGATGTGAAATAACTTGGTCAAACTCAAGTCTGATTCGTACCTTGTTCGAAAGTCTTGTAAGATAAATGTATAGTCTTGGCTAGTTAGTTAAAGCATCTGAGTCTCAGAAAAACCTTAACTACATTCTAAAAACAATTGTGGTACATTTCATTACTTACACCTCCATCAAAAAATACAAAACAAAAATTACAAATGCATAGTTATTTCATAAAGCAATCACATAGTACAGAAAGCCAATAAATCCTATACAGTCCATGGTGCCACCGCCAATATACCAACAAATCATTTCATCCATTCCATATGCATACATCCATATCATATAGTCAAAACATCCACATTCATAATAGCATATGCATACGTCAAAACAAATAAACGTGCATAAAAACAAAAACAAAAAAAATAATAAACCACGACAAGTATATAATCAAACCACCAAAAAGAGAGAGTCATGTATTTATATCAATAAAATGGTCCTCTGACCTCACAAAAAAATCAAAAACTCAAAATCCCCAAAGCCTAGGGAGTCGCCCACCATGATCATGTAGGATCGGTGCGACTGGAACTACCCCTAGTGGTGTGGGTCCTATGGGACCTCTCAGGGCGACTACTGCCAGCCCTCACATCATGCCCACTAACGCTACCCTCACCCACCTGCCTACGACGAGAGGATGCAGACTACTTAGTCTCACTACCTCTCGTACGACATGACGATCCACCTCCAGTGAGCTCAGGTAACTATCCATCGAGGCGGATAATCTCGGCCTCCAACTCCACCCAGCATCGACCCCACTCCACATCCCATCGATGGTATGCAACCAATGCGTCATCCTATTGCACCAACTGAGCCCATAGGAGATCCCTCTCAACTCTGTGCTCCTCATCCCGTCTCCATAGTAGATCCTCCAATCATGCTATCTCAGCATGAAACCTAGCCTCCATATCCCCTAGGACTTCCTGAGGCATGGGCATCTCTGGGATGGCATGCTGCTTCGGCACCCACTGCTCTAGGACGTCCTATGTATCCGGCTACTTTGGAACCCCTAAATCATCCCCAGTGAAGTCATCTACCTCCACCATATCCGCATCATCGAGCGGAGCCCCCCAACCCTCCATCGGTGCCTTCGCACCCCCACCGCCTATTGCTGCCACATCCGAACCTCCTAGAGGCCCCTCACCCCACCATCGCCGCATCATCCACCATTGGTCATACTCTACAGTCACCCCGACATTGTCCATGTCAGGGACATCAATCACTACATCAGACTCCTCACCCAGTGGCTCAATAATCGGCCAGGCTAGAGTCCTCTCGTCGCCTCGACGTTGATAGATCAAGGGCTCACTAGGAAATCCCTGGTGCACCCCAAACTATCGAGTCACCCAGACGTATGAGAAGTACTCCTACTCTGTCCCATGTCGCCCGATCAACCATCTCCCCCTACGCACCCATCGGAGCCACTCTCCAGCCTCAGGCCAGGCTGGACAGTCTCGGTATGGCTACCAGAACACCTCCCCTGGAGCAAGACGTGAGAAGGCATCAGTATAGTGCCCTACGACACCTGCCCATCACTAACTCTACCCATGCTCCTCTAACCTCCGCCATAGAGTAGCATACCCAATCTCCCTATCCACCATCTCACCCCGAGTGGTCCAAGGCAACCCCTACGGCCGCTCCACAGCTATGTGCTACCACCCCCAACACTACAAAAGATAGCTGCACCCGATCCCCTTTCACCTTCGACAGCGGACCTCATACAACTCATCATACAACTGTGCCAATAGTGTCTGACCCCACCTCATAATAAGTGGCACTATTGTCGGACACTCCACTAGTCTGAACACCACCTCAAGCAGGTTCCAAGGGAACCTCACACCTGAGGAGTCGAGAAGCAACATGTTGGAGATGAGGGTCATGAGCAACGCATGCCTCACCCCCAAAATGCCCTTCTCAAACCACCACCACACCAGAATCCCACCAATCAGGTAGTCCACCTCTGCCCTCTCCATAGCCCTATCCACCCCCATCTCCGCCACCTGCCCAAAGCACCATGTCAGCACCACCGTCCACTGATCACGGGGAGTCATCCGAATGGGCAGCCCATCTATCGAAATCCATAGAATCTGATATACGTCCTCCAAAGTAACCATCATCTCCCTTATTGGGAGATGAAAGGTGTTGGTGTGGGGATCCCACAAATTGATCAAGGCAATCAGATATGCTCGATCCCCCACCATAGGCTCCAACCGCATCACCTGCTTGAGCCCAAGGGCATCAAGCCACTCCCAATCCACAACTATCAGCACATCCCGAGCATCAGAGAACATAGTCGGCTGGCGGTGCCGACTCCTCACAACCTGCAAAACAAAAACACAATAAAACAAAAAAAACAAATTAGGGTTTCAACCTTAATTTAAACAAAAACATTACAATAAAACTATATAGCAAAAGTACAAAAACATTAACAACAAACCAACAAAAGTACAAAACATTCAAATAAATGGTACACTCAAAAACAAAAAAAAACAAACAAATTTTAACACAAAAATAAAAATCCTAGGGTTTCAACCTTAGCGTAACAAAACACCAATAAAACAAAAACATCATCCTAGGGTTTCAACCCTAGCATGAACAAAAAAATAATAAAACAAAAAATCCTAGGGTTTCAACCTTAGCGTGACAAAACACACAATAAAACAAAAAAAAAAATCCTAGGGTTTTTAACCTTAGTGTGAACAAAAAAAAATAAAAAAAAAAAAATTCATACTAGGTTTTTTACCTTAAGTGTGAACAAAAAAATCAAATAAACACCTAAAATTCATACTAGGGTTTTTAACCTTAAGTGTGAACAAAAAAATCAAATAAAAACAAAAAATTCATACTAGGGTTTTTAACCTTAAGTGTGAACAAAAAAATCAAATAAACACATAAAATTCATACTAGGGTTTTTAACCTTAATGTGAACTAAAAAACAAGCAAAATAACGCTAACAGGATTTTATATGTGCGTTTTAAAAATTCATATAAAAAAAAACAAATAACAAGCAGAAGGAAGGAACATCATACCGGTCTCGCCTCGGCTCCTCCACCCGAATATCCGGTTCTCGCACTCATGATGTCCATGAAATTTTGGCAGCGCTCTGCTACGTAAACTCGCACTCCTCCTCCTCACTGCTCCAAATCGCCAAGAAAAAAATGTTGCAAATGAGCCCAAAACCTAGTTTTGGCCCTTTTATAGGTTGTTAGGCCTGTAATCGTCCCACCCTGGGATGAGCGCCCTAGTTGGTGCTCGTCCCACCCTAGGACGATTACCAAATTGGTATTCGTCCCACCCAAGGACGATTATAAAAAAAAATAAAACAAAAACAAACTGCATCCAAAAAATGCACTAAAAATAGCAATAAACCTGTCGAACAAAGGTGCATTTGCACCTGACATTCATGGCATGCAAAATCAAAGTCAGGGTCATAAATAATCACTATCCTACTCCCTAAGAAGGCTACCAATGCCGGACCGCTCCACGGGAAGGAGGATTTTTGATAATTTCTACCCCAATAAGCATCACAAAAAGGGTCAAAACCCACCAAAAATAGGTCCGATTGTTGGAAAACTGCATAAGCGTTCAATGGAAAACAACTGAAGGCACCCTTAAAAACGTCATCTTGGGTCAAGCGACTCATCGCTTTTCTCATTTTGGTCATTCCCTCATCGATTCGTCGCTTGAGGGGGTAGTCACACTTAGTCACCAATCAACAAATACACACCCAATCAAGGAAATGGCATGCATTCAAAGAATCATTGACAAAGACAATCACGCTCCTGCTTGGGGAAGCAAACAAGCAATAATCACAAGCTGAACAAACACTTGGTATTCTGGAAGCATGAAGACAAGGTTCCTCAGACAAAAGGTTGCGCCCTTTGCCTATTCATGACTGAACAATGTCCAAGATCAAGTACACCTCACCGAAAAAGGTTACACTTGAAGTAAGCTCCTTAGCTCGTCAAAAGCAAGGATTCAAGAATGCGTGCCCTTTCCATACTTGGGGCATCAAAATTTGGTTAGGTTACTAAGAAACCCTAATAATTAAGTGCTTTGGTCATCTATTTTTGCTCAGCACTGCGCCACACATAGCGCATCCCAAAAAGGGGCATCTATAGACACCAAAACAACACCAATTCGATTATGTGACTACAAGCACTGACCGAATTGACATACATACCCCCTAGGGCAGCCTCCAGAGGTTAAAAAGTGGTCCTAACCACTCCCAAATAAGTTTTGGAAGGTCAAAGGTCAATTTGGCACCTTTTTAGCACTTTGCTCCCTATTCGTCCCACCTTGGGATGATTAGAATCCTATTCGTCCCACCCCGGGACGATTAGCAACAATCGTCCCAGGGTGGGACGAATAGCAGGTTTGACTAGCAAAAAGTCAAACCTTGACAAATGGCATCCCAGATCCGCCACTCAACTGCACCTTCAGAGCATGCAATTGTGAGGAATGGTTTCAAATTAGAGAGAGGGACTTCAGTCAAGCATGCCCTGATTATGGAGGCCTCATGCAAGGAGGCCCTAAATCAGGGAGGAATCTTCTCTCCCCCAAAAAAGGCATGACAAGCCAAGTGGCGCCCTCGCATGCGCATTCAAAAGGAGACCCTCAGGTCTATAAAATGGTGAGCCTCCTCACCCCAAAAAAGGATAGAGCTGGAGCATTTGGAGCAACGGAGTGCTGCCAAATTATACCCACATTCCCTTTTACGCTTCTTACATCCCTAATTTCTCTTTTGGAAGAGAGGTTATCGGGTGAACACTAAGAATGCAATCCCGACCCAAAACCCAAACAATCAGCCACAATCCCACACCAAATTCATTGACACAACCCCCTAGGAGGTTTTGGACCCATCCCAAGTGGATTGGTGTCAAAACCAGGCCCCAAACGGAGGGCGTCCTACCCCCGGGCGCCCCCAAACTACTGCAGTCCTAATCGTCCCACCCCGGAGTGATTAGAAATCTATGAAGAATTTCTCTACTATTATTTTTGCATTATGTTCTATTTGGTTTACTTATGTTGTTGTTCAAGTTTCATGTTATTCTGACTTGTTTTGACCTTGTTTTTATCATTTTACGCGTTTACTAACATACAGGGAGCGCCTTCGGATACAGGACAATCTGGGCAGAATATGCCAAATCTGACCTTCTGGGTCATCCCAAAATGCCCCTTTTTGTCTAACCCCAAGTTTGCAAGAATTTTGGAGGCCTCTGGACAGGACATTTGCAAGGTCACCTTTGCATGCTTTGTGATAGTCCTAATCGTCCCACCCCGAAGCGATTAGAAATCCATGCATGATTTCTTGACTGTTATTTTTGCAATGTGTCCCTGATGATGTTTTTATGCTTCTATCAAATTTTGGGTTCATTATGACATGTTTTGACCATCGTTTTGCTATTTTATATACTAACTAGCCGGAGGCCCTGGGGATTGCATGTTTTCCCTCTATCCGCATATGCTATTAACTATTTGTTGTTTCTCTGTACGTAGGATCTCACCACCAGGAACACCGAAGGGGCAGCAAGGAACACATGAACACATGGACACAAGCGGTGGCAACCTTTGGCCCGCCCATTTCGAATGTGAGGCACGCGGAAGACACTGGAAGCGTACCATCCGTTGATGTAATGAACTGTATCAAATGTTCTGAGCCCTAAAGGGGGGACGTATTGTAACTGAATCAAAAGCAACATTAATAAAAGAGGCCCCGCTTTGTCTTTGTTTTCTTACATCTCGTCTATGCGTCATTTCCTTCATGCATTGCTTTCTCGCATTCGTAGGACTTAGCATTTTTATATCAATTTTGTTTGCACCATATGGTCTGGCACGCCATCACCCTGTATTTAGATTTCAGATATATATGGTGACTCTAAGCTAAAAATAAATCAGGTAAGAGAGAGATGCAATAATAAGCATAATTACCTGAAAGCATACAAAAATAGGGTGTGGTATTTGATGGAATCCTTTGATGCCCTCAACATTTGTTTTTTCCCTAGAAAGTAGAACATGATGGTTGACTCTTTGGAAGTTAGGGTATATAATTTTAACCCTTATATAGATATAGGATTTTCTAAGGATAAAATAATTAAAATGGTTTTCAGGCCTAAAGTTCCAAATAGATAAAAATTTTTGGTAGGTCTTTGAGAGTGGTGAATAGATCATCGAATTTCTGGTAAGAGAAGCTTGTTTATCCACTATTCAAGAAGAAATTCCAGATGAAGTTGACCAACATGATTTTATCCAACTAAAAAACAATCATATCACAAGAGTGTTGGTCACACTTGAAATCCTCTTTGATAATGAAGATAGAAAAAAATCAAAACTATGGAGATCAACGAAAAAATCTATAAGAAGATCGAGATTGTGAAGGTAAATAAGCTCAAAGTTGATATTCATTGTTCTCCAAAAGAGGTAGAGGAGATTTAAGCTAAAATACCAAGACATTATGGCTTGGTCATACAAAGATCTTAAGGTATATGACAAAAGGGTGATCTAATATACAATTAAGCTAGAACCAGATGCAAAGCCTTTCAAACAGAAGCAGAGGCCTATGAATTGTAGGATTGAAACTATAATGAGAGAAGAGCTACTTAAACTGCTTAAGGCTAAAATTATATATCCAATTAAGCACTCCACATGGGTAGCTAACTTGGTTTCTGTGAGGAAGAAGAATGGAGACATCCACCTATGTGTATATTTTAGGAATCTCAACCAGGAATCATTGAAGGATCACTACCCTCTCCCTTAGATTGATTAGATTCTATAGATTGTAGCAGGGGCAAAGAGGTTCTCACTACTAGACGACTTCTCTGGTTATAACCAAATTTGGGTAAAATATGAGGATTGGTTCAAGATAGCATTTACTAAAAAATGGGGTACTTTTGCATATCAGAGGATGCCTTTTGGTATATCTAATGCAGAGGGTACATTCCATATAGCTATGGATTATGCATTTGGAGAGTTTATTAACAAATTCATTCTGATCTATTTAGATTATATGATGGTGTTCTCTCATAAGAAACAAGATCACCTAACATATTTAGAACAAGTTTTTGAGAAATACAGAGAATTTGGTATCTCTCTTAACCCAAAGAAGTTATTTTTTGTAGTCCATGAGGGAAATATATTGGGCCATGTGGTCTCTAAAGAAGGGATGTATATTGATCCAAATAGAGTTAAATCAATTCTTGCCCTTCTCTTGCCCATGAATAAGAAAGCTTTGCAGTCTTTATTTGGGCAAATCAACTTTATCAGGAAGTTTATCTTAGTTTTTTCTCAAAATATGAAGCCCATCTCAAAGTTGCTAAAGAAAAATATAAATTTCAAGTGGACCAAAGTGATGAAACAAGAATTTAAGATCATTAAGCAATCCATTACCACTGCTTTAGTTCTGGTGAATCCTATTTTAGTAAGAATTTCATCTTGTATGCTTATGGAGATGAAGAGAGCTATGCATATGTGCTTACTCAGAAGAATGATGATGGGGAAGAACATCCCATATTTTTCTAGAAGCCAAACTCTCCATGAGTACTAGATCAAATACAACTTCATCAAAAGACAAGTCTTGAGAGTGATAAAGTCATTAAAAAAATTTAGGCCATACTTGACTTAAAGTAAAACCCTGATGTATGTAGTTCACCCATGTGTAAGAAGTTTCATTTTACAAGGTGAGCTAGAAGACAAAAGAGTAGGTTGGATTACCAAGATCCAAGAGTATGATGTGGAAATCCATCCTACCAATATGGTCATAGGTAGAGCATTGTATCAAAGGTTTATATAAAGGATGGGCACAAAAAAAATGATAGCTTTTCAATCAGCAACATAAGATCATGCCAGAGAGCCTCGACCAAGGGATTCAGACTGGGTTGATCAGATGACCAAATATTTCCAAATAGGGATTTATCCTCAAGATATTAACCCATCACAAAGGAGGAGATATAGGCTTCAATCCTTAAATTATGTCTTACTACTAGAAGGACTATATAGGATAAATCTAGATGGAGTCCTCCTAAGATGCTTGAAGGGCAATAAAAAACAAAAGGTTATTAAATAATTCCATGAAGGATTATCTGGAGGACATTTTTTATGAAGGATCATAGCTTTAAAAATCATTAGAGTAGGCTATTATTGACCGACTATTTTTGCTAACACCTTCAAAGTAACAAGAGCCTACGATGAATGTTAGAGGTATGTGGGAAGAAAAAAAAATGCATCATTCCCCCTCAAGCTTGTCCAAGTAGAAGAGTCATTTCAACAATGGGGTTTGGATTTCATTGGGACAATTAACCCAAATTCATCAGTAGGACATAAATATATTTTGATGATCACATATTACCTTACCATATGGGTAGAATCCATCCCCACAAATAAATTATATCAGAAAGTGGTAATCAACTTTATGGAAAGCTTGATTGCAAGATTTGGCATCCCTGAAGCTATAGTAAGTGATAATGGTCCAGCCTTCATAGGAGCTAAGTACATTGAGTTTTCTAGCAAGTATGGTATCACCATAAAGAATTGTTCCAATTACTATCCTCAAGGGAATAGAATAATAGAGTCAACTAATAAGAATTTGATGAGAATTCTAAAAATATCATTAGAAGAAAACAAAAGGAGTTGGCACCTATTGTTAGAGAATGATCTATGAGAAGATAGGATCACCATTAAGAAGTTTATAAAAACCTATCTCTATGCTTTGGTGTATAGAAAATAATTAGTCCTACATATTCACTTGGAAATACCGTTTCTCAAGCTGGTAGACTCGGAAGAAGAATCTGATCAGGGTCTATTCGAGACTAGATTGACACATCTACTCTAGTTAGAGGATAAAAGGACTCAAGCATACGAGGTTTTCTAGAGGCATTCATATGATATAAAGGGATGGTTTGATAAGAAATTCAGATTCAGAAAATTCATAGTAAGGGACTCTATTTTGAAGTGGAATGTGGAGAGAACTAAGCCAGGACATCATCAGAAGTTTGACTCTTTTTAGGATGGCCCTTTCAAAGTAGTTGAGGTTAAAGAAAACAATTCTTTCTAGCTTAACGATATAGAGGGAAATATTCAACCAATCCTGGTTAATGGTTCCATATCAAACTCTACTTTGATTAAGAATAAATATTCTATTGTAACATATGTGTATATCTATATTATACTTTTTTTCTATTCTAAAAAGTTTTGTACAGAGAAATTAAAAAATATATAAAAAAAAAAAAAAAAGCTACAAGACAAGATTGTGAAAAAGAGCTAAGGGTGGTAGTTTTTGGGATCCAATTTGACATCAAGTGAACTTGATACTGCAACTATCTATCTTTAAATTTTCTAGCTAGGCTTGCACCCGCTAGTCACAACTCAGAACTCAACATTGGATGGACCAAAGGTTACTTCAGCCCAACCTCCATAGTAGGCTAGTTCCTTGTCAACTAACAAAATGTTGACTCGATTAAGCTCAATAATAGTTTTGGTGAAGAGGGTTATAAAAGGCTTAGGGTTAAGAAATTATGAATTAAAAATGGTTGGATAGGGCTAACAACATAGGCATCCATAGGGAAAACATTTAGAAAACTATTTCCAATATCCCACACTTAGGATTAGCAGCACCCAAAACAGAATAATCTTCATATAATAAAAATAAAATAGATGTGTTTCAAGAAGCAATTTCAATATCTAAGTTACTAACAATCCAATTTAGCAAAATAGATTAGTATTCAGACTTCACAAAAATAAACTTCTCAATAGCACAAATCTAACTATGAACAAATTTCAATTACTTTACAACTAGTAATCCAATATAGGTGGAATGAACTAACCATAATAGCATTGACAGAAATACAATTCATAGCTCAAACCTCTTAATGAAATATATCGAAGATGTTAAATATTGAGTTAAAAATATGAGTAATGCTCCTTCCATTATTTTGTAAAATATATTACATAGTAGGACAAGCAAAAACTCTAGATTCGACCCTAAAAATTGAAGGTTAAACCTCTATATATAGTTTACAATAAAATAAGAATAGGGTAGACATTACAAGGATTTAGAATATGATAGATCAGTAGAATGCTATGTTGACATTATTTCATTCACCTGTAGGATCTGAGAAATCAACTCAAATTCACACGCCATGGCAGCTTGGATTTGTAACTTGTTGGTTTGGCCATGGCAATTAGACTTCAGGCCATTAAAACCAAATCTTAACCGTTCATCCTTCTTGAGGACTTCACACCATCGTAGATCTATAACTACCCTAGTTCTTGGTTCTTGGCACCATAGATGCTTCATCTACCCGCTCAAACTAATTGGTTCTCATTCACCAAGAATCCACCTTTGTATGCTCTTAAAAATGTTAGCATAATATTCATTGTTGATGCACTTCATGGATGGTTGTGATTAGACTTTAATAATTCTCAAGAGCCAAGTGACATGGTACAGATCACCAATCCATTCTAAAAGAATGTTGACATCATTTAGAATATCTTTGGCCATCGTATTTGAGACTATGTGAGAAATACATTGAGTGCTAAGCGAAACATAGCTCGTCACCTATCTGCTTGCTCAAGTCTTCTAAACACTTGTTTTTTCTTCTTGCATCTATGGCATAGAACATAAGTTGCAATATGCTCCTTGGTATCTGCTCCTTCATCTTTTACTAGAGTTGATTACGGAATAGAATATAATGCTGATCTACTCAAGAAGTAATGAAAAATAACTTTTGTGCTATTCCCCTACCTTTTACTTCTTCTTGATGTTTTAACCTTCTTACCGAGCGGTGCAGAGCTCATCACCATTATACTCTAAAATTAATGTGAAACTCAGTGGAATGGGACCTTCTTGGCACTTAGTTGTTTGAGTGCATGGAATGAAGTGATGTCACTAATATACACTTTGAAAGGTGTTGATGTCAACTAGACTCAATTTGATTGTAGATTGGGACCTTTGCATTAGGTCGTTGCAAAATATACTAAGTTTTGGGTGGCATGGAACACTTTACTTGTTTTGCAAAAAAGAACAAAGTGTTGAGCGGATTGGAGCATCTTGCATGGATCCACTCCAAAATACTCTATCTTCAACGGATTGCAGTCTTTTTATGCCTTAGAATAAATTTTCAAAGTTTTCTAAGGATGTGGCCATTTGGGCCTACATTCTGGCACCTCTTGGGTGGATTTTCTCGTAAAGCCATCAAAATCAAAGTCTTAATTATTGGGCATCAGGAGTCAAAAATGGTATTCTTCAAAAAATATTTCATAGGATAATTTCTATACGACCATTACCCTATGAAAACTCTATGAATATTTCCAAAGGATAACGGTTCATATTGAGATCATACTGGAAACACAAATATTTTTCGCTCCTTCAAAACTACTTGAATGTTAAGCAAAACAAAGTTAAGTTCTCCATTTTAATGCTTCTTCAAAAATTATATGAATGCCTTCACAAAAATTTCCTTTTCTACCTTCACAAAACTTTCATTCTCTAAATTTTGGCTTCATGCTTTTATTATTATCTTCTGGCAGTGTCAGAGTCAAAACAAAACAAAAATACAACACTTCTACATGATTACAAAAATGTTCAAAATGAAAAAAACTTTATGTTTGTGTCTCTTAAGGGTCCGTAACAACCTTATCTAGTTATTAACCTTATTTTTGGGCTTATTCTACACCATTGTCTTTCTGGTCTTGATCAGCTTCCTCTTCTTCAATAGGTGAATCTTGCTCTTTATCTTTTTTCTCAACATCATTACCAAACAATTGGACCATTAGCTTAAGAGTTTGCAAGGCTTATTTTTAGACTGCTTCAAGGGATTGGAAGTCTTCTTAAGTTGCTTGTGAATGAACTCCAACTCAGCAGTATCTTTATAATTAGTAATGCCTCCCTTATTCACTAAGTCTTTCATCAAGTCTTGGAGTTTGGTTAAATCAATTATCATTTGTGAAACCTACTCATGATGGATTGGCTCTTCCTAGGAATAAATATCAAACTCATCTTGGAGGTTCGAAACTACACTCTTGTTAATTTCTTCTTCTAATAACCGAGTGTTATTTTCAAGCCATAACCATTTAAATCCATTTTGAACCATTTATTTATTAATTTCTACCATATCTCGAATTGTAGGCACCTTACTCTAACCAAGCCAGCTTTGACCGGTTGACTAGTGAGCTAAGGAGGTTGTTGCACGTGAAGACAAAGGAGATATATTTTAATTATGCAATATTATTAAAATAAATAAAGCACCTCTATTATTAATTGATTGGCCGGATAACTTTGTAAGGTGAGCATTTTTTCTCATGCTCACGAACTGATCGATGCAGCAATTTTCCACCGATAAAACAGAACACATATGATTTATCCTACAAGGGGTAAAATTAGTGCGTGACTATTTTTATTAATGCATAATTGTTATAATTGAATGGTTGTAATATTCATTACATATCTATTGTAACTGCAAGTTTGGAATAGGCTTGCCTAAAATTGTAATAGAGGAAGGTTGTGCATTGTATAAATGCAAAGGTCTTCCTTGAAAGAGGAATGATTAATTTTACATAGAAACTATTTCATTTCATTCTCTGTCTGATTTATTAAGAGTGCAAATAATCTTATTTGATCAAGATCTACGTAGCTAAGACGGGCGGACTATCTACGGGAGCTTGGGCCCACTCCCTATAGTAGTCCTTCCCTATTTTATTTTAGCTCTATTATTTACTTTAATTAGAGTATATTTAATGCTTTATTTAATTTTAGTTGTGTGTTTTATTTTTAGCACATTTAATTTCCTGTACATTTACTTTCAACATTTCATTTTTGGCATCTTAGTTTATTTATTTATTTATTCTACACTAAGTTTGGATGAAATGAAAATGTTTAAACATCCCCCACCAAACTAAATAGATACAAAAATATTCATTCCCCCGCACTACAGGCATATACTGTGCATGATACTTGTAAGTTTATGGACTTACCGGATTGATAATTTATGAAAGAGAAATGAATATTTTTTTAGACATAATTTTTGCTCACCATTTTGGTATCGTTGTCGGGGAGTGTCAAAACTGTAGTGTTATGATTTACAGGTTAGATAAAAATCCCATTTAAAAATACCTGTAGATCTTCTATCTGAGAAGTGAGTCCACCAAGGGCCTTTTTACAAGGCCAAAGCAGTTACCGACACAGTCAGAGACAAATCCCATAGGCAACAATTTAAATTTACCAGCTTCTTAGGTAAATATGAGAATGAACCTGATGTACCATATTAAGTGTAGAAGTAGAAATAAATTGTGTTGTTGAAAAATTAGAAAATCAGGCAATGAAGGATTTCCATCATATTCTGAATGGTTTCAAGAGATTATGGAAAATAGCACAACCCAGGTTTGATATAGTTGAAAATATTTAGGGATGTGTTTTTATACAAAAACCATTGCAGAATTATACCTCCAGAAGCTTAGTTTTAATGATTAAAAAAATACAGGCTTCACACTTTGCAACATATTGGTAAATTTTTTACGATGACATTAGCAGCCAAAAAAATGATAGAGCAAAATTTAAAGAACATCTTGTTATGGAGTATGCTCTTCACTTGCACTTAAGGTGACTTGGTGAATTAGAAACTAGCATGTGTTTTTAAAAATACGGCTATGCCATGTTTTCTCCAAATTTCCAGCCACATATAGTCATTGTCCAGCCTGCGCATTTTACTGTTAAGTTAAAAAAGTTTGGTTTTGAGGCCATGGGGTAAAATGCTCTTCTCAAGCTACAACATATCAAACTAGTTGGTAACAAAACAAATAATTTAAAAAAAATAGTTCAGACGTAGGCATGGGGGGGCACCTTCATAATTTCCACCAACAACATAATGAACATTGTTTACAGTGTTCATGAAAAAAAAGAGAAAATATATCTTCTGTTGAAAATGCTCCAAGTTAAAATATAGATAAAAAAATAGAGCTTTATTTTTTGCTACTTGTTGGAAGAGAGTATCTTCTTTCCATAGGTCCATCTTGGTCTAGAAGGGAAATGAGAAATCTCCAACTGGTCATTAAATAAAGTAGGGGAGGAGCCTAAAAGTAATCAGAATATGAAAAAAAATATTAAAAAATAGGTTAGAATTATATTTTAATGCCTCTAGTTTAGATTTTTCTTTTATGTTTTGTAGGACAACATGAAGTGTGATGTAGATAAATAAGGAGTTTTCTGTGAAGATTTCATGAATTAAGATTTATATGTGGAGTTTGTAATAGCACCATACAAACCATCTTGTGCACTTCAATCGTGTAGCATCTAGTCCAAACAGGTGAAAGTAAGCAAAGTTTTTCCTTGGCAACATAAGCACCCGAAGGTAGGCTAAGTAACCCTGATCAAGTGAAAGGCTTCCAACCCAAGGTGGTTGTGGAACTTGGGGAAAATTTTACTGCAAGGTGCATGACTATTACAACCTAAATGATAAACAGAGTCAAATATGCTACACCAAGAGCGAAATAGGATGTCAAGGCAATGTTCGAGAAATAGTCGATGGGCTCCATTTACAATGCCTCATATTTGCGATACTGGATCATACATCGGCATGGGGGAGACCCCATACTATACCAATAGTTTTTATGAATGTTCACACATTCATTAAAAAAAATAACTCCCATAGTAAGGTGCCTTACTCTAAAAATTTTGGGAGGCACCTTACTCTAAAAATTTTAGGAGGCACCTTACTCCTGGTGCCTTACTCTAAAAATTTTGGGAGGTGCCTTACTCCACAGTCAATGGGATCCATTTACAATGCCTCACATTTGTAAGACTAGATCAGACATTGGCATGGGGGATACCCCATACCATACCAACAGTTTTGATGAATGTTCACACATTTGTTAAAAAAAAAAAGAGAGGATACAAAAAAAAAAAATAGGGGGGGCACCTTACTCCCATAGTAAGGTGCCTTACTCCAAAAATTTTGGGAGGCACCTTACTCCCATAGTAAGGTGCCTTACTCCAAAAATTTCGAGAGGCACATTACTCCAAAAATTTTAGGAGGCACCTTACTCTAGAAATTTTAGGAGGCACATAACTCCTGGTGCCTTACTCCGAAAATTTTGGGAGGCACCTTACTCCAAAAATTTTGGGAGGCACCTTACTCCAAATATTTTGGGAGGTGCCTTACTCTTGACGCCTTACTCCGAAAAAAAAAATTAGGGGGCACCTTACTCCGAAAATTTTGGGAGGCACCTTACTCCAAAAATTTTGAGAGGCACCTTACTCCCATAGTAAGGCACCTTACTTCAAAAATTTTGGGAGGTGTCTTACTCCGAAAATTTTTGGAGGTGCCTTACTCCAAAAAAAAAACCGCATGGAACATGTCATGCTTAGCATAAAATTTCTTTTTATTTTTGTTTTATAGGAAA
This sequence comes from Wollemia nobilis, assembly GCA_028583015.1. Taxonomy (NCBI): domain Eukaryota; kingdom Viridiplantae; phylum Streptophyta; class Pinopsida; order Araucariales; family Araucariaceae; genus Wollemia; species Wollemia nobilis. The sequence goes on along the minus strand of JAQPPZ010001748.1, from coordinate 631,597 downwards.
TCATGAACTGCATGCAAGCTGTAGGCATCCTGAGAGTTAGGGTCTAATAGGCACGGAGTCATGACTCATGTTTTCTTGCTTTTGCATGTTTTTGCTTTGCAGGTCATCATGCCCTCTAAATGCAATCTAAAGGTATCCTAAGAGCTAGGGCCTTAGGCATAGGCATGATTCCTATTTTCTAGCTTTTGTGTGTTTAATTTTGTAGAACATGACCGTGAGCACAATCTATAGGTAGAGCCAGCTTAAACTAGGCCTAACAGATGTTGATTCTTGTGCCCTACAATTAGGAGTACTGTGAAGCAAAAAAATATACTTACTTCCCACCAGGAAGAGATTGCCTACAATAAACCCAGTACAACTGTGCCTTTTTCCACCTAGAGGAAGGCACCAATAAGTAGTGTCACTCTTCCACCAAGAAGAGTGATGCCCATATATTTAAAATTTTGTTTGGATAATCTAATGGCTGGGTGCTAAAAAGTTGTAGCCCTTCCTTGAGAAAAGAGTGCAGATCCGCTTTATACCTAATAGTGCTCAAACTTCTTCTCCCTAGATTGGGTGTACCTATTGATTCAGTGTGGAACCTAATGTTCAGAGAGCTGCAAACATGTTGCACAAAGGGACCTGTTACTGGTGACGAGGGCGTCACCAATTTAAGTGGAGGAGATTATGGGTGAATCTGAATCTCTTGAAAAAAAAAAATCTTCTACTGAAAAGGCTCCAAATTAAAATGCAGATCAAAAATAGGGTTTTATTTCTTTGCTACCTATTGGAAGAGAGTATCCTCTTTCCCAAGGACCAAATTGGTCTAGAAGGGAAATGAGAAATATTCAACCGGTAGCTAATAAAACAGGGTAGGAGTTTGGAAAAAAATTAGATGTCAAATATCTACAAGAGCCAGGAACAACACATAAAATATCAATGATGCATCTCATGAAAATGTCACACCTGAACACCAGACAGATGTTGCGGATGATGATGAAAAAAATTATTTCTACCTCACTCCAGGAAATAAAATAGAGGATTGTAGTGTTGTTCCAATTATGCATGTGAAAGAAATAATTTAGAGTGGAAGATCATTTTGATTTGGGCACATGCGTGTCAAGACAGTATAAAGTTTAATCAATTGGAAAAAAGGTGACATGTTCAGGAGCACACGGTGAAAAAAAATGATGCACAAAGGTTAATCCCTGCAAAAGCATTTGGAGAGAGAGATATGTCAAGGCAGGATTAAGATATTTTTTATGTGTTGTTAATGATGAGCTAGGTGTTTTATAATTTGGATATTTTGGTAATTAGCTACCATTAATCCTCTAATAGGTGTGTATGGGACGCAAAATTTTTCTACGTAGTATCCATTTTTTTTGCACAGTGCCAATATTACAAATTTTTCCAGCAGCATTGTTAACATATGTGGAAAATAAAATACAGCCAAGAGATAGAATTTCACTATGGTGGAGAAGACATTCCTATACACAACATGCCAAATTTCTAGGATGGATAAGTGACAATTATCCAACTTGGCCACCTAATTTTAAAATCACCAGCTCACATTATTGCAGATGACTTTCTGTTCTCTGATGTAGATGATGAAAAAAATGATGATGAACCAAGATCTATTCTGGACATGCTTCCTTCCATGGTAGAACAGATGAAAAAAAATAAAAATAAAAAAATAAAATATTTACTCCAAGATGCACCAACAATCTCATTTTCTAGTGCACCATGATCACAAGCATCACAAAGACACTTTACACCATCATCATCATACACAGTAGGTTCCACAAAATTCACCTAGGTATGTAATGATTTTTTTGTTAATTATGTGCAGAGTTATTTTAAAAATCATTTCGATGTTAATACCAGTAGATGCCTCCATAAGTTTTCAAAATCTCCCATTAGAATTCAAGCTCATGACATGCCTCGGATATGAAAAAATTATTACTCTGAAATAAATAAATAAATAAAAATTATGGCATTTGCGTGAATAAATTTGGTATTGCTGCATCATGACAATGGTAGCCAACGTAAAACTTGGTCTCACCAAATTTGATCACTGATTACGAGTTTGATTCCTAGCGAAAAAAGGGACCTCATAATTTTCTATAGTGGCCATGATTTAACTGGTTTTCCGTAGTTGACCTGTTTCTGACTTCTACTGGTGCAGTAGTGCCCAATGGAAGAAAAATAGTAGCACTCAATGGAATAAAAATGAAGATGCTAAAGACAGTTATAAAAATATATATACTCCAGGGGATTGTTGTCAGGAGGATATGACAATATTTAGGCATGGGGGGATGATGAACACCATAAATGATCATTTTATATACACTGTTAAGGGGCATCATTACTAGTTTAATTAACATGTGAAATGTATTTTTATTTAACTTATGCATATAATTGATAGAAAATCCAGTATTATGTTTGATTGGTGTTTTTAGTGGAAATTGTGTATAAATGCAGGATTTGCTACTGATCTGGTGTTTTCAATTCTACATCCCACATGGACCTGGAATGCTTCTACTTCAATGAGTCTAAGGTATATTAGTAAAGCACCTTACTCTTCAGGTAGACGCTTTACTCAAGTAGGTGCCTTACTCAAGTAGGCACCTTACTCTGGCACCTTACTTTGACACCTTACTCTGGTGCCTTACTCAAGTAGGTGCCAAGCAGGTGCCTTACTCAAGTAGGCACCAAGCAAGCACCTTACTACCATACATTGGAGGTGCCTTACTCTGACCAAGCCAACTTTGATCGATTGACCAATGAGCTAAGGAGGTTGTTGCACATGAAGACAAAGGAGAGATATTTTAATTATGCAATATTATTAAAATAAATAAAGCACCTCTATTATTAATCGATTGGTTGGATAAATTTGTAAAGTGAGTATTTTTTCTCATGCTCACGAATCGATCAAAGCAGCGATTTTCTAGCGATCGATACAAGCGACCACACAAATGGATTTTGTCATCCTAATTATAATTATGTTTTGATAAAATAGAACATGCCTGATTTATCCTACAAGGGGTAAAATTAGTGCATGACTGTTTTAATTAATGCATAACTATTATAATTGAATGGTTGTAATATTCATTGCATATCTATTGTAACTACAAGTTCAAAATAGGCTTGCCTAAAATTGTAATAGAGGAAGGTTGTGCATTGTATAAATGCACAGGTCTTTCCTAAAAGAGGAATGATTAATTTTACACAAAAACTATTTCATTTCATTCTGTCTGATTTATTAAGAGTGCAAATACTCTTATTTGAGCAAGCTCTACGTCACTAAGTTGGGCAGACTATCTGTGGGAGCTTGGGCCCACTTCCTGTAGTAGTCCTCCCCTATTTTATTTTAGTTCTGTTATTTGCTTTCATTAGAGTAGATTTACTACTTTATTTAATTTTAGTTGTGTGTTTTATTTTTAGCACATTTAATTTCCTATACATTTACTTTCAGCATTTCATTTTCAGCATCTTAGTTTATTTATTTATTTATTCTGCACTAAGTTTGGATGAAATAAAAATGTTTAAATATCCCCCACCAAACTAAATAGGTACAAAAAGATTCATTCCCCCGCGTTGCAGTCATATACTGTGCATGACACTTGTAAGTTTACGAACTTATCGGATTGATAATTTATGGAAGAGAAATAATTGTTTTTCGAGACATAATTTATGCTCGCCACTTTCGAGAAGCCTAAAGACTTGGCCTTTTCAATTTGAATCTAGTGCTTCAAGTTTTGTATCTCTTTGGCTTGTTCTTAATTTTTCTTATTTTGGTCCTCTACTTGATCTTTGATCTTAATGGCCTCTTGGAATTTTCTCTGCCAATTTTTTGCTTCACTTATGATAGCTTTCTCTACCCGTTCTGGTTGTTGACTATCTTTTCTAGTTTTTCTATCATCCACTTCAGCTTGTCAACTTTCTCTTTGTATATATCAATATTGACATAAAAATTTTCTAAGTGAGATTTTTCTATGACCAGCTCATCTTCCATAGGTAGTTGCTCAATATCTTCTATATATTCTTCCAGATAATAGTCTTGCATAGTCATTTACATTTTAGGCTTACTCACCAAAGGAATAATGAACCTCGATGCTCTCTTCCTGGAAACTGGATCAACATATATGGTACTTCTCTTTGTAGCCATCCTATTTGAAGGCTTGGATAACTTCTCTGCCTAGAAAATTGAATTTTCTCTGAAGCTTTCATCTCCTTTTGTAAATATGCTAGTGTGGGATAAATTATAGGAGGAGGAGAGGCTATGGAATAGGGAAGCGCATACTCAGTAGTTGATGATGATGGAGTTGTCAAGAATACAGTTGATTCTATGACTATTGATATTGTTGCAATGAGAAAAATCATAGAAACTAAAGTAAAACTCACAAAAGGGTGTGGGTGTGGATGAAATAGCTTGTGTTCTAGATGATGTGGGAGATTGCAATGGCAGAGGTGGGATTATAGGGGATGATGAAGGAGGAATTTTAGATGATTGTGGAGGATATGGATTGACTTGGCCCTCTGTATTTACTGATGAGATAGGTGGTGAATTATGATGGGAAGAGGACACTTTTGTTTCAAATTTTTCTTTAGAATGGGAAGGAGCTTTCTCTAGGGAATTAGGAGGAGGAGAAGAAGGGATAGAAATCATACCTTCGCCTATAAATGTAGGAAATTCTAGAGCTACCTCTCTAATTTTTTTTTGTGTTGGTTGTACCGATCCTTCTGCAACTAAGATAGGGGTTTTCTCAACAATCTTCCCCTTATCCCTTTTCTACATCTTACAAACCTCTTTTTGAGTTCTTTTCGATGCATTTTTGGCTTTTCTCTTAAAAAATTGAAATACTGCCAGCTTATCATTCTTTGTATCTTCCCCAGAAATTCCTTCCTGCAATGGTTCTTCAAAAATAGGATTCAACTCCACTATAGCTACACTGGTGAAACTCACTGGTGTAAACATGAAGTTCTTATCTTTCTCATTCCAAACTATTTTTGTTTCATGGGGCTCTCCACCCAAGGCTAGGAACTTGGGTTTACTCATTGGCTTAATGACTTCTATTTTAATGGCCCTATCATTAAAATAATGCATTCTACTCATTAGTTGTGCCCCTTTAGGAAAATTCTCTAATTGTTCTATCGAGGACTCAACTATTTTAAGAGCTTCAACAAAAACTAATTGAGTATCAACCCCTTCTCCTTTAGTTTCCTCTTGTGAAGGTGGGGATGGATAATTTGACCCTAGTTGTGGTTTCTTGTAAATCAACACTAGATTCTTTAGGTCCTTTGCCTTCCAAGTTTTGATGTTCTTATCATATCTATCAAAAAAATCATCATCTATTACTCATCCAAGCTTGGACTTCTTTGTGTTGGTTTTCACTCTCATTCTCCACTAGTCTACTATCTTACCTTCATCCCATTTCTTTTTACTCTCAACTTCTTTGATCTTAGACTCTTTCAACTGATGGCTTTCATTTTTATCTGAATCAAAATCAACTATCTGCTTATAGAATTCTAGCCATGGGGGAAGTTGTTCCATATTGAGAACAGGCCCAGCTTATCCAAGTACCAGGTGATTTTTTCACCTTGGCCCTTTTTGGTGATAGTTATATCATCGACACTACGATAGGTTAATAAACATTTTATTTTCTTTCTAGAGCCATAGTTCATATTGATAAAATTTTCTTGCCTCAAATATTCTAGAGCTAAAAATATATTTGTGATGAAATGAGGGAGTAGAAAAGGCTTACTAGTGAAGCCGTACAGTATAATAATTGTGCCTTACGTAAGGACGTACCAATCTCCTTCTTTGGTACCTTCTGTTATTAATAATTTTTTGGCCAATGACGACAATATAGGGCATTTTCCATACATAAATTTCAAAGTTGGCCCTAAAAATTCTAGATTAAATCTGTAAAAAGACTCAGTGCTCCTCAAATGCGCAGTCCAATAGTATACAAGGATAGGTTCTTCCTTGTCATTTTTTTCTTTTATAGGAATCCAGGTCATCATCTGCCTCACATTAGTGAACATCCAAACCAAACTTGGACAATGCCAGAAAGAGGACATCTCTGAATCTCTTTTCATTCTTACCAACTTCTCATGTATTTTTTTGGCTAGGAAAGTTGGCCAGTCAAAGTAAATGGCCTTGATACCCATTTTCTCCACTTGAGGGTTCATGCATTTTCTCATTCAAAATACAATAAATGGTGGCTATTTACCAATCCCTCACAAATCGATCAGAATCCAAACCCTCTAGACAAGCTAGCATGGAGTACAATTTTGGGTTGGCAAACTAGTCAATGGGGATTAGGACTTTAGGCATATCATCTTCCTTCTTTATATGTCTGAATTGGAAATGAAGCTATTTTTCCATGAATTCCTTCTCATCATAAGCCATTAATGAATAATAAACCCTAGCTTGTTCCAATGTATCAAATGGTTTGGTTCTAAAGGATGATCTACCCTTATGGCAAAAAATCATGACAAGATTCTTTGGTAATGGTAAATAGTGTTATACCATTAGTTTTTTTCACTATTCCTTTCTTAGGATCATAAAATTTAATGATTGCAGAAATTAACTTAAGGTAATGGTGGATGGAATCATAAATGTAAGAAAATAAGAAAGATTGTATAGCAAAGATTAGATGAGATCGAATTGGTCTCCCTTCAAAGTATTTAAACTCAAAATTCCTCCTCAAGAAGGTTCTCCTTAAGTCATTATAGTATCTACCAACCATCTCATCCGATTTACATAGCTATCCAGCTCTACCTCTCTTTGTTGTATACCCTTTGGAGCTTCCTTAGGAACCATTTTCATAGAAATATTCAGAGCATTCTCTGGTGTTTGTAGATAATTATTTGTTTTTCTCTTGCTCTTTATGCTTGGTAGACTTTGCTTTTGATAAATGAATGAGCTTTGTGATTTTAGCACCTTTAAATGCCATTGCATGTACACCTTTCGCCATTAATATGGCCACTGTGAGAACTATCCATTTGTATACTTTTCAAATTACACTCATGCATCTTGACAGCTCGAAGATGTTACGTCGCTCGTTGATTTTCCAATGCATGAAGCACTTTCTAAACTTATGGTGTCTCTCATCGTCATATTTCTTTCCTTCAAAGTGACACAAGAAGCTCACGAGACAATTTGTGAATGTTTCTTTTTTGAAAGCAATGTGGCACAATATTTTGGATTCCGCTCAAAAATAGTCATAAACTCTAGTGGATTATAACACAAGTCGTGATCTACTGCCACCTTAGTCTTTTTAAGAGTGTTGAGGAATGCATGCGATATTCCGCTACCATATTTGTTCATTTGAGAGTGGATTGGGACCATGTTGTATTTCGCTGCCACTTAGATTATTTTTCAACTCGTCACTTTATTTATTTATTTTGAAGCAAAATTTTCTCTCTTTTCTCCTTTTTTTAAAACATTTTATCAAAAAATGAAAACTTTGAAATAAAAAGGGAAAAAAACATAAGATAAAAATTATGTACATATGTTACAATGAATCTTTATCTCAATCAAAATAGATTTTAAGGTGAAAACCATTGACCGGGATCGGTTGTATGTTTCCTTCAAGATATTCAATATGGAAAACATTGGTTTCCTTAAATTCTACTATTTTGAAAGGACCATCTTGGAAGAAGTCAAACTTTTGATGGTGCCCCAATTTAGCTCTTTCCACATTCCACCTAAGGATAGAATCTTCAACTTAAAACTTTTTGAATCTTACCTTATTATCAAACCATACCTTGATGTCAAATGAATGCTTCTAAAAATCTGCATATGCCTAAGTTCTTTTCTCCTCTATCAACAATAAATGTGTCAACTTGCTTTCAACTGGATTTTGTTCAAACTCATCTTTGGTATTTACCAACTTGAGGGCTGGAATTTCCAAGTGCATAGGTAATACTACTTCCTTTCCATATACTAAGGTATAAGGGGAGGTCTTGATGGACTTTTTGATAGTGATTATGTCTACCCATAGAGCTTGTTCCAACAGTAGGTGTCAACTTCTCTTGTTATCCTTTAATGATCTTGTCAAAATTCTTAGCAGATTCTTGTTAGTTGATTATGCCAGTCCATTTCCTTGGGGGTAGTAATTTGAAGTATTATTTATGGTAATTCCATACTTGCTGGTAAACTCAATGTATTTAGCCCGTATGAATGTTGGTTCATTATTGCTCACTAAATATTATGGAACACCAAATCTTGTTATTAAGCTTTCCATTAAATCTATCACCACCTCTTGGTTTGATTTCTTTGTAGAAATGGCTTCTACCCATTTGGTGAGGTAGTCTATTGCAGTTAGAATGTACTTGTGTTCATTTGAGAAATTTGGATTGATAACCCCTATGAAGTCCAACCCATATTGTTGAAAAGGTTCCTCAAATTGAATTGGCTTAAGGGAGAATTATTTATTTCTTGTTCTTCCTACATAACACTGGAATTCATCATAGGCTCTTGCAACTTTGAAGGTGTCAAAAAATATAGTAGGCCAGTAATAGCCTATCCTGATGATATTTAATGTTGTAACTCTTCCTGAGAAGTATCCTCCAGATAGTCCCCCATGGAACTCCTCTATGATATTTTGTTGTTGATAATATTTTAAGCATCTTAGGAGGACTTCATCAAGGTTTCTCTTGTATAGACCTTTCTAGAAATAAAACATATTTCAAATCCTTAAGCCTATATATTCTCCTCTATGATGGGTTAATATTAGGAGGGAACACCCTAGTCTGGAAGTACTTAGTCATCTGATCCATCCAGTTTGATTCTCTTAACTGTAATTCTTTAGTCTGGTCATCTGTTGTTGACTAACAGGCTATCACTTATTTTTGAAATCGTTGCTTCTATCAAACCTTGGCATAGTGCTCTACCTCTAACCAGATTGGTAGGATGGATTTCCACATCATATTATTGGATATTATTAATCCAACCGGCTCTCTTATCTCTCATTTCACCTTGTAAAATAAAACTTCTCACATTTGGGTGAACCACATAAACCGGGGTCTTGCTTTGAACCAAGTATTACCTAAATTTTTTAATGATTCCATTACTGCAAATACTTATTTCTCAATAAAATTATACTTGACCTTATAGTCATGAAGTTTCTATATCCAAAAGAATATTGGGTTTTCTTGTCCTTCATCATTCTTTTGGGTGAGCACTGATGCATAACTCTCCTCAGATCCATAAGTATAAATAATGAAGTCTTTGCTAAAGTCTGTATTGACTAGCACTAGAGTTGTAGAAATGGATTGCTTGATGATTTCAAAGGCTTGCTTTCTCACCTCAATCCATTTGAAATATACATTCTTCTTCAGTAGTTTTAATATAGGCTTCACCTTCTGAGCAAAGTTAGAGATGAATTTTCTAACAAAGTTTATCTGACCAAAGAAAGACTACAAAGCTTTCTTATTCATAGAAAATGGAAGGGCCATAATGGATTTGATTCTATCTAGATCAATGGCCATACCTTATTTGGATACCACATGGCCAAAAAACTTTCCCTCATGAAATGCAAAAAAGGACTTCTTAGGATTAAGGGAGATTCCAAATTCTCTGCACTTCTAAAATACTTGTTCTAGATGTACTAGGTGGTCTTGCTTGTCATGGGAGAAAATATTCATATCATCTAAGTAAATTAGAATGACCTTATTGATCAACTCTTCAAAAGCATAATCCATCACTCTTTGGAAAGTTGCTCCTGCATTAGATATCCCAAAAGGCATTCTTTGATAGGTAAAAGTGCCCTATTTGGTGGTGAATATTATTTTAAATTGATCTTCATCCATCATCCAAATCTGGTTATAGCCAGAGAACCCGTCTAATAGTGATAACCTTTCTGCTCCTACCATAATCTGTAAGATTTGATCAATCTATGGGAGGGGGTAATGGTCCTTTAGTGATGCTTGATTGAGGTTTCTAAAATCTACACACAAGCAAATATCACCATTCTTTTTCCTTACTAGGACCAAGTTGGCTACTCAGGTTGAGTTTTTGATTGGATAAATTATCTTAGCATTTAGCAACTTCAAAAGTTCTCTCATTATGGCTTCAATCCTAAGATTCATAGGCCTTTATTTCTTCTTGAAAGTTTTTGCATTTGGCTCTAGTTTAATTGTGTGTTGAATGACCTTCCTGTCATATACTTTAAGATCCTCATATGACCAAGCTACAATGTCTTGGTACTTTAGGAATAAAGATTTGATATCCTCCTCTTATTCTAGATAATATTTTACTTTAATCTTGAGCTTATTTTCTTTTTCAATTTCAATTTGTTTATATATCTTATCATTGATTTTCATGGATTTGATCTTTTTCCTATATTCATCGTCAAATAGGCTCTCTAGAGTAACCAACCCTCTAGGTATATGATTTTTCTTGAGTTGGATGACATCCTATTGGTCAATATATTCTAGATTTTTCTCTTGAACAGTATATAAATAGGCTTCTCTCACCAAAAAATCAATGATTTGTTAATCACTTTCAAATATTTGCCAAAAAATATGCTTGTCTGGCATCGTAGGCTTGAAAATATTTTTGATCCCTTTGTCTTTTGTGGATCCTATATCTACAGAAGGGTTGAAATTATCTCCCCTTACTGCTAAGTAATCTTCCAAGGTATTCTTTCTTATGGGAATAAAATTAATGTTTAGAGGATTAAAGGATTCCATCAAATCTCATACCATATTTCTATATACTTTCAGGTAATGGTACTTACTAATTCACCTCTCCCTTACCTGATTTACAATCAATTCAGAGTCACCATATATATTCAAGATTTTTATAGCCATGCTTTTAGCTTGCATTAGCCCAAGGTATAAAGCCTCATATTAAGTAGCATTTTTAGTGCATGACCATGTTAACCTATATTCAAAACTCTGTGTCCCTTTTGATTGGAACTAAAATAGCACACCAGCACTGACATCGTTTATGCATCTTGCACCATCAAAATGCATGGTCTAGGTTTCTATTTATCTTAAGGATTGGTTAGATATAGTAGGAATTATTTTCTCTATTTTTTTAGAAATGGTATATGTGCCCATACCTATCTCGAATTGACTATAATCCTCTCTGAAATGTAGTTCATCTTCAATATCCAATTCTTCAAAGTTATCCACTAATTTAAATTCCTCTAGAGGAGTGAGATTGCATATGTCCTCTTCAATTTTTTCAATGTGGTAAGACATAGGCTTCTTGGGTGTTATTCTTATTCTCTTTCCTTTGAAAGGAATCACCATGCTAGAATAGTCCATGTACATGCATTCACCCAAATTTGTAGTAAATTATCTTGAGAGGCATAAGATAAAATAAGGCTCTAGATACACCACCACTATCTCTTGCACTATGGTTACCTCAGGTGATCTATGTAGCCTCATCAAGACATATTTTATCACTCCCACTATCTTTATAGGTGTCCCATATAACTATAAAACTCCAGGGTAGGATCTTGTATATTCTATACCAAAATCTTTTCAAACTTCTTTAGGAATAACTATGGTGGATGTCCCTGAGTCAATCATGCAGTTGTAGACAATCCACCCCTCCATCATTAAAGAAATGTAAAAAGGAAGGGGTTTGTTCTTTAAAGTGGCAGGGGACATTTTATCCTTTTCATAGGGGATGCTAAGGATTATGGTGGCCTGCCTTTCTTACAGATATTTGTTCAGAGAAGCTTTTAGCAGATCTATTTGGACAAGAACGAAGAGAGTATCATATAGGCTAGCTTTGGATGGTATCTTATTCATATCATTCATAATTTTATATTCAAAATTGGAAGAGTTGGGTCTCTCAAGCCTTCTCTCTGGCTCGCTATACTTTATTTTATACTGTTGTGTGGCCTCAATTATCTATATCTTGGTAATAGAAGGTAACTGAAGCCTATCTTGGGCTTCATTCTTGGATCTCATTCTATCTCCCTTAGTTTCTTTATTAAATATCCTAGGAAAACTAACCTCCTTTTCTTGGCCCTTAGAAGCCATGTCACTTTTTTTATTGGCTTGGGGGATAGGGAATGTATCACTGCTTTGTGAAGGAGTATCCTTCTTCTTTTGAGAGGGAACCTAAAATTGACCCATATTTTGTGTATCAACCTATAGGGTTTTCTTGTCTAACCTAGTCATGACAAAAATAGGTCCATCCTCATCAAGATATTTTCCAACCATGATCTGATCTGGTTTCCAGAGCATGTTCACTCTTCCTTTCTAATTTCTCTCTACTTTCTTCATAGACTGATGTACATGGTTTTGGTACATAATACAATATTGTGAATTATGGATATCATTTCACATCAAACACCATACATTCACCAGACTTGGTTCAAAAGAACATTCAGGCTCTTCTTGGATTGCATTTACTCTAACCCTAGTGGTGTTGCTAGGAACAAGTCTTTGATCCTTGTTAACATAAGGAAATATCCTTTGTTAATATATCTCCATTTCTATTTTTTCCATTGAATTCATATTTTTACTGAGAGTTTTCAAGGTATTATAAATATCAAGGAGCATGGAGGATTCTTGGGGTATTTGAGAAGGAAGGGGAGGGAAAGGAACTGCATCAGGTGGTCCTTTTGAATTAGGAATGTGAGTCATCCATGAAAATGGGGATGACAAAGGAGGAGGGTCCATATAAGATGATGCAGTTGTCTCACCTTGGATATTAGGGATTTTCAAATTGTAGGGCAATAAATTTTTTTGGGATAATCTTCCTACGTTAATAAGGATATTTTTAGCATGAATAGCTACATTGTAAACCTATGGAAAGGTCTCCACCCCAGATTGTTGGGTTTGTAGGCCTAACTATGATTCAAGAGATCTAATATAATATATGTAAACAAGGCTTGAATTTGGTCTAGTTGCAGTGGGAATCCTCTTCCAGGTCCTACTAAAAATTAAATTGAAGTCTGAAATAGTTTCTTGTTGATGCTTTTGCATGGATGTGAATTGATTAAGGAGGAAAAAGGGATCAATAGATTCATTAAATTCTTCCACAAAGGGCTCAACCAATGTTGCCCATGAGGTAATGGTAATTTCTTCAAGGTTCCTAAACCAATTTAGAATCTTTCCTCTAAAGGATAGGGCTAGGATCCTGACTATAACATCTTCATTTTTTATATTGTGGATTACTGCTAGATTCAAAATATCTTGGCAATGCTCATATGCAATCTTACCAGATCCATAATATATGGGGATGGCCTTAGACACAACATGGATAATGTCATGCATTTGGTATAGTCTAAGGGGACCAGCTGTTCCATCTAGGATAATTTTACAATGGTTGATTTGGAACTACATTTTGATTCTGATTTTGGGTCATGTTCCTAGGTGTACCTCCTATTGGAGGTAGCCTTGGGTGTACTGTAGGGTTTTCCTAAGGAGGAGTTTCTTCTGAATGAAAATATTGACTCAATACCTTATGATAGTAGACCCTCTATAAGGTAGCTCATAGTAGAAAAAATAGTCTGGGTTATTCCTTGCGAATTACCTAGTATTCATGAAAAACCTACAAGCTATAGGGATAAATTCTCTAGATTTGTAGAATAAGGAGTCACCAGGTGAATTTACTGATCACCGCTTAACAAGGTCAAGACAATTCACCAAATCTTGATTCCTTCTAGAAAAGATAAAAACAATAAATAATATGATGGTTTTTAGTGTTTCTTGCAAACATGTCCCACTCGGTATGCCAAAACTATTGGAATTCAATTTGATATCAAGTAAACTTGATACTGCAACTGTCTATCTTCCAATTTTTTGGCCAGGCTTGCACTCTCTAGTCATAGCTCAGAACTCAATATTGGATGGACCAAAGGTTACTTCAGCCCAACCTCCAAAATAGGTTGGTTCCTTTTCAACTAACAAAATGTTGACTCAATTAATATCAATAATATTTTTGGGGAATAGGGTTAGAAAAATCTTAGGTTTGAGAAATTATGAATTAATAGTGGTTGGATAGGGCTAACATCATAAGCATCCATAGGGAAAACCTTTAGCAAACTAATTCCAGTGTCCCACACTTAGGATTAGTAGCACCCAAAATAAAATAATATTTATATAATAAAAAACAAAACAGAGATGTGTTTCAAGAAGTAATTTCAATATCTAAGATACTAACAATCCAATTTAGCAAAATAAATTAGTATTCAAACTTCACAAAAATAAACTTCTCAATAGCACAGATCTAACTATGAACAAATTTCAATTGCCTTACAACTAGTAATCCAATACATGTGGAATGAACTAACCATAATAGCATTGCCAGAAATACAATTCACAACTTAAAAATCTTAATGAAAAATATCGAAGATGACAAATCTTGAGTCAAAAATCCAAGTAATGCTCCTTCCATTAGTTTGCAAAATATATTACACAGTAGGGAAAGCAAATACTCTAGATTTGACCATAAAAATTGAGGGTTCAACCTCTATATATAGTTTACAATGAAAGAAGAATAGGGGAGACATTACAAGGATTTAGAATATGATAAATCAGTAGAATGCTATGCTGGCATTATTTCATTCACTTGTAGGGTCCGATAAATCCTCTTAAAGTTGCAACTTGCTAGTTCGGCTATGGTAGTTAGACTTCAGGCCATTAGAAACTAGATCTGAACCATTCATCCTTCTTGAGGACTTCACACCATCGTAGATCTACAACTACCCTAGTTCTTGGTTCTTGGTTCTTGGCACCATGGATGCTTTATCTACATGATCAAACTAAATGGTTCTTATTCACCAAGAATCCACCTTTGTATGCTCATAAAAATATCAGCATAATCCACCATTGATGCACTTCATGGATGGCTATGATTAGACTTTAATAATGCTAAATAGTCGAGCAACATAGAATGGGTCACCAATCCACTCTAAAATAATGTTGATGTCATCTATACATTGAGTGCTGATCAAAATGTAGTTCATCACCAATACATTCACCCAAGTCTTCAAAACACTTTATTTCCTTATCATGTCTACGATATAGGACAGAAGTTGTAATTCGCTCCTTGATATCTACTCCTTAAGCTTTGACTAGAGTTGATTAGGGAATAAAGTATAACGCCAATCTACTCAAGAAGTAGTGGAAAATGACTTTTGTGCTATTTCGTTGTCTTTTACTTCTTCTTTATATTTTAACATTCTTACCAAGTGGCGTGGAGCTCGTCACCATTCCACTCTGAAATGAACATGAAACTCAGCAAAATGGAACCTTCCTAACACTTAGTTAGTTTGAGTGCATGAAATTAAGTGATGTCACTAATCTAAACTTTGAAAGGTGTTGATTTTAACTAGACTTGATTTGATTATAGATTGGGACCTTCGTGCTAGGCTTCTATAAAATACACTAAGTTTTGGATGGCATGGAACACTTTACTTGTATAAAAAAGAAACAAGTATTGAGCAAATTGGAGTATCTTGCATGGATCTGCTCTGAAATACTCTATATCTTCAGTGGATTGGAGCCTTTTCATGCCTTAGAATAAATTTTCAAAGTTTTCTAAGGATGTGGCCATTTTGGGCCTATAGCAGTGGGACACGACATATGCTCCATGCCATGCTCAATATGCTAAAAGTAACCACAAGCTACAACATATGCTCTATATCATGCTTAATCTGCTAAAAGTGGTCGTGAGCTACAACATATGCTCCACGCTATGTTGAATATGCTAAAAGTGGTCGCGGGCTACAACATATGCTCCATGCCTTAAAAATAAAAAGATATAGAAAAGTGTCATAATTTAAAGCATGTTCTAGGCCATAACCAACCAACAAACAACATGATATCTCCCATCGCCAAGTCACCCATATTTTGATTTGAGAAGTGTGCAATGGATAGTTGTCCAATGTCCACATTAATGGTAGAAGGTATGCATGCATGAGGATTTAAAGCTCAAATATCGGTTGCCATCCATTTTACAAGTTGCATTCATTTACCAGGGAGAGCATAGCAAAGTAATAAGGCAGTTTGCAAGAATAGAAGAGAGCGAGCACCTAGTGAATTTTCATAGAAAATGGCCTCTAAAAGAGCATAGGAAGAGAAACAACCAACAACTGTCGATTCATAATGCTATATTTATAAATATACAGCAATGGTCGACACCAAACTAACCTTTTAAGAGAGAACTAGGCTTAGAAGAGATATCAATAATAATTTTAAAAAGGTAAACCTACGATAATTCAAGGTAATTGCATTGTCTACTCATTTTTATATTTTTACATATATGATTCAATGCTCCCCTATCCTAAATTAGTGTCTGTAATTTTAAATTTTTATGACCCTAGAGAAAAGCTATAAAAACGGCTAATGGGAAAATCCTATTTAACATCACAGCTAAGGCCTACCATGATTTGTTTGCTTTAGGTGTAGAACTACCTATGAGACCTAAAGTTTTTGATATAGCAGAGCAGGATGGATATTATTCCTTGCAAAAATATGCTCATGAAGGAGAGCCTTTTAGGAAATGGGTTTACAGCTAGTTCAAAACCATCAAGTCAAAAATAACATTACCTACAACCCCAATTTCCATTGAAAAATTTACAAACCCTGAGCTTTTCTCCATGTTGGCCTGCTTGGAGGGTTTAGATTCTAACTGGTATGTGAGAGACTAGCAAATAGCCACTACCTATTGCATTTCAAATGAGAAAATGTATAGGCCCAAAGCAGAAGAAGAGAGTTTCAAGCCTATTTTTTTGACTGACCTACCTTTCTCTCCAAACGAATGCATGAGCAATTGGTTAGGATGAAGAAATATCCAGAGAACCCTTCCTTACGATATTGTTAAAATTTGATATGGATATTTTATGATATTGTGACGCACACGATGCCCTGAATTCCAATAAAGGACAAGAATGATAAAGGAGATCCTATCCCTATTTATTATTGTACCTATCATCTGAGGAGCATAGAATCCTACTACAAGTTCAACTTGGAATTTCTAGGGTTGGCCTTGAAAATCAAGTATGGGAAATGCCCTAGGTTTCTGAGGTTGGCTAAAGAATTTTTATGAGTAGAAGACACTAAAAAAGAGGATTGGTATATGCTTACAGAAGGCACTGTCATCAGACTCTATGGTTATACTGGTAAACCTTTTTTGCTGCCTAATTTTGTAACTAGTAGGTATTGGCCTTGGAGTACTTAAGGCAAGTAAACTTTATTAACATAAATTTTGGCTCTAGAAAAGGGAGAAAAATTTTGTTGACTTACTCTTGTAATGTGGATGATGTAACAATAACTAGAAGGGGTTACGATGAACTACCCAATATTTGGAAAGGTTAGGACTGTTATACATGCCACAAAGATGGAGATACAATCCTGATGACAAGTTCTCAATGAGGAACATTGCTCTAAACAAGGAAAAAGCTCTCAATTTTGAAAATACTTCAAGGCCTCATTTTGAAGAGGGCATAAATAATAAATAAAATGCTCTGTTGGAGTGGAATATCACTAAATGGAGCAACTTCCCCCATGGAGAGACTTTTATGAACAAATAGTCGATTTTGACCCTACAAAGAACAAAGACCATTGTCTAAAAGAGTCTAAGATTAAGGAAGTTGAAATAAAAAAGGATGGGATGAAGGTAAAATTGTAGATTGGTGGATGATGAGAGTGAAAATAGGTATAGACAAGGCTAGAGTAGGCCAACATTCTAATGATGAATTCTTTGACCTATATGAAAAATATATTAAGACTTGGAAGGCCAAATATGCTAAGAATTTGGTATTAATATACATGAGAGCTAAAAAAAAGAAAAAGAGAAAGTTCAAGAAGCATCAGACTCTCTTTCCTCACCTTCCCAAGAATAAATTCAGGAAGTGGAGACCAATGCTCCATTAACAACTGAAGAAGCCCCAAAAGCATTCGAACCTTCACAAGAGCAATTAAAGAAGTATTCTGTAGAGGCTCATATTATGAGCAAAATGCATTATTTTGGTGATAATGCATTTTGATATGAAAATCATCCAGATAGATAACAGGACTAAACACCTAGCCTTAGGTGGAGAACCTCCTATGACTAAGATAAATTGGAAAAAGAAAGATAATTATTTTGTCTTCACTCCTATGATTTTCACCACTACAGCTACAACTAATCCAACTCTGACCACCAAATTTTCATTATAGAAATAACAATTTGAGGAGGATATAGAGAGTGATAAGCTTGTGATGTTTCATTTTTTCAAGAGAAATTCAAAATATTTAGTAGAGGAAGCTCAAAAATATGTTTGCAAAAAAACTAAAAATGGATCAGGGGTAGAGTGTTAAACAAGTCCCTGTTACAGTTGTAGAGCTATCAATACAATAGGCACAACACCAAAGTGTAGGGAAGATTATTGAGCATCCTACTTCTATAGTCAAAGGTATTATTTTTATCCCTTCTCCTTCTCCTTCCCCAAAGGAATACCCTTACCATTCTTAAGAAAATTTAGAACAAAAGGTACCCTCTCCCCCTCATGACTCATCACCCAATCCATCAACTACCATAGAGGGTCAAACCAATCCATCTCCTCCACCTTCATCTAAAATCCCAATCACATCATCCCCTAACATTTCATATTTACCCTCAAATTTATTACCTTTAGTAGCATCATAAGGACAAAATATTTCATCCCTTCCAACCCATTCCATGATTTCAACTTCCATCCCTATGTCTTTCCCAATTGCAACTCTTGCAATCAGTACAGATTCAACTGTCATCACCACTACCCTATTCTCATCAACATTTGATTTTTTTCTTCCTTATCTTATAGCTTCTCCTCCCCTTATAAGTCATTCTACATTAGCTTCTTTACATAAAGGAAAGGAAGTTTCACAAAATATTCAATATTTTTGGGCTGAGAAACTTTCTAAGCCTTCAAAGAAGATAGCTACAAAGAGAAAGATAATGATCGTTGATCCATTGACAAGGAAAAGGACCAACAGATCCATCACACCTCTGGTGAACAAAATTAAAGAAGATATGATTGTACAAGATTATCATCTGGAAGAATATACAAAAGATATTGAGCAATTATCAGTGGAGGATGATTTGGTCATAGCAAAAGCTCACCTTGAAACTTTTTATGTTAAGATTAACATCTATAAGGAGCAAGTTGGAAAGTTGGAAGAAAAGATAGGAAAGTTGGAGAAGAAAATTAGAAATCAGAAAAATATGGAAAATACCATAAGAAATGAAGTCAAAATCTAGCAGAACAAGTGGAAGATCAAAAGAAAATAATGAATACCAACCTAAAGAAATACAAAGTTTGAAGCATCATCTTCAGATTGAGAAAGCCAAAGCCTCAAGCTTCTCAAAAGAAGGAGTAAATAAGGTTAGGAAAGAGTTGTGGTCTAAAATCCTTGATAAGTGTTTAGAAATATAGCTTGTAATCGACTACATGCATGATGCCATCCATTTATTGTAAAATATCAAGGAAGACTTGAACAAATTCATGGAGGAACTACAACCTATGGTGATACCAAAAGAGAAGATATACAAGCTATCTGAGAGCATATTTAGTGAAGCTGCAAAGCCTATTCCTAATAAGACATGAAGTACTTCCATATTAGCTGCTAGGGTTGTGGTTGAGAAGAATAGATTGCTCCAAAAGGGCTGGTTATTATCTAATAAAATTGAAGACACAATTCAGGATATTGTGGATATCAATAATGAAATGATACAATATGGTTTTTGGGGACTATGGATTGAAAGCAACACCTTGTTGTCATGAAGTAGAGATAAAAAAGAGTATAGCTTCAATCATTCAATATGAATTCAAGATAGACAGATGGGAGTATCCGATTGATCAAGAGCCAAATGATAAAAGACTTAACTAGGCTCAAAGATCTAATGGAAGACCTAGTGAACAAAGGTAACTCTACTACTTATGAAGAGACCTCCAAGTTGGAATATGTCCATAAGAAGCTTAAAGAAACCTCCAACCCTACTGATGCTATTTGGAATTAAGCTTTGCAAACTTTGAAAATGATGATTCAACTATTTGGGATAGATCCAAACCCTAAAGATAAGCATGAGACTTCTCAAGAAGAAGAATCTGAAGGAAGATCAGGCTGAAGAGCAATTAGATAAGGATGTTGAGGATACAGAGAAGATAAGGATGAGCAACTCCAGTATTAGAACCAATAATAAAATAAAAATAATAAGCAGCCTTATTTTGGAAGTAGACTTTAACATTTTGCATTCATGTATATATTATGTATTTTGTGTTGGTTCTAGTACTATCAGAGAAACAATAATAAAAGCATGAGGCCTATGGCAAAAAATGAAAAATACATGAAGGCATTTTATCCAAAATGATCAAGTTTATAAAAGAGGATATAAGTCCATATTACCAGACTAAGGTGGTGCCCATGGTGAGAGTTTTGAAGTATATTATTTCTAACATGGTTTCCATGTGAACCGTTACTCTCTGAGTATCTTCATAAATGTTCTAGAGAGTAATAGTCACATAGAATATATTCTATGAAGCATAGTCTACATATTTCATCATTTTTGACTCTTGATTCCCAATGGATAAGACTCTGAGTTCTTAGGCTTTACGAGTAAAACCCCCAAGAGGCACCAAAATGTAGGCTAAAAATGGCCACATCCTTAGAAATTTTTTGAAATATTTTCTAAGGTAAAGAAGGAT
The DNA here is from genome assembly GCA_028583015.1 of Wollemia nobilis. Classification (NCBI taxonomy): domain Eukaryota; kingdom Viridiplantae; phylum Streptophyta; class Pinopsida; order Araucariales; family Araucariaceae; genus Wollemia; species Wollemia nobilis. The sequence continues at coordinate 610,967 of JAQPPZ010001748.1, read as the reverse complement.
ATCACGTGCGAGATCCAATCTATTTTACAACGATACAGGACAAGATGTTCTATTTTGCAGTCAAAATGGTCAAATTTCACTTTATAGCTTTTGGAATCACAGATCACAACATATTTTTGATTAAGTCTAAAAGCTCAATGATCTACAACATGTTCTAATCTGTGTGACATCCGACGTGTTTCCATCATGTAGTCAAAACAATCAAAGTTTGCACTTGCTTAATTCTAAACCATGGCATAGCGCATATTGTTCTAGCCCAGGCATGTTAAAGTCTATTTCAAGCTTGTTCTACCCCACGAGAGTTCAAGAGTATTTTGTAGCAGCACAACACACATGTTCTAGCCCACGGTCAAAATGGTCAAACATTGTAAAAGTGAATAATAAAGTCACAAACTAGCGCAAATTTTTATATAGCATGTCTTATGTTATATCCTGTATGATTCAGGAGCATCCAATGGTGTAAAAGTGATCTTGCATCACCCAAAAAAATATTGTAATTGTTTAATTTTGTAAAACTAGTAAAAACTAGTAAAACTAGTTTTTCTTGCAAGAGATTTTTAAAGGTCTTAGAGGTCGAATTTGAGGATTTTTGGCTAGGCACAATCCTTGGCACATAGATTCAAGGTTTATTTTTCTTAGCTCATTACATGCCGTTTCTGAAAATGTGTTGTAATAGTCAATCGGGTCAACGAGCGCGAAGTTATAACCTCCGCAAGTTGCCCCAAATTTCAAATTTGAAATTTCAAGTTTTAGGTGGGAAAAAAAGGGAAAATAGGGCATAAGTAGGAATTTTCGAAATTGTAAAAGGGCTCTTCTTTTGGGATCCTCATTTTTAGCATGAAATTAATGGAAATATTTGGCTCCTTTTAGCATTTCTAGTTTTTAGTGGATTGTATGTGTTTTTTTATGCTACTTTGCTTCACTGTACGAGCCAGAGCGATGCTCTACCGTGTGGTCAACCACAATCAAACTAGGAGGTATGAGTTTCAAGGTAAAAACTATAATACATTGTAGATCATGTTCTACACCATGAATGTGAGTCGAATCTAAAGTAGATTGAATAATAAGAGTCATGATCTAGCGCAATGTTCCATCTTACTCACCTCCAAGTATATTTTCATGCTAAAGCTTCATGTGCTCCATCCCTTGGTCAAAGTGATCAAAGGAAGTGATAAGTTGTTAAGGGGAGCAGGCTACAACATGTTCCACACTATGAAGCTATCAAAGGCTTTCAAGATTTAATCTTGGTTGTCAGTTCATAGATCAATCGTTGGTCCATTTTGATGATATCTCGAGAAAATAAAAGCAGAGCCTTTGTGACATGAATTGGTTGAGCAAGAGAGCTATCATACAAAGCATAAATGAGGCCAAGAACCAAGAAAATGTAGTAGTAAGTTTTAGATCTATGGTAGATAAGGTCTACAAGAATGAAAGATGGTCGAGATCACATTTTTGATAGCTTGGAGCCAAACCACCATGAAGAACTAGCAAGTTGTAGGGGTTGAGCTGCAAAGGAGTGCAAGATCATGTAGTTTATTCTATTCTCAAACACAAGCCAGAGGCTACCACCTCAATATATAGCTAATCTAGCATTTTATTCTTCTTATAATGTTCCATTTCTTTCAATTTCTTTTCAAGCATGTAAAAACTATAAAATGAGGTTGAAACCTCATTTGGAAGGATTGGATATAGAGTGTTTGCTTGCCTAGATATGTAATACTTATCTGCAAATCAATAGAAGGAAAATTACTTGGATGTTTGCCTCAAATTGGTGTCTTCTATAATTTTAGAGAGATTTAAGCTATGGATTACTTTTCTGCTACTGTTGCTATGGTTAGTCTATTTTGCTGATATTGGATTGCTAACTTAGAGAAATTGAAATCTTTTCATAATTGAATATCTGCTTGTAAGAAGTTATTTTATGTTAAATCTTAATACTGATCTTATTCTACTAATTTGTATTATTTGTATCTTGATATTGAAATAGATTTCTTAAATTATATATCTATTCTATCTGTAATATTGAAGATTACTCGTTTTGAGTGTTGTTATTCTCAAGTGTGGGACACTAAAAATTGTTTTGTAAGATGGGTTTTCCTTATAGATTCCTATGTTGTTAGCTCTATTTGTCCACTGTTTGACTACTATTTCTTAACCCTAAATCATTTCTATCCCTACCCTTTAAAAATTTAATTAAGCTTAAATGAGTCAATACCTTATTAATTGACAAGAAATACCAGCCTACTCTAGAGTTTGGATTAGAGTAATATTTAATCCATCCAATGTTGTGGTTTGAATTGTGATTAGCGGGTGCATGCCTAATCAAATAATTAGAATATAACAACCATAGTATCGAGTTGTTGCTTGATGCCAATTTGGATCCCAACATCTATCAAACATCTAGATCCTCCATCGAAGCCATCACCCCCATCCACCAATCCATCCACATCATCACCTCCATCTTGACCCTCACCATTGGTTTCTTTTGGCATCCCTTCTTCATCATTGAATCCTCTAAGTGAGAAAAATTTGAATGCACCAATTGAGGATCCTACCATCCATTTCCACTATTTCTACAACAAAAATTCAAACTCCCATGGATGAATAAGAATCATTTGTTGTGATGGATGAACCACATCAAGCAACACCTCCATCATCCCCATCATTCCCACCTCAATTTTTGGTCCATTTGGCTAAAACTAGTCTCGTTGAGTACCTCATGTATAATGTCACATTCAAATCACTCATCGAGTCCATCCCGAATATGGGTATACCTTGCATATCATAATTATCCATTGGTACCATTGTGCCCATGGGGGTACCTCCAAACCAAACAAACTTCATCTATAGGGGTTTCAATAAATCTACAAATCAATTTCCTACAATAGACTGCGATAATGAAACTTTTTCAAGAAATATTTTTTATATGTCAAGCCTAGATTTTACCTTGTGATACTTTCACCACTACCATTGGCATGGGAATGTCCTTGGTCAATATGATTAGGGTCTCCAAACACCTTACCAATGACAATACCATATCCTTACAAATAAATCTAGCTTAGGGTATTTTGTGTGCATGTCAAACAAACTCCTCACATACTCCCTCCAGCACCTAACCATAGACTTTGAGGATGAGATTGATGAGAATGATTACACCGACCCAAGCTATTTCCATTTGCTATAATTTCATCTTCCTATTACAATAGTTTCTATTGAGCCTTTTACTCCTTTAGTGAGGCATCAAAAGAATATGATGATGAGATAGAATTAGCATATATAGGTCCTCGCCACATTTGGTGGACTAGCAAGGAAGGAGAAGACTTCACCCCCATTGAGCTTCTCATAGATATAGATGAGCTCTATCTTAGGTTTTTTCCTATATGCCAATAAATCTAGAGGTGCATTCAATCCTTAGAAGATATGGTCATCCTAGCTCCTCCTAAGCCTCATCTAGTCATTCCACTACCACCTCAACCACCTCTGATATATCTAGGGCCACCCATATTTGATAGGTCTTTTCTACCTATGAATGGAAACTATCAACTATCCATCAATATGGTTTCCATTTATCTGACCACACCACTTCATAATCCTAGAGACCCCTCAAAATATTTACACCTTAATTAAAATGCCATCGATTTTGATCACGTCGCATTACCACCATCACCCAAAGATTTCTTTCCCTTATGAATAAATATTACAACAATTTCATTTCTATCAAATACCATCTGAAGATGTTTTTCAAGATAATATTAAACTAGACATGATCAAGTCTTTGAATCTAGATGATGGTATCCACTTGATACCTACACCTCATCAGCTTGAGGAGGGATCCCACATTAAATAGAGGAAATAATTGATGTAGATATTGGCACTAATACTGAGGCTCCTAAGAATGTAAAATTGGGACAAAGTCTATCCCATGAAGAGCAATCCATGTATAAAAATCTATTAATAGAGAAGATAGACATTTTTGTTTGGTCATACAAAGATATGTTAGGCCTTGACCTGAATTTGGTCGTGCACAACCTTACGATCAATTCAAAAATCAAACCAATCAAGCAAAAGCTTTGCAAAATGCATCCAACAACAACCTTATGATGAAATATGAATTAAAAAAATTATTAGATGCAGGATTCATCCAACCTATCAAATATCCTGACTAGGTTTCCAACTTGGTACCCATAAGGAAACCTGATGGGAGGATTCACATATGCATATATTTTTGAGATCTTAACAAAGAAAATACTAAGGATGAATTACCCCTTTTGAACATGGATGCTTTAGTCGACGTCACTGTAGGTCATGACATGTTATACCTCATGGATGGTTTCTCAGGCTACAATAAAATCTGGATCAATTCCAAATATCATCCCAAGACAACCGTTACCATGCCTTGGAGAAATTTCTATTACAAATTCATATCATTTGACCTCAAGAATGTTGGTGACATATATTAACGGGCCATGAATTACATATTTCATGAATACATGCACAAATTCCTAGAGTATTACATGGATTATTTTCAAGCCAAATATCTATTGCATCAAGAGCATGTTGATGTTCTATGGAAGGTCTTTGACTGCTTAATCGAGCATAACGTTAGACATGACCCAAAAAGTGTGTCTTTTGAGTCACATATAGAAAAATTTTGGGTTTTATACTCTCAAATCGAGGAATCAAAGTCAATTATACCAAGGTCAAGGTAATACTTGACCTTGGTAGAATCCCCCCTACAAACCTTAAGCAACTCCATAGTTTACAAGGGAAGGTCTCATCTATTCGACACTTCATAGCGCAACTTTTGGATAAATATCGACCAATGAATCGACTACTACAAAATGGGATCCCATTCCATTCAAATGATGAGTGTAAAAAAACCTTTGATTAGATAAAACAATACGTGGTATCAATAGCAATTTTAAATTTACCTTGACCAGATGTGTCATTTTTATTATACATTTTAGCTATCAATTTTTCTTTAGGGACCATTTTTGCACAAAAGAACGAGGTAAACAAGGAATAAGCTATTTACTACATCAGTCGCACTTTGGTGAGCTATGAGCTCAAATATGCATACATTCAGAAACTTTGTTTAGTAGTGGTATTTACCAACAAAAAGCTACACCATTACATGCTTAGTAAAAAAATGTATGTCATCTCCAAAGAAAACCATTTGTGGTATATGATGAGTCAAACATATCATAACAACCATACCGCAAAGTGAATTATATTGTTGATAAAATTTGACCTCAAATTTATAAGTCAAAAATCCATTAAAGATCAAGTCATTATCGATCAACAAGCAGAGGCTCATCTCTAGGATGATAAGCCTCTCGTAATATAATTGCCTAATAATGTAGTCTTTGCATTATTGGACTTTCCAGAACTCAAAGAACCTAAAAACAATGTCGATATGACTTTCTTATTTTTTGTTTCTAAGTGTGAGCAAGGGGGTGGCATAGGAATCATGTTTTTCACATCACAAGGGACCCCTATACCCATTTTATTTAAACATGACTTACCATGCACCAACAATAATGTTGAATATGAGGCTCTCCTTCTAGGTCTTCAAATGGCTATTGCCATGAATATCAAAAAGCTTAATATCTTCGATGATTCCTTGCTCATTTTCAACCAAGTCAGGGAAATCTACCAATGCAAGTGTCCAATATTTAAAGCATATAAGATACTTATGGATTAATTACTTCCCAAACTAGAATGGTACAACATCGAGATAATCCCTCCATCTAATCATTTTTTGGATACGATGGATTACTTGGAATCCTTAATTCTACAAAACCCTTCAGATGATCTCACAACCATTCATGTCAAAATTATTTTGTATTCAATGATAAGTAAGGATTCAAATGAAGGGGATGTTTTCCATATAGTTCAAATTAAACTGTATCAAGATCGGTTGTCTTAGGTACACAATTTTTTGGAACATGCATCCTGCGGGTCCTTTGTCACACCGAGTCCCTTTGATAATGGCACAACCATTAATTTCAAGGTTGTATCCCAATCCACATTCGTCCATGATGAGTCACAACGGGAACAAATAGTTCATTCAATCGAGACCCAAGCATATCAATATTGGCTCATTCAATTAAAATATTTTTTAAAACTTGGTAATATCCCTTCAGGATTGTCACATGTTGTCAAACGAATATTAAAAAAAGTGATAAAATTTGTCTTACTCGAAGACATACTGTATTGTTGAAGCTACAATTGTCTTCTCCTTCATTGTTTATAACCTCAAGAGTCTTCTTGGGCAATTTTGCAAGCTCACGATGGTACTTGTAGTGGCCATTTTAGCGGTATGGCTATCACCAAGCACATCCTTCGAATGGGCTATTATTGGCCCACCATGGAAAAATATTGTTGCACTTATGTTAAGAAGTGTGTGAAATTTCAACATCATGCTAATAGTTCACACATACCTTCTTAGGCCTTACAATCGATCCATTATGTATTGCATTTTTTGCAATGGGGTTTTGATTCAATAGGGAAAATTTCATCCCCATATTTGGGACATCACATGTTTATCTTAATAGCCATTGAATACTTCACCAAGTGGGTGGAAGGCATCCCTCTTACCACTATAATTGGATCTCGTATTGCGGAGTTCATACTTCATAATCTCATATGTCATTTTGGTATTCCATCCAAGATTATTTTTGATAATGGGACCCCATTTAAAAATAAATATGTGCAAGGTCCGAGGTGTAGACCAATTGGTTCATCCAAACCCCATATGGGGGGCAGAGGTCCAAGGTTCAAATCTCGAGCCTCATCGGACTGAACGCTTGTCCCTTTCCTGGTGCTTTCAGTGGCGTAAAAGGTTTAAAATGATTGTGGCATGGGGGTTATAGGGGTGTACTGCATGAAGATCTATGTGGTGGCTTCTAGGGTGAATAGTGCAAAATACTGTGGTGGCCATAAAAGTTGGACAACCTGCCCGGATTCATGGCGGCTATCGATTCTACCATGTAAATTAAAAAAAAAATAAAAATAAATATGTGCATGCTTTAACTTCCAAGTGTAACATCTAGTATAGATTTTCCACATCCTATTATCCATAAGTTAATGGATAAGCATAGGCATCCAACAAGATTATAGCTACCATTCTCAATAAAATTGTTAAGAAAAATCACAAAGATTGGCATCTTCAACTACCTCTAGCATTATGGTCGTATTGAACTAGCATTTGGACACCCACTAGGGAAACCCTATTTTCTCTAGTCTATGGCACTGCGGCCATTATACCTTTAGGATTGGAAATCCTTTCATTGCGCATATCACTCCAAGAATTCATTTATGATGACACTATGCAACAAGCTCACCTTGACCAATTGAACCTTCTTGATGAATGTCATGTTAATGCTCTCAAGCATATCTGCATTTATCAAGATCACCTTAAATAAGCTTACAATATGAAAGTCCACCTAATGGACTTCAAATATGGTGATCTTATGCTCAAAGAAAATTAGTAGAACTCCAACTTGTCACTGCATTTGCACTACAAATTTACGGTAAACTGGTTAGGCCCTTTCATTTTCATATAGAAGATAGGACCAAGAAATTATCATCTAGCATCTCTCGAGGGTGTTGAGGAACTTGAACCTCTTAACCTTCTCCATATATGATCATTTCATGCATAATGGATAATGCACAAAAAAAATCAAAATAAAAAACCACAAAAAAATTTAGAAGATCGCAAAAACACAAAAACATTGCATTTTCGCTTACATTTCAAAACATCATGCATTTCATGTAGTTGCATTTGTTAACTTGCATTAGGCATATCCTTTCATTTGCATTAGCATTAGGAATAATTTAGTTCTTACATGCTAGGATCTAACACCACACTTGTATAGTTTCCATTTTTCTTAATCAACCTTATCCATCATCAACATTTACAATTTTCCTTATGGGCTTTTTCTTATTAAGGGATCCTCGTAAAATAGGATAGATATCGGATGAATATCAACAATTATGTTTATATTACCACTGACTAATTTACACACACATTTTAGTTTGCAAAATATTATAGGGAAAACCTCCATATTTCGTATACCACTACCATCCACATTCCCCTTTGCAAGTAACTATGTTAACAATACCAATAAGTTGTTATAGGGTGTTTTTTAAGGATTTTTGTCATTCAACCATTCCTAGTATTTCTTTTAGATCTTGTAAAAATATATCTTGGCTTTTAGAAGGTAGGTCCTTGCTTTGATAGTACCTTGCATATGTCAAAATATCGAACACAAATTCACATATTAGAATCCAAGTTTGAACAAGGATGATGCTACAATGTAGTCCTTGCTACCCTAAGTGAAAGGTGTCCCTTTTGGTCATAAATCTGCCACAGGAAAGGATTTTATATGCATATGCACCCTAGACTTAGACCAACATTGAAAGGCTAGAGGGAAGAGATGCCCTCCATGCCAATCTCTAAAGAAAGTTTGTCTCCTTTACTAAACTACTTTGGGGTTTTGATATAAGAGTGCAGGAAAGAAATTAAAAGAGTCAAGGGTACAGGAAAGAGATAAAAAGTGCAGAAAGAAACAAAAATAACTAGATATTTCAATGGGCAATAACAAGCAACACAATAACTTAACTATAATTAAACTAGCAACATTCAACATAGAAGATGTAACAGAAATTTTAACTGCAAATGTCTCTCTATGTATCCTCTAACAGAATTCCAAACACATTTATCTCCTTATGCTAAAATCCAGACATCAGAATTGTAGCAATAAGAAAAATAAATGAAAGTAGAAATACTTGTCAAAGGCAGCATAAAAAGAAGGCACAAATTCAAAGCCAAGGATCTTTAGTATTAATAGCAAAATGTTTAGTTACAAAAGCTTCTTTAGCAAAATGTTCCCCCGCTTTTTCATTACAATGCTTGGGTTTTTGTAGAGGACCCAACCCTCTGAGCCATTAATGAATTGGGTTTACAAGGACGCTTTGGTAGCCAAAAAAATTATGCTCACCTTCTTATGCAAATGAGATTTTGCATCCTATTTCTATAACTAGTTGCTCGACCACATTAGACAGGGAAATTTACATTTATGAGTTGCTAACCTGTCCTGGGTTGCTCGGAGGTGGGGTGCTTGAGTGGATTCACAAGTTGTTTTGGCCATATTTTGCAACTGATATTTCCCATCCTATTACCTCAAAGAGTTACTGGGTCTTTCGGGAAAGAAAATTTGTATTTATGTGGCAATCGAATACTTTGAACAAATACCTAGCCTTGGGATGTGTGCCCCTCAAAGGAAACACCATTATTGATGGTGCCCTGGGGGAAACTTCACCAAATTTTAAATCAAAGCATTGCTTCACAATAGACATGGGCCAAAGCAGGGGGAGAATGGTAAACAAGTGTTGATGGTTCGCCTGAAAGTGCCATTGAAAATATCTTCGCTAGGTGTTTAGGCCGAAGAGGATGTCTCTCACAAAAAACATGGTCTCTAGCTACGTCACTTCGCTCAGGAGGTGAGAAAAAATGTTGCTTCACAAAGGATTTGCCCAAAGTAGCTGGTTGCAGGCAATGGGCTATGAAACTACTTCGCAAAAAATCAACTAAAGGATGGCAGTTTGGCAAGGTTTTGGTCGAAGCTGGCTCCTTGCCTTTAGACATTTTCCTTTTCTTTTCCAGGTGCTTCGACAAGGTAAGGGTTCGATTTGGAGCTTAGCTGAGAGAATAGCCTAAGTGAGTGCTTCGCTAAAAGTGACTTCACTGACTTTGAAAATCTTGGCAACTCACAATTGCGGCTTTACAACTTTTCTTCCCGAAGTAGGTTCTTTGGCAACTTCATGAGCGAAGCACCTTCCATGCCTTAGAAATTTTCCAAGCTTGAACTTAGGCTTCCCTACTCCTTCTTGGAGAAGCTTCCCCTTTCCTTCTCTTTCTTCAGCGAAGCTTCTTATCCTACCTTGTTTTGCTGGCAAAGTTCTTATATACATGGATTATATACAATGGGGGAAAAAATGGAAACCAAAATTGTTGTAATACCTTGAAATACAATAAAAATAAAGGGAACAAAATTCATGAAAATTAATAAAATACTTTACAAAATTTTAGTCTTCTCTACCCCTTTAAGCAATGTGACAAAATTATCAACATTCCTGGTGGCTCACGGTATAACGAGCTCACCTCGATGCATAGACCCTCAACCTTGATCTGTTGGGCTAGAGTTACCTCTAGTCCCTTCTTCCATCTGCTCTTCTCCCTCTAAGGGTGCTTCTGTAGCTATCTCATTTCCTTTTTATTTCCTTTCTTCATCAAGCATTTTCTCCTATTGTAGCAGTGGAGGAAGGCGATCACGGATGCGCTCCATAGTCCGACAGACGTGAGCCCATGCATCCTTTTGTAAGGGTCCACGATATTATAGTTCCTTGACCAGAATATGAAATCGATCAATTTGCCCTATGTCGATATGTTTGGCCCTTTTGCTCAAATCATTTAGGTAAGTTGCAATTTGACAATACTTTAGAATGAAATCCATGATTTGTTTCTCTATAACTGGAACCATCCAATTATCTATCTTTGAAGTATCACCTTCAAACTAGAGCCATTTCGGCTTGAGCTCTTCTTTGGATAAGATATTATCATCATCATCGGTGAAGCCTGAGAAACCCAATCGTGCAAGGTCCTAGAAGTACCCCAATGAAGTGCAATGTTCCTGCTCAAATATGTCCATCAACTATTTGGCCTTCTAAACTTTCCTCAATTTTGAGAAGAAGGCATGAACTGTGGACTGAGCAGTGGACCAATCTCTTGCTATCCAAGTCATGGTGGTCACCTACAAATCCTGGTGCTTTGTGCTTTGTACCTCAAAAGCCAAATCGATTCGACACCTTATCTCTTGTATTACCTCATTAACTATTGGTCTGCTCTGCAAAATAGCACTCTAGGCTTCTATAATATAAGAAAGGACTGACAGGGCACTAGAGGCCTATGATCTAAAGTTTCTCAACAAATGTGAGTGAATGCTCTTAATCTTGCTCCTATCAAATAGTTCCATCTTCTTCTTTTCGTAAAGTTGCAGCTGCATATCCAAGATTTGGGCTTCAAACTCTTTAGCCCTCTCTTTGGCTTCATCTTGAATCTTGTCTTGGCTTCCTGCAGCATCCTATAGTTGAGCCGCTTGTTGTTTTAGGGCAGTTATCTCTTCTTTCATCTACTCGCACTGCTTCTAAGCATCTTCTAGCTATGAGCGAGTCTTGGTGAGATCTTATAACTTTATGTTTGCATTCTCTGCCTCATAGCAGCACTCATTAGCAATATTTGTGTGTGCACGAGTTGACTCTACCCTTACATGCATGGATTCAAATTCATCATCTATGTCTAGATGCTCTAGGTCCTTGACCCTTTATTGATATTAATAATTAGCAGGGTTCATCTCATATATAGTCTTATGGACCTTAGGGACCTTCTTTACTTTGTAGAGTTTTTTATTTTTCAAACCAAAAACATCACACTTTTCTTCTTTCGCCAAACCACCCTCTTCTCTTTCTGGCCTCCTTGAGTAACTTTTCGGTGTTCTGTCGAGCCTGGAGCAACTTCTCTATCAGAGGGCACTCTTTAATCAATGCTAACTCACTTTCTAGTGAGATTGGGTTACCACCCATAGGGGTGAAAAAGTATAATCATTGGAGGGATGATGCTTCGCCTGAGGTATTAGCAATAGGTGTGGTGGGGGAATTGGTGGGCAAGGGTGAAGCATCAAGTTGTGGTACCATGACCAAATTATTAGGATATGGAAGTTAATAATTACCTCTAGGTTGATTGGGTATGGTGGGGATAGTGTGGATGGATGGAAATTTGTTGACAGTGCCCCGACTAGACAACGTAGGTGGTGAAAAGACATTAGTGCTAAACACGGTTTGTGAAAGTGAAGTGGTGGTGGTGACAAATGAGGTGGTATCAATGGGTAGTTGTGAAACACTAGTAGAAGTGGTGGTTCGGGGAGGGTTATGTGGGGATGAGAAAGACACTGAAGGTTTTTCGATCGGGGTGACCATAGATGCAACTTTAGTAACAAGAAAAGGGGAAAGAGGGCATGTACCTTTGTGCTCCGTTGTGAGAGTAGTGGTGGTGAAGTCCTGCGTGTTGGGATCTCAACCATTTTCTTCCTCTACTCCTACAACACCTTCCATTTCTTTTTCCCCTACATCCCCTTCTTCCTGGAAGAGGTCCTCCACATTGATGACATCAACATTAACAATTTCCTCTTCTTTCTATAGCAAATTTTTAGATGTGGCTTTGCCAACACTTTTCTCCACTCAAATTTTAGGAAGTTGCTTGCTACCAGAACCAAAGGGTCTAGTATGGGGACACTTTAGGTGTGAAGAGGGTGTTTGAACTTTACCGACCCTCTTTCTCTTTTTCTTTTCCTCCTTTTCAAAAGCTGGATTAGAACCTTTAGTTGGGTTGCTCTGCTGCTCTATGGGTATTACTACTAGTTCTTCTTCCTCTTCCTTCTCAGAGACTTCTTCAATCCTTATTGGGCTCTCACCTGAGCCTGGTGCACTAGGAGGCACAAAGTCCATGAAAGAGATGGGTTACCAGGAGTCAATATTGACCTCATAAAAGATGCCAAAATACTTATACATCTGGAGGAGGCCATTCAATTTTTGCTTTCGATGATGGACTCTCATTATCCACCATTCTCTCAATTGCTCCTCGTGCAAACCCCTTAATTCTTCTTTTAAATCATCTTTCATTTTCCTCCAAAATATTGATTTGGGTTCTAGAAATGGGTGTCGAACGGGGTCGTATTTGACATCTATCGCATAAAAACCATGCCATGGGGGCAACATTTGCATTCGCTCAATGTGCCACTCTAGATCCCTCCCGCTCGGGTTGTTACGCTACTCTACTATTTCTAGGCGAGGGCAGATGTGGAAGTTCTTGAATCTGAGGTGATCCCTCATCACTCCTAGGGGATCATAGAACCATCATTGAGGAATCTGTAGCAAGTCGTAGTCATAAATTTTTTCTTCAAAGTAAGTATACTAATTAAGGGTGAAGACCTCAAAAACTCCCATCTTGAAGAGGAAATCGCAGGTTGATCCCCACTTTTGGTCGTGGCCATAGATTACATTGGTCACATCACTTTGGCGATCGACCTCCAGTAAAAATTGATATTCATAAGTATAAAAGGGTAACAGGAAGAGTTTCCTGTAAACCCAAACAAGTGAACAACAAGCATCTACGTCAACTGAAAAATGTGACCCTTCCTCCCGACTATGACTATGTCTCTGAGAAATGCAAGCACCTGAGGGTAAGAGTCTCGCAAGAGCTGCATGGCTGGTCCCAAAAATTGTTGATTAAAAATATAATATGACTCTATCTTCATGAGGAGGTAAGTCCACTGATATATTAGTTGGGGAACTTTATATTTGCCAATGCAATTAATAGCGATGTGGGGGAAACACTCCTGAGTATTGTAGAAGAAGAGCCAAATCAAGAAAGAACATGGTCCAAAATACTCCGTGTGAAACACATTCCATGAGTGCCACTTGCCAGAGATACACAATGGTGTCCATAGAAAATCCAACCACCCATGCAATGATGGAGAAAATGTTTGGGTACTTGAAATCACCAAGGAGATGAGGCATCTGTGGCAATTTGTCAAAGGGGAGTCTATCATTCAAATTTTCACTCAAGAACTTCATAATGTTTGGGGAGGGGGTGAATCTTCCCATATGTTCACTCATGCTAAAATTACAGATTATATACCCCTTGTGTGGCTCCTATCGAGGAGCGAAAGCATCTTGTACATCCTATTTATAGATTGAGAACAACTTGTTCCCTAATGCATCCAGAACCTACCTGGTCAAAGGCTGGTAGTTCTACGCAATCGCATGAACTAGTTTAGGGCAGTGGTATACTAGCGAACACAAATACTAGTATAATTGGGAATAATAAGCAATGGCCCATTTATTCTCTGTAGATAGATAACTTCTCATAAAATCAATCGTTTTTCTAAACTTGGCAATGCTCTTGGAAAGAGCAGTATCCTTGATATTTTCCCACCCATCAATGGGTGGTTCTATAGGCTGTTCGTCCTCGAAATCCTCCCCTTCCTCTACAACTTGGTTCTTTGGGTGGAGGTTGAGGTCGACCTTCTTAGCTTTATGCTTTCTTTCCTCCTTCGACCTTTTAGTCTTCTCCACGCTTGCCTCTTTTGGCTCCCTCTTCTTTTCTTTTGAGGCTATCTTTCCCATTTCAACTCATGGAGTGTAGCAAGATCACAAGGCAGAGTGGCAAAAATGCAACAGAGTTTTGGCTAGGGTTCCTTCGACTCTTTAGCTCTCGCTCGGAATTATCTAGTAGGTAGATAAAAATTTTCCAACGAAACTCAGATTTTATAGATAACAGTTGGGGTTGCTTCCATTAATAGCACCTACTAAAATTAAATGTACAAATTGGGCCGAAGAGATCGATATGTCCTTCAATTGGTTTTGTGGCATCGCTCACAAGGGCCAAGGTACTTTGAAGATCTAACCCTACCTCAAAAACTTAATTTTTTGTTACCTCGTACTTGGGCATGATATTTTAACGTAAATAAATTCTCTTAGGGTATGTGCCGCCACCCTTGCATTAACTCCATATGCTTCAGACTTTTACTTAAGCCGCCACTTGGCATGCACTCCAAGGCATGTTTTAAATGCGCTTTTCTTTTTTGTTTTATCATGCATTTCGTAGCTTTGTTGAGATTTAGAGTGATTTAGAAGTTTGGCCCACTCTTTTTTTCAAATTTTATTTTATGCTCAGGACTTAGCGAAGCAGAACTTCATCAAACCATTTTCCTTATGCCTGACCTTTAATCTTTTATTGTTCCTTTGCAGATGATACTTCATTGAACTCTAGGATGATCTATAGGTTTACTGTGTCTTTGGTGCAAAGTTGACATTTCTATAGCAAAATGACTTCTCATGTCCTATTGGCATTTTTTTTGGTGGATAGTTGCTTCGCTCGGAGCAAGCCCCAAAGTGGAGATTCGACTATCTTTTGAGCGAAGTGCCTACTTCACGCGTCCTTCAATCATGCTATCATGGGAAAGGGAGGTGGTTTGCTAGGTCATAGTTGAAGTGTAGCTTCACTAGACCTTTCTGGATGAAGTATCCTTTCTGCCTTAGCCAATTTTAAACCCAAAGGGGCCTTTTGCTTGTTCCTTTAGTGAAGCTTATTTTTGAGTGAAGTTATTCCCTTCCACCTTTCCTTTTTGGTTTTGGGTTATGTGAGCCATCCCTTGATATTGGTAGATCAACGAAGCACTATATCCACGTCTTGAAGCCCACTTCGACGTTGTCTTTGTTGGAGGTAGCTTCCTAATGCTATTTTACCCTTTTTTGCTTTATTGGCGTTGAGGTACTTCGTAGCGAACCAACTAGTAACAACTGCTTCATGTGGAAAATTTTTGAAGTACTTGTTAGGTTTAGGAAGGCTAAACCTCTTAATGGTATTTTGGACTGGAGTCAGCCCGCCTTGTAGAAAAAGCTACAAATCTATCCTAAATCCATTTCTAATTCTAAAAGGCTTAAAAATAAAATATATATAGGTGTAGATAACCAGAAACACAATGTTATTTACAAGGCAAAAAAAATTGAGGTACCTCTTAATGGTGAAAGGTCTTCAGATGAAGGCCATTAACCGGGATGGGTAGAGTTTGGCTGGTCATATCCTTAAGGATAAAGGAATTATCTTGATTTACTTGCACAATTTCAAATGGCCCTCCCTAGAACGTGTCGAACTTATCATGGTTACCTGACTTGGCCTTCCATGAGTCCCACTTCCATACTAGATCCCTCACTTTGAAGGTACGGGCAAAGGATTTTCTTTTGAACCAGTCTTGGATGATTTGCATGTGTCTCACGAAGGCCTCGTAGGATTTTTCTTGATATTTTTCTAGCTACAACAATTAAGCTAGCCTAGCTTCCATGGGATCAAATTCCCCTTTCTTGTCATATAACATCCATAATGTGGGAATCTCCATGTGAGTTAGCAAGACAACTTCTTGGTCATATATGAGGGTGTAGGATGAGGTCTTGATTGACTTTTTGATAGAGATCCGGTAGGTCCATAGCGCTTGGTCCAGGAGGAGGTGCCAAGTCCTCTTGTTCCTCTCTATAAGGTTTCTCAGTAATTTCAACAAGTTTTTATTCGTTGATTCTACTAACCCATTGCCTTGTGGATAGTAATTTGAAGTGGCCTTGAGATATATCCCATATTTACAAGAAAATTCATTAATTTTGGTACCTATGAACCCGGGGCCATTATCTGTTACTATTGCTTCAATGAAACCGAAGCGGATGATCAAAATTTCTAGGAACATGATGATTGTTTCTTGATCTACATGTTTTATGGGCATTGCTTCGGCCCACCTGGTCAAATAATCCATCATAGTCAAGATGAATTTGTGTCCTACTGATGAATTCGATGATATAATCCCTAAAATATCTAGCCCCCATTGTTGGAATAACACTTTGACTTGTATTGGTTGGAGGGACATGGGGGCATTCCTATTTTGGCCAATGAACCTTTGACATTGTTCACACTTGTGGCAGACTGCAGAGGCATCGGCAAAGAGGGTAGGCTAATAGTAGCCCATACTGATTATTTTTAAGGGTTTTTGATCTCCCTACGAAGTGGCCTCCTGATAGTCCAGAATGGAACTCGTCGAGGAATTCTCCCTTATCATCCTTTCTAACGCATCTCAGAAGAATGCCATCAATATTTCTGAAGTATAGTCCTTTGGGGCGTAATACATAATGGAGGGACTGCATCCTAAACCTTCTTCATTGTGAGGTATTTAAATTCTCGGGACACTTTCCAGTGTTGAAATACCTAATGATTTAATCAGTTCAATATTATTCGTCAATAACTTGATCAGCGAAGTTATTTTATGCTATCGAATTATCCTATTGGTACGTTGTTACTTTGACAGTGATACTCCTCACAAGCTCCTGGTATAGTGCGTGATCATGAACCTATTTAGTGGGTCTGATTTCAATATCACACTCTTGTATTTTATTAACCTTGTCGACCCTTTTACTACCCATCTCGCCTTGGATAATGAAGTTGCATATGTCTGGGTGGACGACGAACATCGTGATCTGGCTCTGAGAGACGAAGTGTTTGAACTTCCTCAAGGATATCATGACCGCATGTACCTAGCACTCTATGAAGTTGTATTTTTCTTCATGGGGTTGTATCACTTGACTTAGGAAGGTGATTGGACGCTCCTCCTCATCATCTCCCTTCTATGTCAGGATCGTTGTCTAACTTTCAAGTTCCCCAACTGCATAAAGAATGAAGTCTTTACTGTAATCTGGGTTGATCAGCACGAGGACCTGGGTGATTTGAGCTTTGATTTTCTTGAATGCTCTTTTTCTTTCTTCTATCCAGGAAAACTCAGCATTATTTTTTAGGAGTTCAAATATCGACTTGATGACCTAGGCAAAATTCGGGATAAATTTCCTTATGAAATTTGATCTGGCCAAAGAATGATTGCAGCCCTTTCTTATTCATCGAGATTGGAAGCTTAAGGAGAGATTCGGCTATGTCAGGGTCAACAGTGAGTCCCTTTTCTAATATAACATGTCCCAACAGCTTCTCTTCTTTCATCGTGAAGACAGATTTCTTCGAATTAATTGAGATGCCAAATTCTTTGCACCTCTCCAATATTTGTTGTAAGTGTGATGCGTGATCCTCCCTTTTCTGATAAAAGATAGTCATATCATCTAAATAGATAATGATGATTTTATTCAATAATTCATTGAACGCTAATTCCATAGCCCTTTGAAATGTGGCTCTCATGTTTGAAAGGTCGAACGACATTCGTTGATAAGCGAACGTCGCCCACTTAGTGGTGAATGTTGTCTTGTGCTTGTTTTGATCCCTGATCCAGATCTGATTATACCCCAAAAAACCATCGAGCAAAGAAAAATGTTGGGCTCCTGCTACTGAATGTAGGGTCTAATTGATCTGTGGGAGTGGGTAGTGATACTTTAATGAAGCTTACTTTAGGTTGCAAAAATCCACACACAGGCAAATATATCCAATTTTCTTTTTGATAGGGATGAGGTTCACAACCCAAGAAGAATGCTTTATTGGATAAATTATTTTTGCTTCAAGCATTTTTAGGAGTTTGGCCTTCATCAGGACTTTGACCTTCAGGTCAACCGGCCTTTACCTTTGTCTAAAAGGTTTGACCCCTTCTTGTAGCTTGATTGTATGTTGAATGACCTGTAGATCGTAGCCTTTCAAGTCTTAATAAGACCATGCCATTATATCCAAGTATCTCTTGCATAAAGACTTGATCTATTCCAGTTCTACTGGAGTGCAATCTATATCGACCTTTATCACTTTCCCTGATTTGAGTTCCAGATCTCGATATTGTTTCACATCGACTTTGATCCTATGGGAAATTGCTCTATCATTCTGATCGAATAGGCTTTCTAAGGTGATCAATATTTTCAAAACATGGTTGTTCTTCAGCTGAATCAGCCCTTCATAGTCTTTATCTTCAGGATTCCTTCCTTCGATGGTGGCTTCCTCTTGAACTAGAAATTTGATAATTAGTTCATCGTTTTGAAAGACCTACCAATGAGTATCTTTATCTAGCATAGAAGGCCTATAAATAGTCCTCACAACTTTGGTCTTGTGTCCCATTTTGTCGGTTGAGGAGTATCTGGCCCTAATAGAAGCTAATATATCAGCATGCCTATTTTTCTCCCATGGGATGGACTGCATATTAAGTGATTCGAATTGCTCGAACAGGTCCCATACCCTATTGTGATATGCCTTGAGATAATACTTTTTGGAAATGCATTTATTTGTGATTTGATTACATACCAGTTTTGAATCACCAAAAATTTGGAGTTGTTTAATGCATAACTTCTATGCCTTCTTCAATCCTAAGCATAGGGCTTCATATTCAGCTACATTGTTGGTGCAACTCCAGGCTAGTCGGTAGCAATAATCCTTTTGTTCACCAGATGGAGCTACTAGGAGTATTCCTATTCCAGTGTTATTTATACACCTGGCACAATTAAAAAATAACTTCCACAATTCATCTCTGGTAACCCCCCTATTCTCCTGCATTGGCCCCTTGGGCTCTTCATAACTAGCGATGAAGTAGCATCCCATATTTGTTTCTATTATTGCATTGAAATATGTCAGTGAAAATTCATCCTCAGCACACAGCTTCTTTAAGGATTCCTCCACTAAGTCGATTTGTTCCATCTCTTTGGTTATCGAGTGGACTGAATTATCGTGCTCCCCTTCTTCGACCATTTTTTCTACAAGAAATGTAAAAGGTTTCTCATTGTAAATTTTTATATGTCTTCCTTTAAATGGAACTTCTAGATGTGAATAGTCCATGGAAATATACCCACCCAGCTTGGATGTGAACTCTCTTTAGAGGTACATGCTGAAATAAGGTTCAAGTTCAACAACTACCACCTCCTGTATCACCATGATTTGGGGTACCTTGTGCAACCGGATAGGAATATCCTTGATTACATCAACTATCTTCACTGGAATACTGTCTAGCTAGAGCACACTATGACTGCTTTGTATATATTCCATCCTTATCTCTTTGCAGATAACTTTCGGTATGATGGTAGTTGCGGCACCAAAATCAATCATGCAGTTGTGAACAATGTATCCTTCCATCTGCAAGGTCAGGTAAAATGGAGGGGGCCTATTTTTCTTGGTGATTGAAGTGGATAGGGTTTGAACCAAAATAGGTTGTGTTGATTTCTTCACTTTTTTTGATTTTCGGTATTCTTTTAGCAGGTCTACCTATCCTGGTAGTTGTAGGGCATCATACAGACTAATCTTAGTAGGAGTTTTCTTCAGCTCATCCACAATGTTGTATGTTGTAGTAGCAGGTATCTCTAGTTCCTTCATTGCCTTGTATTTTGTATGATATTGTTGCATGGCTTTGACTCTTTACCGCTTTGTTAATGAAGGAAATTTGAGATTTTATCTAGCCTGCTCTTTGGTTTCGTCTTGGGGCGGGATCGTAATGGCTTGCTGAAATTTCTCCTTTGTCAATAGAGGTGGCTGAGGAACTTTATCAGGATCCTTAATAGGTTGTTCTTTCTCGTGATGAGCATATACCTTTAAGGGGCCCATCTGAGTTGTGTCTACTTTGATTGACTTATTTTTGCATCTGGTAAGAACTAAAACTTGCTCTTCCTCTATGATTGCTAGATTATGACATGCTTCCATGATTATGTTGACCTGACCACTAGAGGCACTACCCGATAATATTTGGACATAATGCTGATGCAACATGCAAGTGCTCTCTTCATGTGGGTCATTGGAGGTGGAGCACCAATGCACATAATCAAAAGTGCTTGGCTCATCATTTATAGCAACATTCCTTGCTAGAGGTCTACCTGGCTGTTCTTCTTGGTCCTTAGTAAGCGTTGGGGGAGGATAAGACCTTCTAGGCAAGAATTCTTGTTGCGCTTGATTTTTCTTCATGACAACCATGTCATTAGACAAAGTCCGCATAGTAGAATTCAAATATGTTGAGCAAGGTGTTGCAAGAGTTTTGTCATTGTTGTCAACACAATCAGTTAGATCCAATGATGCAGTGGACAGGAAGTTCAAAAGTCATTCAGATGCAGAGGACAAAAGTTCAAAGGTTATTCAAAACATGGACAGTGAGTTTCCCAGAAGACCATAGTTGCCTTTTTGCAAAAAATCAAAGAAAAAGACAAGTAAGAAAACTGTCACGATATCGCGACATGTTTTTCGTCACGATTTCGCGACATGTCGGAGGAGAGAGAAGGCGCAAAGAAAATTGTCACGATTTCGCGACATGGACTAGGAGAGAGAAAGTGCAAACAAAATTGTCATGATTTCACGACATGGCTGAGGAGAGAGAAGACGCAAGGAAAACTATCGTGATTTCATGACATGTTCGAAAGAAAAGCGCTAAGGTAGAAAACTGTCACGATTTCGCGACATGTTCGGAAGAAAAGTGCTAAGGAAGAAAACTATCGTGATTTCGTGACATGTTCGGAGAAAAAGCTCCAAGGAAGAAAAGTGTCACGATTTCGTGACATGTCGGGTTTTCGCGACCCAAAGAGGAGAGAGAATGTACGAAGGCGAGTATGTCACGATTTCGCGACATGTTATGTTTTCATGACATGTTTCGTTTTCACTGGTAGCGAGAAGAAAAGCGTAGGAAGCCAAAAGTGTCACGATTTCACGACAGGTTGCAAGAAAAGCCGTCGAAAGCTGAAAGCATCACGATTTCACGACAGGATGAAAGGAAAATGTATGGATGGAAAAAGTGTCACGATTTCACGACAGGTAGCATTGAAGTAGCTAGCAGGACGAAGATGTCGCATTTTCGTGACATGTCACAGTTTCGACTCTAGGAGGAGAGAGACTATATGGTGCCATAAATGTCACGATTTCATGACAAAAATGGAGAAGAAGGCCTAGAAGCAAAAAGGGTCACGATTTCGTGACAAGAGTGAGAATGACGTCAAAAAGATAGAAGTGTCATGATTTCGTGACAAGAAAGGTGGCAAAGCTAACAAAGGCCAAAAGTGTCACGATTTCACGACAGCAAGGACAAGAAGGCGTACGGATGTAAAAGGTGTCACGATATCGTGACATGTTGGAGTTTCATGAGGAAAGCTATAGAACTAGAGAAACGGTTGAAGCCGACAAAGTTAAATCTAGGTCGACATTCATTAGGGTTTTTGAGCCGACATTTATTAGGGTTTTGAAGCTGACCTTCTAGGGTTTGCAACTGACTAAATTTAGGGTTTTTCAGTCGACGTTCTTTAGGGTTTGTTCCTAAAATTTCATCTATAAAAGGAGGGCTACTTCGAGTTTGAAATAGAGAGTGTGAAGATAATGTGTGAATGCGAGTATAGTGTTTGCGCAAGTGAAGTCCATGTCGAGCAGAGAGCGAGTCGTATCGAACTTGTGCGAATGAAGTGCGTGGGGTGCAGATGTTGAGTCATATCGATTCGAGCTGAGTGCGAAGTCGTAGTTCATTTGAGTCGAAGCGAAGTGTGCGTATCATGATTGCGTGAATTAAGAGCGCAGGGTGTAGAGGTTGAGTTCTAAGTGCGAAGTGATAGCGCACAGATAGCAAAAGTGATCGATCATCTGGTTGTAGTAGAGAGTGCGAAGAAATTCATAGAAGCAGTCGGATAGTGTGAAGCGTTTGCACAGAAGCAGCAGAATGCATAGGAACTATAGACTGTGAGAAATAAGGTGAAAGTATTATTCTATAATTTTCATTATCTTTATTGATTTCCAAGTTGCAGCTTGGCATAAGGGGTTGGTGCTTCTTTCCAGTAGGTGTTGGTAAATCAGGAGTTGGTGCTCCATTCTGTTTGGTATAGAAAAATCTAAGGGGTTGGTGCTCCTTCCAGTTGGTGCTGGTAAAAGATATTGTAAAGTTGTAGCTTTGCATTGGCTGGATTTGGATGGTAGTCCAAGCAGTCATTTTGAGGAGTAGCCACATTGGTGAACCTCGTTAAATTACTGTGTTGTGTGTCATGCTCTCTTGCTGTATTTGATATATCTTTTATTATTTTTAAACTGCTACTGGATTTAAAGCTATATATTCAAAATTTAAAAGACCACACTGATTCACCCCCTCTCGAGTGTCACTGTGATTACAACAATTGGTATCGAGCCAAGTTCCTGAATAGGCTCAATAAGCTAGGGTGATCTTGGAAGTGATGCAATGGCAAGTGGTGAGGGTTTCTCCTCAAACAAAGCACCATTGTTTGATGGAACTAACTATGCTTTCTGGAAAATAAGGATGCAGACATATCTTCGTGCTTTGGGTTTTGACATCTGGGGTGTAGTAGTTAATGGTTACAAAGCTCCCGCCACTGCTCCAATAGACACTACCGGCAAGAAGGCATTTGAAAATGATTCGAAAGCAAAAAATGCCATCATGTGTGGATTAGTGGACAGTGAGCTAGTCAAAATCATAAACTGTGAATCCGCAAAAGATGTATGGGATAAACTAGAGAACATTCATGAAGGAGACGATAGGATCAAGGAGGCCAAGCTTCAAACACACCGAGCTCAATTCGAATCCTTAAAGATGGACAATGATGAGAACATAGAGGCTTTCATGCTAAGAGTCAACGGAATCACAAATTCAATCAGAGGTCTCGACGAAGATATGGATGATGCTACGATTGTGAAAAAGGTATTAAGATCTCTCCCTCCAAGGTTTGATTCGAAAGTCTCAACCATAGAAGAAGCTAAAGATCTAAATCGCTTTAGTATGGATGAGATGCATGGTTCTTTGACTGCTTTTGAAATGAGAATAGGAAGGTCAAATCCCATAGATAGAGAAGCAACTTTCAAAGCTCTAAAAGGCAAAGACACAAAACAAGAGTCTGAAGAAGAGGATGTATCAGATGAAATGGAAGCAAATTTTGTCAGAAAACTGAGAAAAGAAAAAGGAAAATACAGAGGAAAGCTACCTTTTAAATGTTTCAACTGTGGAGGCATTGGACACTTTGCTACCAAATGTCCTCTCAATGACAAGAACAAAGGTGAAGAAACTCCGCATCAAGAAAGAAGTGAATGGAGGAAGAAAACAAACTTCAGAAAAGGCAATTTCAAAAAGAAAAGTTTTATCTCCCGAAATGCAGATTCTTCAGAGGACAGCTCTAGTGAAGACTCAGAAGAAGGAACAGGTGAAGCTCTCTTTATGGCGTTTGAAGTAGAAAAATCAGAAGAGGCAGAAAACCCAGAAAAGAGAGAAGGAATGAACTCTAAAGTGTCTATTGAAAAAGCTGAGGCTGAAGTTGATTTAGAAGGTGAGCTGGTTTCTGCTCTTGAAGAATGGAAATCTGAGAAAAGAAAGAATAAAAAACTTTCAAGAAAGCTTGAGGATGCAAATGACATTATAACCAGTTTAAAAATACAGATAGAAGAATACAAGAAAATGTCCGAAGATCTGGAAATTCAGGTAACCACGAAGATAGATCATTGCTACAAACTAGAAGAAGAAAATGTTGGTCTTCGAATGCAGATACAAGAGCTGGATCGAAAAATTAGTTGCCATTACAAACGTGAAGAAAGTTCAATGAAGCTGGATAAAATCTTAAGTGATCAAAGACCTGCAGGCATCAAATTTGGCCTGGGCTTTATTGAAGGAGAATCATCAAACGGACCAAATGTTGAATCTGTAAGAAGTGAAGATAAGAAACAGGCTGATATAGGAAAAACAAATCAGGCAAAGAAAAGCAGTAATGCTAGACCTGAAAGGAGAACAGACAATGATGGCTTTACCAAGGTCACACATCAGAAGAAGAGAAGATCTATGGCTCCTGCAACAACCTGGCAAAGACCATCTTTCAGGTTCAATCATTACTTTTATGGTTTCTGTTTCAAATGTAATGGTTATGGACATAAAATTGTAGACTGCAAGTACAATGTAGGACCAAGAAGTTTCACTAGCAGAAATTCTTTTGCTCCTCTTATAAATTATGCAGTAGAATGCTTTAATTGTCACAACTTTGGACATATTGCTAGAAATTGTCGCAGTACCTCTGTTTCGAATCAACCTCAGAAAAGAAGAGTTCAACCATATAGGGCAAATCAAAATAGAAATCTCTCTGAAAGTTATGCTCAAAATATTGAAAAGGGAAAATCCAAGCTAGAGCCCAATACCATAGTCAAAATAGAGTGGAAACAGAAAGAATAGACTCAGGGAAGAAAATGAATCTTTAATAGTGCAGACGACTTTCAGGGCTCAGAATAAATGTGTACCATGGATTCTTGATAGTGGTTGCTCAAGTCATATGACAGGTGATAAACAAAAATTTGAAAAACTACAGAAATATGAGGGTGGCTCTGTGAAGTTTGGAAATAATGATGGAGCCAAAATAATAGGAAAAGGATCTATCAAAATTAGTGAAGGGAAAATCAAGTCAGAAGAAGTTTTATTTGTGGATGGTTTGAAACACAACCTTTTTAAGTGTCGATCAAATCTGTGATAAAGGACATGAAGTAGTCTTCAAGAAGCAGGGGTTGTGAAGTCAAAAAAATAAACGAGTGGGAAATTGATAGCAATCTGGTTCAAGGACGTCCGGAAATTTGTACACTCTCTCAGAAACTTTAGAAGGTACGTGTTTCATTGGACAAGAAGAAGAGAACTGTCTATGGCACAAGAGTCTTGGACACATAAGTTTTGATAATTTGGTGAAAATTAGCTCTAAACAAGCAGTGAGAGATATTCCAACCATTAAAAAACCTTCAAACAATGTTTGTGCTTCATGTCGAAGGGAAAGCAAACCAGAGTCTCATTCAAAACAAAAGAGTACCACACTAGCAGGCCTTTGGAACTTATTCATACAGACTTATGTGGACCCATGAGAACTCAAAGCATAAATGGCGACAAATACTTTATGTTGTGTATCGATGATTATTCTAGAATGACATGGATATTTTTCTTAAAAGATAAAACAGAAGCTTTTGAAATGTTCAGATCCTTCAAACATCTAGTTGAGAATGAAACAGAAAAAAGGATCAAATGTTTACGATCAGATAGAGGAGGAGAATTCATTTCGAATGAATTTATAGAATACTATGAAAAACATGGTATCAGGAGACAATATTCAATAGCTAGAACTCCCCAGCAGAATGGTGTAGTAGAAAGAAAGAACAGAACTATACAGGAAATGGCACGCACCATGCTGGTAGAAAACAAAATAGCAGACAGATTCTAGAAAGAAGCAGTTCACACTGCAGTATACATCCAAAACAGATATATGTTAAGAACTCATGAATGCAAAACACCTTATGAGTTGTGGTTTGGTAGAAAAGCAACAACAAAACATCTCAAAGTATTTGGCTATAGGTGCTACATCAGAAAAACTGATGACAACCTTGGGAAGTTTGAAGATAGAGCAGATGAAGGTGTTTTTGTTGGGTATTCATCAAAAAGCAAAGCTTACAAATGCTACAACAAGAGACTCAAGAAAATTGTGGACAGTGCAGATGTTAAATTTGATGAAGGTGGGAAACGATTAGCTGACTTTGAGGAAAACTACCCAATCTATGAAGAAGTATTTGAAGGAGATGAGGTGAATGAAACAGAAAATAAATCTACGTTTGATTCAGATGAATTAATCGATGACTCAGAGGTGCAAGAAAATAAGAAATTCAAAACAGGCAATTGGCAGAAAAATCATCCAAGAGACCAAATAATTGGAGATCCCACAGCTGGTATTCAGACAAGAAGGAAAGTAATAAGTAATTACTCTCTTTTATCCAACATTGAGCCCAAAAACATAGATGAAGCAAGCAAAGATGATAGCTGGATGAAGGCAATAAATGAAGAGTTAGATCAGATTGAAAAGAATAGAACTTGGGAATTAGTACCTAGACCTACGAATAAGAATGTAATCGACACCAAATGGATATTTCGAAACAAATTAAATGAAGACGGACAGGTCATTAGGAACAAAGCAAGACTGGTTTGTAAAGGATATGCACAAGTCGAAGGCATTGATTTTGAAGAGACTTTTGCACCAGTGGCCAGATTAGAAGCAATTAGAATGTTTCTGGCCTTAGCAGTCCACAAGAACTTCAGAGTTTATCAGATGGATGTAAAATCTGCCTTTTTAAATGGGAAACTCGAAGAAGAGGTCTATATTGAACAACCGGATGGCTTTCAAATTAGTGAAGATCCTAACCTTGTCTGCAAATTAAAGAAAGCATTATATGGATTAAAACAAGCACCACGGGCATGGTATGCAAGGCTAGACAACTATCTCTCTCAACAGGGATTCAAGAAAGGGTTGGTCGACAGTAATCTGTATGTGAAAACAGAAGGTGGGCATCTCATAGTTCTTGTTGTCTATGTCGATGATATCATATTTGGCAGCAGCAAAGATGAATCTTGTAAAGACTTAGCACATAAGATGCAGAATGAATTTGAAATGTCTATGATTGGTGAACTGTCTTATTTTCTTGGGCTACAAGTTAATCAAAATGAGAAAGGCATTTTCATTTCCCAAATCAAATATGTGAAAGAGATGCTAAAAAGGTTCACAATGGAGGATTGTAAGCCGAGTTAGCACTCCCATGACAACAGGTCGCAAGTTGAGTAAAGAAGACAAATCTCCACCTGTAGATCAAACCATGTACGAGATCAATGATAGGAAGCTTACTATATTTAACAGCTACTGGACTTGATATTCTGTAGGCAGTTGCATGGTAGCAAGATTTCAGGCCAGTCCCAAAGAGACTCATGTAACAGTCGTAAAAAGGATTCTTCGGTATCTCAAAGGCACCATGGAGTATGGGTTGTGGTATCCAAAAGGCAAAGACTTCACTCTTATATCATATTCAGATGCAGATTGGGCAGGTTGTGTTGATGATAGGAAGAGTACAAGTGGAGGTGCTTTTTATCTTGGTGACAGGTTGGTTGCTTGGCACAACAAGAAACAAGAGTCAGTGTCTTTATCAACAGCTGAGGCAGAATATATTGCAGCAACAACTTGCTGTACACAAGTTTTGTGGATGAAACAAACTTTGAAAGATCTTGGTATTAATTTTAGTGAACCAATATCAGTTAAGTGTGATAACACCAGTGCAATTAACATCTCCAAGAATCCAGTAATGCACTCACGGACAAAACACATTGCTATACGGTATCATTTCTTGAAGGAGAAAGTTGCAGAAGGAGAAGTTAAATTGGATTTTGTCCCAACCACAGAACAAGTAGCAGATATTTTTACAAAACCATTGCCCAAGGAAGTGTTTGAGTACCTTCGAAGCAAATTAGGAGTAGTCACACTTCCCAAGAAGTGACTAGCTATAGGGATCACTTTCTCAGGGGGAGCATTTGAATATTTGCCTATTCCTTTGCTCATGATCATAATTTGTGCTAAGTGCAACAAATTGTGCTTGAGAATTGTATGTATGGACTCAGGGGGAGTCTGTAGTAGCCCTTTGGTATTATTGACAAAGGGGGAGAAGAGTTCCAGGAATTTACAAGGTGTTGCCAACAATTCCAAAGGGGGAGATTGTTGAGCAAGGTGTTGCAAGAGTTTTGTCATTGTTGTCAACACAATCAGTTAGATCCAATGATGCAGTGGACAGGCAGTTTAGAAGTCATTCAGATGCAGAGGACAGAAGTTCAAAGGTTATTCAGAACATGGACAGTGAGTTTCCCAGAAGACCATAGTTGCCTTTTTGCAGAAAATCAAAGAAAAAGACAAGTAAGAAAACTATCGCGATATCGCGACATGTTTTCTGTCGTGATTTCGCGACATGTCGAAGGAGAGAGAAGGCACAAAGAAAATTGTCACGATTTCGCGACATGGACTAGGAGAGAGAAAGTGCAAAAAATTGTCACGATTTCGCGACATGGTCGAGGAGAGAGAAGACGCAAGGAAAACTGTCATGATTTCGTGACATGTTCGGAAGAAAAGCGCTAAGGCAAAAAACTATCGCGATTTCGTGACATGTTCAAAAGAAAAGTGCTAAGGTAGAAAACTATCGTGATTTCGTGACATGTTCGAAGAAAAAGCTCCAAGGAAGAAAAGTGTCACGATTTCGTGACATGTCGGGTTTCCACGACCGAAGAGGAGAGAGAATGTACGAAGGCGAGTATGTCACGATTTCGTGACATGTTATGTTTTCGAGTGAAAGTCAGAAAAGAAGCCAAGGCAGTGAAAGTGTCACGATTTCGCGACATGTTCCGTTTTCGCTGGTAGCTGAGAAGAAAAGCGTACGGAAGCCAAAAGTGTCGCGATTTCACGACAGGTTGCAAGAAAAGCCATCGAAAGCTGAAAGCGTCACGATTTCACGACAGGATGAAAGGAAAATGTACGGATGGAAAAAGTGTCACGATTTTGCGACAGGCAGCAGTGAAGTAGCTAGCAGGACGAAGATGTCACATTTTCGTGACATGTCACGGTTTCGCGACTCTAGGAGGAGAGAGACTGTATGACGCCAAAAATGTCACGATTTCACGACAAAAATGGAGAAGAAGGCCTAGAAGCAAAAAGGGTCACGATTTCGCGACAAGAGTGAGAATGACGTCAACGAAAGATAGAAGTGTCACGATTTCGCGACAAGAAAGGTGGCAAAGCTAACAAAGGCCAAAAGTGTCACGATTTCATGACAGCAAGGACAAGAAGGCGTACGGATGTAAAAGGTGTCACGATATCGCGACATGTTGGAGTTTCACGAGGAAAGCTACAAGAACCAGAGAAACGGTTGAAGCCGACAGAGTTAAATCTGGGCCGACATTCATTAGGGTTTTTGAGCCGACATTTATTAGGGTTTTGAAGCCGACCTTCTAGGGTTTGTAGCCGACTAAATTTAGGGTTTCTCAGCCGACGTTCTTTAGGGTTTGTTCCTAAAATTTCATCTATAAAAGGAGGGCTACTTCGAGTTTGAAATAACGAGTGTGAAGATAATGTGTGAATGCGAGTATAGTGTTTGCGCAAGTGAAGTCCACGTCGAGCAGAGAGCGAGTCGTATCGAACTTGTGCGAATGAAGTGCACGAGGTGCAGATGTTGAGTCATATCGATTCGAGCTGAGTGCGAAGTCGTAGTTCATTTGAGTCGAAGCGAAGTGTGCGTATCGTGATTGCATGAATTAAGAGCACGGGGTGCAGAGGTTGAGTTCTAAGTGCGAAGTGATAGCGCATAGATAGCAGAAGTGATCGATCATCTGGTTGCAACAGAGAGTGCAAAGAAATTCATAGAAGCAGTCGGATAGTGCGAAGCGTTTGCGTAGAAGCAACAGAATGCATAGGAACTACAGACTGTGAGAAATAAGGTGAAAGTATTATTCTGTAATTTTCATTATCTTTATTGATTTCCAAGTTGCAGCTTGGCATAAGGGGTTGGTGCTTCTTTCCAGTAGGTGCTGGTAAATCAGGAGTTGGTGCTCCATTCTATTTGGTACAGAAAAATCTAAGGGGTTGGTGCTCCTTCCAGTTGGTGCTGGTAAAAGATATTGTAAAGTTGTAGCTTTGCATTGGCTGGATTTGGATGGTAGTCCAAGCAGTCATTTTGAGGAGTAGCCACATTGGTGAACCTCGTTAAATTACTGTGTTGTGTGTCATGCTCTCTTGCTGTATTTGATATATCTTTTATTATTTTTAAACTATTGCTGGATTTAAAGCTATATATTCAAAATTTAAAAGACCACACTGATTCACCCCCCTCTTAGTGTCACTGTGATTACAACAAAATATGAGACCTCGTACAATATCTTAGTCTATATGTCTACAACTGTAGAGGCTAATGCTACGAGAGGTGGCAGTGGGGCTATCGTTGGTACTAGGGGCAAGGTGAGATATTAAGATGGTGCTAGAAAAATCGAGAGTGGTGGAAGAACCGTAGGTTGTGGTGCTGAAGTTATGGGGAAATGTATTTATGGAGCGATGAACTGAAACACTATAGGGTTGGGATTCCATGGTGGGATTGGACATACTGAAGATGTAGAGGTTTATGAAGTGGCAGCACTAGGGTACAGTGATTGGGTAAATTTTGGGAATATGGGCATCGACCTTGGAGGGAGTTTACCAATGGCGATTAAATTCATCTCCACCTTCTGGGCCAACTCATACAATTCGGGGAAGGTGTTAACATTTGAAAACCTCACCATCATGCTTATGTTAGTATTGAAGGCCCTAAGGTAGTAATAGGTTGCAGCTTCGCTAGTCGGTCATAGTCCAGTAGGTACCCTCTGCTAGGTTCGGGTGAACCTCACATTAAAATCGGTTATCTCCTATTTAGGGTGCCTTTGGATCATTGTGAACTGATGTATGAGGGAGGATGGATCTGTAGACTCATTAAATCCTCTCATCAATTATCTGGCTAGTTTATCCTATCCTGTTATAGTGCCAGGTGGCAGGGTCCTATACCAGTAAAGGAGTTTCCCTTAGAGAGACAAAATCAATAAACATACCATGACCTCTTCTTTCATGATATTATGGATTACGGCTAGAGAAGCAATATCTTGGATGTGCTCAAGTGTAGTCTTACCCGTACCATCAAAGGTGGGTATCGACTTTAAAGCAACAGGTGGGATTTGCCCTTGTCCTACTATATTCAATGGCCTAGTAGAATTCCATGTTGGAAACAGCCTGAGCTACAGTGGTGGCGACGGTTGTTGTTGCTACATTTGTTGTTGTTGTTGCTGGTGTGCCATACCTACACTTAAATTCGGTTGGTTTGGTACAACTAAATCTCCTAAAGTTCTAGATTAGTTTCTACGTGGGATGGAGGTGCTTTGGTGATCTAGAGAGTTCAATGGATTATGGGGGAGGCTGGTCGTAGTGTTGTTCGAAGTTGAATCTTGTTCATCAAGAATGGCCTCTTGTGATAACCCTTCACGTAGAAGTGAATCAGGCATGACTAAGCTAGGATGTTTCCCAAATGCATCAATGTTGAGTTCAAAAAACTTGATATCTTCTCTGCTATTCCTAACTCTCCATCTTGTATGCATGAAGGTACAAATATTTAGTACCGATCTCTAAGGATTTTGAATATTTTTACATTAAACAGAGTCGTCAGATTCTCGAGTCTTACAGTATTGAGATGAGCTTCAACTCTCAATACCACTTAGAATATGAGACTGACTAGGTCCCACCGGGCGTGCTAGAAACTATTGGTCACAAATCTACCACAAGAAAGGATTTTATATGCATATGCACCCTAGACCTGGACCAACATTGAAAGGCCGAAGGGAAGAGATGCCCTCCATGCCAATATTTGAAGAAAGTTGGTTCCTTTACTAAACTACTTTGGGATTTTGAGATAAGAGTGCAGGAAAGAAATTAAAAGAGTCAAGGGTATAGGAAAGAGATAAAAAGTGCAGAAAGAAACAGAAATAACTAGATATTTCAATGGGCAAGAACAAGCAGCACAATAACTTAACTGTAATTAAAACAACAACATTCAACATAGAAGATGTAACATAAATTGAAACTGCAAATGTCTCTCTATGTATCCTCTGAAAGAATTCCAAACATCAAAATTGTAGCAATCAAAAAAATAAATGAAAGCAGAAATACTTGCCAGAGGCAGCATAAAAATAAGGCACAAATTCAGAGCAAAGGATCTTCAGTATTGATAGCAAAATGTTTAGTTACAACAACTTCTTTAGCAAAATGTTCCCCCCCATTTTTCATTACAATGCCTAGGTTTTTATAGAGGACTCGACCCTCTAAGCCATCAATGAACTGGATTTACAAGGACACTCTAGCGGCTAAAAAAATTATGCTCGCCTTCTTATGCAAAATATTTCACATCTCGTTTCTATAACAAGTTGCCCAACCACATTAGACAGGTAAATTTACATTTATGAGCCACTGACCTGTCCTAGGTTTCTCAGAGGTGGGGTTCTCGAGTGGCTTCACAAATTGCATTGGCCATCTTCTGCAACTGATATTTCCCATCCTATTACCTCAAAGAGTTATTGGGTCTTTCAGGCAATAAAAATCACATTTATGTGACAATCGAATACTTTGAACAAATACCTAACCTTGGGATGTGTGCCCCTCAAAGGAAACACCATCGTTGATCGTGCCCTAGGGAAAATTTCACTAGATTTCAAATCGGATCGTTGCTTTGCAATAGACTTGGGCCAAAGCAGAGGGATAATGGTAAATAAGTTTTTATGGTTCGCCTGAAAGCGCCCTTGAAAATATCTTTGCTAGGTGTTTAGGCCAAAGTGGATTTATCTCACAAAAAACATGGCCTCTAGCTACGTCGCTTCGCTCGGGAGGTGAGAAAAAATGCTACTTCTCAAAGGATTTGCTCGAAGCGGTTGGCTGCTAGAAATGGGCTATGAAACTACTTCACATTGAACCGACTAAAGGATGGTAGTTTGGCAAGGTTTTGGTCGAAGCTAGCTCCTTTCCTTAGGACATGTTCCTTTTATTTTTTGGGTGCTTCGATGAGGCAAGGGTTCTATTGGGAGCTTCACTGAGATAATAGCCGAAGTGAGTGCTTCGCTAAAAATTCTAGCAAAGTGACTCCATTGACTTTCAAAATCTTGGAAACTCATAATAGTAGCTTCACCACTTTTCTGCCTGAAGTAGGTGCTTTGGCAGCTTCGCAAGCAAAGCTCCTTCCATGCCGTAGAAAATTTCTAGGCTCAAACTTAGGCTTCCATGCTCCTTCTTAGTGAAGCTGCCCCTTTCCTTCTCTTTCTTCAGTGAAGCTTCTTATCCTACCCTGTTTTGTTGGTGAAGTTCTTATATACATGGATTATATACAAGGGGGTAAAAATGGAAACCAAAATTGTTGTAATGCCTTGAAATACAATAAAAAGCAAGGGAACAAATTCATGAAAAATAATAAAATACTTTACAAAATTTTAGTCTTCTCTACCCCTTTAAGCAATGTGACAAAATTGTCAACAATCCCTAGCTCATCCTATTATGCGCATGGTCCAAAATGCTAAGAATTGACAAAAGTACAAGCTTCCTCCTACCAAAGAAATCCCTTTTCTCCTCCATGAAATGAGCAAGTATATATATAAGTGGTTTTCACCACTAAGTAAATAAAATCCCCTTGCTCCTCAAAAATGAGCAAGTATCCCAAGCAATTAAAATAAAATAAGGGGTAATGAGTTTGAATCTCTAGAATCCTCAGTTATTCAAAAGCCATGGGGTAATATCCATTATAGCAATGGGTTGAATGAAACCCACCTGGAAATGGAGGAGTCTTATACGGGGTGATATGTCTATCATATTAGCAAAAATTTTTATAGATCAATGTTAGCTTGCGAATGAGCTAGCTTTTGGTATCTTGTATTGCCTAGTAGTCCATTCCAACTATATCCATAATCAGGATAATAATGACCATAATGAGATCCGCATTACAATAATGGGTTGAATGAAACCCGCCTAGAAATAGAGTAGTCATATGCATCATAATGAACATCACATGCACACACATGAATATTGAATATATGGGTCTTTCTAGCAGATATTTATCTTATAAAGTTAGGTATAGTCAATAAATAATTTTTTATTGGTCAACTAGGGTGTTTGAGTCTCATGAAAACCCTGTTGTTTCCTCATAGGCCCTTACTGGTTATCCATCCATCATATACATTCTCATCATATTACATATGGTTAGCTTTCAAATGTATGACTTTTGTGAAAAGGTTAAATATTTTGATTGATGACTTTTATACATTCGGTGGTGCTTACATATAGGTTATTATGCATCTTAGGTTCATTCATTATATTTTAACATATAAACATAAAAATAATTTTTTTACATCATCATATCATTAGTACATTATATACACGTATATATCTAGGTATACATTTATGCATCTATACTACAATGTCTAAGTATACATCCATCATCCACAATTGCATCCATAAAGTGCATCCATACATCAAATAAAATAAAACATGACATAAACACATGATGGGCCATAATAATATATATATATATATATATATATATGTGTGTGTGTGTGTGTGTGTGTGTGTGTGTGTGTGAGAGAGAGTCTAATACATCATGATATAAAATATTTGTAGGCTATAATAAGATTGGGTCCTCAGACCTCACACCCAAAGAGAGTAGTACAAAGAAATTTCCAATCAAGTGGGGCCTACACCTCCAAAATCACCTCCACCCTTGCCCTCATCCCGATGAGACTATGTGGATCCACTAGCCTCTAACCTTTGTGGAGTATCTCAAAATCTGGGTACTTGCTACCTCACTAAAGGCACCCCTACCTCGTTGCATTGGCTTTGATAAGATACCCCCGACGAGGCTCATGAAGGTAGTGTACCTCCCAATCATTCCACCTCATCCCCAAAACTAGAGATATACTCTCGATCTGACCATCACCGAGATATGTAGCATTGTTCCCTGCAGCTCTACCACTCATGCCAATAGCCTGGCCTCATCACCTATGATATGTCCACCTATACCTGCATACCCCTAAGCTATGATTAAGATCACCACCTAAACCTATAGAGCATCCTGCTCTGCTATCCTGACAACCACCTAAGACTGTAGATAATCTTGTTCTGCTATTTTTATAGCCGCATAAGATTATAGAACATCCCACTCTACTATTATGATAGCCATATATGTTCATAGAGCATCTCGCTCTACCATAACCCTATCAATATCTACCTAGGAGTTATCCACATGGGCCTTCAGTAGGTCCCTCTCCTTAGAGAATCCCCTCCACTGCTACATCCCCTAGCTAGCTGACTTTGCACTACTACTAACTATGCCTGAAGAGATTGATCCTGCTCTCTAAGTTGAGCATCCCCATCCTGTGGATCCTCATCAACATCACCTTCATCCTATAGCTCCTCCACTCTCTCTGAGGTTTGGTCCCACTTCCCCTCCATTCATAAATGCACTCATCGCTCAACCTAGCCTCCATAAGGCCCTTTATGCGGGAACCTATCTTTAAGAGGGTGTTTTTTTTTAGAAGTTTTTAAATAATTTTTTATTTCTAAAAATGACAATTTTTAATGAAAAAATAATTTGCCAAAAATAGTAATTACTAAAAATGACAATTTTTGACAAAAAAATAATGTGCCGAAAATTATAATTACTAAAAAAGGTAATTTTTTGATAAAAAAATAATTTGTCGAAAATAGTAATTACTAAAAATGACAAATTTTTAATGAAAACATTATTTTTCGAAAATAGTAATTACTAAAAATGACAATTTTGGGACAAAAAATACTTTTCCGAAAATAGTAATTACTAAAAATGGTAATTTTTGATGGAAAAAATAATTTGTCGAAAATAGTAATTTTTTTAATCTTTAGGGCTTTAAGCTTTAGGGTTTTGTTTTAGGGTTTCTTTGGGGACATATATTCCCTTAGTATTGCATTGTAAAAGGGAAGTGAGTCCATAAATGAGAAAAGAAAATATTTATTGGTTTATGTATTGTATTTTTATGTGAATAGAGGGTTTTATCGATTATTTCTATTTATCGCAGTTTTTATGTAAATGGAGGGTTTTACAGATTTATTTTTATTTATCATAATTTTTATGTGATGGGAGGCATTTGTTTTGACCTCTTGCAGCTGGATTTACATTATTTGGTATTAGAGCAAGTTGGATCTTGCTAGAGGAGAGAAGGTCTAGATATTGATAATGAGACTATGGGAGAAGAATAGATCAAAGGTTCATGTAGAGAAAGAACCAGAGGAGAAGCCAAAGGAGCATTGTTTTGAGGATAGGTCGATTAGGGCCTTGGAAGGAAATAAAGATGGGATCAAGGTTGATGTCCTTGAATATATAAGGGTTGAAACCAGAAGAGTTGATAGATTGGTTGAATAGCATGGAGAAGTTTTTGAGTGGAGAGACCTTTAAGAGAAAAAAAATTGACACTTTATGCAGTGCTTGTAGGAGGTTTGAGATATAAAACCTCAGAAGAAAGAAATTGGCACTTTGTGTAGTGCTTACAGGAGGTTTCTTATATGAAGCCTCAAAGAAAATAAATTGGCACTTTGTGTAGTGCTTGCAAGAGGTTTGTTATGTAAAGCCTTAGAAGAAGAAATTGACACTTTGCATAGTGCTTGCAAGAGGTTTGCTATGTAAAACCTCGAAGGAAGAAATTGGCACTATGTGTAGTGCTTACAGGAGGTTTAAGATATAAAACCTTAGAAGAAAGAAAATGGCACTTTGTGTAGTGCTTGTAGGAGGTTTCTTATATGAAGTCTTAGAGGAAATAAATTGATACTGTATGCAGTGCTTGTAGAAGGTTTGTTATGTAAAGCCTCAAAAGAAGGAATTGGCACTTTGCACAGTACTTGTAGGAGGTTTGAGATATAAAACCTTGAAAGAAAGAAATTGGCACTTTGTGTAGTGCTTGCAGGAGGTTTCTTATATGAAGCCTCAAAGGAAATAAATTGGCACTTTGTGCAGTGTTTGCAAGAGGTTTGTTATCTAAAGCCTCCGAAGAAATAATTGGCACTTTGCATAGTGATCGCAGGAAGTTTGATATGTAAAACCTTGAAGGAAGAAATTAGCACTATGTGTAGTGCTTATAGGAGGTTTGAGATATAAAACCTCGAAAGAAGGAGATTGGTACTCTAAGGAGTGCTTGCAGATGTGTGGCACTCTATGGAGAGCAATTATGAGTTTGATCAAAGGAACTTGCAGGAGCAGAGTTCTTTTCAACCAGAGGAGAATGATGCTGGAGCCTATCTTTCAAAGGGTGTTTTTTTTAGAAGTTTTTAAATAATTTTTATTACTAAAAATGATAATTTTTGACGAAAAAATAATTTACCAAAAATAGTAATTACTAAAAATGACAATTTTTGACAAAAAAACTATTTTGCCGAAAATAGTAATTACTAAAAATGATAATTTTTGACAAAAAAATTAAATTTCGAAAATAGTAATTATTACAAATGATAATTTTTTGATGAAAAAATAATTTGCCAAAAATAGTAATTACTAAAGATGGTAATTTTTTATGAAAAAAGTAAGTTTCTAAAAATAATAAATTTAAAAATAGTAAATTTTTAATCTTTAGAGCTTTAAGCTTTAGGGTTTCTTTGGAGATAAATATTCCTTTGGTATTGCATTTTAAAAATGAAGTGAGTCCAGGAATGAGAAAAGAAAATATTTATTGGTTTATTTCTATGTATTGTAGTTTTTATGTGAATGGAGGGTTTTATCGATTATTTTTATTTATCGCAATTTTTATATAAATGGAGGATTTTACTGGTTTATTTTTATTTATCGTAATTTTTATGTGATGGGAGGTATTTGTTCTGACCTCTTACATTTGGATTTACATCAGCCCTCATCCCTTGCAGCTCTAGCCTGTCCACCCATAAGTCCACCTCCCTACCACGACAGAGTGACCCACCAAATATCGTACTCTATAGTCATACCAAGATCCTCCACATCTAGACCTACCACTGGTAGATCTACATCCTCACCCACTAGCCCAACATATGACCACTCTAGTTGAACCTCATCTCCTCAGTGATGATAGATGACAGGCTCACGATGGATATCCTAATAAACCCCAACTATCGAGTGACACATGAGTACTAGAAGTACTCTTGCTCTATGCCATGATGTCTAGTCACCCATTGCTTACATTCCATGTATCTTAGTTGGTTTGCTACCTCTATCCATGGTGGGTAGTCCTTGTAAGGTCACCATATCACATGCCCTGGCCTCAGTCCTTCCAAAGACTCTATGTAATGGGTAATCCTACTTTACTTGGGTCAACTCTGACCCACATCCTACTCTCAATCCCACTGAGTTGCATAGCAAATATCCTGATCCACATCAGCACCAACATCATCCAAGGAAGCCCCTTCAATCTATCCACTCGGATGTGCTTCCACCCCCATATTTGAAGCAAGAAGTTGCAACCTAATATGCATCTACCTCTATGCCAAATCTCATAAATCTCATCATACAAATGAGCCAATAGGGTACTCCCCATGCTATGACCAAAGGCTCCTCAGTAGTGCACTCCACCAACTCCTGTGCTAGCTCAAGGAGATTCCATGGGAACCTCACTCCTAAATAATTAGGTAGTAATATGGTTTACATGAGTGACATAACTATTACATGTATCCTTGTGAGAACATTTGCATCATACCATACCTCCACTAGAACCTTGCCACTATCCAAGCTACCCCTAGCCACCTCTCAATCCTCACCAAAAACTAGTTGAATCACTCTGTTCTACTGGCTAACATGCATAGAAGTGATAGGGCATCCCTCAATTAGAACACAAAGAATCTGGTAGACATCTTCTAACAACACCATCATTTCACCAATTGAAAGATAATATATATTGGTTTGGCTATCCAATCAATCTATCAAGGTCATTAGGTAGGCTTGATCCACAATTAATACCTCTAATCTTGTCACCTGCTTAAGGCCAATGGCCTCAAGATATTTCCAATCAGCATTAGAGATCCATCCTCGTGCAATCCCAAATACCGTAGGAAATTTGTGACATGCTCTAATAAGCTGAATAAATAAGGAAATAATCTAGTCCAAAAAAATTATAAGCACAATGAGGCCATCTCAAGCTAAGACGGTCTTTATGCGAAGTCGTCTTGCATTTAGATAGCCTCCTTAATGATCAAAAATTTGATCGTTACAATTCAAATGTGACCATCCCACCCTGAGAAGGCTCCCAAGCCCACAAGAGGGACTGTCTCTCCTAAGACAGCCCTAAAATTAGGGTACATACATGCTAAAAAAAATAAACAAAAACACACTAAAGAAAAATTAACAACCTACACTACATTTTAATCTAAAATGTGATTCCTTGCCTTAATTTTTGGTGAGGTTTATTTTCCACATTAATTAGTGAGGTTCATTTTAAATTGTAAAATAACAAAAAGTAAAATATGATGCTTACCTTTCTCTCTCCACCTCTGATCCTCGAGGTCTTGGGTTGGTCCATGCTAGATATTGGTTGGTAATTCTATAGTGCTCCATTTCAAAATTTATCCTCCTCCTCCCCACCTCCCTTTTCCTCCAATTGCAATAGTGAAAATAATATCAAAAATATGAAAATTTGGCTTTTATATTTTCAAAATAGTACAACCATCTTGAGGTCAGACGGTCGCGTTTACTGCAATTGTCCTACCAAGGTACGGCCCCAAAAATTGTAAAAATTACAAAAATTACAAAACAAAAAAGAAGAAAATGATCCAAAGGCACCTAAACCCTTTAGTCACATAAAATCTAAAAATCTCGAGTGAATCTCATATCTAGTTATTTCTCTATCAACCTCACGATTTTAGTGATTGGTTGTCCATGCAATTCGTTAGGATGATTAAATTACCATAAGGTCACTCACCAGAAACAAATACCAATAATGGTCACAATCAAAGCTATAATAGGATCTTCCCCTCCATCCATTTTTGCAAAGGTCCTACAAAATCCAAATCAAGTCATCTTGGTCAAGCAACTCGTCACTTTCATCATTTTCCATCTCCTCTATCGACTCATCGCTTGAGGGGGTAGTCATATAATTGCAAATTTCATAATAGAAATCAATAATCAAACACTCAATCAACACAAATTACATTCATTCAAGAAGCATTACCAACAACTATCACACACCTCCCTATTTTCTAGGGCAAAAGAAAAAATTTCAACAAACACTTGGTAAGTCTGAAACCCAAAGTGTATAAACTCTACCTAAAAAGTTTAAGAGTGTCAATATCAGGTACGCCTAATGTTGTCGATTGTAGGAATTCTAACCATGGTTGGAAATTTCACCTAAAATCAAGTCCGTCGAAATGTTGGAAGCAATAATTCAAAAATGTATGCTCTTTCCATGATTGGGGCATCTAATATTGATTAGATCAATGAACACCACCAACCCTCAATTTAACTACAAGTCATCTATTTTTGCTCCGCACTATGCTTTCACATAATGCATCCCAAAAATAGGTATATGTAGACACCTAAAACATGTCATGTTGAGGAGACTACCTATATGGACCCCTTTTAGGCCATATGACCCACCTTGGGTAGCCCTAGGGCTCAACAGTGGTTTTCACCACTCAAACAGGGAGGAATTTCCCTTTGCATCTAGGACCATCCCACCAAAGGATGGCCTCCAAAGACCATCTTACCATGAGATGACCTCTAGTCAAGGCCGTCTCACCCCGAGATGGTCACACCAAAAGCAAATTCAAAAATCTTGCACCATGGTTAAAGCGGTTACATGAGCCAGCTAAGCATAATGACATACATAGTTAGTTGTGAGGAAGATTCAAGAATGGGTAGTTACCTTTCTTGGATCTAACCACTTCTTGGCTTCCCATGCAATATTGGACTCCCTTTTGGAAGTCTATATAATGGCACCCAACCTTCATACATTTATCAAGGAGAGTTTCATTTTTCAAGCAACGAAGTGCTGCCAAATTTCAACCACGAAGCTTCCAACCCCTTTTGCATTCTTTTCTCCATAGAAAGCATGCCAATGGATCATTTTGAAGGTTGAAGATCACATCCATGCTCTTTGTGCAATCTAACATCCTTGTTTCGGCATTGAATTCCACCCCTTAAGTCATTCTCCATGAACGCACCAATTTGTCGACCAATCCACAGATCGAACCCGACATCACCTTGCATCGGCCACAAGAGAATCACTCATAGATTAGCGATCATCTCTCTTAGATATGGCCCACAGGTATGCTATCTCTCTCATAGATGGCCTACAGGTATGACCATCCTGCACAGAGATGGCCTCCCAGGCAAGAGATTTATTTCCTATTTTCCTTCTTTTGTTAAGTTTTAGCAGCATTTCTAGTTACTATTTAGCATAGATAGATCTCATTTTCATGCATGCATTCATCTTATTTTAGTTTCTTTATCATTTTCCTTGCTATTAATACATGCCTTATCTTGAAAGGCTCTACATATGCTTTTAATGTTCTTTAATATTCTTGTGTGCAGATCACAGGTATCTATGAGGAAGCAATAACATAAAGATTCACATATCATCATCCATTGCGATAGTCCCAAAAACCTATCCCAAATTAGTTTGTGGATGCAAAAATATCTTGCGTAGTACATCCAAATTGTTTCATTTGTAATTCATTGTATCAATATTGGTAGCAATCCCTCAAAGGGGATCTTATTTGTAACCTTCTTGGAAAAGAACAAGACATTATTAATAAAAAGGGCACCATCCATCATTTTCTTTTATTTTGTTCTTTATCTTTATGGTTGCATCTTGATTTGCTACATTTTGATCTTGTATTTCATTTCATGGATGTATGATATTTTTCAGCATTTTTAGTGGTGATCATGATTGGACTTAGTCCACATCTTGCATTCACATTGCTAATTACTATTTATTTTTGGTGTTTGTGAGTTGTAGGTATGACCATCCCTTATCGAGATGACTAATAGGTGCAACCATCCCTTATAGATATGACCTTAGATCAGATTGCAGAAACATTATAAAATAGTATCTACATCAGACGTAGGCTATCATAGTAAGTCATTCTATCTTTCTTTCTCTATTCTTAGTAAAGAAAAGTAAATTTTTCATATTTAAGTGAAGGAATTTTAGAATATTTTGAGTTTTTAAAACTCTCTATCTGTGATCATCCCTAGGTTAGATGACCTCTATCTATGGTTATTTCTATCCTAGATGGCCCCTATTTTTGGTTATTTTGTGTCAAAAACCTTTGTCAGTAGACGTCCCTATGTAATATGATCTCTATTTAAATACTATTATGGTTTGCTTATTGTTTCATATTCAAAGGTTGGTCTCATTGTAGGGTTCTACATTTTAGAAGTTTTGATTATTTTAGGATTTCTAAAAATCAAACGTTAATTTTTGCATTAGTGAAAATCATTGTGTGCTTCATGATTTATTTACTTTTGCATAATAAAAGGAACCCCACACACCACGATTCATTTAAACATCAATGAGTTGGATTTCATCACCAACCGTTGATCGAGACTAGTGATGGTGGGCTTCATCTCCATCCATTGGCTCGCACCCTAGAAACTTAGTGGCCAAAAGTGAGTGGCTTTTTAGATTTCATCATCAAAATGTCCCCTACTCTTGGGTGCACCTAGAGTGGGAAGGTTAGCAAAGCTCTTTTACCATAGGGCTCTTTAAAATAATTAGTGGATGCAATTATCATTACTATCCATGCCTTAAACATGAGGGTTAAGGGAAAGTGAGGCTTCACCAGTACTAGGACATTAGACAGTGTGACCCCTTCAAGGGGTAATTTGTTCCCATAAGGTTACCTTGAGCCAATATCCAATAGGAAGCCACTTTTTCCATTTGAGTCACATCCCTCGATAGGGGGTGTGCTTGAACTACCTTTTAGTAGTTTTCTATTTTTTTACCCTTAGTTTCATAGGAATAGGGGTTTTCAACATCAAAATACACTAAATAGTATAGGGACTCATAATTAAAACTTAAATGAGATAATCACATTGTTTGCTTGTTTGTTTCTTTACTATTTTCTTAATCAACATCATGGTAACAATGCATAGTTGAGCTCATTCATGAGCTAATGTTGTTGAAAATTTGTA
This sequence comes from Wollemia nobilis, assembly GCA_028583015.1. Taxonomy (NCBI): domain Eukaryota; kingdom Viridiplantae; phylum Streptophyta; class Pinopsida; order Araucariales; family Araucariaceae; genus Wollemia; species Wollemia nobilis. The sequence continues at coordinate 567,898 of JAQPPZ010001748.1, read as the reverse complement.
AGGAGGCACATAACATCTCTGGTTCAGTCTTGAGGATATGGTCATTCCTAAATGGCATCTTGGTATCCATCGTAATGCTAACATCACCTATAGGGAATCTGATCTTTAGGATATCCCTATCTAGGATGCATCTATGGGTCCTCAATATGATCAAGAAGATGAGCTTCTTGGTCAAAACCAATCTTATGCTACTATTAGATATAACCCACCCACTGAGGGGCCTAGTAGGGGAGTGTCATAGATTCACATCTTGACTTGATCTATCCATCAATATGAGTAGGAGCAAGATTATGCACCATCACCTAGCCTAGATGAGTGAGCCACTCTACTTGATCATCCATGGATGAGCTAAAAATTTGCTCAATTAGATAGGTATGACCCTCATCATCCTAATAGGATAGCCTCATCCACTCACATCTATCTTGAATATGAGGAAGAGGAAGACCTAGGTCATCCTATTTCTCCTCATGGAGAGTGTTCCATGCAAGCACGTTGTGCCTCTACACCATCCAAGTATGTAGAATTCACCTTCAAGCCTGAGCACTAGGTCAATGTGACTTCCCTCGATCATGGAAAATGGGTAGCCAACCCTGTTGGGCCCATAGAGCAAGCCAAGTCCCTTCGTATTAATACAAGGGCTCATCGACCTCACATGGTTGATCAAGTGAATCAAATACCTAGGTAGAACATAAACAAATAAGAGCAACTACACTAGCTATGGTTGGATAAGTTGCAAATGGATCAAGAATACCTAGAATAAAGTTGATTAGAACAACAAAGGGTGCACCAACAAAGGTTGCATCAGCAACAATTGCACTAGGAATGATTGCAAAAAGCAATGCATGAGGAGGTCCTCACACCTAGTACCTATAGGCAACAAACCCATCAAAGGTGCATTGCGCAACACCATGACCTACCTCCTAGGCCAAATCAAAATCACCCTCCTCATGTGCCCATCCATCACCATAGGTCTCAACAACATCAACCATAAAATCATCGACTAGAATATGAGGCCTATGAGGATCTAGAGTCAGAGTATCAGGACCAAGGATATCCTGAATCACTCTATGAGGATATGGTTGATGATTATATTCAACCACATCATCCCAACAAAAATATTCTACCTCCCCCTCCTCGAAGACCAATGTAGGAAGATGAGATAATATCATCTCAAGCTTACAAGGTGCTCATAGAGTGCATCAAATCATTGGAGAAGCAAGGAATGGGTTATCAAAATCCCACATTGCATCAACTATGTAATCAACCACTCCATCCTTCGGTCCCATGTCCTCCATATCCTGAGCATTTTGAAATACTAAAATTGGATAAATTTAAAGGAGATGATGATGCACAAGAACACGTAACCAGTTTCATGAACCTCTATTTCCAACTCTAGGATGATGATGCCTTGTTACTTAGGACCTTCTTGATAATACTCTCTGGCCTAACCTTAGAGTGGTATAACCATCTACCAAGGCACAACATCTATAGCTTTGAACAACTTGCAAATACATTCCTGGAATACTTCTCATTTGGCATAAAGAAGAAAGCAAACTTGATTGACTTGTCCAACCTTTGATAATTTGATGATGAGCCTATCACAGAATATGGCAACAGGTGGAGAAAGGTTATGTCAAAATTACCTTTCACCTTACCCATCATAGAACTTACCCAAATGTTCACTAGGAGTTGTTCAAAGTAAATCTCACTTTTCTTACAACTACAACAATACCAAACATTCGAGGAGGCTTTGGCATAGGCCAAGGTCATCGAGGACATCAAGGTCTAGGAGGGGGACATCAAACTTCACAAGAAGGAATGGAACAAGAACCCCAAAGGTAATTATACACAACAAAAACCACCTTCGATCAATCAAGTTGTCTTGAGTGTTCCAAAGCCTAAGAAACAAACAATGCCCCAACAACCCAACTATCAGGCTCAACCCCCTCCTATGCAAAACCATGACCAACCTCAATGAAATTAGGCATAGAATCAACTATGCCACCTACCTCACAACTATACACCATTGCCTGAATCTTTGGTATCACTTTTTAATCGATTGTGTGAGGCAAAGGCTATCACCTTACCTAAGATTCACCCCATGGATCCAAATCACCCAAAACCTAAGAGGTATAGAGAGGACCTGTACTATCTCTATCATCGATAAAATGGTCATGATATCTAGGCATGCTATACATTTAAGAACATAGTATAGGATATGCTTGAGAGAAATCAACTACAAATTGATAATCCTCTTGCTATTAATAACCAATAGATGGGTATATTCAAGGATCCCTTACCTATGCATGAGGTTAAGGAAGATCAGATAAGATAGGTCAATGAAGTCCACATGGCCCCACCCAATCAAGGGTTTGTTGGGATGATCAATATTGTGACAAGGAATAGGAGATATCCTAACCAAACTACACCACCTGTAGCTCCAACCAATGTTCCTTCTACATCACAACCCTTTCTACAATAAAATACAAGGTCCACCATCCCAACTGGTGGTGATGATCAAAAGTAGGCTTACCCAAAGTCTACGAATGACATCAACCAAACTCTCCATCTATGAGCTGATACAACAATCACCATGACATAGAGAAGCTTTGATGGAGATTCTAAAATCTATTGAATTGCAACCCCAAGATCCCAATTCTTTTACCAATTTTGTGGGGCACATTCAAAAATGTAAAGAACTTATCATAACTTTCTATGATCATGAGATCAAGCTAGTACCCACTAACAAAGTTGATCCTCCATTGCACATCATTGCTTGTGTAAATCGGATCCCCTATAAATGAGTGTTGATTGACATAGGTTCTTCTATCAACATAATCACCACTACTACACTAGAACATCTTAGTCTTCCAATATCACATATTGTAGCATCCACTTTCACTCTTCAAGCATTTAATGATGCTCTATGCTCTATGGTTGGCACAATAGTCCTTCCTATCCAAGTTGGACTAAAGATGATTCCTACATTGTGCCATGTTTTGGAAGGTGCAATGCAATATAATATATTGCTTGGAAGACCTTGGATTAGAGATATGAAGTGTATCCCATCTATACTACATCAGTGCATTAAATATATCCATGAAGGACAAGTTCATGTAGTCCCTTCAGACTTTGAGCCTTTCAAATATTATAATCTGGTTAGTAATCCATAAGAATTTGTCTTACCATCCATGCATCTGGACATCTAGCCTGATGACCCTATCAAACATCTAGAGCCCTCAATGAAGACATCACCCCCATCCATTGATCCATCCATATCATCACCTCCATATTGGCCCTCACCATTGGTTTCTTCTGATATCCCTTCTTCATCCTTGGATCCTCTGAGTGAGAAAAAGTTGAAGGCACCAATTGAGGAGATCCCACCATCCATTTCCACCATTTTTGCAAAAACAATTCCAACTCCCATGGATGAAGAAGAATCATTTATTATGATGGATGAACCACCTCAAACCACACCTCCATCATCCCCATCATCCCACCTAAAGTCATGGTCCATTTGGCTAACCCTAGTCTCATTGAGTACCTCATGCAGAATGTCACATTCACACCACTCATCGAGTCTATCTAGGATATGGGTAGACCTCACTTGCCTTCACTACCCATTGGTACCATTGTGCCCTTGGGGGTACCCCTAAATCAAATGAACTTCATCTATGGGGGTTTTGATGATTCTACAAGTTCATCCCCTATGATGGAGGATGATGATGATCCATTTTTAGGGAATATCAATTATCTATCAAACTTAAATTTTACCTTGTGATACTTTTACCACTACCATTGGCATGGGTATGGTCTTGGTTGATATGAGTAGGGTCTCTAGACACCTTACCAACCATAATACCAACTCCCTATAGATAAATCTAGCTTAGGGTATTCTATGCATATGCTGGATGAACTCCTCGTAGACTCCCTCCAATGCCTAACCATAGGCTTTGAGGATGAGATTTATGAGAATGATTACGTTGACCTAGGCTATTTCCATCTACTAGGAGATCATATTCCCATTACAATGGTTTCTATTGAGCCTTCTGACTCCTTTAGTGAGGCATCAAAATAATATGAGGATGAGATAGAATTGGTGTATCTAGGTCCTCACCACATTTGATGGATTAGCAATGAAGGAGAAGACTTCACCCCCATTGAGCCTCTCATAGACCTAGATGAGCTCTATCTTAGGGTTTTTCCTACCTGCCAATCCATCTGGAGGTAGCTTCTACCCCTAGAATATCTGATCATCTTGGCTCCTCCTAGGCCTCATCCAGTCATTCCACTACCACCTCAGCCACCTCCGATATATCTAGGGCCACCCATATTTGATAGGATTTTTCCACCTATGAATGGAAACTATCCACCATCCATCAATATGGTTTCCATTGATTTGACCACACCACTCCATAATCCCAGTGACCCCTCAAAACCTTTGCACCTCAACCAAGAGGCAATTGATTTTGATCGCACTATGTTGCCACCATCACCCAAAGAGTTCTTCCCTTGTGAAGAAATGTTACAACCATTTCATTTCTCCCAAGGGCCATCTGAAGATGTTTTTCAAGCTGATATCAAACTAGATATGATCGAATCTCCGAATCCAGCTGATGACATCCACTTGATCCCTACACCTCATCATCTTGAGGAGGGATCCCACATGTCAATAGAGGAAATAATTGATGTAGACATTGGCATTGATCTTGAGGCTCCTAAGAATGTAAAATTGGGATAAATTTTATCCCTTGAAGAGCAAGCCATCTACACAACTCTCTTGATAGAGAAGATAGAAGCTTTTGCTTGGTCATACAAAGACATGTCGGGTCTTGACCCAAATTTGGTCATGCACAACCTTACGCTCGATCCAAAAATCAAATCGATCAAGCAAAAGCTTCGTAAAATGCATCCAACAATAGCCTTAATGGTTAAATATGAATTACAAAAATTGTTGGATGCAGGATTCATCCAACCTATCGACTATCCTGACTGGGTTTCCAACATGGTACCCATAGGGAAACCTGATGGGAGGATTCACATATGCATAAATTTTTGAGATCTTAACAAAGTGACTCCTAAGGATGAATTCTCCCTTTCGAACATTGATGCTTTAGTCAATGCCACTATAGGTCATGAAATGTTATCCCTCATGGATGGTTTCTTAGGCTACAATCAAATCCAGGTCAATCTCGAAGATCAACCAAAGACAACCTTTACCACACCTTGGGGGACTTTCTGCTACAAAGTCATGCCATTTGGCCTCAAAAATGTTGGTGCAACATATCAACGGGCCATGACATATATATTTCATGACTACATGCACAAAATCTTAGAGGATTACATGGATGATTTTCTAGCCAAATCTCTATTGCATCAAGAGCACGTTGATGTTCTACGGAAGGTCTTCGATCGCTTAATCGAGCATAACATTAGACTTAATCCCAAAAAGTGTGTCTTTGGAGTCACATCTAGAAAATTTTTGGGTTTTATAGTCTCAAAGTGAGGAATCAAAGTCGATCCCACCAAGGTCAAGGTAATACTCAAAATGCTTCCCCCTACAAACCTTAAGCAGCTCCATAGCTTACAAGGGAAGGTCTCATCTATTCGATGCTTCATAGCGCAACTTTCAGATAAATGTCGACCAATGAATCAACTATTACAAAAGGGGGTCCCATTCCATTGGGATGATGAGTGTCAAAAGGCCTTTGATGAGATCAAACAATACCTAGCATCACCACTAATTTTAGCTCTACCTCGACTAGGTGTGTCATTTTTATTATACATTTTAGCTATCAATTTTTCCTTAGGGACCATGTTGGCCCAAAAGAATGAGGTAAATAAGGAACAAGCTATTTACTACATCAGTCACACCCTAGTGAGCTATGAGCTCAAGTACACATACATTGAGAAGCTTTGCTTAGCAGTGGTATTCACCACCAAAAAGCTATGCCATTACATGCTGAATCATACAATGTATGTCATTTCCAAAGAGAATCCTTTGCGGTATATGATGAGTCACACGTATCATAATAGTCATACCACAAAGTGGATTATGTTGTTGATAGAATTTGACCTCAAATTCTATTAAAGGTCAAGTAATTGTTGATCAACTAGCAGAGGCTCCTCTCCAGGATGATAAGCCTCTTATTATCGAGTTGCTTGATGATGTAGTCTTTGCATTATCGGACTCACCAGAACTCAAAGAACCTAAAAATAATGTTGATATGACTTTGTTCTTTGATGGTTCTAAGTGTGAGCAAGGGGGTGGCATAGGAATCATGTTTTTCACATCGTAAGGAGCTCCTATACCCCTTTCATTTAAACTTAATTTCCCATGCACCAACAATAATGTTGAATATGAGGCTCTCCTTTTGGGTCTTCAAACAACTATCACCATGAAAATAAAAAAGCTCAATATCTTTGGTGACTCCTTGCTCATAGTTAACCAAGTCAAGGAAATCTATCAATGTTAGTGTCCAATCTTGAAATCATATAAAATCCTTGTGGACAAGCTACTAGCTAAATTAGAATGGTACAACATCGAGGTAGTCCCTCATTCATCTAATCATTTTGTGGATATAATGGCTTCTTTGGGGTCCTTAATTCTGTAAAACCCTTTCGATGATATCACAACCATTCATGTCAAAATACTTTTGCAATCAATGATAAGTGAGGCTTCAAACAATAAAGAAGCTTGTCCACATGATTCAGATTGAACCAAACCAAGATCGATTCTCTCAGGTACATGAATTTTTGAAACATGCATCCTAGGGGTCCTTGGTCCCATAGGGTCCTAATAATGGCATGACCATTCATCTTAAGGTTATCTCCCAATCCACATTCATGCGTGATGAGTCACAATGGGAACAAGCAATTCATTCAGTCGAGACCCAAGCATATCAAGATTGGCTCATTCAATTAAAATATTTCTTAAAACTTGGTAATATCCCTTTGGGATTATCACATGCTATAAAATGAACATTCAAATAAAAAGTGATAAAATATGTCTTACTTGAAGATATACTATATCGTCGAAGCTATGATGGTCTTCTCCTTTATTGTTTAGAACCCCAAGAGTCTGCTTGGGTAATTTTGCAAGCTCATGATGGTACTTGTGGTGGCCATTTTAATGGTATGGCTATCACCAAGCGCATCCTTCGAATGGGCTATTATTGGCCCACCATGGAGAAATATTATTGCGCTTATGTCAAGAAGTGCATGAAATGTCAACATCATGCTAATATTTTGCATGTACCTTCTCAGGCCTTACAACCGATCCATTTGGTATGGCCTTTTTCGTAGTGGGGTTTTGATTTAATTGGGAAAATATCACCCCCATATTTGGGCCATCACACGTTTATCTTAACGGCCACCGAATACTTCACCAAGTGGGTGGAAGCCATCCCTCTTACCACTACAACTGGATCTCACATTGCAGAGTTCATACTTCATAATATCATATGTCATTTTGGTATTCCATCCAAGATTATCTTTGATAATGGGACCCCATTTAAAAATAAATATGTGCATGCTTTAACTTCCAAGTATAACATCCAACATAGCTTTTCCATGCCCTATTATCCATAAGCTAATGGACAAGTAGAGGCATCCAACAAGACTGTAGTTGCCATTCTCAAGAAAACCATCAAGGAAAATCACAAATATTGGCATCTTCAACTACCTCTAGCATTATGGGCTTATCAAACTAGCATTCGAACACCCACTAGGGTAACCCTATTTTTTCTAGTCTATGGCATTGAGGCCATTATACCTTTAGAATTGGAAATTCCTTCATTGCACATATCATTCCAAGAATTCATTGATGATGATACTGCATGATAAGCTCACCTTGACCAATTGACCCTTCTTGATGAACGATGATGTTAATGCTCTCGAGCATCTTCACATTTATCAAGATCACCTTAAATGAGCTTATGATATGAAAGTCCATCTTGAGAGTACTTCAAATTTGGAGATCTTGTGCTCAAAGAAAATCAATAGAACTCCAACTTGTCATCCCATTTGCATGATAAATTTATGGCAAACTGGTTAGGCCCTTTCATCATCACATAGAAGATAGGACTAGGAACTTATCATCTAGCATCTCTCAAGGGTGTTGAGGAACCTGAACCTCTTAACATTCTCCATATATGGGCATTTCATGCATAAGGGATAATGCACAAAAAAATCAAAATAAAAAACCACAAAAACCACAAAAAAATTAGAAAATCACAAAAACATTGCATTTTCACTTACATTTCAAAACATCATGCATTTCATGTAGCTACATTTGTTAACTTGCATTAGGCATATCCTTTCATTTGCATTAGCATTAGGACTAGTTTGGTTCTTACATGCTAGGATCTGGCACCACACTTGTATAGTTGCCATCTTTCTTAATCAACCTTATCCATCATCATCATTTGCAGTTTTTCTTATGGGATTTTGCTTATTAAGGGGTCCTCATAAAATAGGGTAGATATCGGATGAATATCAACAATGATGTTTAGATGACCACTAACTATTTTACGCACACCTTTTAGTTTACAAAATATCATAGGGAAAACCCCCATATTCCACATACCACTACCATCCACATTCCCCTTTGTGAGTAACTATGTTTTTCAACACTACCAATAAGTTGCTATAGGGTGTTCACTAGGGTTTTCGATCATTCAACCATTCCTAGTTTTCCTTTCAGATTTTGTAAAAATATATCTTGGATTTTAGAAGGTAAGGTCTTGCTTTGATAGTACCTTGCATATGTCAAAATCCCAAACACAAATTCACATATTAAAATCCAAGTTTGAACAAGGAAGGATGACACTACAATGTAGTCCTTGCCACCTTGAGTGAAAGGTTTCCCTTGCTCATCCTATTATGTGCATGGTCTAGAATGCTGAGAATTGACAAAAGGACAAGCTCCCCCCTACCCAAGAAATCCCCTTGCTCTTCCACAAAATGAGAAAGTATTAAAAAAAGTGGTTTTCACCACTAAGCAAATAAAATCCCCTTGCTCCTCAAAAATGAGCAAGTATCCCAAGAAATTAAAATAAAATAAGGGGGTAATGAGCTTGAATCCCTAGAATCCTTAGTTATTCAAAATCCATGGGATAATCTCCATTACAACAATGGGTTGAATGAAACCTACTTGGCAATGGAGGAGTCTTATGCATGGTGATATGTCTATCACATTAGCGACCTTCTTTTGTATAGACCAATGTCAACTTGTGGATGAGCTAGCTTTTGGTGGCTTGTATTGCCTAGTAGTCAAGTCCAACTACATCCAAAATCAGGATAAGGATGACCATGAGGTGATCCTAACTACAACAATGGGTTGAATGAAACCTGTCTGGCAATGGGGTAGTCTTATGCGTCATTAATGAACATCACATGCACACACAAGGATATTGAATATCTGGGTCTTCCTAGCAGATCTTTATCTTATAGAGTCATGTATAGTCAATAAACAATTTGATTGGTCAACTAGGGTGTTTGAGTCTCATGAAAACCCTATTATTTCCTCATAGCACCTAATGGTTTCACATCCATCAATTTATCAAAAATGTATGACTTTTGAGAAAAGGTTAAAACATTATGATTAATGACTTTTATACATTCTATGGTGCTTACATATAGGTTATTTTGCATCTTAGATTCATTCATTATGTTTTAACATATAAACATAAAAATAAAAAAAATTGCATCATCATATCATTAGTACAACATCTACATGCATATATCTAGGCATACATCTATGCATCTATACTACAATGTCTAGGTATACATCCATCATCCATAATTGCATCCATAAAGTGCATCCATACATAAAATAAAATATGACATAAACACATGATAGGCCATAATAAAAAATATATCATATATATATGAAAGTCTAGTACATCATGATACAAAAATACTTATAGGCTACAATAAGAGTGGGTCCTCGAACCTCACACCCAAAAAGAGTAGTACAAAACAAGTTCCAATCAAGCAGGGCCTGCACCCCTAGAATCACCTCCACCCTTGACCTCATCTCGATGAGGCTGTGTAGATCCACTAGCCTCTAACCTTTATGGAGTATCTCAAAACCTGAGTATTTTTTGCCTCACTAGAGGCTCCCCTACCTCACTGCATTGACTTTGATAAGATGCCCCCAATGAGACTCATGAAGGTAGTGTGCCTCCCAATCGCTCCACCTCATCCTCCAAACTAGATATATACTCTCAATCTGATCATCACCAAGAGACGTAGTTGACAACTATATCCTATAACTCTACCATCCATGCCAATAGCATGGCCTCATCACCTATGACATGTCCACCTATACCTACCTACCCCTAAGCTATGATCAATACCACCATCTAAACCTATAGAGAATGTTGCTTTATTGTCCTGACAGCCACCTAAGACTGTAGAGCATCTCGTTCTGCTATCTTGACAACCACCTAAGACTATAGAGCATTCCACTTTGCTCTTCTAATAGCCATATATGTTCATAGAGAATCTCGCTCTACCATCACCCTATCAATATTTGCTTGGGAGTTTTCCACTTGGTCCTTAAGTAGATCCCTCTCCTTAGATAATCCCCTCCACTGCTACCTACCCCTATCTAGATGACTTTGCACTACTACTAACTATACCTAAATAGGATGAACCTACTCTCTGAGTCGATCATACCCATCCTATGGATCCTCACCATCATCACCCTCAACCTGTAGCTCCTCCACTCTCTCTAAGGTTTGGTCCTATTCTCCTTTCATTCCTGTAGACACCAAAATCTAGCACCCTTTAGTTCACATTCACCACCTCACCATCAAATCCTGCATAATAAAGATATATGCCTAAGTTCTAACTTAGGGATATAAAATCCTGCACATCATTATACTTTCCTAATTTATTTAATTAGGAAAATCACCCTAGGATCCCCTGTCTACCCATTGGACATGTGTCCTGGACACTTCATCCAACATCCATGCCACATCTTACCCACTCCTGTCCCCTTTGTCCTTGCACATGAGACAGATTCCCAACACCCATGCCACAACTCCTTTGTTGTTGTCCCCTTGTCCCTTCACATAAAACAACATCCCACATCCCACTCCACTTGGAGCCACATCACCCCAGTTAAGTGAGCCACACTGAGTGACTCACTGTAACTGCCCCTTCCACCTGGCAGTCCAGATTTACCACTTGGCAAGTCAGGCTTGCCACCTCACATTTCCCTCCAAAGCCCCAGGCAGCCTATAAAGACACCATCAATCCACCAAACAAAGGGAGCTGAATTTGCATACCGACAGGCTACCGAAATAGATCTAGACCCAACGAGAAATTGAGAGCGCAAGCTTGACTCTGACCGTTGGCTCGAATTTCGAGGCAATCTATTATTCAGCCAAAACCGCCCGTCCATGGTTCCATAGTCAAAAATGTGCATCCATGGTTTCACAACCGCAGGTCCACGGTTTCCAGCCCACAACCGCGCTTCCACGGTTCCACAGTCCCGAGAACAAAAATGGATTTCATCGACAGAGATTAGCGATTTGAGTATTAAGCAAGGCTTTGTTTGTTAATTGTTTTGTGCTATCTACTTTTCATCCATATCAGTAATAGGTTTATGTGTAGCATTAGGTTTATCGCTTGAATATACGGGTGCTACTAATCCCCCTTTGTTGGTTTGCATGTGTGCAAGTAATGGTATTTGAAGAGCTATTGAAGCTAGGAGTGGCCCATCATTGGATACTCAAGCCCACTCACCAATTGGATTGGAGCGAAAGAAGACCAAAGACACCACCAATAATTTGATTAGCCAAAGGGGTTTTTCCCCTCTTTGTGCCCATTCTATCATGTGAAAGCAAGCATTCACTTATTGTAATCATACCCCTATGCACTTGGGGCAAATCACTTGTAAAAAGGAGACTAAGGCTCCAATAAAATTCAATACAAAATCCTTTAATTCTGCAATTGCTTGTTTTCATTATTTTACTTGCAAGGTGTTGTCTTCTTTTGCTTACAAAATGGCGATCACGGTGGGACCTCCCAAGGGTTTCATTTTGTTTTGCCTTGCTTTATTTTAATCTTACTAATCTCTGTTTGCATGTACAGGTGCTAATGATTTGAAACACGTGAGAATTCAATCTCGGGTTGGCAAATCTAGATTGTGCTTAACCTGTCACTGTGAAACCGTGCATCCATGGTTTCTAATTTGAGGAAACACGCATTCATGGTTGCTGCACTGTTGAAACACGGACCGACGGTTAAAATCTAGAAGGAGCAGCAAAAGGAACACACGTATGTACCCTATGCCATATTTTTAATTTCTCCTTTAGTTCTGGATTTAGGTTGCATTTAAGTAGATTAAGGGTTTCAGTTTTGTATGCCAATGCTTGCATTTAGGTCTTAGGATAGAAAAATCTACTTAAATATTGCATTCATAAACACAATAACAAAGCAAAATAAATGAGAATCTGCATATGCATAGTAGGGAATAATCATATTGCATGTACCAGGTTAGAAATAACCTAGGTATTTCTTTTTCAGGGTTTGGGCTTGTATTCGACTTTGTTCTATTGATAGAAAGGACCCGCACACCCACGGTTGGGATCTCCCAAATGCGCATGTGCGGTTGGCAAACTAACCGCCCACCCACGGTTAGCCCTGTTAAACAGAATTTGGCCGAGTCTTACCTGGATTTGCAATTTTACCCCTGATATGATTTTGTCTGCTATTCTATGTCTTTCCTACTTTCTGCATTAGGCATAAAAATAGAATTGCATGTTAGATTTGCATCGCACAATAGAAAACAAAACCTTCACACACACACACGTATAATTAAAACATTGGTCCGGTTGGATTTCATCACCAACCCCCAATTCAGACCGGTGACGTTGGAATTCATCTCCTTCCATCGGCTTGCCCCCTAGATCATCCTTAGATAGGATAAAAGCACTCTTTAAGCTGGTATAAGTCATTGGTGTTCAAGTTGTCTCCCACTATTGGAACGATTGTTGAATCAAAGTGGAAGAGCTAGGCGAACCCCCCACTGGGATTTAAGCGGTGTACCCTAGCCTCTTTTGAGAAATCACGCTTGGTGCTAGTGTTCTTAATCACCATCTTCATTGAGTTCTATTATTCTATTCCAAAAAGAACAAAATCTCTTCAAAAACTTCAAAAAAAAAACACACAAAAACACACCAAAAAAAAAAATTCAAAAACTTAGTGCAAACTAGGGTCAAACACTTTGTATGTTTATTTGCTTGGCGTGTTGTATTGCATTGTACTTTATTTTTCATTCACATAGATTGCATATTAGCGTATGGTAGTGACTCGTAATCAAGCTAAGAAATTAGTGTCAAGCCGAAGTCAGTGGTCATCCCCTATGGCCTCTCAATCTAGCAATGTCCCTCACACTTCGGTGGTGGGACAAGTAGATGTGCCCCTTTCTATGTCCCCGAGTCTTGATATAGGGCCTTCTAGTAATGCCCCCAACATGGACATAGACATTATGCATAGAGCTACTCACATAGCTATACCTGAGACACCTAGGAGTGAACCTCCCATAGTAGTAGACAGTCAGGTCACCATGATAGATATGGACACTGTTAGAATGTACTTGAATGCAATTGGAATGGTCTTCCCATCATTACCACCACTCTCCATCCCATCACGTGTCGTACCCTCATCACAACAAGAATCCATATTCGCCTATCCACAATAGTCACAACATATTTTCACCAATCCTCTCTTTGAGTTGGTTGTTGTAGCATTAGCCAATCAACCATTGTCATCCAACCAAATTCCCCCCACATTATCACAACAAATGACCATTACCACTAATCCCTTGTATGAAACAATTCCTATTGTTTCGCAAGCCCCAACATCCATTCCTCCATCCACACTTGTAGGACATACATCTCATACCATTCCATAGTCAGTGGCGATACCCTTTGCTACTTACCCCCCATCTACCTCCACTACCATGGTTGTTCCACAACCAATTCAGTCCACCACATCACAGGTAGCAGTCCCTATGTCAAATGCAATTGCTATGCAACAGGATTTCTTACAGTTGCAGCAAATGATTTTAGATAATGCTAACCATAGCATGAACCCTGACCCTAACCAACATTTGCAAGGGATTGAGAAAAATCTTCCACCTACATCTCATCAACCTAATGCCTTTATCCAAGATCCATCTTGGGTAATGCATCCTCCCTCTACCACTGTGGTTCACAATCAACCACCACACCCATATGCTAATGCAGTAGGTCAGCATAATATCATACCTTCATCACCCCATCCATATCATAACATCCCTCAACATCCATACCATAACACATTTCCACCAAACATGTCTTATCATCCCCAACCTACATACAATCCACCCCATTACCAACAACATCAAGTACATTCGAGTGTCAGTCCTGTAGATGATCCTAGATACCAGTTTTTATAGAGTCAGATTGATAGTCTTGCCATGCAAACCCCAGGCTTGCAATACCAAAAGCCAACTTTAAGGCAACTACTCAATCACCCTATTCACGCTTCGGTACCAGAGCCACCATATCCACATGATTTCCAAATACCGAAGCTTGAATTTAAAGGAGAAGAGGATCCCCGTGAGCATGTAACAAGATTTGTGAATGCATGCTTCAGAATCAAAAGCAATGATGCATTGCTATTACATACATTTCCTCAAACATTAGGGGGGAAGCCCAAGATTGGTACAACCATCTCCCGCATCAAAGTATTTTTACCTTTGAACAACTAGCGGACCAGTTCCTGGAAAGATTCACCCTAAATGTTAGAAAACAAACAACATTGACTGATTTGATTTACCTAAAACAATATGACGATGAATCAGTCTATGACTTTGGCAACAGATGGAGATCAGTCATGATCAAGTTACCATTTTCACTCCCTATGCGAGAGATAATACGAATGTTCATGAAGAGTTTTGGTAGACCCATCTCTTCATTGCTACAACTACAATAGTATAGAACATTCGATGAGGCACTCACCCAAGCAAAACTGATTGAAGAAATCAAAATTCAAGAAGGTGAGATTAAGCCTAAGAAGAAAGAGTGGCACAATAAGAATCAAAAGGGGAATAACCACGGTCAGTCCAAGACCACATAGGTTAATCAGATAGTTTTGAGCCAACCACAATCAAATCAACCGGCTCAAACACAAATCCAACAACCCCAACAACAACAACAACCACACCAACCAAATTATCAAGCGGTTCCACCCCCACAATAGGCACAAAATCAGACACAACCTGCAGAAAGGCAACAACATCATTTTAAGCCAAAAATAAATTACACGCCAAGTACAAGAGCCATATTCATTAGTATTTCAGAAGTTGTATGCGACAAAACTTTTTAATTTACCGAAAATGAAACCTGATGATCCTAACAAACCAAAGACAAAAGGTTACAAAGAACACCTCTTTTGCATCTATCATAGACAAAGAGGACATGATATTGAAGGTTGTCATGGATTTAAAGGAATTGTGCAAGATTTATTGGAAGCGGGTACAATCAAAATTGACAACCCACTAGCCCAAAATAACCAAAACCTAGGCATATATCAGACACCTTTGCCACATCGAGAGGTGAATCAACAACCGATGGGAGCATCAACTTCTACAGTTCCTCCCAATCAGGTTAATTATGTGTCTCAACTGCCACAAGGTTTTGTAGGGGCTATCAGTATAGTTACCCATGGACAAAGGTAAGCTAATCGCACAACCCAAGCTCTGGCAGCATCACCAACTAATGTGCCCATACAACTTGGATCGAGTGGGCCACCACCACCATTCCACAACCGCCCTATTGTTACATTGAACAATCAGTTAAACAAGAGTTTGAAGATGGCTTCAACAAAATTGTCAATTTATGAACTAATACAACAATCAACACCTCACAGGGAAGCATTGATGGAAATTTTAAAGTCTATTCAAGTACAATCAGAAGACCCCAATGCATTCAATTCCTTTGTGGGTAGTGTGCAAAAGTGCATGGAACCCTCGATAGTATTCTATGACTTCGAGGAAAAACAAATATCGATAGATTCACCTGATCCGCCATTGCACATAGTAGCTCACATTGACAGGAAACCCTTCAAGAGAGTGCTTATTGATAGAGGTTCTTCAATCAACCTCATTACCACACCTGCCATGATGAAGCTCAACGTCCCATCATCTCACATCACAACATCCACATTCACTCTTAGGGCCTTTAATGACGCTTTATGCTCAACTGTAGGGAATGTTGTTCTTCCCGTCACCGTGGGGGTGAAAACAATACATGTTCTCTTTCACATCTTGGAAGGGGAAATGCAATATAACATACTTCTTGGATGCCCTTGGATTAGGGAAATGAAATGTGTGCCTTCAACATTGCATCAATGCTTAAAATATGTGCATGAAGGCAAGGTACATTGCATACCAGCTGACACTGAACCTTTCAAATACTACAACTTTATTTCAAATCCTTATGAGCCTTTACTCCCATCAACACATCTAACCATCCAACCACTAGTCATTAGAACCATTCCATCAAACACCACATCATCAAAAGCACCCATTCCAGAAGAGTTGCCTATAGTTGATCCAACTTTCGCATCTAAAAGCGTTAGCTCAACGCATCCTTCAAACACCACATTTCATTTTCAAATTACACCCACTCATCCTGCTAATCAATTGCCAGCTCCATCTAGTACACTTCCAGATTCAAAGCCACCATTCACATTCAAAGCACAACCCACATCATCAGCCACTACTTCACAGTCATTAGAACCCGTAGTCTCACAAATAGGGCCACCTGTTAGAGATAATCCAATGCCGCCAGTAGAGCCAAGAGCTAAGGCTCAAGAACCCTCTTCATCCATCGAGCCATTAGCCACACAACCATCTAGAGTTGTAGTACATCTCACCAATCCAAGTATTGGTGAGTACATTATTGAAAGTGTCACAGTTACACCACATATCGAGTCAGTCAAAGATTACGGTCACCCTCGTGACCCACCTTTAGCTATTGGTGATATATATAGAATGGGTTCTCAAACAAATGCAATCAATTTCATATATGGAGGGATGGATTCTTCATCGGACCCACCTCCTCAAAATGACAACTCTTTACAAGAGTTTAATGAAAACATTGATTATCTATCGAACCCAAGTTTCCCAGTCAGGATATTTTTGAAGGGTTAGTTGGCAAGGATATGGACTTGGAAGACATGAACAAGGTCCTCACCACATTATTGAACCAGAATATAGAGAGCCAAGTGACCGCTCCGGTCTAGGCTATAAACCTTCCATCGCAAGCTCTTCGCTTAATCAAGCTTTCCAAGAACTTGACATAGAATGCGAACAAGAGGAGGAAAAGAGCGATGATGAGGATGAACCTAATGATGAGAATGAACCTAATGATGAGGATGAACAACTAGAAAGTAGATACCAAATCTACAATTTTTACCCTCGAGAGCAAGCTTTACAATGAGAGGCAGATTATGAAGATCCTACTGCGATAGCATACCTTAGGCAAGACCTTGAGCCACTAATGCTAGGACCTCATACAAATGCTAATGGATTCTGGATGAGTGACAGTGATGATGATGAAACTGAAATGATTTTTATCAACCATGCTCTTGAGATACAAGCCAGGAGAATGCTCCAAGATGAAGCACGTCCTGAATGGTTTAATCAAGAAGAAGAAGAACCTCAGGAAGAGATAATATATGGAGAAACCATGCAGAAGGATAACTGGTATCAACAGAAGTTTCCAATAGACTGCACACTTTTTTGGCTAAACAAAGAGCGTGAGGGTCCTGAACTAGAACCTCCTCCATCACATTGGCAAAGCATACAACAAAACCAATCACACACATTAGGTCAGTTGCAACCTAGAGAATACGAGTCATCAATTCTTGAATCACAACCACCTCATTTCCATCAAGTCAACATGATTTCTATTGATTTGCTCACCCCACTCCGCAATCCATATAATGAGACAAAACCGATCTATATCGACACCAGTCTCATAGCCATGGACAGGATTTCATCCCCGCCATCCACTACTGACTTCATCCTGTCCGAAGAGTTGTTGCGCGCTTCAAACGCTTATATTCCACAACAACCTTCATCATCAAACAATTCAGTTTTTCAAATTGAGATAGAGGGGGACACCCCAGACACATTTGAAAATGTGGCAGATGATATCCACCTCATCCCGACTCCGCATCAGCTAGAAGAAGGTTCTCACATGCTAATAGAAGAGTCTATAGATGTGAACCTTAGTGAAGACGTGGACAATCCCTAGATTGTCAAAATAGCAAAAGAATTATCCACAGAAGAAAAAGAAAGCATCATAAACATGCTTATTAAAAATAAGGAAGTGTTCGCATGGTCCTACAAAGACATGCCTGGCTTAGATCCGGACTTGGTAGTCCACAACCTTACGCTAGCACATGATGCCAAGCCGTTCAAGCAGAAGCTTAGGAAAGTTCATCCAATAGTCACATTAATTGTGAAAGAAGAGTTGCAAAAGTTATTGGATGTACACTTCATAGTACCAATCGATTATCCTGAATGGCTTTCAAACATGGTACCCATTCGCAAACCGAATGGGGGGATACGAGTATGCACTAATTTTCGAGATTTAAACAAAGCGTGTCCCAAGGATGATTTTCCTTTGCCAAATATAGATCAATTAGTAGACTCCTGTGTTGGTCATGAAATGCTCTCCTTAATGGACGGTTTCTCCGGATACAACCAAATTCGGATTAATCTCGAAGATCAACATAAAACAATATTTACAATGCCTTGGGGGACATTCTGCTATAGAGTGATGCCTTTTGGATTAAAGAACGTAGGAGCTACATATCAGCATGCCATGACGTACATATTTCATGATTATATGCATAAGATAATCGAAGATTATGTAGATGATCTTATTGCTAAATCAAAAATGCGTCTTGAACACATAGATGTGCTAGAAAAGGCATTCGATCGATTAATAGAACATAAGGTAAGGTTAAATCCTAAGAAGTGTGTATTTGGTGTAACATCAGGAAAACTTCTAGGATTCATTGTCTCCAAGCGAGGCATTGAAGTAGACCCAGGCAAGGTAAAAGCAATATTAGAAATGTCACCTCCCAAAAACTTGAAAGAGTTGCAAAGTTTGCAAGGAAAAGTCCAATCTATTCGTCGATTCATTGCGCAACTCTCAGATAAATGCAAGCCTTTTAATCACCTGTTACAAAAAGGAGTGATATTTTCTTGGACAACTGAATGTCAGGAGGCATTTGATGATATAAAGAAATATCTAGCCTCACCGTCGGTTCTTACGCCACCAAAAATAGGAGTCCCATTTCACCTATACATTTTTGCAACAGATTTTGCTTTAGGAACAATGCTTGCACAAAAGAATGAGAAAAATAAAGAGCAAGCGGTTTATTACATCAGTCGAACATTGGTAAGTTATGAAACAAGATATGCTTATGTCAAAAAGTTATGCTTAGCAGTGGTTTTCACCACCAAGAAACTTAGACATTACATGCTAAGCAATACCACCTATGTTATAGCTAGAGAAAACCCTTTGCGATACATGATGACTCGCACTTACAACAACACCCACATTGCTAAATGGATAATGCTTTTAACGGAATTCGACCTCGAATTCACAAGTCAAAAATCCATAAAAGGGCAAGTAATAGCTGATCAATTAGCGGAAGCTCCGTTGCACAATGATACACCATTAATAATTGAACTTCTCGATGATTCAGTGTTTTCTGTCACAGAACAAGAAGAAATAGTTTCACCTGAGGATGAAGCAGATATGACAATGTTCTTTGATGGATCAAAGTGCAAAAAAGGGCAAGGTGCAGGAGTTGTGTTTTACACACCTGAAGGAATACCCATTCCTTTATCATTCAAACTCGACTTCACATGCACTAACAATAATGCAGAATATGAAGCCTTAATACTAGGTCTTAAATCAGCTATAGCAATGGGAATAAAAAGAATAAGCATTTTTGGTGATTCTCAATTGGTTGTCTACCAAATAAAAGGAGAATACCAATGTAAAGAGCCAGTCTTAAAGAAATATCATGAAGTAGCGATACAGTTGCTAGGAAAATTTGATTGGTATGAAATTAGTAACTTGCCACGATCGACAAATAGATTTGCGGATGCAATGGCTTCCTTGGGATCTCTCATCCCTAAAAATGAACATGGAGAAATGCAACCGCTAATCATAACAATAGTGTCTAAACCATCAATTCAAAAAGCAGAATCTATAGGTGAGAAGAATGTTTGTTTGATACATGTCGAACCTTACAATTCTTACCTTGATGAGATAAAATATTTTCTCAAATCAGGCACACTACCAATAGAAATGACACGAACTACAAAAAGAACATTCAAACAAAGAGCCATTCATTTCACTTTACTTGGAGATGTGTTATATAAACGTAGTTATGATGGAATACTACTACGATGTTTAAATCCAATTGAAGTAGAAAGAGCAATATCAGAAGCCCATGATGGTACTTGCGGTGGTCACTTTAGCGAAATGGCAATTGCAAAAAGAATATTGTGCATGGGATACTATTGGCCGACAATGGAAAATGATTATTGCAAATATGTCAAAAGATGCCAAAAATACCAACATCATGCAAACTTGACCCATGTGCCATCACAAAATTTGCAACCCATTCAAATTTTGTGGCCCTTTTCACAATGGGGCCTTGACTTGATCGGTAAAATAACACCTGCTTCATCAGGACAACATAAATTCATCATAACTGCTATAGAATACTTCACAAAATGGGTGGAAGCAATTCCACTGACAACTACGACTGGACCTCGAATAGCGGAGTTTATACTTCAGCATATTATCTGTCATTTTGGAATACCCTCAAAAATAATTTTTGATAATGGAAAGTCATTTAAGAATAAGGATGTTAGAGCATTGTGCAATAAATTCAAAATACTACACAGCTTCTCAACACCTTATTACCCACAAGCAAACGGGCAAGCTGAAGCAACAAATAAAATAGTCATATCCATTCTCAAGAAAGTGGTAAAATATAATCATCGAGATTGGCATACTCACCTCCCTTTAGCACTATGGGCTTACAGAACAAGCATAAGAACGCCAACGGGAGCAACACCATTTTCACTAGTTTACGGTGCAGAAGCAATATTACCATTGGAGCTCGAGATACCATCCTTGCGAATCGAGATACAAGAATTCATGAACGATGATACAACTAGACAGGAGCGTCTTGACCAATTGACAATTATTGATGAGAAACGTATCAATGCTCTAGAACATTTACGAGTATATCAAGATAGAGTCAAGCGCGCTTACAACGCAAAATTCCATCCTCATGAATTTCAAGTGGGGGACCTAGTGCTCAAAGAAAATCAACAAAATACTAATGCTTTACCGCACTTAAGGGATAAATTTGCAGCAAATTGGTTGGGCCCATATATAGTAAAGCAAAAATTGGGACAAGGAACGTATAAACTTTCCAATTTAGAAGGGAAATTGGAGCTAGAACCATTGAACATTATGCACCTAAAGGCATTTTATGCATAAAACGACTTGCAATATATGTATATATATGTACATGGCTAAAACAAAAATAAAAAATAAAATAAAACAAAAGATTCCATTTTACAACATTGCATGCATTTCACATTGTAAATAGACATATTTTAAATTGCATTTTTCATATTGCATTTGCATTTCAATTATATGTTCATACAAAAAAATATATAAAAAAAAAAAAAATATATATATATATAGTTGCATCCATCCCATCCCTTGCTCAGTAATATTTAATAGTGGTGATGATAAGACCAAGAAAACAAATTCCAAGAATTGGGGGTATTCAACTAAGATTCTTTACAACTCACAAATCATACACATCATATATGATATATCATACAATTTTCAGTCACTCAAACATGTCTAGTGAAAAACCAAACTTCATGAAGTGTCCAATTTTCTTTAGGACCAAAGCACTTTCATCACATTAAGAAAATCTTGAGTATGGTAGATTGACCCAAAAGCAATCTAGAACCAAATACACTTTTACAAATCTTAAAACATCTTGAATAATAGAAAGATAACGCCAATTTGGGTAAACCTCAAAGCAAAAAAAGTCAAATTCTTCACTTACCCTATCACGCAACATAGTCCAAAAACAAAAATAGTGGTTATCACCACTACCATAGTGAAACAACAAATATAAATAAATGTAGAGTAGTAAGGATAGGGTAACATTCTCATCATACTTCGGTTGAGAATCCGATTCCCCAAAACTCTACACAAAAAACAATTAACAACACACACCACATATCTCTAAAGCTGAAAATATCGTACTATGTTCCCCTCAGAAAGTTATGTAGTCATCACAAAGGCTTAAATATCAAAATCATTGGACTATGGAGTGAGCCTCCACCGGGGCTATAGACGCTTGACTGGTAGTGGAGTAAACTCATGCAGGACGACATGTCTCTCTCTTAAGAGGGAGACCTCTGAATGCACATACGGGTAAGCTAGCCAAAAAGGAAAACCCAGAAAGGTACCATCCAAAAATTACTCAAGATGGGGCAATAAACATCACAATCACATGCACTGGTTCTGGATTGCTTAGGGTCATCGACACGCAAGATTTAGAAAATGAACTTCACTTGCACACAATATGGTCCTAAAGAAAGTAAGATAACATTCAAGAAAAATGGTTAACATTACTAGCTTCTTTGAGTATTTGAGAATATTTTCAGTTACATATCAAAAGCAAAATCATTATCCATATCACCATCCACATACCATTTATACATACCACATACATCACCACAAAGAATAATCAAGTGGGAACCCCCAATTGCAAATATGAATGAGTAAAGGTCAACTACTCCGAGCTAAATAAGATTACATGAGCACCATGCATACCTTCATTCAGTTACATAACTATAAATCAAAATGCATTTTACATGTTCACTTGCATTCATTATCATAGCATTAACATAGAAATATAAGATTGCATAATATAAACATTGCAAAAGCATAAACAAGAAGAATACATATACAAATAACGCATGTGAATACCAAAATAAAATGCCATGTATATATATATATATAAATACGAAAGTCTACAAAGTACAAAATGCCCGAAGGCAGTATACATCGAAGCACTGAGGCTCATACTAAGATAAAATATACAAAAAAAAAAAATAAGGCAAATACAACATCTAGCTAGTGCCAGTAGGATCCCTCCGTGGACCCTACGCTGTAGAAGCCCCATGAGAGCTAGAAGTATGATGAGTCCTGTGACTCGTCTCAGTCCCTCGGGTAGTAGTGGCAGCATATGATGAAGGAGGAACAGGTAAAGGAATCTGATGCTCATGAAGAATGTTCTCCAACATCTCGATGTAGACAGCCTACTTACGTAGGCTCCTCAAATTAGCACCCTGGTGAGTGACCCTCTGAGAAATATCTGCTCATAGAGAAGCAATAGTCAGATTGGAATCATCACCTCTAGCACCTGACTGCAATCGAGAAAGCTCACCCTATAAATGGGTAATCTCACCATCGAGTCTGGTGATCTCTGCATCCTTAGCAGCCACAATAGTGCTGCTAGGTCCAACCCATAGCCCATCCACCTCAGCCTAAAGATGAGTCACCTCACCCTGATACCATGCTAACTCGGCCTTCACTCGACCCAGCTCCAAATCTAGGCTATCTCGCTCAGCCTGGAGAATCCCCCACTCCTCCTCTAACCGTCGAGGAGGTAAACCCTCATCATCCCCCCCCCCCCCCCCCCCCCCCCCAAGGAACCATCACCACACAACATCATCACCACTCCCATCATCATCTACAATGATGCTAGGAGTCCATAGAGGCTGACTCGTAAACCAAGCGTCATACTCAGTAGTCATGCCAACATCATCCAAGTCAAGCACCTCCAAGTCTGAGTCATTAGTAGGATCATCGACTCACCAAAAATTAGGAGCAACAGGTAACCCCAACTCATCACCCCATCGCCTGTACGTAACAGGCACATCTAAAACATCCTGAACAAGACCAAATTATCGTAGTACATGAGAGAACTGGATAAACTCCATATCCCTCAAATGGGTGCCAACAACCCATCATCCCCGCCTAATGCGATGAAGCTTCGTTGCATCCATCACCCAATCCAAACCCCTCCAAGGCCGCCAACACATCAGGTCCCTAGTCAGAGAACTCAAGATATCTCTGAACTTCGATGCACTCATAATAGATCGACTGACCTCCTCACTGAGTAACCACCTGTATGCCCGAGGAGAGGTGGCATCCATGCCACAAGGCAAACCAGCAGGGCGACCAATGATAACATGCTCCCAACACCAAATCTGGAGCAGCAAACTATAGCCTAGGCCCTTGCACCCATGCCTCTTCACCTCATAGAGCTCGCTATAAACCTCGTAGAGAAGAGCAGGAGCCCAGGCTAACCGATGAGGATCAACTATCAAGTCAAGAACAATAGACACCTGGTTCCACGGGATCCTCGATCCCATGGAATTGGGCAACAACATGTTGCTCAAAATGTACATCATAAAGGTAGGCAATGCACCCAAGCTGCCAGCTGTAAAGAGATCCAGATACGCAATGTCGCCCCTGCTACAATCGATGTCCCACATCTCACCAAATAGAGGGAAAAGGGCCTCCTTCTTGTCAAGGCCAACATGAATGGTAGGACCCTCGATAGGGATGCGAAAGATATGGTAGATATCCTCGAGAGTGATAGTCAGCTCCCTTGTTGGGAGCTAAAATGTGCCTCTGTCTGGATCCCAATGCTCAACAAGTGTCGAAAGGAGATCCTCATCAGCTCGGATGGTGCCTAACCGCCCACAACCATCTAAACCAATGGTCTGAAGTAGAGTCCAATCATCATCATAAAGTGCTTTCCGCACTTTTCGAATGGTCCTCGACCACCTATGCCGAGCATCAAGAAGCTTAACCTGAAAAGAAAACATATAAAAAAATGAAATTTAGCACAACATGCTAGAAATAAAGCAAAAAAAAAAATTTTTTACCTATGCATGGTAATAAAAAAAAAAATTTTTTACCTACCCTAGGTAATAAAAGAAAAAAAAAAATTTTTTACCTATGCATGGTAATAAAAAAAAAAAAAAATTTTTTACCTACCCTAGGTAATAAAAGCAAAAACGAAATTTTTTTACCTATGCATGGTAATAAACAAAAAAAAAATTTACCTACCCTAGGTAATAAAAGCAAAAACAATTTTTTACCTATGTATGGTAATAAAACAAAAAAAAAATTTTACCTACCCTAGGTAATAAAAGCAAAAACAAATTTTTTTACCTATGTATGGTAATAAAAAAAAAAAAAAATTTACCTACCCTAGGTAATAAAAGCAAAAACAAATTTTTTACCTATTATGGTAATAAAAAAAAAAATTACCTACCTAGGTAATAAAAACAAAAATAATTTTTTTACCTATTAGGTAATAAAAAAAAAAAAAAATTTTACCTACTCTAGGTAATAAAGAAAAAAAATTTTTACCTACAAATAAAAAAAAAAAAAAAAAAAATTACCTACCCTAGTTAATAAAAGCAAAACAAACGCAAAAAAAAAAATAAAGGCCAAATCGCCTACCTCTGCAAACCGGCCGCCAACTTCTGCTCCAGTCGAGCCACCACCACCTCTCCCCTCGCCAACCTCCATCTCACTCATCACTTCAACCAATAAACCAATGACAACTGGCAGAATGATTTTGAAAATGATAGCAACCTATAAATAGCCGCTTTTAGCGATAAAAAATACGTGTCCGTGTTTTTCGCGATGCACAAAAATGCAAACACGTGTTTGGAGGCATAAAAACATGAAACGCAGTTTCATAAAGGAAAACGCAAATCCACGTTTTTTGCCAAAATAACCGCAAGTCAGCGGTTTCAAAAAAATAAAAATAAAATCCACCTAATCATCTGGAGTGAAACTCGTATCTAGTGGATTATCCTATACACCTAGCGGTTGCAGCGACTAGCAATCCATGCAAACCGGTTGGATGGGTAAATCACCATAAGGAAACTCATTCAGAAATCACAAAAAAAAAACAACAATGAATCAAGTCGATAAGTCCCTAAATCTATGAGCTTAAATGTGTTCTAAAACAGATTTGCCAAGGTAATCCTACAAAACCTTCCGTTGGGTCAAAAGCGGAACAACAAACAACAATTTGGTAATAATCAAAAAACTGCTTGAGCATCAAATCCTCGACGACTGGTTCCTTAAACCCATCATTTGGAAGGAATTGCTAAAGTCATAGTGGATGAAAACTCAAAAGAGTGGTCAAAAATTTTACCATGTATTCTAAACATTAATGAAACCAAAAGCAAAATTGCAAGAACACAAATAATCCCAAACTTGGGGCACAAAGAAAATCAAGACAAAATTCATTAACAAAATCAACATCATTCAATAAACAACCCACTTTCAACATTCATATTTCGTCAATTGACTTATGGGTGTCAACCTTTACCCAATCGTCAATTGAGGGGGTAAGCAAACAAATCAAAAATTTTAAATTCATTCATTACATGTGTCAAAGAGAAATGAACCCATTCGTCCAATAAAGTTAGATGTCATTAGTTTTTGCACCGCATTGTGTTGTACACAACGTAGAATAAAAAGGGGCAACTATAGACACCAAAATCTAGCACCCTTTAGTTCACATTCACCACCTCACCATCAAATCCTACATAATAAAGATATATGCCTAAGTTCTAACTTAGGGATATAAAATCCTGCACATCATTATACTTTCCTAATTTATTTAATTAAGAAAATCACCCTAGGATACCCTGTCTACCCATTGGACATGTGTCCTGGACACTTCATCCAACATCCATGCCACATCTTACCCACTCCTGTCCCCTTTGTCCTTGCACATGAGACAGATTCCCAACACCCATGCCACAACTCCTTTGTTGTTGTCCCCTTGTCCCTTCACATAAAACAACATCCCACATCCCACTCCACTTGGAGCCACATCACCCTAGTTAAGTGAGCCACACTGAGTGACTCACTGTAACTGCCCCTTCCACCTGGCAGTCCAGATTTGCCACTTGGCAAGTCAGGCTTGCCACCTCACATTTCCCTCCAAAGCCCCAGGCAGCCTATAAAGACACCATCAATCCACCAAACAAAGGGAGCTGAATTTGCATACCGACAGACTACCAAAATAGATCTAGACCCAACGAGAAATTGAGAGCGCAAGCTTGACTCTGACCGTTGGCTCGAATTCCGAGGCAATCTGTTATTCAACCGAAACCGCCCATCCACGGTTCCACAGTCAAAAATGCGCATCCACGGTTTCACAACCGCAGGTCCACGGTTTCCAGCCCACAACCGCGCTTTCGCGGTTCCACAGTCCCGAGAACAAAAATGGATTTCATCGACAGAGATTAGCGATTTGAGTATTAAGCAAGGCTTTGTTTGTTAATTGTTTTGTGCTATCTACTTTTCATCCATATCAGTAATAGGTTTATGTGTAGCATTAGGTTTATCGCTTGAATATACGGGTGCTACTAATCCCCCTTTGCTGGTTTGCATGTGTGCAGGTAACAGGTATTTGAAGAGCTATTGAAGCTAGGAGTGGCCCATCATTGGATACTCAAGCCCACTCACCAATTGGATTGGAGCGAAAGAAGACCAAAGACACCACCAATAATTTGATTAGCCAAAGGGGTTTTTCCCCTCTTTGTGCCCATTCTATCATGTGAAAGCAAGCATTCACTTATTGTAATCATACCCCTATGCACTTGGGGCAAATCACTTGTAAAAAGGAGACTAAGGCTCCAATAAAATTCAATACAAAATCCTTTAATTCTGCAATTGCTTGTTTTCATTATTTTACTTGCAAGGTGTTGTCTTCTTTTGCTTACAATATCCAAAATGCACTTATTCCTCAAACTCAACCTCCACAAGTCCCTCATCCCCTATAGCTCTGACCTGTCCACCCATAGGTCCACCTACCTACCACAACTGAGTGATCCACCAAGTGTCATACTCTATAATCATACTAGGATCCTCTACATATAGACCTACCATTGGTAGATCTACATCCTCACCCACTGGACCAACACACAATCGCTCTAATTGAACCTTATCTCCTTGATGATGATAGATGACAGGCTCACTAGGGACATCCTAATAAACCTCGAACTATCGAGTGATACAATAATATTGGAAGTACTCCCACTCTCTACCATGGTGTCTAGTCACCCATTGTCTATATCTCACATGTCTCAGCTAGTCTGCTACCTCTATCTACGATAGATAGCCCTTGTAATGTCACCATATCACATGCCTTGGCCTCAATACCTCCAAAGACTCTATGTAATGGGTAATCCTACTTGAGTATGATCGACTCTGATCCACCTCTTACTCTTGATCCCACTTAGTTACATAGCTAATCTCCTGATCCACATCTACACCCACATCATCCAAGGAAGCCCCTTCGATCTATCCACTTGGATGTGCTCCCACCCCCAGATATGAATTAGGAAGTTGTAGCCCAATCCAAGTCTATCTTGATGTCGAATCTTATAAAGCTCATCATACAAGTGAGCTAGTAGGATACTCCCCCATACCATGATCAGAGGGTCCTCAGTAGTGCATTCCACAAACTTATGTGCTAGCTCAAAGAGGTTTAATGGGAACCTTACTCCCAAATAATTAGGTAATAATATGTTTGATATGAGTGACATAACCACTACAAGTCTCCTCGTGGGAACATATGTGTCATACCATACCTCTACTAGAACCCTTTCACTATCCAAGCTACCCCTATGCACCTCCTAATTCTCACCAAAAACCTACTGAAGCACTTTATTCTACTAGTTAATGTGTGTAGAAGTGATAGGACGTTCCTCAATCGAAACACGAAGAATTTGGTAGACATATTCCAATGACATCGTTATCTCACTAGTTGAAAGATAAAATGTGTTGGTCTGGCTATCTCATCAATCTCTTAAGGTCATCAAGTAGACTTGATCCATAATCACTACCTCTAACCTCATCACCTGCTTAAGGCCAATGGCCTTAAGCCATTTCTAATCAGCATCACAGAGGAACCCTCACGCAGTCCCAAATATTGTAGGAAATTTGTGACGTGCTTTATTAAGCTGAATAAACAAGCAAATAATCTTTCAATCAAGTCCAAAAATAATCATAAGCACAATGAGGCCATATCAGGATGAGATGGTCTCTAGACAAGGTCATCTCACATCGAGACAACCTCCTTAACAGTTAAAAAATTGATCGTTATAATTAAAATGTGGTCATCCCATCTTGAGATGGTCCTTAAGCCCACAAGAGGGACCGTCTCTCCCTGAGATAACCCTAAAATTAGGGCACATACATGTTAATAAAAATAAAAATCACACTAAAGAAAAATTAACAACCTACACTACAATTTAATCTAAAATGTGATTCTTTGCCTTACTTTTTTATGAGTTTTATTTTCTGAATTAATTAGTAAGGTTCATTTTAAATTATGAAATAACAAAGAAAAAAATATGATGCTTACCTTTCTCTCTCCACTTCCTCCGCTCATCGAGGTCCTGGGTTGGTCCATGCTAGATATTGGTTGGCAATTTGATAGTGCTCTACTTCAAAATTTATCGTCCTCCTCCCCACCTCCGTTTTCATCCAATTGCAACAGTGAAAATGATGTCAAAAATATGAAAATTTTGCTTTTATATTTTCAAAATAGTACGATCATTTCGAGGTTAGACGATCGCATTTACTGCGACTGTCGTACCAAGGAATGACCCCAAAAATTGCAAAAATTACAAAAAAATAAAAGGCTCCAAAGGCACCTAACCCCTTTAGTCACATAAAATTTAAAAAACTCGAGTGAATCTCATATCTACTTATTTTCTCTATCAACCTCAAGATTACAGTGATTAGTTATCCATGCAATTTTGTAGGATGAGTAAATTACCATAAGGTCACTTACCAAAAACAAATGCCAATAATGGTCACAATTAAATTTGTAATAGGATATTCCCCTCCTTCCACTTTCACAAAGGTCCTACAAAACCCAAAACAAGTCATCTTGGTCAAGCAACTTGTCACTTTTAAAACTTTCCATCTCATCTATCGACTCATTGTTTGAGGCGGTAGTCATATAATTAAAAAGTTTGTAATTAAAATCAAACACTCAATCAACACAAATTGCATTCATTTAAGAAGCATTGCTAACAACCATCACACACCTCCCTATGTTCTAGGGCAAAAGTAAAATTTCAACAAATGCTTAGCAAGTCTAAAATAAAAAATGTAGAAACTCTACCCGAAATGTTAAAGAGTGCCAAGATTAGGTACACCTAATGTCATCACCCGTAGGAATTATACCCATGGATGGAAAGTTTACCTAAAATCAAGTCCATCGAAATGTTGGAAGCAATTATTCAAAAATGTATGCTCTTTCCACGATTGGGATATCTAACATTGATCAGATCAATGAACACCACCAACCCTCAATTTGACTTAGGGTTATCAATTTTGCTCCGTGTTGTGCTTTCACACAATGCATCCCAAAAAGGGGCATTTTGTAGACACCTTAAACATGTCATGTTGATGAGACTACCTATATGGACCTTTTTAAGGCCATATGACCTACCATGGGCAGCCCTAGGGTCCAACAATGGTTTTCACCACTCAAACAAGGAGGATTTTTCCTTTTCATCTAGGACCATCCTACCAAAGGATGGCCTCTAGAGACCATCTTACCCCGATATGGCCTCCAATAAAGGTTGTCTCACCTTTATACTATCACACCAAAAGCTAATTCAAGAATCTCGCACCACGGTTAAAGCGATTACACTAGCTAGCTAAGCATAATGGTATATACAATGAGTTGCATGGAAGATTCAAGAATAAGCAGTTACCTTTCTTGGATCTAACTACTTCTTGGCTTCCCATGCAACATTGGACTCCTTTTTGGAAGTCTATATAATGGCATCTAGCCTTCATGTATTTTTTAAGAAGATTTCATTTTCAAGCAACAAAGTGCTATCAAATTTCAAACATGAAGCTCCTAGTCCTTTTGCATTATTTTCTTCATAGAAAGCATACCAATGGATAATTTTGAAGGTTGAATATTGCATCTGTGCTCTTTGTGCAATATAACATCCTTGTTTTGGTGTTAAATTCTACCTCATAAGTAATTCTCCACAAATGCACCAATTTGTTGACCAATCCACAGATCGAACTTGACGTCACCTTGCATCGGCCATAAGAGAATCACTCGCATATTAGTGGCTATCTCTCTCAGATATGGCCCATAGGTACAACCATCTCCTTCAAATATGAACCATAGGTACAATCCTCCTATACAAAGATGGCCTCTCAGGAAAATATTTAATTCTTTTTTTCCTCCTTTTGTTAAGTTTTAGTAGCATTTCTAGTTACTATTTAACATAGATAGATCTCATTTTCATGCATGCATTCATCTTATTTCAATTTATTTTTTGTTTTTCTTGTTATTAATATGGGACTTATCTCGAAAGGCTCTACATATGCTTTTAATGTTCTTTAATCTTCTTGTGTGCATATCATAGGTATCTATGAAGAAGCAACAATGTAAAGATTCACATATCATCACCCATTGTGATAGTCCCAAAAACATATCCTAAATCAATTTGTGGATGCAAAACTATCTTGCATAGTACATTCGACTTACTTCATTTGTAATCCATTGTTGATGCGTTGTCATTATGCACATCATTAATTCTCAATGAATTTGTCAATCCAGGGCAGTGTACAAGGCTATTTGCAGAAGAAGGAGTGAACAGGGCTATAACTTAGGTCATTTGGGAGCAACAGGTCTTATTGGTGAAACCGATTGTGTGGGGGATTTAGGACATTTTTATCTCTAAATTGCATAAATTGAACTTTAATCTAATTGCAGGAATGGAAACTAATTACTAACTGCAGAAATGAAATCCTAGTTACAATTACAGAATGAAATCTAATTATGTTGCAGAAATAACTCCCTAGTTACAGTTCCAGAATTAGAAATCTAATTATGATTGCAGAAAGGAAGTCTATTTACTTTTGTAGTAATGGAAACCTGATTATAACATGGAAATTAAGTCCTGTCAATGCTCTGTAATAGAAGGTTGTCAATCTTCTATGCAAGGGTTGACAACAAAACACAAAATGCAGTAAATTGCAAAAAATAGTAAATTCTGGAAATGACAATCTGCAGTAATTTGAAAGCTTGCTGAAAATGGAGATTACAACCAAACCTATCATTAATCACAAGATCATCCTAATCATGAAATAAACTAAGATTGCAAATATTGTTAGTTGTTTACAAGGAAATGAAATGACAAGTTTTACAACTTATTCTGCTGCAGCAAAATCAGAATAAAAACTTGTTGTTAGTCCTCCTCCTAGGTCTGGAAGTGGCCAGCCTCCTTGTCCAGAAGAAGGTATGAGTCTTTCTCTCTCTCTAGATCTTACTCACACTCATTCACAACAACATGAATAAAAATAGTGCACTTTATTGATTCAAGAACATAATTACAGTATTGCTGCTAAAAACCCTGTTACAGGACTATAACAATCACTTTTCTTATTATTATACTTCTTGCTTACTTTTCCCCTACCCTTCTTAGCTCAACCTGGATGGGAGCTATCTATTTATAGATATCCTAAAATCTAATTACAAACTGAGAATATCTCATTCCTATCTTACAGATCTATTCCTATTATGCTGCAACATTCTTGGGTTTATCCTAGAAGAGGACCAAAATTGATCTTTTCCATGAATGGTGGCTTTGGATGGCAAGGACGACAAAGTCAGATGGGAGATATTTTCCCTTAACCTTTTCAACCTTCTTTCCCTTTTTCCATCATCAAAAATCAGTCAACAAAAATCAAAAGCGCTTTATGTTCTCATTTCGAAGATAAGTGGCTCATTTCGAAGAGACTGTATTTCTCATTCCGAAGATGTCCGCTCATTCCGAAGAGACTGTATTTCTCATTCCGAAGATGTCTGCTCATTCCAAAGATCTTCGAAATGAACAACTGTGTGCTCTTCAAGTGATTTCATCTACATTTCTCAGGTGGGTTAGCTCTCAGGATCATATTGCAATAGCCTTCATCTCTCTCCATGTGTGAATTCCATGCCTTGCCATTCATTGGCAGCTGGCTGGAATTTACATTGGAAAACCAGTTTTTGCTGCACAATAACAGTTTGCTTGCACTATTTGCTAGATTTAGATAAATAAATGCTTGAAACACATCAAAACAAAACTAGTGAAGTGCTGCTATCAACCTAAGCATACTTCTCATTTAGCAAGTCATGACAAAGTAACATAAAACTATGCAAAAACTGTAAAAAATCAGAATATAGTATTTCTAACACATTGATCATGCAAACAATTAATACACAACATATTAAATCAACTTAACTAGCATATCAGATTAAACACAAGAGTTTTTAGGCAGTTTCAATGTTCAAAACATGCTATGATTGAGGCATTTCCAGGCCTCATCATTTTCCCCCAACTTATATTAATGCATGTCCTCATGCATTCTGTTGGGCTATAGAATCACATATATCCATATTCAAATTCCATGATCTGTAGAACAATTTGGTGCCTATATAATATCCCCTATTCTCTTGAAGGTTTCTGAGCCATTCTTCAAACTGATCATCAGGTTGAGGATCTTCTTCAAAATAGAAGGGAACTGGAGAAATGATGGTTGGAGGCCTAAATCTGAGACCTATCCAGTGATGTTGCATGATTTCAATCAGTTGTATCACTCCTTCTGCCCTTCTTCTGGACCATTCTAGGTTAATGGGGGAGATAGGTTCCCTTTTCTGTAAAGAAATGGAAAGTTTTGCCCATCTGCTTCTGCAAAATGATAATGCTGGAACAAAACTGTTATTATAGAAATTCTGGAATTTGGTCACACAGTCCCTTAAATTGCTCAAGTACATCCTTTTTACATCTTCCCTGTTCATCATGGTGAAATGTTGTCTAGTGATAATTGGATGATTTGGCTGAACTGCTCTGACTAACAATTCAGCTCTTAATTCAATTTCTTTATTTTGTCTTTTCTCCTGATCCCAGTAAAACTGATTTTGTAAAGTGGACATGAATGCTCTTAGTTGAACATCTCCTATGTAAATTTGAGGGTGAAACTCTACCTCTTCTGGAATAAAGAAGTTGTGTAAAAATAATTCACATAAGAGGTTTTTCTGTTCTACAGGGCTGTCAAAATAGGCTTCTAAGAAATCTATAGTTGTGTCCAATTTGTATGGGAGACCTGAGCTAATCCTCATGACCTGCCATCTGAGATATTTCTCCTTCAGAATGAGACTGTAAAATCTGGGCGGCCGTCTGAATTGGACCAAAAACTCAGCAATCTGACATAAATCAGTCACTTTTTCATTCAATGCCTTGATTTATGTTTCTTTTGCTTCTAACTGTTTACCTTCCAATTTAAAATTTTCAACTTTAGTGGCAAGTTTTTCATATCTGATCACCCAACTAGCTATGTCTATATTATATTGCTCTAGGGATACAGTATTGGGTGGTCTAACTACAAGTGGAAATCTGGGTAGCAGATCTACCTGAACCCCTTTTTTTGCTACTTCCACTGGTTGGTCATCTGATAATAATTCTACTTGTATCCCTTTTTCTGCTATTTCCGGGTTGGTCATCGAACAACAATTCTACTTGTACCCCCTTATCCTCTACTTTGATTGAAGGTATAACAATTTTAAATACATAAATCTCATTTGAAGGAGTACTTACTTGAACAATTTCATGTTGTTGTTTAGACTGCTCCTGTGTTGGTGTTTCCTGTTGTGACTCATCTCCAATATTCTTTTCTATGCTTTTTATCAATTCTGGAGCATCTTCGGAATGAGAAGGCAATGCTTCAGAATGGAAGGGCACTTCTTCAGAATGAAAGGGCATTGCTTCAGAATGAGCACCTATGTCTTTAGTCAAAGTTTTAGATGCCTCAATCAAAGTAAAAGAGTCATCTGCCCTAGATAATCCCATAAGTAACTGAGCCAAATTATCCTCATCAATAGATACAGTTGGCTGTTCTTCAGACTGTGATAACCTCTTCCTCAATTCTGCCACTTCCTGTTGTAATTCTGCAATCTTCTTTTCCTGTATTTCAATGATATTTTCTTTTTCTTCAATCCATTTAGTTTGTGTTTTGATAACACTTTTTGCTGCTCTTAGCTGTTCTGTGATGTCCACCTCCTCTGTTTCTGATTTAGAATCTGATGCAGATAAATCATCTATAGTTGGTTGCTCAACAGCTATCTCATCTTCTGCTTCAACTGTCTGCTCTTGTTCAGGAGGTTCCATGAAACTATCTATGATTGCATCCACATCTTCTGTGGCTTGTTGAACTATAGCAACTTCAAAACTGTCTTGCCCAGTCTCTTCCTCAATCATTTGTTTAGGGAATTCTAAAAAATATTCAAGGGCTGGTTGCACTTCTGTAACATCCAGACTGCCTTGTCCACCTTCTTCTTCTATCACCTGTTCTTCTATTTCTCTCAAGTGGAGTCTTGTAGACCTCCTAGTTCTTGCTACAAATTTTTTCTTCTTGCCCTATTTTTTGGTGACAGTAGGGGTTGTGGGGACAGTTTCAGATTCTAGTGGGAGTGCTTCTGTTTCCCTTGTTGTCTCTTCCCCTATTTTTCTAGGCACTTCACTCCCTTGTTCTGACAGATCAACAACATCTTCAAAAAAATGAACTTTCTTCTATTTTTCTTTTTGACTGCCGGTTCTAGGCCCTCTCTTCTTTTGTTTCTTAGCTTGTGAGGTTGAAGGTTCTGGAGAAAGGTGCTCTGTTGCTTCTGTTGGGTGTGTTTCCTCCTCTGCAACAGCATCTACGATAGCATCTATTTCTTCTTCCTCCTCATCCTCTCTTCCAAAAACTACATCATTCAGAGTAGAATAAAACCTATCAAAGCTTCTAGGGTTTCCTCTAAAATGATGTTGGTAGACTAATTTAATAAGACCATGGTGGCGAGGGCTCCCTTTTCCTTCCTGATATCGTTTTGCCATATTTTTCAACTCCTGGTGCAGATACAAGGGAAGATTTACCCTAACTTCTGGTTGTTGCCTACCATGTCTTAGGTGGTTCAAAATTTTGAAATGATGCCCTGATAAAAGTACATACTGCCCTTCACAGGTTAAAAATTTTATTACCCATGTGGCCACTTCATTCTAGGGTTCTTGTAGGTTGGCCCTTTTTACCCCCTTGCATGTGTTGTTGTGCATTAAGTATTCTGGCTCCCTATCATTTTCTTCCAGAAATTGATTAACTACATTTGCTAGTGTATTTTTGCCAGTTCTAGAAATTTGAAGACCTTCTAATGGAAGCTCAGTAATTTCACTTAAAACTTTAGGGGTTACCTTAATTGTCATGTCGTTAATGTGTGCCTGGTTATTTCTGAATGTGTGAGCGAACATGTCGGCCAAATCTTTAGAGGACCCATCAAATTTGTCCAAAAATGGCATAAGCCCTCCATCTTCAAAAATTTGTAGCACTTCTAGATTTTCTCGAAGGTGGGTGGTATCTGCTGGTTCCATATTTGTTTTTCATCCCATTTTCCTATTTTGGTATGTTAAAAATTGCTCACCTCTGCTGCTACTCTTCCGTTGGATCGTTGGTTTCTGGTTCTTGCAGACTTGCAGGGTTTGTTTTTAGGTTTTCAATTGCTTTGTTTATCTTCTTTGGAATGAACTACAATATCGACACTGTACCTCGTAATCATTTTGCGTTAACAATTATGTCTTCGAAAGGAAGGGTGGCATGCATCTCTATTTTTGCTCTGAACACCTATCCGTTAATGATTGCATAGATGTCCTTGCCGTCAGATCCACCTTACTTGTTTTTAGCTCCTCTGTTTTGCCCGTAGATTTCTCACGTGCATGGTTATCAACGTCGAACAATGGTGGCATGTTGTTGGTCACTTCCCCATGATTCTGGTACTTCCTTAATGGGTGCAAGATAAGACAAATCACATCTCAACTGACACGTGTCATTTATCATATGCAGTCAAAAAAATCTATTGATCGTATATTTTCCCCCTCCTTGGATGCCACGTGGAAATATCATGTTGAATGCTCATTCCAAAGATTATGCTTCATTGCGAAAATAATTCCTCATTTCGAAGATAAAGTTTCATTTCGAAGACAAGTCCTCATTTCAAAGATCATGCTTCATTGCGAAGACAATTCCTCATTCCGAAGACAAAGCTTCATTCTAAAGACAATTCCTCATTTCGAAGACAAAGCTTCATTTCGAAGACAAAGTACAATTATTAGCAACATTAAGACAAATTTGAAGACAATTTAAGATTTTTTAAGACAAAGTGCAAATATTATTTAAGAAAAGTGAAATCATTCGAAGACAATTTCATTTCGAAGACAAAGTGCAATAGTCATTCGAAGAAAATTTCAATCCGAAGACAATACAACAGTCATTCTGAAGAAGATAGCAGGCACTATTTTTGGCATTCTCATTCCAAAGATTAGGCAGAAACCAATATTCTCCTTCTCAAAACATGTTTTAAGTATGCCAACTCTTATGGATACCTTTTATGCTAATGGTTAATTGTTATATACTACATACCAATCATTTAC
The DNA here is from genome assembly GCA_028583015.1 of Wollemia nobilis. Lineage (NCBI taxonomy): Eukaryota > Viridiplantae > Streptophyta > Pinopsida > Araucariales > Araucariaceae > Wollemia > Wollemia nobilis. The sequence continues at coordinate 530,169 of JAQPPZ010001748.1, read as the reverse complement.
AATGAAGAAATGTAAGAAATATATACCTGATTAAAACAAGTTAATGCAAGTTTTGAAGAATGACTGCTTCTATTGATGTTCTACTGAGATTTTCTACAATATTTCAAAACAAGTGCAGTTGGTGAATTTGTACAATGATGATTCAGAAATTTTCAAGGTTATGCATGCCAGAAAACTGGTTTTCATGCATACCAACTCAGTAGTGCCTTAGGAAAGGTTTTCACTATTGAGCTATTCATTTTTCTCTCTTTTTTTTCTCTTCTTTTTTTACCTCTCCTTTTCTCTCTATTTTTTTTTTATTCTGATTATGCCCGTGAAGGAATTCATGATTTCCTTGAAATCATGCCCATGAAGGAATTCACAATCAGAATTTATTCATCTTTTTGTTTTCTATTTTTTTTATTTTTTTTATTTTTTTGCTTTTCTTGAAATCCATGATCATGCTGATTTTATTGAAGTGGAAGAGGGAATCTCTTCCACCTGTTGTGCATCCAAACTGTCAAGCTGTTGCAAGAATTCCTCTTTAGTCAGAGGTGTATGGTACACCCTGAGGCGATGTCCATTCACTACCAACTTTCTCCGTGACCCATCAATAGGAGATAGACGAGCTGCTCCATTGTCAAATACCTCTTCAATCTGGTAAGGTCCAAGCCATCTAGTTCTCAACTTTCTAGGGAAGTCTTCATAGCGAGAATCAAATAGCAAAGCCCAATCTCCTTGCTAAAATTTCCTCTATTGAATGTGACTGTCATGCCACAACTTCCTCTGCTCCTGAATTACTTCAGTTTGGTGCAGAGCATCCAACCAAAGTTCATCCAATGCATTCAACTATAGAATCCTATCCGTCTATGCCTGTGACAATTCAATCCCAATTTCCAATGTTGTGCACAATGTTAGTAGCTCAAATTCAATAGGTAGGAGGGGCTTTTTACCAAAAACTAGTTCATAAGGTGTGAATCCAGTAGTGGATTTCCAAGTAGTATTGTAAGCCCAAACTACTTCAGGTAATTTATCTAGCCAGTTTCTCCTATGAAAAGCTACTATTTTTGTCAAGATTCATTCCAGTTCCCTGTTTGTTACCTCAACCTGGCCATTTGCTTGTGGGTGGTAAGGTGATGATTTCCTATGTTTGATTTCATATAATTCTGTAAAAGCCTCAATGACTTTAGATGCAAATTGGGGTCCTTGGTCTGTGGTGATAGACCGTGGAGCTCCAAATCTCTAAAAAATTTGAGTATACAAGAAATCGATGACCTTCTCTTCACGAGCATGTTTGAAAGCACGCACCTCTACCCACTTTGTCGGGTAATCAGTGCATACTAGAATATGCACCTTTCCTTGAGAAGGTGGATCAATAGGTCCTACAAAATCAAGCCCCCACCTCTCAAATGGCTCTAAAACCAATTGAGGTTGTAGTGGCATTTCATTTGTATGAGTGGGTTTCCCCATTCTTTGGCATGCATCACAATGCTTGATGTACTTTTTCACATCCTTGTGAAGAGATGGCCAATAATATCCTGTCCCTAAAATTTTTCTAATTGTGCTTTTTACATAATAGTGTCCACCTGAGGGTTCATCATGACAAGCCCTAAGGATATCATATACCTCATCCTTTTGGATGCACCTGCGTAACACATGGTCAGGACTGCACTTAAAAAGTATACCCTTAATCCACTCAAAGGAAGAACTCTGTTTGATCAATTGTTTTTTCTGTTTTGAAGTGAAATGTGGAGGAACTTTCCCTGTGACCAAATAATTGGCTATATCTACAAACCAAGGTGATTGGACAGATATAGCAAATAATTTTTCATCAGGAAAAGTGTCCTCAACTAATTCCCCTTCCTCTATGTTCTGCAACCTGGACAAGAAATCTGCTACAACATTAGCTTTTCCTGGTTTGTTGATTATTGTGATATCAAATTCTTGCAACAATAGTAACCAATGAATAATTCTTGCACTTACCATAGGCTTATTCATCAAATACTTAATGGTTGTGTGATCTATGTGAATGAATATTTGATAACCTGTGATGTAATGCCTGAATTTGTTGATGACATAAATTATTGCCAAGAATTCCTTCTCAGTTGTGGTATAATTTTTCTCAGCTCCTATCAAATTCTTGCTAATGTAGTAGATGGCATAGTGTTCACCATTGTCAATTTGTCCTAATGCTGCTCCAATTGCAGTATTGGAAGCATCATCCTGTATGTGAAATGGTAATGTCCAATTAGGTCCTCTTAACACAGGTGGAGTTACTAATTTCTCTTTCAGAGCTTCAAATGATTCCTGACACCTTGCAGTCCAGGAGAATTCAGAATCTTTAGTCAATAGGGCAAACATGGGATTGGCTATTGTGCTAAAGCTAGGAATAAACCTACGGTAAAAACCAATGTGTCCTAGGAAGCTTCTGACATCGGTCTGAGTTTTAGGAGGAAGAAGATTCTTGATAATTTCCACCTTCTTTGGATCAACTTGGATCCCTTGAAGAGAGATGTTATGACCAAGAACTATTCCTTCCTCCATCATCATAAAACATTTGTCTGGATTCAAGGATAACTGGTATGTTTCACAACGAGTTAAAACTCTATCAAGGTTTTCTAATGTAAAGTCAAAAGTCTGTCCACATACTATGAAATCATCCATGTATATCTCAACACTGTTGGTAGTCAGATCAGAAAAAATTGCTAAGACCGCTCGCTGAAATGTTGTTGGGGCATTACACAAACCAAAAGGTAAAACCCTATAGGCAAATGTTCCCCATGGACAGGTAAAGGTTGTTTTCTCTTGATCTTCAGGTGCAACCTGAATTTGATTATACCCACTAAATCCATCAAGAAAACAAAAGTATTTCTTTCCAGCAAGGGTATCTAACACCTGATCTATGAAAGGTAATGGAAAATGGTCTTTGTATGTCACTTTGTTCAGCTCTCTATAGTCTACACATACTCTCATTTTTCCATTTTTCTTAGGAACTATAACCAATGGAGAGACCCACTAGCTATCAAAAATTGGGTAAATGAATCCTACCTCCAGAAGTTTTTCAATTTCTTCCTTTACAATATCCCTCAAGGCAGGATTCAGTCTTCTCTGGGGTTGTCTTACTGGCTTGACTTCTTCAGTATAAATCCTGTGGGTGCATATATCAGGGTGAATCCTTGACATATCTTTGTAGTCCCAAGCAAAAGCATGAACATGCTTCTGCAAAATAGTTATCAATTTTTCTTCCTCTTCCCTAGTAAGCCAGCTGTTAATGTTCAGTAATTTGCCTGGCTGGACTTCTATTTGTTTTGTATTTGGAAGGACTGAATTCACTTCTTCATACTTGGTGATTAGGGAGTTAAGAGGGCAATGATGAGATGGGAGGAAATAAGAAGTTTCTGTTTCATTGATTTCTAATGGAAGCATATCCTGTATGGAACAGTGAGAAGGGAAAATCAGGTGATGGTGCCACCCATGTGGTAGTGAAACTGATGTTTCCTATGATAGTACAGATGGCTCACCTTCAGAATTTTGGTTCTCCTCATTCCCTAACAACTGATGGATATTTACTGCTTCCTCTTCTAACCCTTGTTCATGCAGAACATTCATTAGGATAGTTTCATTCTCTAAAGTTTCTATGTCATGGAGGTCTTCTGTGTGTTCCCTTACTACCAAGGTGGCTAGTGTGGAAATAACCTCTTCTGGTTCTTCATCTGAGTCAGGAAACCATAACTGACCTAAAAAATTGTTGGAGGGTCTTGCAGGAGGATACAAAGAGATCTTTTTTAGATCAATACCATTTGAAATGGTCATTTTTCTAGATCTGCAGTCTATGAAGGCTGCTGCAGTTGCAAGCCAAGGTCTTCCCAGAATGATGGGATATCCATGTGCTGAATTTCTTGGTTGTAAAACCAAAAAATCTGTAGGGAATTCCCAAGAAGAGACTTCTATAGGGACATCTTCAATGATACCTTCAGGTTTTGCAACTGACCTATCAGCCATTTCTAAAACTGTAAATGTGGGATTGAGATGTTTGAGCTGTAATTGTTCCATTATATCCTTGGTCATGACATTTATTGCAGCTCCTAGATCTACTAAGACATTTGATATTGGTATTGAGCCTATGGTAACTGTGATAACTGGACTCCCTGGGTCACTATACTTTGGAGGTACTAGTTTTTCGGACAAGAGATCAGCTATCTTTCCTTCAACCTGAACAGTCTTGGGAAATGCTTTCTTTTTTCTTCCTGCTCTTCTAATGCACAAATCTCGGATAGTACTTTTAATCACTGGTATATCCTTAATGGCTTGCAATAAGGGCAATGATATAGTTAACTTTCTAAGTTCCTTGACCAGGTCTGACTCAGAATTTTCTGTTGTGGTATTGAATCTTTCAGGATATGGAATTATCCTTGATGAAGGTAATTGTTCTGCCTGTGGTTCTATTTTTTCTTCTTCTTTCTCTGTTGTTGGTTTAACTCTAACTGGTTCCAAAGGTTCTTGCTTTTCATTTTCCTTGATTTTAGTTGAAACAGGTTCAGGTACAACTTTTCTTGAACGAAGTTGGATGTTACTACAATCAAGAACATTTATTTCAGCATTTTCTTCAACTTCAGCCACATAGACAGGGGATGCCTGTCTCATGTTGTTTGGATTAGTGACTGGTTGAGCTGGAAGTTGAGGTTGTTTCACCTATTGTGTTTGTTGTGGTTGGTTCTATTTTTCTTGAAAATTTTGATTAGGTGCAGGCAACAAATGCTGAGTTTGACCTTGATTTCTTTGTTGCCTTGGATAGGACTGGTATTGCTGACTCCACTGTGGTTGATTTTGCATCCAATGTGGATTAGTCTGATTCTGATTCTAGGGTGGGTTGTTTTGATTCCATGATGGGTTATTCTGATTCTGATTCCAGGCTGGATTACTCCAACTTGTTTGTGGCCATTCTTGGGAATTTGTCCATTGAGAATAATTCCAAGGACGTTGGGGTGGTTCTGATTGTCCCCAAGGCATAGTCCAAGGATTATGCCCCCAATTTGTAGAAAAATGAGGGGGATTTTGGTTCTGAGAGAAATTTCCCCCTTATTTTGGTCCAACATAGTTGAGTTCCTCAGTCTGACTCTCTAACATAGTTTTGAGTTGTGGTAGCAGGTGGCATTTATCAGTCAAATGCTTCTTCGAACAGATACTACAAATGGCTGAGATAGACATTTTATTCAAAGGACACTCCTGCAAAGCATGTTTATTTCTACATCTTGGGCAATAAATTGCCAAAGGTTCTATGGTTTTTGCTTTTGCAGACATTTCTCCCAAAGTTGTGTTCAATTGCACCAGAATATCAGTTTTAAAATTTGCAAGTTCCTCTATTAGGTCCTTCACATCAGTGCCATTTGTACTCTTTTTTCTTCTTCCCTACTTAGTGCGAGAGTAATTCCTATAGAGACCCATAATTTCCTCATTACTGAGAGTATTTACATCCCCTTTTCCCATCAAATCCAATACTTCTCTGGATTCATCTTGTAATCCTCTCAAAAATATGGTTTTGCATAACTCAGGTTCTACAAGTCCACATCTCCTTTGAACAAAGGAGAACCTATCAAGATAGTCTTCTAATGTTTCATCATCTTCCTGCTTAATCCTGAATAACTCATCTTTCCTATTCCTTACATGGCAATACTCCTGATATTTGTCTAAAAACATAGTTTCCATTTGATCCCAGGTTCGGATGGAATTTGGCTCTAAGCTCATGAACCAGCGTAATGTTGAGTCCTTGAGTGTTGAGGGAAAAACCTTAAGTTTCTTATTGTCATTTACATAGTCATAGGTTTGACACACTACTTTGAATTCAAACAAAAACTGATCAGGATCTTCAGATACAACACCTCGAAAGGTTGGAAGTACTGAAGGTGAAATGGTTTTCATGGGGGAGTTTTGTGTTGGATTCAAATGGATAGGATATTCAAATGTTCTGGAAGGTTGGGGCATATCCTGATCATTTCCTTCATTATGGACATAGCCATGTTGGCCATCCCCATCTAGATTACCTCTCTCTGCCATAGTTTCCTGTTCCTTGGGAACAGTTAAACCTATCCAAATTTCACTCTTAAGAGGTCCAAAATCCTCTGTTGATGATGAGTCTGATGATTTTTCTTTCTCAGGATGTTCTAATGATGATGAAGCTGGTGATTTTTGTTTCAATTTTTTTGGTAGTTCAAACACAGGTGATTCACCCCTTAGGCATGAAGATCTTCTTAATGGAACAAGCCAGGGATCCTTTTGAGTAATTCTACCTTTTTCATCCCTAGGCTTACTCATTCATGTTTACTCTTGAATGACATAAATTATAGGTCAATAGTTGTTACTTTAACCAGCTGTTATATTCAGATTTTATCCTAAATTTTCATAGCTCAGTCTAATTAACAGCTATTGGACTGTTGTCACCTTCTAGCAACACTATTCCTTGACAACGGTGCCAAAATGATGCATTGTCATTATGCACATCATTAATTCTCAATGAATTTGTCAATCCAGGGCAGTGTACAAGGCTATTTGTGGAAGGAGTGAACAGGGCTATAACTTAGGTCATTTGGGAGCAACAGGTCTTATTGGTGAAACCGATTGTGTGGGGGATTTAGGACATTTTTATCTCTAAATTGCATAAATTGAACTTTAATCTAATTGCAGGAATGGAAACTAATTACTAACTACAGAAATGAAATCCTAGTTACAATTACAGAATGAAATCTAATTATGTTGCAGAAATAACTCCCTAGTTACAGTTGCAGAATTAGAAATCTAATTATGATTGCAGAAAGGAAGTCTATTTACTTTTGCAGTAATGGAAACCTGATTATAACATGGAAATTAAGTCCTTTCAATGCTCTATAATAGAAGGTTGTCAATCTTCTATGCAGGGGTTGACAACAAAACACAAAATGCAGTAAATTGCAAAAAATAGTAAATTCTGGAAATGACAATCTACAATAATTTGAAAGCTTGCTAAAAATGGAGATTACAACCAAACCTATCATTAATCACAAGATCATCCTAATCATGAAATAAACTAAGATTGCAAATACTGTTAGCTGTTTACAAGGAAATGAAATGACAAGTTTTACAACTTATTCTGCTGTAACAAAATCAGAATAAAAACCTATTGTTAGTCCTCCTCCTAGGTCTGGAAGTGGCCAGCCTCCTTGTCCAGAAGAAGGTATGAGTCTTTCTCTCTCTCTAGATCTTACTCACACTCATTCACAACAACATGAATAAAAATAGTGCACTTTATTGATTCAAGAACATAATTACAATATTGTTGCTAAAAACCCTGTTACAAGACTGTAACAGTCACTTTTCTTATTATTATACTTCTTGCTTATTTTCCCCTACCCTTCTTAGCTCAACCTGGATGGGAGCTATCTATTTATAGATATCCTAAAATCTAATTACAAACTGAGAATATCTCATTCCTATCTTACAGATCTATTCCTATTATGTTGCAACATTTCCTGGGTTTATCCTAGAAGAGGACCAAAATTGATCTTTTCCATGAATGGTGGCTTTGGACGGCAAGGACGACAAAGTCAGATGGGAGATATTTTCCCTTAACCTTTTCAACCTTCTTTCCCTTTTTCCATCGTCAAAAATCAGTCAACAACTCAAAAAGCGCTTTCTGTTCTCATTTCGAAGATAAGTGGCTCATTCCGAAGAGACTGTATTTCTCATTCCGAAGATGTCCGCTCATTTCGAAGAGACTGTATTTCTCATTCCGAAGATGTCTGCTCATTCCGAAGATCTTCGGAATGAACAACTATGTGCTCTTCAAGTGATTTCATCTGCATTTCTCAGGTGGGTTAGCTCTCAGGATCAGATTGCAATAGCCTTCATCTCTCTCCATGTGTGAATTCCATGCCTTGCCATTCATTGGCAGCTGGCTGGAATTTACATTGGAAAACCAGTTTTTACTGCACAGTAATAGTTTTCTTGCACTATTTGCTAGATTTAGATAAATAAATGCTTGAAACACATCAAAACAAAACTAGTGAAGTGTTGCTATCAACCTAAGCATACTTCTCATTTAGCAAGTCATGACAAAGTAACATAAAACTATGCAAAAACTATAAAAATTAGAATATAGTATTTCTAACACATTGATCATGCAAACAGTTAATACACAACATATTAAATCAACTTAACTAGCATATCAGATTAAACACAAGAGTTTTTAGGCAGTTTCAATGTTCAAAACATGCTATGATTGAGGCATTTCCAGGCCTCATCAATTGTATCAAGATTGGTAGCAATCCCTCAAAGGGGATCTTATTTGTAACCTTCTTAGAGAAGAACAAGACATTATTAATATAAAGGGCATCGTTTGTCATTTTATTTTAATTCACTCTTTATATTTATGGTTGTATCTTGATTGGCTACATTTCGATCTTGTATTTATTTCATGGATGTATGATCTTTTTCAGAATTTTCACAAGATGGAAGCTCTTCTAGAAGAGAATGGATTCTCCTTTGATACAATCCCAAGTATGCATTCCATTCAATGGATTATTTTGCTAATTTTTAAGGAAGGTTTGGTGCAGGATAAAGAGGCTCAAAAATAAGTTCTTGTTGCCATTCCCTCTATCATCTCTTAAGAAAAAAACCAAATCCTATTTATAACAATTGATAGAGAGAAGCTGAATGAGGTAGTATTTGGAATGAGTAAAAGAAAAATATTAGGTCCAAAAAACTTTCCAATCAAGTTTTTCAAACCTTCTGGGAAAAATTGGAGGAGGATGTAATGGTTGTCATTGAGGAGTCCAAGGGTAGTAAAAGAATGCTTAAAGCATTAAATTAGACATTCATTGCCTTAATTCCAAATGGGTAGAAAGATATGTATATTTTAGATTATAGACATATTACTTTATGCAATGTTATGTACAACATAATTAGGAAGGTAAACAACTCATATGACTAAAACCTCTCCTAGAGAATATTATTTCCTTAGAACAAGGGGTTTTTTTAGAAGGCATGTATATCTTGGATGGTGTGGTTCTAAATTAGGAGGCCATCAACTCAATGAAAACATCTAGTAATAGAGGAATGTTCATAAAATTGAATATGTCAAAGGCTTATGATAGGATGGAGTGGAGCTTCTTGTCAAGGATGATGGTAGCCTTCAACTTCTCTTAGGATTGGATAGAGTGGGTCATGAGCTACATCTCTACTTTGACATACTTATTGTTAATTAATGGTCTTCCCTCACAATCATTTGGAGCCTCTAGAGGCCTTCATCAAGGATATCCTTATTCCCCTTGTCTTTTTCTCATATTTTTTTAAGGCTTGGGTAGACTTAACTTGAGTATAAGACAATAGGGTTTGCTCATAGGTATCAAGGTGGGTGAGGAGGTTTTGACTCACATATATTTTTTGGATGATACAGTCTTTATGGGAGTGGCCAACCTTAAGGAAGCAATAATTATCAAATATAATATTAATGTTTATCTTAGGACTACAAACCAACTCACCAATGATAGGAAATCCAAAGTGGTCTTCTTCAATCTTTATTGAAGGCTTCAAGACAAAATTCTAGAGATCTTGGGATTCATGAGGACTTCTCTCCCAGAAGTCTATGTAGGGGTCCCTCTGCATTTTAAAAAACTAAAGATATCTATTTGGAGGAATCTTTTGGACTATATCAAATAAATAATTAACCATTGGTCTCACAAATGGTTAACCTTTGGGGTTAGATTAATTTTTTTATTGTTAGTCATTTAGGCCATGTCAATCTATAAATTTTCAATCATTGCTACCCCACATACCATATATAAATATTTGGATAAGATGGCCCAAAAAAATAATGGGGAGGAGTAAAGGGAGAAAGGAAATGGACGTTAGTAGGATGGGTGAATGTAAGCCAACCCAAGACAAAATGAGGCTTGGGCCTTAAGATATTAGAGCTAAATAATAAAGCTTTGGCTAGAATTGAAGGTAGATCTCCCAACTAACATCTTTATTCAACATAGTTTTAACTAGTATATATTTGGGATGGGTGAACTCAAATTATGTGAGTCATTTTTCTTTGGATGGTAATGGGTCCCTAATGTGGCAGACATTAAAGTTAGGATCTTAGGTTGTGAAATATGTATTATTTTGGAAAGTGGGAAGAGGGGAGAAGGTATGATTTTGAATAGATTCATGGTATCAATACCTACCTATCATTATTGAATTCCCAAAACCGCAACCAATAAAAACAACCATGGAAAGCAAGGGTTGGATAAATATTAAAAGTTATTTCAACACCATCCAACTAGGGTATTTTATAGCGCTCTACTTCAAAAGTTATCCTCCTCCTCCCCACATCCCTTTTCATCCAATTGCAACAGTGAAAATGATGTCAAAAATATGAAAATTTTGCTTTTATATTTAGAAAAATTACGATCATCTCGGGGTTAGACAGTTGCATTTACTGCGACTATCCTACCAAGGTACAGCCCCAAAAATTACAAAAATTGCAAAAATAAAATAAAAGGCTCCAAAGGCACCTAACCCCTTTAGTCACATAAAATTTAAAAAGCTCGAGTGAATCTCATATCTAGTTATTTTATCTATCAACCTCGTGATTGCAGTGATTAGTTATCCATGCAATTCGATAGGATGAGTAAATTACCATAAGGTCACTCACCAAAAACAAATGCCAATAATGGTCATAATTAAATTTGTAATAGTATCTTCCCCTCCTTCCACTTTCGTAAAGGTCCTAAAAAACCCAAAGCAAGTCATCTTGGTCAAGAAACTCATCGCTTTTATCACTTTCCATATCCTCTATCGACTCATTGTTTGAGGCGGTAGTCATATAATTAAAAATTTCGTAATTAAACACTTAATCAACATAAATTGCATTCATTCAAGAAGCATTTCTAGCAACCATCACACACCTCCCTATGTTCTAGGGTAAAAGTAAAATTTCAACAAATACTTGGTAAGTCTAAAATCCAAAACATAGAAACTCTACCCGAAACATTAAAGAGTGCCAATATTAGGTACACCTAATATCGTCGCCTGTAGGAATTCTACCCATGGATGGAAAGTTTACCTAAAATAAAGTCCATAAAAATTTTGGAAGCAATGATTCAAAAATGTATGCTCTTTCCATGATTGGGACATCTAATACTGATCAGATCAATGAATACCACCAACCCTCAATTTGACTACGGGTCATCAATTTTTGCTCCGTTTTGTGCTTTCACACAATGCATCCCAAAAAGGGGAATTTTGTAGACACCTTAAACATGTCATGTTGAGTAGACTACCTATATGGACCCTTTTAAGGCCATATGACCTACCTTGGGCAGCCCTAGGATCCAACAATGGTTTTCACCACTCAAACAAGGAGGATTTTTCCTTTTCATCTAGGACCGTCCTACCAAAGGATGGCCTCTAGAGACCATATTACCCCAATATGGCCTCCAATAAATGTTGTCTCATCTTGATACTATCACACCAAAAGCTAATTCAAGAATCTCACACCATGGTAAAAGCGATTACACTAGCTAGCTAAGCATAACTATATATACAATCAGTTGCATGGAAGATTCAAGAATAAGCAGTTACCTTTCTTGGATCTAACTACTTCTTGGCTTCCCATGCAAGATTGGACTCCTTTTTGGAAGTCTATATAATGGCATCTAGCCTTCAAGTATTTTTAAATAAGAGTTCATTTTTCAAGCAACAAAGTACTGTCAAATTTCAACCATGAAGCTCCTAGTCCTTTTGCATTATTTTCTTCATAGAATGCATACCAATGGATCATTTTGAAGGTTGAATATTGCATCTATGCTCTTTGTGCAATATAACATCCTTTTTTTGGTGTTAAATTCTACCTCGTAAGTCATTCTCCACAAATGCACCAATTTGTTGACCAATCCACAGATCGAACTCGACGTCACCTTGCATCAGCCATAAGAGAATCACTCGCATATTAGTGGCTATATCTCTCAGATATGGTCCATAGGTACAACCATATATTTCAAATATAATCCATAGGTACAATCGTCCTACACAAATATGGCCTCTCGAGCAAATATTTAATTCTTGTTTTCCTCCTTTTGTTAAGTTTTAGTAGCATTTCTAGTTACTATTTAGCATAGATAGATCTCATTTTCATGCATGCATTCATCTTATTTCAATTTCTTTGTTTTTTTCTTGTTATTAATACGGGCCTTATCTGGAAAGGCTCTATAGGTGCTTTTAATGTTCTTTAATCTTCTTGTGTGCAGATCATAGGTATCTATGAAGAAGCAACAATGTAAAGATTCACATATCATCACCCATTGCAATAGTCCCAAAAACCTATCCCAAATCAATTTGTGGATGCAAAAATATCCTGCATAGTACATCCAAATTATTTCATTTGTAATCCATTGTATCAAGATTGGTAGCAATCCCTCAAAGGGGATCTTATTTGTAACCTTCTTGGAAAATAACAAGACATTATTAATAGAAAGGGCATCGTTCGTCATTTTATTTTATTTCATTCTTTATCTTTATGGTTGTATCTTTATTGGCTACATTTTGATATTGTATTTATTTCATGGATGTATGATCTTTTTCAGCATTTTCACAAGATGGAAGCTCTTCTAGATGAGAATGGGTTCTCCTTTGATACAATCCCAAGTATGCATTCCATTCAATGGATTATTTTGCTAATTTTTAAGGAAGGTTTGGTGCAGGATTAAGAGGCTCAAAAAGAAGTTCTTGTTGCCATTCCCTCTATCATATCTAAAGAAAAAAATCAAATCCTATTTATAACCATTGATAGAGAGGAGTTGAAGGAGGTAGTATTTGGAACGAGTAAAAGAAAACTATTAGGTCCAAACAAATTTCCAATCAAGTTTTTCAAACCTTTTGGGACAACTTGGAGGAGGATGTAATGGTTGTCATTGAGGAGTCCAAGGGTAGTAAAAGAATGCTTAAAGCATTAAATTATACATTCATTGCCTTAATTCCAAATGGGTAGAAAGAGATGTATATTTTATATTATAGACCTATTGCTTTATGCAATGTTATGTACAACATAATTAGGAAGGTAAAAAACTCATATGACTAAAATCTCTCCTAGAAAATATTATTTCCTTAGAACAAGGGGTTTTTGTAGAGGGCATGTATATCTTGGATGGTGTGGTTCTAAATCGGGAGGCCATCAACTCAAAGCAAATATCTGTTAATAGAGGAGTGTTCATAAAATTGAATATGTCAAAGGCTTATGATAGTATGGAGTGGAGCTTCTTGTCAAGGATGATGGCAGCCTTCAACTTTTCTTAGGATTGGATAGAGTGGGTCATGAGCTACGTATCTACTTTGACATACTTATTGTTAATTAATGGTTTTCCCTCACAATCATTTGGAGCCTCAAGAGGCCTTCATTAAGGATATCCTTATTCCCCATGTCTTTTTCTCATATTTATTGAAGTCTTGGGTAGACTTAACTTGAGTATAAGACACAAGGGTTTGCTCATAGGTATCAATGTGGGTGAGGAGGTTTTGACTCACATATAGTTTGTGGATGATACAGGCTTTATGGGAGTGGCCAACCTTAAGGAAGAAAGAATTATCAAAGATAATATTAATGTTTATCTTAGGACTACAAATCGAGTCACCAATGATAGGAAATCTAAAGTGGTCTTCTTCAATCTTGATTGAAGGCTTCAAGACAAAATTCTAGAGATCTTGGGATTCATGAGGACTTCTCTCCCAATGGTCTATTTGGGGGTCCCTCTGCATTTTAAAAAACTAAAGATATCTATTTGGAGGAATATTTTGGACCATATCAAATAAATAATTAACCATTGGTCTCACAAATGGTTAACCTTTGGGGGTAGATTAACTTTTTTATAGTTAGTCATTTAGGCCATGTCAATCTATAAATTTTCTATCATTGCTACCCCACATACCATATGGAAAGAGTTGGATAAAATGGCCCAAAAAAATAATTCGAAGGAGTAAAAGGAGAAATGAAATGGATGTTAGTAGGTTGGGTGAATGTAAGCCAACCCAAGACAAAATGAGGCTTGGGGCTGAGGAGATTAGAGCTAAATAATAAAGTGTTGGCTACAATTGAAGGTGGATCTCCCAACTAACTTCTTTATTCAACATAGTTTTAACTAGTATATATTTGAGATAGGTGAACTCAAATGATGTGAGTCATTTTTCTTTGGATGGTAATGGGTCCATAATGTAGCAGACATTAAATCTAGGATCTTAGGTAGTGAAATATGGATTATTTTGGAAAGTGGGAAGAGGGGAGAAGGTATTATTTTGAATAGATTCATGGTATCAATACCTGCCTATCATTATTGAATTCCCAAAACCGCAACCAATAAAAACAACCATGGAAAGCAAGGTTTGGATAAATATTAAAAGTTATTTCAACACCATCCATTTTAATAACTTAAGAAGTTGGATGAGTGGCCAATTCCAATACCTTCAAAATTGGTACCCATCATGACTAAAATCTTAGCAAAAATAATTTCTCACAAGCAGGGATGAGGAGGATGAATTACCTTGGGGCTATGGGAGCCTTGGTGCCTACACGATGAAGGATGGATATGAAAATATACTTCTAGAACCTCCTCCTCATGCATATAGGTTGAGGATTGGAGAAATATTTGGTCGTCCAAGGGTTGGCCAAAATTAAACTTATTTTCTTGATAATTCATGCATAATAAAATTATTACCTTTGATAAAATGAGATAATCTAGGGGAATCATTGATCCATCTCAGTGTGTTTTATGCTACAAAAGTTAGGAAACATCTAACCACCTAATATTTGGGTCCCCATTCATGTGCCAAACCTTGGATAGATGGTTTTTAGCTTATAAATTTTGAATCAACGATGATCTAAACCAGATTAATATTTGGTAAATATGGAAAAATATAAGATTTAAATATGAAGCTCTTCGTATCAGGTGGAAGATTTGATTAAACTTTATTTTGTGGTAATTGTGTTTGGAAAGAAATGAAATTTTTAGAGAAAATTTTTCATCCTTGGATGGCATTGATAGGTCATTTGGAGCATAGTCACGAAAATTGTGGCAATGTATACTAAAGAGGAAACTCAGGCTGATATAGGGATGACAGAGAAGGAAGCTAAAGTGTAAGAGGGAAAGGATAGAACTAGTTGGTAACACCCCTGAAAGGTTGGATTAGAATTAATATTGATTGACCTACAAAAACCAATCTAGGTAGAGTTGGAAATGGAGTGGTCTATCGGAATAATGTTGGGATAGTGCTTTATTGGGAACTGTAGGTCTTGGGAAAACCATGATCAACGAAGTAGAAGTCTTAGCTATAAACTTTGCTTCTATTTGGGCAGTAAGACAAGGTTATAGGAGGATAATAATAGAATTAGATTCTCAAATATTAGTAGGAGCTTTGGATTGCATGAGGAACTTTGCTTTGCATACATGGAGGTTGAGGATTCTTGTCACCCAAATTAAGGAGTTGTGGAGGGATTTTGATGATGTGATCCTGATTTATGTGGGTAGAGCTTTGAATACAATCATAAAATTTCTAGTGAATATGAGTACCAAGAAGGGGGTAGGGGTTCAGTGGTATAGTGGCATGGCTACTAAGGATAAGAGGATTGGAAAGGTTGGTAAGTAAATCTAGTGTTTGGCTAATTTGAACAACCAGACATATGGTTTAATAGATTTGGTTCTAATACAAATCTCTTTTTAGTGTTGTAACCAAAAGTGGTTAGTTCTTAAGATCTTGGGCTTTAGATTTATAGAAGTTATTTGAAAAGTTAGTAGAAGTCCCATCCTAACTTATAAATTATCTTGTTCTAATATAATATATATATAATTCTCTCAATCCCGTAAGCCATGCTTAAGTACTAAACTTACAATATTTTTTTAAATAAATTTTATAAGACAGAGTATCACTACAATTATTAAACATTATTCAATTGTTTAATGTTCAACATTTTATAGTTTGTTTAAAGAGGAATTTGCAACTATACCATGACCCAATAAATCATGATCTATAGAGAGTATATGCATTAAGATGAGAAAGAACTCTAAATTTCGTGTGTTTAATTTCAGTGTACTAGTGTGTGCATTTTTTCCTACCTACATACAATGAATATATATATATATATATATATTAAAGGAATGCAAAGTATAATTGAGGATATTTTTTTTGGAACGGTTATTTATTTTATATTCAAAGTTAGGTATCTTTGATGAGAATCCAACAACGTAGTGTTTTGACAAAGAGCAATTATTTTTATATTAATTAGATCTGTTTTTATAAAAGTTTACTATAGTTTGCAAACTTTGTTTATTTAGATTTATTATTATTTAATAACTTACCATGAAATCTTAAATTCATTTTACATATAATAACACCTTTTATGAGAGGTAGATGAACATTATGGTTCTTGGATATCATTTTTTTAATGTGGAAAAATTAACTAGATAAAAATAAATATTATAGTTTTTGGATGTTGTTTTATTTTAATATTGGAAAATCAATATTTCAATGAAAAATATTGGAAAATTAATATTTTATGCTTTAATTTAATAAAGGATAGTTTTTGGGTTGTAGGGGACTTCCCTGGGAAGTCCTTTTCCACTTCCTTGCAGCCCATCCCTGGTCCTATTCCAAGTTCCTGGTCCTGTTCCAGGTTCCTGGTCCTGTCCCAATTTTCCTAGCACTTCCTTAACCCTTCCTCCTTGGCTGGCTAGTGTTGTAGACGATCTCCTTGGGATTAGAGGTCATTTCTCCATTTGTATACCCATTTCCATGCCTTCTTGTGGGGTTCTTTCTGGTGCTTAGTTTTTGGGATGTCCCTGGGATCTTCCTTGATGGAGGGACTGTAAGAGACTTCCCTGGGAAGTCCTGTTCCACTTCCTTGCTTCCCCTTGGACCTGTCCCAGTTCCCTAGCACTTCCTTGGTCCTTCCTTCTTGGTTGGATGGTGTTGCAAACTATCTCCTTGTGGTGGATAGTCATTTTTCCTCTTGTCTCCCTCAATTCATACCCTTTTAAAGGTTCCTTTCATGTGTTCTTGGTCTGGAACCTCCCCTGGTATTTTTATGTTGCTTTAGGGATCCTTTTCCTTGGAGTTCTCAGCTCTATCCTAGGTTTTTTGCTTTTTGTAGGGTTATTTTTGGAGTTGTGGTTTAGAGGTTTTGTTGGTGCGGTGCTTTACGGCTTGGGGTTTGGCTTCATGAGCAGATCTTCACAATATCTTAATGGCTTGGGATTGGCCACATGTTTATTCCTATGGTGTTTATCTTTGGGTTTTTGTATGTGGGCTTCATGGTGGGCTTGTAATATTTTTCATGGCTCAGGATGGGCCTTTGTTCTTCTTGCTACTGTGATCCCACTAGATTTCCTTTCTGGTTTCCTAAAGTTGGTTTTCGGTGGTGTTGGTCCTTGGGAATTTTTGTTGTCTTGTTGTGGCTTCATGAGTAGTTCTTCATAGTATTTTAATGGCTTGGATTACCATGTGATCATTCATGTGGTGTTACTCTTTGGGCTTCTAGATGTGGGCTTTGTGGTGGACTTTCAGCATTCTTCATGGCTTGAGAAGGGGCCTCTATTTTACATGCTACTATGATCCCACTGGACTTCATTTTTGGTTCCTTGAAGTTATTTGCTAATAGTTTTAGGGGTTTCCTTGGGGTTCTTGCTGTAATTTATGGTCTGGTGCTCAACATTTGTAGCTCGTTTACCTATGGCTCCTTCTATTGGGGCCCCCTAGGATTTTTTTACCTATTTTCTATGGCTTACGGACCTGCACTGCTACTTCCTTTGATGTTGTTTTTGAATAGTTTTTCCCTACATTTTTGGTGGTTTTTAGATCCCTTCCTATTATTCAGGGGTTTTTGGTCTTGTTTCCCTGGTTTTTCGGTGTTCTCTACCCAGATTCTAGTTTTTCCCCTATGCGGAATTTTGCTTTTCAATTTTTGTATGGTTTCTTTTTTCTTGCCTAATGTGTTGTTCAATTTTGTAACTAGGCAGGAATGTTCCAATGTTAATTTTATTGCTTTTTCTTTTTCTTGTTGGGTAGGCTTTTCAACTTGTAGCTAGGAAGGAATTTATTTTTTCCTGTCCCAGGCGTGATTTTTTTGCATCCTTCTTAAAGGTTGTCCTTAAGGTTGTCCTTAAGGATTTCCTTAAGTCTATCCTGAAGGCTTTCCTTTAGCCTATCATTAAGTCCATCCTTGGGCTTTCATGTGGTCTTTCTTGTGGCCTTGCTTAAATTTTGGTGACTTGTTGTAATCAGGTTTTGGATCCCTTGATAAAAACCACTTTAATTTAAAGGAAAAAAAATAAAGGATAGTTTATTTTGTTGGGGAAAAGGGGTTGTACTGAGATATTTCATCCTTGACAAATCATAACTTTCTCCTTTAGAGCTTGAGAGTTTACAAATAAATTCAATTCTCATCTCAATTGATTTGTTATAGCTAGATACCTACATCTTTTTCATAAAAAGTCTGAAATCTTGATTTTTCACTTTTTGGATTTTCTTCAATTTTTTTGCAAATACAAATTTTCCAAAATTCAGCATTCTTCTTCTTGAAATTTTCCTACAACAACCTTTACAATACCAAAACTCCACCTATACTATCTACGCATTGCATCTTAGTAGAGTAATATTTCCAAAACTTTGTGCTATCATAGTCTTCTTAAAAAATCCTAAACAATTAGATTGCTTCCTAAAGCATAAGTGCAACAACAATAACTATAATAAATCGTTTATATGAAAACACATTAATTTTATAAAATTCAAAAAATATTATCAATGGAACACATTAAATTAAATCACTATTTGATTCAATTTGTCAACATTTTCTTGTCAAATTTATTTAAACTTACTACTTCTAACCATGGAAAAGAGAATTTAACTTCACGATCCTCTATTAAAATCCCTCTATTGGTTAGCCTATCTGCATATTTGTTCTCTTCCCTTAATGTATGTGTAAACCTGATTTTTTAAACTTTGTAGAAAGGTCTTGTATTTCCATAGTGATCTCTTGTATGTTCCATGAAGCCTTTCCTTTCCTCAAAATTGCATTTATTACTATTAGTGAATCACCTTCCATCCATACTCTATTCCATTTCATTTGTCTATATTTTTTTACCCTTCCAAAGTTGTCCAAGATTTGACTTTATTATTTGTCTTAAATCCAATATTGAAAGTATAATGTGATAAAATTGTACCCCTATTATTTCTAATTATTCCTCCTACTCCTGCTAGTCCTGGATTTCCTTTAGATGCTCTATCAAAATTCAATTTGACCAACTCTACTTCTATTGGTTTCCATTTTATTTCTTTGTCATCCTTTTGTTTCTCATGTACCCAACATCATAATTCCATTTGATGAAATGGATCCATATATCAAGGCTCTCTTCTTTAATAGTAGGGGTTATGTGAGTTTATAAGGTTGGTGTAGACTCCTGTGTGGCTAAACAAATCTTCCTTTATATTACCTCTAAACTACTTTTCTTTCCTTTAAATATTTTTTTTTTCTTTCTAGCTATACAATTCAGAGTATTATATCTTTCGATGTATCCTATATTGTCTATAATACCCCTTTTTTAAAAGTGTTTTGTCATTGATTTAATCATTCTTCAATTTTATCATTCATCACCATGCATTGACCAAACATATTAAAAATCCATTTCCATAGTTCCTAGACCATTGAACAATGTTCCAAGAAATGGATTATACTCTCCTCCTTTTTACATAGAACAAATTATGAGGGACATGGAAACCCCTTTTCATTAGCTCATCCTAGGATAAAATTTTCCTATGACCTACTAGCCAAAACATTTTAGCTTTTGAAATGATCTGGCTATCCCAAATATCTCTCCATATTCTTGTAGTATTCCTATTTTTTTGGTGCTTTACATTATATCTGATTTTTATTATGTATTCTCCTAATCTATTCAACTCTCAAATCAGCTTATCCTTGGCTCCCCTTAGAATAATTATTGTTGCTATATTTCTTCTCAATTACCTCCTAGCAATAATATCTAGTATACTTATAAAAAAATCTTCTTTACATTTGCATTTTCCTTCCTAATCCTTGTACATAATATTTAAAAATCTATCACCATGTTTGTCTTGAAGTAATCTTATCCATGGTTTCAAAATTGGATCTAGGTTCAATAGTTTTTTATCATACCAAGTATCCATCCAAATAGATATATTCTCTAGTTTCCACCACCCAATTTAGACCTTTAATCATTATATCAATTGATTTTTAAACCTTCCATAGTGCAAAACCATCTAGTAATGAGAATGCAATAAAGATTAATATTGGATCATTAGGCTCAATGTACTTAGAATAATTTTGTTAACTTTTGATGAGTATATGATATAGGAAATGTAACCACAAAATGCAAGATAAGCAAGCTATAATATCTATATGATAATAGCACTATAATATATAGGAAAATAATTATAGAAACTTTTGCAATAACTTAGAAATATTTCATTAATGAAATCTCACAAAATAGTACAATGCAGTATAATGGAGGATATGAACACTCCATAAACTGATATGAAAGGACTACATTTTACCACACTACTAATCTATACTAACCACACTCTATATTTGCTCTTCTCACTTTTCACTCACTATAAGGTCTTTATATAGGAAGATAGGTTCCTTGGACCTCACTCTACCTTTGACTCTATCCTATGACTTATGTACATGTGGACTACATGCACATTTATATAATTGCATATTCTCACACCTGTGCATTTATTACATGTTGAAGTAACTACATAACTTTACTCTAAGATAAATCCCTACTCTAGTAATGTACCAAAGGTGGTACATTGATATGTACCCAATAATGTAATATATTCTCTAACACCCTTTGTATTAAATTATTTGGGTATTGAATATTTTAGTCTTCAATATGAATCTTCAATCTGGTTTTGGAGTTTGTGTTCTCCTTCTCTGCTTTCTATATCATGTTCAAGCAAGTAGTTAGTATCTTCATAAAATGCTATCTTTGTTGTGAGAGCTTTAACTTCATGTTCATCAATTGGTTCTTCTAGTTCTTTAATTTCTTGAATCCTTTGAGCTAGATGTCCTTTCTGATTCTCTTCTCAATATTCCAATTGAGGGTAATTGTATGGTCACTAAAACTATTGTTGACAAGGATAATTTTGAGCCTGATATTGCCTTGGTTGGAATTCCCTATTTGTTTGGCTTCCATAATTTATCTGATTTCTCTAATTTTGGTTTATGGGATTGAATCTACAATAATTAGTGCTATGACCTTTTCTCCTGCATACATGACAATATTTGTTATTCCATGGTCTTTGTCCTTTTGAGGATGAGGTAACATTTCCTTGTGGAGTATCTTTTGAAACCAATGCATTGTTAGTCATTTCATCCTTCACTATATTTTCCACCTCATATTCTTGAAGAATGTTAACTAGCTCATCAAATGATATATCTTTACTTAGAACTTGTAACAATGTAACTAGATGTTTATAGTTGTTTGGTAAAGCTCTCATGGTTACTTTAACAAGAAATTTATCTTTAAATTCTTATCCTAAGGTTAATAATTTTTCTTTAATATCTGCTACCTTCCTTAGGAATAGTTCTACACTTTCACCACTGTTCATTTTTAGAGAATGTAATTGAATTTGAAGATTTAGGATAGGAGCTTTATTTTTCCCTTCAAATATTTTTTCTAGGGTTTTTCAAGCTTCTGTATATGTTCATGCTAAATTGATGTAAGGTTGTATTTTATTTGTGATGGAAAAATTTATTATCATTAATGCTTTTGCATCATTCTCTTCAAAATTTTGAATCTTTGTATCACCTGAATTAGGTTTAGTAGTTATTCCTTTGACAATTTTCCAAAGCTTCTCAACTATTAAAATTGCTCTCACTTTATTTTTTCATGAGGAGTAATTTGGACCTTTAAGTAGTTGAGATTCTGTAAGGATAAATTTATTTGTTGTCATGATGATCCTTGTTGGCTACCTTATATCTCCCTAGTGGTTTAGAATATGCTATAAGCAAGTAATAGTTCACCTTTTGAGTTGATTTTGTAATATTTTGTAAATAATAATAATCAACTCCTATTTCACCTTATCTCTCCTAATGAACTATGTACTTATCAATTTGAAGTTTTCTATGGTTGGATATATTTTATCCCTTTAGTATGAGTATGAGGCAAGTGTAAGTAAATAATTCTAAGTCCTTTAAGTAAATAATAAACTTCTTTTTATACCCCTTTGAAGAACACAAGCTTATACTGAGAGGGGGTGAACAGTATAAGATAAACTTTTACTTTTCTTTCCCAAACAATATTATCCAATGTTATCAATTGCAATATATTTTCATAGCAGTATTAACCAATATCATCAATAGCAGTAACAAGGCAATGCACAAATCATCACACACATGAGAGACACAGATTTAACATGGTTCACCCAATGTGGGTTACATCCATGGAGAAAATATTTCTTCTAAATTTTCTCAACAAATCTCTTGGGAACTAATTCCCTATTACAATGTTTATGGACCTCTGTCCAAAGGATATCTCAATACCCTATGCTCAATTTCATGGACCTCTATCCATAGGAGAACTCTATCCCCTTAACTTTGGTTCATGGAACTCTATCCATAGGAGAACTCTATCCCCTTGCTGGTCTAGTTTGTGGAACTCTATCCATAGGAGACACCTCTCCCTTGCTCTGATTCATGGAACTCTATCCACAGGAGACACTTCTCCTCTCTACTCTAGTTCATGGAACTCTATCCATAGGATAACTCTATCTCCTTACTGGTTTGGTTCATGGAACTCTATCCACAGGAGACACCTCTCCCTTGCTCTGGTTCGTGGAACTCTATCCATAGGAGACACCTCTCCTCTCTGCTCTAGTCACCTCCAAAGCTGGTACACACCTCTACTTTGACTCTACCCCAAGCCTACTCACGAGGCTTACTCAAGTCTACTCACAAATCAGCTTTCAACTCTACCCCAAATCTGCACACATTACATGCACAAATCTATCTCAACTCTATCCCAAATTTGCACACATTACATGCACCTAATCACACATTAATACAATATGTCTCAACTCTACCTAAATTGCAACATTACATGCACAAATCTATCTCAACTCTACCCCAAATCTGCACACATTACATGCACAAATCTATCTCAACTCTATCCCAAATATGCACACATTACATGCACAAATCTATCTCAACTCTATCCCAAATCTGCACACATTACATGCACAAATCTATCTCAACTCTGTCCCAAATCTTCTCACAAGACTTACTCAAATATGCCTCACTATCTCTGCTCAACTTTGCTCTAACACATGCTCAAAACTGCTCATAACACATACTCAGATCTTGCTCATGACACATGCTTTGATCAAAGTACCTCAAACATATTCTACCCATAATTCTTGTTCAAGAACACATAGAAAATGATATGCAATATAATTTCACAATATGTTCTTTCCAAATATCACTCAAGCCCAATGCACAAATTGCTTCACCAAACTGGTTTCTAACACTTGCTCATTCACATTCAATGTCACTCAAACCAATGCTCAAAAGCTTCACAAATTCATTCAAACAATGAAGCATAATTTGTTTACAAACCCTAGCACATGTGTTTCCAATCTCATTCAATAATGAAGCACAACTTTGTTCGTAAACTCTAGTACAAGTGTTTCCAATTTCTTTCAACAAGGATGCACAATTTGTTTCACAAACCCTAGCACATGTGTTTCCAATCTCATTCAACAATGAAGCACAACTTGTTCACAAACCCTAGCTCAAATATTTCCAACAATGCACATATATAATCCTTATTTCTCCACCTTATGATTTAGAAATATTTTCTCAACCAAACACCTTAAAGAAGGAATGATATCACCATACCTCTTAACTTGCTTTGATGAAGATGTGCCCTCAAAACCTGTCTCAAAATATTCTATCTTTCTTAAGCCACTTTCAAGGGTTAGTTAGCATAACACTTTTTCAATCATCCACATTAAAAACTTCTCTTCAAAAATGTGCACAAAGATATTACTTTACAACTCCTTTTAATTTCTCAAAACAAGGCTTTTTAATCAAAGAACAAAACCCTTCAAACTTTCTTTCACCATGCAGAAATACCCACAATAATTAAAACACAAACACCTTATAACTCCTACTTGTAAAAGCCACAAATGATTTCAATACCACAATGTACCTTCTAAACAACAAAACCCTAAGTGCAAAAACACTTTTAACCTTATTACTCCTTTTATTGCTTACTAAATGATTCTTTAGAAAACACAACAATAATCCCTTAATACTTTCACTTCTACCTTTATAATTTCTAAAATCAACTTATAAGCAACCTTTGTAATTCCAAAAATGTCAACTCACATTAATTCCTCAAGGCAAACCTTATGACTCCCTATCTTTAATTTCAAATTAAAACAAAATTTAATGCCCTTACCACTTCTACCATCGAAGAGAGTCGAACACGAAACCTCACGCAACCCACGCTCTAGCATGAGCTAGAGTGCCAGCTAGGCTGGCCCACCTATTGGATACGAAGGCACTCAAAAAATATTTTATTCCTTTTATCTTCTACCCAAATGAACATCAAAACATTACCATCATGACTCAAACCTGAAACCTCTCTTCTGCTAGTGTCCTGCGTAGAGTCTACCTGCCACCTAGGCTAGCTACCCAGCTGGAACATCTAATGCACTACCTCCTATTTAAACCTCTCTACCCTTGCTTTAAATTTTGTGTACTCTCCTTGCTTCACTCTGCCCTCATGAATGGAATGAACGGTGCTTTCTACCCTCATGAATTGGAATGAATGGTGCTCTTCTTACTTCACTCTACCCTCACGAACTGGAATGAATGACACTCAAATTACTTCTCTCTATCCTCACAAACTAGGATGAACGATGTTCAACTCACTTCACTCTACCTTCATGAACTAGAATGAACTACCCTCGAATTACTTCTCTCTACCCTCATGAACTAGAACGAACGACGTTCAACTCACTTCAACTCGACAACATTGTCTTCTTTCGACGACAATAATTCTCGTAGACATAGGCATTCAATCACTCATCAAAAAAGGCATAGTCACAAATAATTTTACCTCCTTTTTATAATGTTTGCTTTCCATATTAAAGACGTCGGTGCATGATAGACTTGGGCCTTTGAAGACATATAAACGTTCACTTCCTTTTTGGTGCCCTATCAACTTCAAATTCAAAATATAACTTTATAAAACCATTTCCAAAGTCTTCGATGGGAGGTCGATGCTTTTAAAGAATTGTTTCCATTTTATGAAACCACTTTTATATTATAATAATTTAATCTTGTGATTAAATATTATAATATTTATTTCTTGAAACCATTTTCCTTGCTTTTGAGAGATGCCTTGTCTTGAAAACTTGTCCAACCTTAGAATAATATTTTTTGTCTTACCAAGCTCAACCTTTGACGAATACCTTTGACATCAATGACAACCAATACCAACTCAATATTTCCAACAATCTCCCCCTTTGTCATTGATGGCAACCCTTTCTAAAAAATTCCTTTTACTATCACTGGATTCCAAATCTGCTCCCCATTACTGATTTCTCTCCCCTTACTGAAACTCTCCCCCTTTGACATCAATGGCAAAGGGCTCCTTTGGGGCTAAAAATAAGACTCTTAGCTCAGCCCCCTCACCACCTCCTCTCCTTGAGGTGATCAATTTTGGGGTGGGAGTAAATCTACTCCCAACTTACAATGCTCTTCTCTTTTCTCAACCTTCTTTTTCCACACCTTTGTAGTCATACCCTTTTGATCCTTTTGAGTGTCCCTATTCTTGCTTGTCTCTGGAAGTTTTGAAAACTCTGTTCTACACCACTTAGCCTTATGCCCAAAATTATTGCAATTGTAACACCTGATGTTGTAGTTCTTGGAAGGTGCAGATGACTTGAAGTTCCTCTTGGTGAAGCCATAATCATTTCTATCATGAACCCTACAATGTATAGCTTTATGACCAAAGCGATTACATGAGTAGCAATAACCTTGAAAGAAATATCCATCTTCGAATGAGTTGAAGTTCCTCTTAGTGAAGCCATAATCCTTCTTTTCATGAACCCTGCAATGCATAGCTTTGTGACCAAAATGATTACATGAAAAACAATGCCCTTGGAAGAAATATTCATCTTGTCTTGAAAAATCTGGTCTCTTGGTCCTTTCTTTGCCTTCTCTGTGATGATCCCTGTTTCTTGTTTGTGCATTGTTTTCTTTCTCAATGAAGCTTCCACTCTTCAACTTATCAACATAGGTCTTGGGTTCTTCTTCAATCTCTTCCTCTGAAACTTCCTTTTCTTTTGAGCTTGACTCCTCTTTTTGTACCTCTTGACCTTCTTCAAAACCAAGTCCTATTTTGATAAATGAAGATCTTTGTGCATTGATAATGTTATCCAAAGCTTTTGAACTTTTCCCAAACCTGTGCAACTTATCCTTAGAATATTTCACTTCCATCCTTAGAGAAACCACTTCATGTTCTAATCTTTCACATTCTAACTCTTTTACCTCTAACTTTTCAACCATAACTTCTTTAGATCTCCTTGCCTTAACTTTTAAGTTTTTGAGATCTTGTAGAAGCTTTTCCTTTATTTCCTCATCTTCTTGAACTTGAGCCTTCAGTCTTGAGTTCTACTTTCTAACTCTTTTCAACTCTCTGAGAGCAATAATAAGTTCCTCTTCTAGATCAATTGTGGCCTCTTCTTCTTTTTTGAACCTTCCTCTAGGTCTTCAATTATAGGAGCATCTTCTTTTTCTTCTACTTGATCTTCAATAGGAGTGTCCTCTTCCTCTTCTATTGCCAAAAATAGAATCTCTTCTTTTTCACTATCTGAGAAACTTTCATCACTATCACTTGAAGCACTGCTTGCTTCTTCCACATAGAAACTCTTCTTGTGCCTTTGAAAAAACTTCTTTTCATGCTTGCCTTGACCATACCTATTTTTCTTTTCATGCCTAAATTTTCTTTCTTCCTTTTTCTTATAATCTTGTTTCTCTTCACTGCTACTACTTCCAGCTTGTGGATAATTAGATGCATAGTGACCAAAATTACCACAATTAAAATATTTCATAGTCTTCATATCTTTGTGTTTTCTTGAGTCTTTCTTATTTCTTCTCACATAGTTAGCTTCTTCATTACTGCTTGACTCATCACTTGATTTTGGTTCCTTATATTTTGTCTTCTTTGAAACTTTGAATGCTACCTCTCTCTTGGAATTTTGATCTTTTTCTGTCCTCATTTCATAAGTTGTGAGAATTCCATGTAACTCATCCATTGTCAACCTATCGAGATCCTTCATCTCTTCTATTGTTGAAACCTTTGCATCATACCTCATGGGGAGTGACCTTAATACTTTTTGAGCAACACTAGAGTCCTCAATTTCTAATCCAAGTCCTCGCATAGTATTAACAATTTCATCAACACGGAGTAAGTACATAGCAATATCTTCCTCATATTTCATCTTTAATTCCTCAAACCTCCTCCTGTGAGTTTGAATTTTTGCCAACTTAACCTTGCTATCTCCTTCATATGTTTTCTTCAATTTATCCCATATTTCTTTTGCTGATTTGCATTGCATAACTTTCACAAACTTTGATTCATGTAATCCACTTAAGATTCCATTCATAGCCTTGGAATTATTTACATATAATTTCTTGCCATCCTTATCTGTGGGAGGAGTAGTTGTAGGTGTGAACCCATCCTCAATAGATTACCATGTTTCATATCCTTGTGCCATCAAATAAGTCTTCATCCTCATACTCTAGAAAGCATAATTATTCCCATCAAATATTGGAGCCTTATTTGTTGAAGATCCATTATGAGAAGCCATATGTGTTCCTGTAAGATCTTCCTTCAAGTTGTTAGAATTTTTGAAGGAACCCGCTCTGATACCAATTGAAGAACACAAGCTTATACTGAGAGGGAGGGTGAACAGTATAAGATAAACTTTTACTTTTCTTTCCCAAACAATATTATCCAATGTTATCAATTGTAATATATTTTCATAGCAGTATTAACCAATATCATCAATAGTAGTAACAAGGCAATGCACAAATCATCACACACATGAGAGACACAAATTTAACGTGGTTCACCCAATGTGGGTTACGTCCATGGAGAAAATATTTCTTCTAAATTTTCTCAACAAATCTCTTGGGAACCAATTCCCTATTACAATGTTTATGGACCTCTATCCAAAGGAGATCTCAATCCCCTATGCTCAGGTTTGTGGACCTCTATCCATAGGAGAACTCTATCCCCTTAACTCTGGTTCATGGAACTCTATCCATAGGAGAACTCTTCCCCTTGCTGGTCTACCCCGGAGACACCTCTCCCTTGCTCTGATTCGTGGAACTCTATCCATAGGAGACACTTCTCCTCTCTGTTATGGTTTTTGGAACTCTATCCATAGGAGAACTCTATCCCCTTTATGTTCTAGTTCATGGAACTCTATCCATAGGAGACACCTCTCCTTTGCTCTGGTTCATGGAAATCTATCCATAGGAGACACCTCTCATCTCTACTCTGGTTTGTAGAACTTTGTCTATAGGAGAACTCTAAAGAACACAAGCTTATACTGAGAGGGGGGTGAGTAGTATAAGATCAACTTTTACTTTTCTTTCCCAAATAATATTATCCAATGTTATCAATTGCAATATCAATAGTAGTATTAAAGCAATGCATAAATCATCACACACATGAGAGACATAAATTTAACGTGGTTCACCCAATGTGGGTTACGTCCATGGAGAAAATATTTCTTCTAAATTTTCTCAACAAATCTCTTGGGAATCAATTCCCTATTACAATGTTTATGGACCTCTGTCCAAAGGAGACACCAATCCCTATGCTCAATTTCATGGATCTCTATCCATAGGAGAACTTTATCCCCATTGCTCTGGTTTGTGGATCTCTCTCCATAAGAGAACTCTATCCCCTTTGATCTGGTTTGTGGATCTCTCTCCATAGGAGAACTCTATCCCTTTGCTCTAGTTTGTGTATCTCTCTCCATAGGAGAACTTTATCTCCTCTGCTCTGGTTTGTGGATATCTCTCTATAGGATAACTCTATCTCCTCTACTCTAGTTTGTGGATCTCTCTCCATAGGAGAACTCTATCCCCAATACTCTGGTCTACTCCAAATCCTACTCTCAAATCTATCTCAAATCTACACCAAACCTTATCACAAGGCTAGCACAAATCTACCTCAAACCTGCTCTCTATCTCTGCTCAATTCTGCACTAAACCTCATTACAAGGCTAGCACAAATCTTCTCTCTATTACTATCCAAATTTGTTCAAGTATTCTCACAAGACTTGCTCAAATATCTGCTTCAAGTCTTCTCACAAGACTTGCTCAAATCTACCTCAATGTTGCTTCAAGTCTTCTCACAAGACTTGCTCAAATCTACCTTAATTTTGCTTCAAGTTCTGCCTTAATGTTGCTCACAAAACCTACTCAAACATTCCCAAATCTTGCATATAAACAATCCAATATTTACCTCTTGCAAATCCCTTTCAAATCAAATCAAACTAGTGTATAACTTTGCTTCACAAAATTGGTCTCTAACACTTGCCCTTTCACATTCAATGTCACTCACATCAATGCCCAAAATCTTCACAAATTCATTCAAACAATGAAGCACAATTTGTTTCACAAACCCTAACACAAGTGTTTCCAATTTCTTTCAACTAGGATGCACAATTTGTTTCACAAACCCTAGCTCAAATATTTCCAACCATACACACTAATCAACCCTTTTATCTCCACCTTATAATTCTGAAATATTTGTTCAACCAAACACCTTAAAGAAAGAGTGATATAACCATACCTCTTTGATGAAGGAGTTCTCTCAAAACCTATCTCAAAATATTCTGTCTTTCTTATGCCACTTTCAAGGGTTAGTTAGCATAACACTTTTTCAAACCATCCATAAAATATTTCCTCAAAATTTACTCATAAAAATATTTCATATCTTCCTTTTTATTTCCACAAGACAAAGTTTTGACAATAATCAAACCCTCTCAATTTTTCTTTTTATCAAAAATACACACAACAATTTAAACCATAGTCATACCTTATCACTCCTACTTATAAGAGCCACTTGTAATTCTCAATATCACAATCCAATATCCCTAAGTGCATACCATATATTAATTTTACTTTCAAGCACCTTATTGCTCCTTTCTTTCTAAAATTATTTCTACTTTATAAAGTCACAACCAAAATCTGAAATATCATTATGTCCTCAGAATATTTAATTTCAAAGCATCACCCTTATGTCTCCCTAGACAAAGCAATATGCACTTTTTAAAACAAAAATTAAACCTTATGTCTCCCTTGATCAAGCACTAACATACCTCAAACATTAATAAAAAAATTTATGCCCTTACCATGTCTATCGCTACTGCCATCGAGATTCGAACATGAAACCTCATAGAGCCCATGCTCTAGCATGAGCTAGAGTGCTAGCTAGGCTGGCCCACCTACTAGAACCGAATGTGTGCAAAAACTCTTTTATTCCTTCCTTTTCGCCCAAATAAAAATCACAAAAACAAACTACCATGGTGATTCGAACTCGAAACCTGTCCACTGCCAATGCCTTACGTAGGACCCGCCTGCCACCTGGGCTAGCTGCCCTGTTGGAACAAAGTCGTGCGCTCTCCCCTATGATTCGTTGTCCCTGCTTGAAATGCATGTGCTGACTTTCCTTCTCCCTCTTCCCTTG
Source organism: Wollemia nobilis (assembly GCA_028583015.1). NCBI lineage: Eukaryota > Viridiplantae > Streptophyta > Pinopsida > Araucariales > Araucariaceae > Wollemia > Wollemia nobilis. The sequence continues at coordinate 499,375 of JAQPPZ010001748.1, read as the reverse complement.
ATGAATGGCGTTGTCTTCTCCTCACTCTCTGCGCTCAATGAAATGGCTTCGAATAATGCATATGTTTCAACTTTGAAAAATGATTTATTTTCCTCCTTAAATATGCATTCAATTTTTGTCATGGTGTCGGCTCAACCTTTTTATTGCCACCTTTTTAAATTTAAATTCTTGGCGCCTTTGACAATTCAAATTTATTTTATTTTTAATATAATATTTAACCTTGGTGTTAAATATTATTTATTATAGTATTTAACCTTGGTGTTAAATATTATAATATTTTTGCTTGTAGTCCTTTGTCAAATTAATTTCTTTTTGAGACCTTTGTCCAATGCACTTTCAATCCTCTTTTTAATAAGTCCTTTTGGCCTAAATATTATAATATTAAAATAATATTATCTCTTTTAAGCCTTAGTCACTTGCTTTCTTTTGAACCATGGTCTTAAACTTGGGCCTTCAACCTTTTAACCAAACACTTAGAACTTTATCCCAAACCTCTTTGGCTTATAATATTTAAAGTAAATATTATAACCTTTTCTTTTTATCAATTTCCTTGCATTGGGATGAACCTTGCCTTGCATAATTATCCAACTTATAAACCTTATCTTATTGCCATACCAAACTATCTTTGGCATCAATGACAACCAATGACATCAACCTATGACATCAATGACAACACAATATACTCAAAATTTCCAACAATCTCCCCCTTTGTCATTGATGGCAACCCTTTCTAAAAATTCCTTTTCCAACCACTGGATTCCAAATTTGCTCCCCTTGAGAAACTGCTCCCCTAACTGAATGCTCTCCCCCTTACTCAAATATCTCCCCCTTTGACATCAATGGCAAAGGGACTCCTTTGGGGCTAAATATAAGACTCTTAGCTCAGCCCCCTCCCCACCTCCTCTCCTTGAGGTGATTAATTTTGGGGTGGGAGTAATTCTACTCCCAACATACAATGCTCTTTTTATTTTTCAACTTTCTTTTTCGACACCTTTGTAATCATACCCTTTTGATCCTTTTGAGTGTCCCTATTCTTGCTTGACTCTGGAAGTTCTGGAAACTTTGTTCTACACCACTTGGCCTTATGCCCAAGATTATTGCACTTGTAACACCTAATGTTGTAGTTCTTGGAAGGTGTAAATAACTTGAAGTTCCTCTTGGTGAAGCCATAATCATTTCTGTCATGAACCCTATAGTGGATCGCTTTATGACCAAAGTGATTACATGAGTAGCAATACCCTTGAAAGAAATATCCATATTTGAATGAGTTGAAATTCCTCTTAGTGAAGCCATGCTCCTTCTTTCCATGAACCCTGCAATGCATAGCTTTGTGACCAAAATGATTACATGAAAAACAATGCCCTTTGAAGAAATATTCATCTTGTCTTGAAGCCTCTGATCTCTTAGTCCTTTCTTTGCCTTCTCTGTGATGATCCATGTTTCTTGTTTGTGCATTGTTTTCTTTCTTAGTGAAGCTTCCCTTCTTCAACTTATCCGCATAGGTCTTAGTTTCTTTTTCAATCTCTTCCTCTGAAACTTCCTCTTCTTTTGAGCTTGAGCTTGACCCTTCTTCTTTTTTCCCTTGTCCTTCTTCAAAACCAAGTCCTGTTTTGATAGATGAAGATCTTTGTGAATTGATAATTTTATCCAAAGTTTTTGAACTTTTCCCAAACTTGTGCAACTTATCCTTAGAATATTTCACTTCCATCCTTAGAGAAACTACTTCATGTTCTAATATTTCACATTCTAACTCTTTTACCTCTAACTTTTCAACCATGACCTCTTTAAATTTCCTTGCCTTAGCTTTTGAGTTTGTGAGGTCTTGTAGAAGCTTTTCTTTTATTTCCTCATGTTCTTGAACTTGAGCCTTCAGTCTTGAATTCTGCTTTCTAAATTTTTTCAACTCTCTGAGAGCAACAATAAGTTCTTCTTCTAGATCAACTGTGTCTTCTTCTTCTTTTTCTGAATCTTTCTCTTCTTCTTGGTCTTCAAGAGCATCTTCATACTCTTCTACTTTATCTTCAATAGGAGCATTTTCTTCCTCTTCTATTGCCAAAAATAGAATCTCTTCTTCTTCACTATCTGAGAGTCTTTCATCACTATCACTTGAAGCATTGCTTGCCTTGTTAACATAGAAACTCTTCTTGTGCCTTTGAAAGAACTTATTTTCATGCTTGCCTTGACCATACCTATTTTTCTTTTCATGCCTGAATTTTCCTTCTTCCTTTTTCTTATAATCTTGTTTCTCTTCATTGCTACTGCTTCCAGCTTGTGGACAATTAGATGCATAGTGACCAAAATTACCACAATTAAAACATTTCATAGTCTTCATACCTTTGTGTTTTCTTGGATCCTTCTTATTTCTTCTCACATAGTTAGCTTCTTCATTATCACTTGACTCACCACTTGATTTTGGTTTCTTATATTTTGTCTTCTTTGAAGCTTTGAAAGTTACCTCTTTCTTGGAATTGTGATCCTTTTCTATTCTCATCTCATAAGTTGTGAGAATTCCATGTAACTCATCCATAGTCAACTTATCAATATCCTTCATCTCTTCTATAGTTGAAACCTTTGCATCATACCTTATAGGGAGTGATCTTAATACTTTCTGAGCAACACTAGAGTCCTCAATTTTGAATCCAAGTCCACGCATGGTATTAACAACCTCATCAACATGAAGTAAGTATTTAGCAATATCTTCCTCATCTTCCATATTCAACTCTTCAAACATTTTCTTGTGGTTTTGTAGTTTTTCCAACTTGACCTTGTTATCTCCTTCATATGTTTGCTTCAATTTGTCCCATATCTCTTTTGCTGATTTGCATTGCATAACTTTCACAAATTCTGATTCATGTAATCCACTTAAGATTCCATTCATAGCCTTGGCATTATTCACATGTAACTACTTACCATCCTTATCTGTGGGAGGAGTAGTTGTAGGTGTGAACCCATCCTCAATAGATTGCCATGTTTCATATCCTTGTGCCATCAAGTAAGTCTTCATCCTCATACTCCAGAAAGCATAATTGTTCCCATCGAACAATGGAGCCTTATTTGATGAAGATCCATTCTGAGATGCCATTTGTGTTCCTGTAATATCTTCCTTCAAGATGTTAGACTTTTCTAAGGAACCCGCTCTGATACCAATTGAAGAACACAAGCTTATACTGAGAGGGGGGTGAACTAGTATAAGATCAAATTTTACTTTTCTTTGGTATAATCATTTACCACACCACAACATATATACATTTGAACAACTGGAAGACCAATTCTTAGAAAGGTTCTCCCTAAATATTAGAAATAAAACCACATTAACCGACTTGTATAATCTACGACAATTTGAAGAGGAGTTGGTTTATGACTTTGGAAACCATTGGAGGGTAGTAACTACCAAATTTTCATTCATCCTCCTCATGGAATAACTAACACAGATGTTCACAAGGATTTATTGAAAACTTATCTTCTTGTTATTACAATTACAATAATTTAGAACATTCGATGAAGCTCTCTCCCAAGCCCAAGTCATTGAGGAAATAAAGATTCGATAGGGTGAGATAAAACCTAAGAAAAAAGAATTACAAAGCAAAGGCTAAAACAAAGGAAACTATGGCCAAAAAAAATTGGGCAAGTTAACCAGGTGGTTTAGAGTCAACCAACAATGCAGACTCAAAAATATCAAGTCCATCTTCAACAATCACCATCACAATAACAACTACAACAAATAACATATCAAGTAGTTCCACTCCACAACAATTGCAAAATCCAGTGCCAAATGTAGATAACAATTAACATCAAAATTTTGTTTGGTAAAATTGTAACTACACACCATTACCTAAATCATATGCATCCATATTTTAAATGTTGTATGATACATAGACATTTACCTTACCAAAAATTAAACCAAAATATCCAACTAAACATGGCAAGGGATATAAGGAGCATTTGATTTATCCCTTTCATCGATATAAGGGCCACGATATTAACAATTGCTTTACATTTAAGGACATTGTACAAGACCTATTATACCTAGGGGCCATTAATATGGAGAACCCCTTGGCACAACAAAACTAAAATATTAGTATTTATTATACACCACTTCCTCATTGTGAGGAGATACAACAGGCAATGGGGGGATCAACTGCTATAGCTCCCCCTAACCAAGTCAACCATATGCAATAATACCAAGGTTTTTTGGGTGCTATTCATGTAGTAACTTGAGGTCAAAAAAGCACAAATCATCCACAACAACTAAATGAACAATCCCAAGTAGTGCAATCTCCTATAGCACCACCAACAAGTGTGTATCCATAGCTAGACTCTTCTAATGCACCTCAACCCATTCACCTTCCAAGTCATCAACCTCAACCCATTCATATTCCAAGTCATCCACCTCAATCCATTCATAGTCCAATTCCATCAAGACCAATCCTTACACTAAGCAGTCGATTGACAAATAGTCTAAAAATAGATTTAGCCAAAATATCAATTTATGGGTTTATACAGTAATCTTCTCCACATCGCGATGCATTGATAGATATCTTGAAATCCATCGAACTTCAGACTCAAGACTTTAATGCCTTTAAAAATTTCTTTGGGAGTATCCGAACATGCATGTAGCCTTGGCTTCAACAAAATTATCAATTTATGATCTTATAGAATAATCTCCTCCACATCACGAGGAATTGATGGAGATCTTGAAATCCATCAAACTCTAGACTCGACTCTAATTCCTTCAATAATTTTATGGGGATTATTCAAACATGCATGGAGCCTTCGATTATATTTTATGACTTTGAAATTAATTCAATATCATTAGAATCATCGGATACTCCATTGCATATCATGACTCAGGTTGATCATAAGCCTTTTAAATGAGTACTAATTGACACAGGCTCATTAATTAATAGCACAAACACATCAACACTCCACCACCTCAATATTCAATCTACCCACATTACCAAATCCACCTTCATATTGCAAGTATTTAATGATGATATATGCTCTACAGTTGGCACTATTGTTTTACCCATACAAGTGGGAGTCAAGATGTTACATACCATGTTTTATATCCTAGAGGAGACCATGGCCTATAACATACTCCTTAGGTACCCTTGGATTAGGGAGATTAAATGTGTTACCTCAACATTACATTAATGTTTTAAATACGTACATGAGGGATAAATACATTGTATACTAGTAGATACTTAACCATTCAAATATTACAACTCCATTTCCAATCCTTATGAGTCTTCATTTCCATCCATCCATCTATCCTTAACTTTTTCAACCATACCATCCACCACATAGCCCAATATTTCATCCAAAGCACTTATTCTATAATAACTCCCTATAATTGATCCACATCAAGCCTCCACTTCAACACCTCATTACACTATGTCCACATCTCAATATTCATCACAAACAACATTATGTACATGTGATTAGATCCAATCATCACCTCCAACATCCACACAAGGGGGATATCCCTCCACATCATCTAAATCACTCATATCTCATCATCTACACAACCAATTTTACAAGCATCTATCATCATCTCATCCAATATTGAATCTCTAGTAATTCATCGAATTACTCAACCAAATCCCCCTCTGCTTCCTCCAACTAACGTCTCACAAGTTGATCTAATAGATTACAAGATGCCATCTCAACATACATATTTTCTCTCATTTGAGCCATAGGTCAACCCTAAACCCTACACTTGCATATCCAATCCATCCACATCATCACCCATACAAGTTATAGTTCACATTGCTAGTCCTCGCATTGGTGAGTATGTGGTTCAAGATGTTGCAATCACATCACTTAACATTTAGTGCAAATACAATACTCTTGTAGACAATTGCGCTAGCCATAAAATACTATCTTTAATTGATGGTTTCTTAGGATATAAACAAATTTAGATTAATCTTGAAGATAAACACAAAACAACATTCACAACACCTTGGGGGACTCTCTATTACAAGGTAATGCCATTTGGCCTTAAAAACATGGGTGCTACCTATCAACGTTCCATGACATACATATTCTACAATTACATGCATAAAATCATTGAAGACTATGTATATGATCTATTGGCCAAATCTAAAATACGTCAAGAGCACATCGATGTCTTGGAAAAAGTTTTTGATCGACTTCTCGAGCATAATGTAAGATTGAACCCCAAGAAATGTGTCTTCGATGTCACCTCAAGTAAACTCTTAGGGTTCATTGTATCCAAGCATGGTATTGAAGTGGACCCAAAAAAGGTCAAGGGAATTATAGAAATGCCTCCTCCAAAAAACTTGAAATAGTTGTGTAGCTTACAAGGAAATATCCAATCGATTTGTTGCTTCATTGTCCAACTCTCAAACAAATGCAGGTCATTTAATCACTTGCTACAAAAGGAAGTGACATTTTCATGGATAAAAGAATGTCAAAAAGCTTTTGATGATATCAAGCAATACTTGGCTTCTCCACCAGTCTTAACTCCACCTCACCCGGGGGTCCCATTTCACCTTTATGTTTCAGCAATGTATTTTGCATTAGGGACAATGCTTGCACAGAATAATGAAAATAATTGAGAGCAAGAAATCTATTACATTAGTTGAACATTAGTAAGCTGTGAAATTAGATATACTTATGTGGAAAAATTATGCCTAGCAATGGATTTTTCCAGTAATAAACTCGAACATTAAATTCTAAGTAACATCACATATGTCATAGATCAAGAAAACCCTCTATGTTATATGATGACTTGCACATACAACAATACCTATACCAAAAAATGGATAATGCTTCTAACATAATTTAAGCTTGAATTCATAATCTAGAAACCCATTAAAGGTAAAATAATTGCCAATTAGCTTGTGAAATATTTGCTTCCTAATGATCAACCTGAAAGTCGAATGCGGAGTGACGGCGTGCCAGATTATGATGCAAACAAAATTGATATAAAAATGCTAAGTCCTACGAATGCGAGAAAGCAATGCATGAAGGAAATGACGCATAAACGAGATGTTAGAAAACAAAGAAAAGTGGGGCCTCTTTTATTAATGTTTCTTTCAATCTGGTTACAATACGTCCCCCCTCTCTAGGGCTCAGAACGTTTGATACAGTTCGTTACATCAACGGATGGTACGCTTCCAGTGTCTTTCGCGTGCCCACATTCGAAATGGGCGGGCCAAAGGTTGTCGCCGCTTGTGTCCATGTGTTCATCATTCCTTGCTGCCCCTCCGGTGTTCCTGGCGGTGAGATCCTATGCACAGAGAAATAGCAAATAGTTAATAGCATATGCGGATAGAGGGAAAACATGCAATCCCCAGGGCCTCCGGCTAGTGAATACATAAAATAGCAAAACGATGGTCAAAACATGTCATAATGAATTCAAAATTTGACAGAAGCATAGAGACATCATCAGGGACACATTGCAAAAAGAATAGTCAGGAAATCATGCATGGATTTCTAATCGCTCCGGGGTGGGACGATTAGGACTGTCACAAAACATGCAAAAGCGACCTTGCAAATGTCCTGTCCAGAGGCCTCCAAAATTCTTGCAAACTTGGGGTTAGACAAAAAGGGGCATTTTGGGATGACCCAGAAGGTCAGATTTGGCAGATTCTTCCCAGATTGTCCTGTATCCGAAGGCGCTCCCTGTAGGTTAGTAAACGCATAAAATGATAAAAACAAGGTCAAAACAAGTCAGAATGCAATGAAACTTGAACAACAACATAAGTAAATCAAATACAACATAATGCAAAAATAATAGTGAAGAAATCATTCATGGATTTCTAATCACTCCGGGGTGGGACGATTAGGACTACAATAGTTTGGGGGGCACCCGAGGGCAGGACGCCCACCGTTTGGGGCCTGGTTTTGACACCAATCCAAGTGGGATGGGTCCAAAACCTCCTAGGGGGTTGTGTCAACGAATTTGGTGTGGGATTGTGGCCGATTGCTTGGGTTTTGGGTCGGGATTGCGTTCTTAGTGTTCACCCGATAACCTCTCTTCCAAAAGAGAAATTAGGGATGTAAGAAGCACAAAAGGGAATGTGGGTATAATTTGGCAGCACTCCGTTGCTCCAAATGCTCCAGCTCTCTTCCTTTTTTGGGGTGAGGAGGCTCACCATTTTATAGACCTGAGGGTCTCCTTTGAATGCGCATGCGAGGGCACCACTTGGCTTGTCATGCCTTTTTGGGGGAGAGAAGATTCCTCCCTGATTTAGGGCCTCCTTGCATGAGGCCTCCATGATCAGGGCATGCTTGACTGAAGTCCCTCTCTCTGATTTGAAACCGTTCCTCGCAATTGCATGCCCTGAAGGTGCAGTTGAGTGGCGGATCTGGGATGCCATTTGTCAAGGTTTGACTTTTTTCTAGTCAAACCTGCTATTCGTCCCACCCTGGGACGATTGCTGCTAATCATCCCGGGTGGGGCGAATAGGATTCTAATCGTCCCAGGGTGGGACGAATAGGGAGCAAAGTGCTTAAAAGGTGCCAAATTGACCTCTGACCTTCCAAAACTGATTTGGGAGTGGTTAGGACCACTGTTTAACCTCTGGAGGCTGCCCTAGGGGGTATGTATGCCAATTCGGTCAGTGCTTGTAGTCACATAATCGGATTGGTGTTGTTTTGGTGTCTATAGATGCCCCTTTTTGGGATGCGCTGTGTGTGGCACAATGCTGAGCAAAAATAGATGACCAAAGCACTTAATGATTAGGGTTTCTCAGTAACCTAACCAAATTTTGATGCCCCAAGTATGGAAAGGGCACGCATTCTTGAATCCTTGCTTCTGACGAGCTAAGGAGCTTAACTCAAGTGTAACCTTTTTCGGTGAGGTGTACTTGATCTTGGACATTGTTCAATCATGAATAGGCAAAGGGCACAACCTTTTGTCTGAGGAACCTTGTCTTCATGCTTCTAGAATGCCAAGTGTTTGTTTAGCTTGTGATTATTGCTTGTTTGCTGCCCCAAGCAGGAGCGTGATTGTCTTTGTCAATGATTCTTTGAATGCATGCCATTTCCTTGATTGGGTGTGTATTTGTTGATTGGTGACTAAGTGTGACTACCCCCTCAAGCGACGAATCGATGAGGGAATGACCAAAAATGAGAAAAGCGATGAGTCGCTTGACCCAAGATGACATTTGTAAGGGTGCCTTCAGTTGTTTTCTTTGAACGCTTATGCAGTTTTCCAACAATCGGACCTATTTTTGGTGGGTTTTGACCCTTTTTGTGATGCCTATTGGGGTAGAAATTATCAAAAATCCTCCTTCCCGTGGAGTGGTCCGGCTATGGTAGCCTTCTTAGGGAGTAGGATAGTGATTATTTGTGACCCCGACGTTGGTTTTTCATGCCATGAATGTCAGGTGCAAAGGCACCTTTGTTCGACAGATTTATTGTTGTTTTTGGTGCATTTTTTGGATGCAAATTTTTGTTGCTTTATTTCTTGCTCTGTAATCGTCCCAGGGTGGGACGAATACCAATTTGGTAATCGTCCCAGGGTGGAACGATTACAGGCCTAATAGCCTATATAAGGACCAAAACTAGGTTTTGGGCTCATTTGCAACTTTTTTTCTTGGTGATTTGGAGCAGTGAGGAGGAGGAGTGTGAGGTTGTGTAGCGGAGCGCTCAAAATTTCATGGACATCATGAGTGCGAGAACCAGATCTTCGAGTGGAGGAGCCGAGGCAAGACCGGTATGATGTTCCTTCCTTCTGCTTGTTATTTGTTTGTTTTTATATGAATTTTAAAACTCATATAAAATGCTTGTTATTTTGTTTGTTGTTTTTGCCATATTAAGGTTGAAACCCTAATATAATTTTTTGTTTTATTTTGTTTTTGTTCACATTAAGGTTGAAAACCCTAGTATGAGTTTGTTTTTGTTTTTTTTGTTCACATTAAGGTTGAAACCCTAGTATGATTTTTTTTATTGTATTTTTTTGTTCACATTAAGGTTGAAACCCTAGATGATTTTTTGTTTTATTTTTGTTTTTGTTTACATTAAGGTTGAAACCCTAGTATGATTTTTTTGTTTTATTGTGTTTTTAGGTTGTGAAGAGTCGGTACCGCTAACTGTTTTCTCTGATGCTCGGGATGCCTTGACAGTTGTGGATTGGGAGTGGCTTGATGCCCTTGGGCTCAAGCAGGTGACGCGTTTGGAGCCTGTGGTGGGGGATCAAGCATATTTGATTGCCCTGATCAATTTGTGGGATCCTTGCACCAACACCTTTCATCTCCCAATAGGGGAGATGATGGTTACTTTGGAGGACGTGTATCAGATTCTATGGATTTTGATAGATGGGCTGCCTATCCGGATGACCCATCGTGACCAAAGAATAGTAATACTGACACAGTGTTTTGGTTTGGTGGTGGAGAGGGGGGTGGAGAGGGTTGAGGCTGACTGCCATATAGGCGGTATTCTAGTGCGGTGGTGGCTGGAGAAGGGCGTATTAGGGGTGAGGCATGCTTTACTCATGGCCCTCATTTCCAATATGTTGCTTCCTGACTCCTCAGGTGCGAGGTTCCCTTGGAACCTATTTGAGTTGGTGTTCACATTGGTGGAGTGTCCTACATCAGCTCCACTTATTATGAGATGGGGTCAGACATTGTTGGCATAGTTGTATGATGAGCTGTACGAGGTCCACTATCGGAGGCAGAAGGGGATCGGGTGCAGCTATCTCTTGCAGTGTTGGGGGTGGCAGCACATAGCTGTGGAGCGGCAGGGTTTGCCTTGGACCACCCGAGGTGAGATGGTGGATCGAGAGATTGGATATGCCACTTTATGGCGAGGTCAGAGGAGCATGGACAGAGTCGATGGTGGGCAGGTGACGTAGGTCACTATACGATGCCTTCTCTCGTCTAGTGCCAGGGTAGGTGTTCTAGGGGCCGTATCGGGACTGTCTAGCCTGGCCTGAGGCTGGAGAGTGGCTTCGATGTGTGCATAGGGGTAGATGGTTGATTGGGCGACATGGGATAGAGGAGTACTTCCCGTATGTCCGGGTGACGCGGTAGTTTGGGGTGCGCCAGGGATTGCTTGGTGATCCCTTGATCTATCGACTGTGGGATGAGAGGACTCTAGTCTGGCCGATCATTGAGCCATTGGGTGAGGGGTCTGATGTAGTTATTGATGTACCCAATGTGGACGATGTCGGGGTAACTATAGAGTATGACCGATGGTGGACTATGCGGCGATGGCGGGGTGAGGGGCCTCTAGGAGGCACGGATACGAGAAGGAGGTGGGGATGCAGAGGCATCGAGGGAGGGTTGGGGGCTCCGCTTGATGATGCAGACATGGTGGAGGTTGATGACTTCACTGGCGATGGAGATGATGTGGGGGTTCTAGAGCAATCGGATGTACAGGATGTCCTAGAGCAGTGGGTGCTAGAGCAGCAGGCCATCTCGGAGGTGCCCATGCCTCAGGCTATCTCAGGGGATGTGGAGGCTGGGTTTCATGCTGAGATAGCATGATTGGAGGGTCTCTTATGGAGATGGGAGGAGGAGCATAGAGATGTTTTGTAGGAGAGGGATCTCCTACGGGCTCAGTTGGCATAGCGGGATAATGCATTGGTTGTGTATCATCGATGAGATGTGGAGTGGGGTCGGTATCGGGTAGAGTTAGAGATAGAGGTTGTCCACCTCGGTGGACAGTTACTTGAGCTCGATGGAGGTGGGTCATCGCGCTACAGAGAGGCAGTGAGAGAGCAGTCTGCATCCTCTCATCGCGGCGGCTGGATGAGGGTAGCGTTGGTGGGCAGGGTGCGCGGGCTGCAGCAACCGCCCTGAGAGGTCCCATAGGACCCATACTACTGGGGGTAGTTCCAGTCGCACCGATCCTACGTGATCATGGTGGCCGACTCCCTAGGCTTTGGGGATTTTGAGTTTTTGGTTTTTTTGTGAGGTCAGAGGACCTTCTTATTGTAGCCTGAGGGCATTTTGACTTGATATATATACATGACTCATTTTTTGGTTTGATTATATACTTGTCATGGTTTATTGTTTTTTATGCACATTTATTTATGTTGATGTATGCATATGCTATTATGACTATGGATGATGTTAGCTATATGATATAGATGTATGCATATGGAATGGATGGAATGATTTGTTGGTATACAGGCGGTGGCACCATAGACTGTACAGGATTTACTGGCTTTCTGTACTATGTGATTGCTTTATGAAATAACTTTGCATTTGTAATTTTTGTTTTGTATTTTTTGATGGTGATGTAAGTAATGAAATGTACCACAATTGTTTTAGAATGTAGTTAAGGTTTTTTGAGACTCAGATGCTTTAACTAACTAGTCAAGACTGTACATTTATCTTACAAGACTTTCGAACAAGGTACGAATCAGACTTGAGTTTGACCAAGTTATTTCACATCCCTATGTGTGCGATTGAATTCGTTTATGTGGTATTCGTCAGGATACCGCCAGTGCTAGATAGGCTGTCAACCAAACCTGTATTGAGGATCACCTAATTAGCTCCACTAACTCCTTTGTTGTACTTAGTAAGATTAATCTACGGCGCAATCTAGGATACCATAAGCTAGCTCATCCACATGCAAACATTGATCTATACATAATTTAATGTGACAGATATATCGTCATGCGGGAGGTTTGCCACCAGTGCCAGCAGGCTATCCACCAAACCGGGATTGAGGATCACCTCATGACCTTTCGAATGTTGAGAGTTCCAGGGATTCAAGTTCGACTCCCTTCTTTTCTTCAATTTTATTGGGATACTTGCTCTCATATATAGTGATAAAAATCACTGTTTATTTTTCTTTTGTTTTTGAGCAAGGGATTTGAATTTTGAGTGATGGGGATCACTATTTCTTGTGCTTTTTGATGTGTGCACTTTGAGGGTTTTGATGTCAAACTTTGGAGTTTGTACTTTGACTTTTGCAATTTTTTGATGTTTGCAACCTTTTGAGAATTTGGGATTTCTTATAGTGGTAAAAACCACTGTTTATTTTGGGGAATTGGGTAGGGAAGATGCTTGTCCTTTTGCCAACTCTCAGCATTCTTGGGGTCATTCGCACAGGGGGATGAGCAAGATAACCATTTCGCTGTATGGTATCCTAGACCACTTTGCAGGTTTCATCTTTCGTTCACACAACTTGGGAATTTTTATGTGTTTTAAGCTTGTGTTGGGATGCTATGTAACAAGGCGTGATCCAAGTAAAACTCTACCTTGTAAAAATCGGTCTGACTTTGTACAACATTTGGCTAGAAATCTAAAGACAGCTGAATGACGAAAACCCTAAAGACATTAAAAGACAACTGACTATGATATGGCAAAAATGTGAATGGCGTTATTCTTGTTGGATCATTTACAAAATGGATAAATGTGGAAAATGATGGAATTGTCGAGTAATTATAGTCTATGGTGCGTTTGACATGTATGACCAACAAATATGCAATGTATGTATGCGATGCCTAATGCAGTTCTTTTTGTGTTTTGATTTTTAAGATTATGCATGAAAGTGAGATGCAATTTTTTTTGTTATTTTTGATTATCTATTGTTTTTTTTGAATATTCATTTTTGACCAAGCGATTGTGGGAACCCTTGGAGCTTTTGGTTTGACCAAAGGGATTATGGATACCTTTGGGGCATTTTTAGGTTGACCAAGTGATTGTGGGAATCCTTGGAGCTTTTGGTTTGACCAAAGGGATTATAGGATACCTTTGGGGAGGATTGCGTGAACCTTTGGAGTTTTGGTTTGACCAAAGGGATTATGGATACCTTTGGGGCAGTTTTAGGTTGACCAAGATACCCCCGGTGAGGAACCCTTGGAGCTTTTGGTTTGACCAAAGGGATTATGGATACCTTTGGGGCATTTTAGGTTGACCAAGTGATTGTGGGAATCCTTGGAGCTTTTGGTTTGACCAAAGGGATTATTGATACCTTTGGGGATTTTTAGGTTGACCAAGCGATTGGGGGAATCCTTGGAGCTTTTGGTTTGACCAAAGGGATTATGGATACCTTTGGGGAGTTTTAGGTTGACCAAGTGATTATGGGAATCCTTGGAGCTTTTGGGGTGGGCTATGGCTCTCTAAATGTTGAATGGCCTCAAATGACTGATGTTCAAGGGTTCTAGTTCCTTGATTCCTTCAAGAGAGGCGAGCCGGTATGTTCCAGGTCCTATTTTATTATCGATTACATAAGGACCTAACCAATTTGCCATGAACTTGTCCCTTAAATGGGGTGGCAAGTTAGAATTTTGTTGGTTCTCTTTTAAGACCAGGTCACCAACCTGAAAGTCCCTCAGGTGAACTTTCATGTTGTATGCTTTCTTAAGTCGCTCTTGATAGATACGTAAATGCTCGAGAGCATTGACGCGTCGTTCATCGAGTAACGTAAGCTGGTCTAACCGGGCCTGCCGTGCAGTGTCATCATCGATGAACTCTTGCATTGATATGCATAGGGAGGGTATTTCCAACTCGAGAGGCATGACTGCCTCGGAGCCATACACTAGCGAAAATGGAGTTGCCCCAGTGGGCGTCCGAATGCTAGTGCGATAAGCCCATAGGGCAAGTGGTATTTGGATGTGCCAATCCTTATGATTATCTATGACCATATTTTTAAGGATGGCAACTAGCATTTTGTTTGACGCCTCTGCTTGCCCATTTGCCTACGGATAATAAGGTGTCAAAAAACTATGCTGAATTTTGTACTTTGTTGTCAAAGCACGCACATATTTGTTCTTAAATGACGTCCCATTATCCGAGATGATCTTGGATGGAATACCAAAATGACATATGATGTTATGTAAAATGAACTCCGTAATGCGGGGCCCAGTCGTAGAGGTAAGCGGAATTGCTTCCACCCACTTAGTGAAGTACTCTGTGGCCGTTATGATAAACGTGTGATGACCTGACGATGTAGGGGAGATATTTTTGATGAGATCTAAGCCCCACTATGAAAATGGCCAAGCCGATTGGATCGGCTGCAAGGCCTGAGAAGGTACGTGTGTCAAGTTAGCATGGTGTTGACACTTCACGCACTTCCACACATATGCACAACAATCTCACTCTAAATATGGCCAATAATAGCCCATGCAAAGAATGCACTTTGCGATGGCCATACCACTGAAGTGGCCACCGCATGTACCATCGTGCGCTTGGGTGATCGCCCAAGTGGACTCCTATTGGTCCAAGCAATGGAGGAGGATTCCTTCATAGCTTCGATGGTATAAAATGTCTCCTAGCAAGACATGTTTTGCCACTTTCTATTTGAATGATATTTTTATGGCATGCGACAATCCAAGTGGGAGGCTACCTAACTTGAGATAGTCTCTTATGGGTGTGTACCAATCCTGCTGATCAAAAACCTCGATGGTATGAACGATCGATCCCTCTTGAAGTTCATCCCTAGCAAAAGCTGAGCGGGAAAGAACTTGTAAAAATAGCGTTGTGTTGCTATTAAGAGGGGTTGGGGAGAACAAAGACCCCCAGTTGGCATGATTCAGACTATCATGGATTCGAGAGAACCTATCCTGAGATGGTTCAATCTGGATCAGGTGGATTCCTGGCATTATGTCAGAGCTTGCACGCTCCATCATGGATTGCGATAATGTTTTGACTTGAATGGTTGTCATCTCACCAGAAGGGTCTTGCGGGATTAGTGACCCCAAGGAGGCCATAGTGTCCACAAAATGATTCGATGATCGAGGGAGTGCCTCGATGTCGTACCATTCAAGCTTTGCCAAGAATTTATCCACAAGGGCTTTGTAGGCCTACAGAACTGGGCATTTGCATTGGAATACCCCTTTCACTTGGTTGACAATTAACAACGAATCACCAAAGATATTCAAGCATTTGATGTTCATGGTGATGGTTGTCTGAAGACCTATGAGCAAGGCTTCGTATTCAACATTGTTATTGGTGCATGGGAAATCAAGTTTAAATGATAAAGGCATTGGAGCCCCTTGTGGTGTGAAAAATATGATTCTCGCGCCACCCCCTTGCTCACATTTAGAACCATCAAAAAATAAGGTTATGTCGGCCTGTGACTCAGGCTCATCAGAATCTGGCGATTCTGAGACATGGAAGACCCCATCATCGGGTAGCTCTATGGTCAGAGGCTGATCATCTTCGAGAGGAGCCTCTGCTAGTTGATCGGTGATGACTTGACCTTTGATGGACTTTTGTCCAATGAATTCGATGTCAAACTCCATCAACAACATGATCCATTTCATCGTGCGACTACTGTGATAAGTATGACTCATCATGTACCACAATGGATTCTCCTTAGACACAACATACGTCGTATTGCTCAACATGTAATGGCATAGCTTTTTGGTGGCAAATACCACCGCTAAGCATAGCTTCTCAACGTATGCATAGTTAAGTTCATAACTGACCAGGGTGCGGCTAAGATAATAATTAGCCTGTTCTTTATGTAATTCATTTTTCTGGGCTAGCATGGCACCCAGTGCCACCTCAGTAGCTGAGATGTATAAGTAGAATGACACTCCTGGTCTAGGTGGTGCCAATACTAGTGGTGAAGCCAAGTATTGTTTGATGTCATCGAAGGCTGACTGGCACTCGTCATCCCAATGAAATGCTACCCCCTTGTGTAATAATTTATTCATGGGTCGGCACTTGTCAGATAACTACGCTATGAAGCGCTTGATTGATGCGACCTTACCCTGCAAGCTTCTGAGCTGCCTGATGGTGGTTGGGGGAAGCATTTCAAGGATTGCCTTGACTTTATTTGGATCTACCTCGATGCCTCATTTTGAGACTATGAAACCCAAGAGTTTTCCAGATGTGATGCCAAATACGCACTTCTTGGGGTTTAGCCTAACTTTGTGTTCGATGAGGCGATCAAGGATCTTGCGTAAGTCATCGAGATGATTTTGGCACAAAAGAGATTTGGCCAACAAATCATCCATATAATCTTCCAAAGTTTTATGCATGTGATCATGGAAGATGTATGTCATAGCGCGTTGGTAGGTGGCACCAATGTTTTTAAGGCCAAAGGGCATGACCTTATAACAAAATGTCCCCCAAGGCATCATGAACGCCATTTTTAGTTGATCATCAAGATTGATACGAATCTGGTTGTATCCCGAGAAACCATCCATGAGGGAAAGCATTTCATGGCCTATTGTAGCATCTACCAATGCATCGATGCTAGGCAAGGGGAAATCATCCTTGGGACTCACTTTGTTTAAATCTCAAAAATTGATGCATATGCGAATCCTCCCATCAAGATTTTTGATGGGTACCATGTTGGACAACCATGGTGGGTAATCTATGCAGATGACAAACTATGCATCCAACAACTTTTGTAGCTCATATTTGACCATTAAGGCCACTATTGGGTGCATCTTACATAGCTTTTGCTTGACTGGCTTGACTGTCGGATCAAGTGTTAGATTATGCATGACTAGCTATGGGTCTAGCCCCGACATGTCTTTGTAGGACCATGCAAAAACCTCCTTCTTCTCTTTGAGAAGGGCAATGTAATCGGCTTGCTCTTCGAGGGATAAACTTACCCCCAACTTGATGATTTATGGATTCATTGGATCAGAACCGATGTCTACGTCAATCGTCTCTTCGACTGACATGTGGGATCCATCCTCCAACTGGTGTGGAGTTGGGATCAGGTGGATATCATTCACTAAATTTAGATCTACGTTGGGAACGTCGGGTTCCTCTTCAGCATGGAAGATATCCTGAGTCTGTCCTGGGGTGAAATGAAACATCTCACCGCAAGGCCAATACTCTGATGGGGATGGTGGTGAGTCAGCATGATCCCAGTCTATGGCATCTAGGTCTAGATACAATGGTCATGTTGGATCGACTGGATTGTGGATGGGGGTGGTTAAATCAATGGAGATCATGTTGATGGAATGAATTTGGTCTCCATTACCATGTGGGTGTTGATTCAGACATTCTTGGTGATCCTTGTGCCTCGGATCTGGCTCTGTGGGTACTGGCACAAAAGGATCGGCCCTATGTGTGGATAGAAGGATAGGGTCTACCCTTGGCACTGGTGGCCCTATAGGGTCTCTAGGTGGGAGGTGCTCTCTGTATGCCCAAAGTGGTGGATGAAGCACTTGGTTTAACTATACTTGGTTTAAATGCCACCTATGCCTTGGTCCCATATTTAGATGTTCAAACATACCATCGATGTCTATGGGGTATTCTTGTTGCCTCATATGGTTGAGATATGCCATCTCAGTCTCATCCTCATAGTCACTATCGGAGATCCATAGGCCTTCATTGGCTCCGACAACTATGTGCTCTTCTGGTTGGTATAGCCTCCCACTAGGCATTTCTTGATCACTTGGCCTTATGGCTGGCATGGGAGGCTCATTTTGTTTGAGCATGTTGATTTGGTCCCTTCTGGGTTGTTTCGCTCTCTGCGGGAGGGCTAGATTCTCTTGATGTAGCAATTGCTCGATTGGAACATTAAAGGGGAACATTGCCATGAAGTTCTCCTGATAGTCGTCAATGGGTGTCACTTGCGAGTGATTGCTATCAGACTCAAAAGGGTCCCAGGGTGCTACCTCATAATCTGACTCATCTTTAGAAGACTCCCCTTGATCTTGTTCATATCCCTCTTGGAGGTTACTCCTTGAACTTTCCCCTTTCTCGATCAAAGGGGAGGGGTTGTTGAGGTCAACAAGGTTTGTTGTTAACAATGGGAGATAGTCCCCCAATGTGTATGTTGTGTTGGGATTGGCATATGGATCTTGTGCCAACCCATCCCTATTGCCTAGACCTAGGCCTTGCATGGTTTCTACCAAGATGTCGAGGGGCAAAGGGTGGTTGAACCCTACTCCTGATTTATCATATGGCATCTGGTATCTTGGTTGACAAAGAACGCGCATTCCTTGTTCATATCTGCCCAATCCATATCCATGCCAATTACATTGGTTAAGGTATTTCAAGGCGAATTCCGGGTTGGACAGATAGTCAACATTCTCAGCAAATGGCTCTTCATCCTCTTCCTCTTGTAGGTAGGGTTCAAGGCCATTCTCGAGGCCCCCATATACAAAGTTGGTCTGATTTGGTGGGTAGCCTAAAGGGATGATAGTGTCGATGGGGAGGCGAGGTCTCCCCATGTCTTGCATGGATTCGAGCATGGGTGTTGCCACAATGTTCCACACTAGGTACTCCCCTAGGCCCGTATTGGCCATCTCAATGGTAATCATCGGCGGTTGAGGGGGAGGGAATGGGAGTTCTCCCTGAGTCCACTCCATGTTGGGTGAACCAGGTGTCTCGACTTCCATTCGGCTGGGCACCTCTTCGGTAGAGATGGTTGAGACTAATGGTGGTACCTCCTCTAGGGGCTTCTTCCCATTGTCCTTCGGTGTGGCCACCATAGGTGGCATCGTTGGTGAAGGAACAGATGATGAAGATGGGCCAGGTTGGTGAGTTGAGGGACTCAACAATGGGGATGTAGGCAGAATCGGACCCTGTGTGGATGGATTCAATTGAAAGTCCAAATGTGTCGATGGGAGGGTCGATTGTGGCATCAGCTGCACCGCATTGCAAAACTTAAAGGGCTCTAAGTCCGCTGGGACTACATGTACTTGCCCTTCGTATGTGTATTTGAGGCATTGATGGGCTATCGAAGGGACACACTTCATGTCCCTGATCCAAGGCCGGCCTAGCAAGATATTGTAGGCCATCTCACCCTCAAGGATGTGACACAACGTAGGAATGGTCTTTTGTCCTACTTGGATGGGCAGGACAATTGTGCCAACCATCGAGCATAACGCATCATTGAATGCTCGAAGAGTGTAAGTGGATGCCACAATGTGGGATGTCGGCAACTTAAGATGTTTTAATGCCATTGTCATGATTATGTTGTTGGATGAGCCAGTGTCCACCAACACCCTCTTGAATGGAATCTCGTTGACCCGCGATGACGTGCAGGGGTGGATCCACCATATCACTAGTCACCAATTTTAGTTCATCTTCCCTAAAGGTTATGACTGGTTCTGTGCATTGTCTCACATGTCCCACAAAGTTGTTGAAAGAATTGGGTTCTTGGGGTTGTAGCTCAATGGCTTTGAGTATCTCCATCAGAGCCTCTCGATGGGGCGGTGATTGTTGGATGAGCTCATAGATGGAGAGCCTAGCCGACGTGGTCCTTAAACTTTGAGTAAGCTTAGTCCGAATCATGGCCACTGGTCTAGGTGGGGGAGGTTGTGTAGGGTGTTGTGGAGGTTGTGACATTGATGGAACATCTCCTGTAGCTGCAACGGGTGCAGCCGTGTTTGGGTATCTTTTGTTCCGTGTCACGATGCTTATCATCCCTACGTATCCTTGCATGGGGTAGTCTTGTGTTACCTCATTCACTTGTAAAGTCTTTGCCTGCATGTCATGGGCAGGTAGGGGGTCTTTGAAGACTTCCATCTGTTGGTTGCTCAGTGCTACGGGATTATCTACCATGAGCGTTTTGTTGTCTATCAAGTCTTGCACTAAGTTTTTGAATTTCCAACAAGAGAAGATGTCATGTCCTTTCTGTCGATGAAATCTACAATATAAGTCTTCCCTATAGCCCTTGGGTTTTGGCACGTTGGGGTCTATGGGTCGACTTTCTGGCAAGTTTATCAGGTTTTCCATGAACAAGCGGTCAAACAAGGAGTCTCTAGACTCCGTGAATTGTGTGAATTGTCGCTTAGGGTGACGCTGCTGATTTTGCTCTTGTTTATGATTTTCCTTTTCATAGTTATCAAGAGGAACTACTTGATAATTAGCCTTTGGGGGTTATGTCATTTGTGTAGGCTTTGGTATAGTTATGGCAACCTGATTGACCATGATGGGTTTCGGTTGCATGGGCCCAGTTTTAGCATTTTTGGTCCACTCTTTCTTGCACGGCTTGGCAATCTCACCGTCTTGAATTTTGATCTCTTCAATTATCTTGGCTTGCGCCAGGGCTTCTTCGAGGGTGGCATATTGCTGCAGCTACAATAGCATGGAGATCGACCTTATGCAACTCTTTGAAAACATTTGAGTCATGTCGGCCATGGGAGGGAGGTAAGGTAGCTTTGAAAGCAATGTCCTCCATCGATTCCCATAAGCAGCCATGGTCTCATCATCATACTACTTAAGGCCAGCTAGGTCACTTAAGGATGCCTTCTTCTTGGTGTTGAAGGCAAAATGTTCAAGGAACGCGTCCACTAGCTGGTCTAGATTATTGATGCTATGCTTCGGCAACTGGGTAAACCAATCCGAGGTAGGGCCTACGAACGTGGTTATAAACGTTCTCAGAAGCAATGCATCATTGTCCTGAATGCCAAAGCATTGACTCAGGAACCTTGTTACGTGCTCTTGGGCATCCTCATCCCCTCTAAAAATTGCCAATTGAGGCATTTTGAAGTGGTCGGGGTATGGGGGTGCCGAAACTGAAGGATGCACAGGGTGACTACGGAGCTGGCATAAGGTGGGCTTTTGGGGCCCTAAAGTCTTAGTCTCCATAGACTCTAAGCACTCTAGCAGTGCTTTGTATGCATCAGAGGATTTGATTTCCTCTTCTTTGGTTTGTTCCCATTGTGAATTACGAGGAACTTGAGGCCTATGGAGGGGTAGCCGGGTAGCGCCCCCTGCCTTGGTAGGGCATTTCAGCCCGCTCTTCTTCTCACTCAAATTCCTCATAGGCTTCTTGAGGAGTTTTTGGGCGTGACCTATAAACATGGATGGGTGCCCGAGGAAGGCGCCCATCATTGGTTCTAGGAGTGGCCTCCCGCTCGAGTCTAGGAGGTCTTGGAGGCAACACTTGATAAGGTCATGGAGACCTGTCTCGTACTAAGGGGTTGTGCCTCTCATAAATTTTTGTCCTATGCATGCGAGGGGTTGGAATCCTCTCATGCATAGTGTTCTGGAGCAACTCATCTATCTGGCATTGAATGCGCTCTTTGTTAAGATGATACAGTTGTTCTAACTACTGCTGATCTTGCCTAAGCTACATGATTTGCGCTTGGCGGGTGGCATGTTTGGCAAATGCCAAGTCGATTTGTTCCATCGTCTTAGGTCTAGGAGGCCTAGATGCCTCCCCTACATATCTATCTCGGTCATGGTGATCCGAGATCTCTATAGGTCACTTTCCTCTATCGAGGTTAGCAACATTCACCCGAGGCTCTGGCCTCAATAGGTGATCTTGATAATTAGCAGGTGCGGAGGCGCATTGCTCCCACGTGGTGTATTGCTCTTGAGGAATATATTGGTTTTCCTCATGCTCCCTTTCGTACATGTGAAAGGGATGGGCAGAGTTGGCTCGCCCTATCTGAAGAGCCTTGCGCTCTAGATTTGGCCTATTAGTTCTAACAGTAATGAGGGGTGGAGGAGGAATGATATAATCATGTGGCCCCTCCTTATGAACCCTATGTTGCTCTAGCACTTCATCGCATAGTGGCCACTCATAATGAGTGTCTAAGGGGGCCTTCCCATGTGTGTACTCCTCCTGAGAGGGTCTGTGTTGAATGGGAGTGCCCCTCAAAGGGGTGCCTCTATAGTCCTTTTCTGTAGTGGCATAGTGTGGACTATGTTGTGGGTCGAGGTTGCCAAGGTGGTATAACCAAGTCCTTGGGGCTATAACGGAGGTGACTTGTGCCTCCTTGTATACTTTCTGTAGCTTCTGCCCATGATTGGGCTTGGCTACGGGTATACACCATGGTGGTGGTCTTTCTAGAAAGATATGTATATTTTTATCTCCTTTACAATTCTTTATGCTACACCAAACAAAAGAGGACCACACAAGCAAAGAAATGATTATCTTGTTTACAGATTAAATGTGTGCCCTAAATCTGGTTCAGTGTGTTTGATTTTTGTTATGTAAACCTTGTAAAGAAAACTTTGTTATCCATGCATAATGAGGGCTCTTGTATCTCCCAAAATGGTCGCCCCTTCAATATACCATTGCCAGGCCGTTATACCGAACCTCTCAATATACCCGCCCTTACGTGAGGGAAACTATTGGTACGCGAGAGCATAACAGTACATGGAACATAGGCGGTACGAAAGGGGGATCACTCTATTTTTGACACCTACCATAGAAGACTTATCCTCATGCATGGGGAATCACCCCCATTACACTTGGTCAGCTTTCATCAGGATTTACGTCTAGCAACAGTCGCGATCGGGGTGTATGTATGCAAAATCCAAGCCAAGGTGGTGATGAAATCCACCGTTGGTCTTGATCAAGTGTTGGGGTATTAAGACCAACTCCTTGATGTTAATCTTATTAGGTGGTGTGTGTGGTTCCTTTTAATTGTATAAAGAAAGAAAACATACAACAAAAGATGATTTTCACTAATGCAATGCTTTAGAGTACGTTTTATCTTTCAGAAATCATTAGTAGCAAAAGGAAATCACAAATCCTAACTAGAACTGAAACCTAGAATGAGGACTTGCCATTTGTGCAAGTATCATGCAAGCAAACCAGAGAAAAATGCATCCCTAATCAAGTTCCTTCCATTTGATTTACTCTATGTTTTTTTTTTTTCTTTTTCTTATTGCAAGAAGGAAAACAAACTACTTAAATTTTCTATGCAAGCAAAGAAAATAGAAAATTGCAGAAACAGAAAGCAGAAAAACACAGAGGATGTTCAGAAGGCCTACCTCTTCTCTGTCCAAACCAGATGCCTCTGAGTTTCTGCTCAAAAAATGCATAGATCTCTAATCATCCTAGGGTGGGATGAATAGCAGGTCTGTATTCATCATAGGGTGGGATGAATTTGTATTCATCCCGAGGTGGCATGAATTCCAAGTCTGTATTCGTCACAGGGTGGCACGAGTAGCAGTCCAACGCCCGAATGAGTAACACCTACAAAGAAACCACAAAATTTGGATCAAAAACTTGATCTTAATAGTAGGGGACAAGGTCCCACCATGATCACCACTAAAATCCAAATAGAGTGACGGCGTGCTAGATGATGCAAACAAAATTGATATACAAATGCTAAGTCCTACGAATGCGAGAAAGCAATGCATGAAGGAAATGATGCATAAACGAGATGTTAGCAAAAAAAGAAAAGTGGGGCCTCTTTTATTAATGTTGCTTTCAATCTAGTTACAATACGTCCCCCCTCTAGGGCTCAGAACGTTTGATACAGTTCGTTACATCAACGGATGGTACGCTTCCAGTGTCTTCCGCATGCCCACATTCGAAATGGGCGGGCCAAAGGTTGCCGCCACTTGTGTCCATGTGTTCATCATTCCTTGCTGCCCCTCCGGTGTTCCTGGTGGTGAGATCCTATGCATAAAGAAATAGCAAATAGTTAATAGCATATGCGGATAGAGGGAAAACATGCAATCCCTAGGGCCTCCGGCTAGTGAATACATAAAATAGCAAAATGATGGTCAAAACATGTCATAATGAATTCAAAATTTGATAGAAGCATAGAGACATCATCAGAGACACATTGCAAAAATAATATTGGAAATCATGCATGGATTTCTAATCGCTCCGGGTGGGACGATTAGGACTATCACAAAACATGCAAAAGTGACCTTGCAAATGTCCTATCCAGAGGCCTCCAAAATTCTTGCAAACTTGGGGTTAGACAAAAATGGGCATTTTGGGATGACCCAGAAGGTCATATTTGGCATATTCTACCCATATTGTCCTGTATCTGAAGGCGCTCCCTGTAGGTTAGTAAACGCATAAAATGATAAAAACAAGGTCAAAATAGGTCAGAATGCAATGAAACTTGAACAAAAGCATAAGTAAATCAAATAGAACATAATGCAAAAATAATAGTGAAGAAATCATTCATAGATTTCTAATCACTCCGGGGTGGGACGATTAGGACTATAGCAGTTTGGGGGCGCCGGGGTAGGACGCCCATCGTTTGGGGTCTGGTTTTGACACCAATCCACTTGGGATGGGTCCAAAACCTCCTAGGGGGTTGTGTTCAATGAATTTGGTGTGGGATTGTGGCTGATTTCTTGGGTTTTGGGTCGGGATTGCGTTCTTAGTGTTCACCCGATAACCTCTCTTCCAAAAGAGAAATTAGGGATGTAAGAAGCACAAAGGGGAATGTGGGTATAATTTGGCAGCACTCCATTGCTCCAAATGCTCCAGCTCTATTCTTTTTTGGGGTGAGGAGGCTCACCATTTTATAGACCTGAGGGTCTCCTTTGAATGCGCATGCGAGGGCACCACTTGGCTTGTCATGCCTTTTTTGGGGAGAGAAGATTCCTCCCTGATTTAGGGCCTCCTTGCATGAGGCCTCCATGATCAGGGCATGCTTGACTGAAGTCCCTCTCTCTGATTTGAAATCGTTCCTCACAATTGCATGCTCTGAAGGCACAGTTGAGTGGCAGATCTGGGTTGCCATTTGTCAAGGTTTGACTTTTTGCTAGTCAAACCTGCTATTCGTCCCACCCTGGGACGATTGTTGCTAATCATCTCGGGGTGGGACGAATAGGATTCTAATCATCCCAGGGTGGGATGAATAGGGAGCAAAGTGCTTAAAAGGTGCCAAATTGACCTCTGACCTTCCAAAACTGATTTGGGAGTGGTTAGGACCACTGTTTAACCTCTGGAGGCTGCCCTAGGGGGTATGTATGCCAATTCGGTCAGTGCTTGTAGTCACATAATCGGATTGGTGTTGTTTTGGTGTCTACACAACCTTTGGTTATTAATATTCTAGATGATTTTGTATTTAACATCATTGAACATGAGGAAGATGTCATCCCTCAAGAGGATGTGGATATCACCCTATTCTTTGATGGTTCCAATTGTGAGAAAGGACAAGATGTAGGAATCATGTTTTATACACTATAAGGGATGTCTATCCCCTTATAATTCAAACTCAATTTCCCATTTACAAATAATAGCATGAAATATTAATCCCTAATCTTAAGACTTCAAGCAACTATAGCTATGGGCACAAAGCGTATAAGAATATTTTGTGATTCCTAGATTATCATTCATCAAGTAAATGGAACATACCAACGCAATGAATCAATATTAAAACTTTACCATGAAGTAGCAATGAAATTGCTCACAAAATTTGACTGGTATGAGACTGATAGCTTACCTTATTTGACTAATAGAATAGTAGATGTGATGGCCTCTCTAGTATCATTGATTCCAAAGAACTTCGTAGGAGAGGTTCAGCCACTGATCATCACAACAATATCTAAATATGCAATTTCATAAGTTGAATCTAAAGATGAGAAGTTTGTTTTATTCAAAAAAAACCATACAAGCCCTATCTTAATCAAGTAAAAGACTTTCTCAAGTTTGGAACACTCCCATCATATCTATCGTGAACTACCAAATAAACTTTCAAACAAAAGGTAGCTCATTTCTCTCTCTTGGAGGACATGTTGTATAGACGTGGTTATGATGGAGTCCTCCATTGTCTCAATCCTGTAGAGACACAGTGAGCCATATCTGAAGCTCATGATGGTACT
Organism: Wollemia nobilis; assembly: GCA_028583015.1. NCBI lineage: Eukaryota > Viridiplantae > Streptophyta > Pinopsida > Araucariales > Araucariaceae > Wollemia > Wollemia nobilis. The sequence goes on along the minus strand of JAQPPZ010001748.1, from coordinate 472,994 downwards.
TGTGGTGGTCACTTTAGTGTAATGGCCATCGCAAAGTATATCTTACGCATGGGTTAATATTGGCCCACCATAGAATGTGACTATTGCAATTATGTCAAGTATCAAAAAATTTAACAGCATGCTAATTTAACTCATGTGACATCACAAGCATTACAAACCATTCAAATTCTTTGGTCCTTTTCAAAATGGTATTTTGACTTGATTGGTAAAATCTCGCCTCCTTCCTCAAGATAACACACAGTTATCATCACTGCCACTGAGTACTTCATGAAGTGGGTCAAAGCAATTCCTCTGACCATCCCGATAGGACCTTGAATTATGGAGTTTATACTCCAACATATCATCTATCGCTTTGGTATTCTCTTGAAAATAATCTTTAATAATGGTAAGTCTTTAAAAAACAAGGATTTTTAAGCACTTTGTGAAAAATATAATACTCAACATAGTTTCTTGACTCCTTACTACCCTCAAACAAATGGATAAGTTGAGGTAACCATTAAGACATTGATCTCTATTCTAAAGAAATTAGTCAAATAAAATCATCAATATTGGCATACTCAAACCCCTTGGGCATTATGGGCTTATCTAAAAAGCATCCACACACCTATTGGGGAAACACTATTCTCATTGGTCAATGATGCCAAAGCAATCATGCCTCTTGAGCTCGAGATCCCCTCATTATGTATTTCATTATAGGAACTCATAGATTATGATACCACTCAATAAGCATGTCTTTACCAACTCATGCTTATCGATGAAATGTGAACCAATGCCTTGGAGTACTTACGAGTATATAAATACCATCTAAAGTGTGCTTACAATTCCAAATTTTATCTATGCGAATTCCAAGTAAGAGATCTTATCTTTAAAGAAAATTAGAAAAACACCAATGCATTGTCACATCTTTGTGATAAATTCATGGCTAATTGGTTAGGTCCATACATTGCCAAACAAATTTTTCGGCCAAAGAACATATAGGCTTTTCAGTCTAGAGAGAATAGAAGAGCCTAAGCCATTGAACATTATCCACTTGAGAGTGTTCTATGCTTAATGCGACTTATATATACATATATACATGGTTGAAAAAATACAAAAGCACTATTCATACATATTTCATTCCATATATCCATTTCGCATAATCACGTACATTTCATCCACCATACTAGGGGTCATTTGCTTAGTTTGGATAATTGTTAATCTAATAAGTCTTCTTGCCTTCATCACGGGCACCCTTAGTTTAACATCAGTCTCATTTCACCATTTCAAAATTCATGTCACAATTTGCAATCCCATCACCCCTAGGTGTTTTCGGTCACTCAGCCACTCCTAGTGTTTTAAGAAACCTCCATTACATGTCAAGTGTTCTATAGGACCAAAGCACATTTTTACTAATAAAATATTGAGTTCTAGGATTTGACTCTAGCATTCTTGAACCAAAAACATATAACACTTATTAATAAAATCTTGTGTCAGAGAGGGATGACACCATGATTAGGTTGAACCTCGAAGTAAAAATTTCTTCTTGTTTGTCCCATTATGCAGATAGTCCAAAAACAAAACAATCAAAATAGTGGTTTTCACCACTTTCAACATAAACAAATGATATAATTAGTAAGGATAAGGATAAAATTATCATAAAGACTTGATTTGAGTGATTCTCCAAAGCTCCAATTCATGTTACAACAACAATAGCATGAGTATTAAGTATATTATTCAATCCTCATCAAGACTTGATTTGAGTGGTTGAGGATCGGATTCCCCAAATCTCTAATTAAATGTACAAACACTAGACTCCAAGTAGTAAGAATAGGATTAAATTCTCATCAGGACTTGATTTGAATTGTTGATGATCCAATTTCCCAAAGCTTGAAGACCATAATATTGGACTATGCTTATGTGTGGCAACACCTCTCTCTTGAAGAGACCTTTGAATGCACATAAGGACAAGCTAGCTTCCTGGTATTCTCTATGATGGATTTAATCTTACTTTACTCAAGATGGGTAAATAAATTCATCTGCACACACATTGGTTCTTGATTGGTTTGAGTCATTACCATGCTCATTATTGGTAAATGAACATCCACTACACACACATTTTGGTCTTTGAAAAATCACTAGGATGTTTGAGTCTCCACAAAACAATTCTAGATTTATTATCCACAAGCCAAAACACTATCCATACCATAATGGCATCACTACATAAGTCTTCCACTTCATATCACACCATTAAATGTTGGTGTCCCTGATTAAGTAACGAAGATGATCAAGCAAAATCTAAACTACTATAAAATATAATTAGAGCATCAGTTCACTTACATTTTTATCATATAGCATACACATAATCATCATAATGCATCCATAACATCATATACACATGCATTCACACATACATTCACAATAAAAGAACACAAAAAATCATACCCAAAATAAAATCCATGTATATATATGTATATATGTCACATGTACAAAGTACGCTCGAAGGTTGTATATGATAGAGAATTGAGGCTCATATACAAATATACAATAAGAGACACTAGCTAGTGCCCCAAGGTAGACCCCTATGATCCTGAGGGATCAAGAACCTAAGAAGCTCGAGAGTGATAACCACTATACCTAGAGTCACTATGCCTAGAATATCTAGATATGGATGAGGAAGGCCACATTGGTAATCCAATGTCATGCTATATAAGGTAATCCTCAAGCTCCTGAATGTAGACATATCAACACCGAATATGAGATAGGTATTGTGTCTAATGTGTACCTGCTAGCTTTGCCTAAAGCCTAGCTATCACACTGATATCCTTTCCTCCACTTAGAGCATTAGTTCACTTACATTTTTATCATATAGCATACACATAATCATCATAATGCATCCATAACATCGTATACACATGCATTCACACATACATTTATAATAAAAGAACACAAAAAATCATACCCAAAATAAAATCCATGTATATATATGTATATATGTCACATGTACAAAGTACGCTCGAAGGTTGTATATGATAGAGAATTGAGGCTCATATACAAATATACAATAAGAGACACTAGCTAGTGCCCCAAGGTAGACCCCTATGATCCTGAGGGATCAGGAACCTAAGAAGCTCGAGAGTGATAACCACTATACCTAGAGTCACTATGCCTAGAATATCTAGATATGGATGAGGAAGGCCACATTGGTAATCCAATGTCATGCTATATAAGGTAATCCTCAAGCTCCTGAATGTAGACATATCAACACCGAATATGAGATAGGTATTGTGTCTAATGTGTAACCCTCCCTGCTAGCTTTGCCTAAAGCCTAGCTATCACACTGATATCCTTTCCTCCACTTAGCATCAGTTCACTTACATTTTTATCATAGAGCATACACATAATCATCATAATGCATCCATAACATCGTATACACATGCATTCACACATACATTTATAATAAAAGAACACAAAAAATCATACCCAAAATAAAATCCATGTATATATATGTATATATGTCACATGTACAAAGTACGCTTGAAGGTTGTATATGATAGAGAATTGAGGCTCATATACAAATATACAATAAGAGACACTAGCTAGTGCCCCAAGGTAGACCCCTATGATCCTGAGGGATCAGGAACCTAAGAAGCTCGAGAGTGATAACCACTATACCTAGAGTCACTATGCCTAGAATATCTAGATATGGATGAGGAAGGGCACATTGGTAATCCAATGTCATGCTATATAAGGTAATCCTCAAGCTCCTGAATGTAGACATATCAACACCGAATATGAGATAGGTATTGTGTCTAATGTGTAACCCTCCCTGCTAGCTTTGCCCAAAGCCTAGCTATCACACTGATATCCTTTCCTCCACTTGTAGTAGTTCACACCTTTAGCTCCCTTCGCAATAAAGCATTCTCGACATCCAAAGTCATCATCCCTATGTCTTGCTCTACCAACATCTATAGGAGTTGATATCTCTCCTCAACCAGGTCATCTCACTCAACCTAGAGCACAACCCACTCCTCCTCACTCTAATCAGGAGCTTCCTTTGAAGTCTCCTCCATACCTCCCAACCCTCATCGTCACCTCCAATCTTAGGAGGTTGATTTATTGTGTCCCTCAATGAATTCCCCCAATTGTTGGATCGGTGACATCTCTATCATCGAGGAGTCTCCTCTACTTCAGCCATAGAATCTCCATAATCATGACTATCCTCATCTGCCACCTGACTCAATGCCCATGGAGGATGAGAAGTAAACCAAGAATCATAGTCAGTTGTGGTCCTGACATCATCAAGATCTGAAATATCAATCTCCTCATCATCCTCATACTCCACCTGCCATACCTCAACATAGGGTAAGCTTGGTATGTAAATCACTAAAGCATCAAGAGCCACCTATCATATCCCAAACTATTGTAGAACACATGAAAACTAGATCAACTCCACCTCACTACTATGATGGCCAACAACCCATCTATCCTACCTAATATTTCATAGCTACTCCCCATTAGTAGGCCATCTAGTCTCTCATCATGGCTACCAATACACCTAATCAAGTGATAACCTCATCCATAGATCCCTGTACTCCTGGTAATTATGACCAGGATGACTTAGTTGTATCTCCTTGGTTGCTCATCATCTCAATGCATAGGAATGATCCCTATCCCACTCACATGGTAGGTCCACAGTATGGGCTATGCTAAAATGTTCCTAACTCTAGATTTGAAGCAATACACTACAACCCAATACCTTTCGCCCTTGCCTCTTCACCTCATACAAATCCATGTATACCTAAGCTAGCAAAGTAGACACCCAAGCATACACTTGAGGCTCATCGATCATATCGAACACCAACCTAATCATGTTTCAATGGAACCAACATCCTATGTTGTAAGGTACCAACACATTAGCCAATAGGAATATGATGTAGTTTGGTAATGCCTCCAACCATCCTTGCGAGTATAGATCCAGGTATCATATTCTTCCATAACTGATATTCAACCGCCTCACTCATCACCAAAAATTTGACTCATCTCATACCCCTTATTGTTTTGAAAGATGTGGTGTACATCCTCAAGCATAACTATCATCTTTCCTATCGAGAGCTAGAAGGTCCCCTATTCAGATCCCATCACTATGTTAAGGGAAAGAGGTACCTCTCATCAGCCCTCACCACCTCAATCCATACACATCCAATCCCACTCACTCCAACCACTCCCACTCGACCTCCCATAATACATTTTTCACCCCCGATAGGATAAGCAAAAACTAATATCAAGCCTCTAGAATCTTCAACTATAGCACAACACAAAAGCAAATGCACATCAGGTTCTCATTCATTTAAAAAAAATGGTTGCACCTCTTTCAGTCATAAAAAAACAAAAAAAAAAAACTTTTTAAAATAAACAAGAGGGCTAGAAGAACTTACCTTCACCACCTTCACATCAGCTCCAGCCATCGTGCTAGCTCCCTCCATCACCATCGCCAAGCTCTTTCACTCTCCTCTCAAATGTCACTTCTTCAATTCTCAAATGCAAGAATGAAATAAAATTTTACCCCTATAGCCCTTTAATAGTTGATTAGGTGTACGTAAATGCACCTCTACATCTAGAAGACACACTCAAACACCCCACTACACATGCAAAATGACTGTGTCTATGGAGATATAGATGTAGGTGAGTGTTTGTGTTCAAAATGTTGTAAAAGGTTTCAAAAGGGCATCAAAACATAGTAAAACCCCACAAAATTCATCCAAGCATTCATTACATAATCATATCACATTTTGTAATAACATGGATTGATTTGGGTGTCTAAATTTTGAATGCAATCAAAAGTCACACAAATACCCAAAAATACTTCAAAATATTCCAAAATGATCCAAAATTTCATAAAACTACCAAATCAACTCATCAATGCATTTACATCATCATTTCACATCATCAAGTCAACTTACATTATCAAGTGAACCTCGTATCTAGTGATTTACTCTAGTCCCCTAGTGGTTGTAGTGATTGGTTATCCATGCAATTTGGTAGGATGGGTAGACCACCATAAGGATGCTTGTTCAAAATCATCATCCAAATCATCTTGTTTGAAAATAAAATCAATTGGATCCCTCATTTCTCAAGTGAGACTATGTTCAAGTTGATTTTCCCAAGGTTGTCATTGATACCCTCTCCGTGGGGTTATAAACACAAAAAAAATTCGACTTCATCATTTTGTATTAAGGAATTTGATACAGTCACTAGGATAGTGAGCCTGGTTCCTTTACTTCATCATATTTGCATTTCAATGATACCAAAAGGTAAATTTTTGACAACACAGAACCACCCCAAACTTGGGGCAACCAAACTTGACTTTGATTTCTAACATCTACATACATCATACGCATCCATTGCATCATCCTCATTTGATCAATTGGCTCGTGGGTTTCATTCTTCACTCATTCACCAATTGAGGGGGTAAGCCAAAATCACAAAATTTTCAAAATATTCTTGCGCACTAAGGAAAGAGTCCATTCCATCAAACTAGGTGTCTCTTTTTTTTGCACTGCATTATGTTTCATGCAACGCGGTACAAAAAGAGGTATCTGTAGACACCAAATCCTAGCCATTTATCATCCACTCATCATCATCAAATCATAGCCATTCATTATTTATATATATTCATTATTTATTTATTTATTTATTTATTTATTTATTTATATATAAATATAAATATTTTATATATTTTTATTTTTATTTTTATATATTTATATTTATATATATGAATAAATCCGAGCCATCCATCAAAATTCCATCTTAGCGCGCCATGTGGAAATATTTGTCGCTCATTAATTGCAATCCTTGTCACTTATCATGTTCTAATCCTAGCTTCTTGTTATCGTCATCAAAACCTCTAACATGAATCAAGGCAATCATAAAATTTTATTCATTTTTCATGAATAAAGTTCAAATCATTTGCAAAGGGAGATCACGGACATTCACACAATATTTTGCACGAACCCTAGCCATCACCATATTCATAATTCAATCATCGTCGCTTATGTGAACTAGATCCAGATGTTGTAGGGCATTCATCACAACCAGTAGATGTCTTAGGGCATTTACCAAATATTTTAGGACATCCACAATAGTATACGGATGTTTTAGGGCATCTGTTAAACACAGGACTGCATCTAATGAGCCCTCAAACTTTTTCTGGCATCTTCACAATAGCATTTCGAACCCTCAATTGTATAAATCACAATAAAGTATTGAAAAGGTAACTGTTTATTTTTTATTTATGTTTCTTGTATTCTATTTCACATTTTGCAAGCATTCCAACTAGGGTTTGTAGATTTGTATTTTATATTGAAGAGGGCCTCGCATGTGCTACTGATCCATTTTGTGGTTTTTTTTGTGCAGGTACAGGTGATAATTTATTGGATAGTTGTTGTAGCTAGAGTGGCCCCGTAGAGGATACACAAGCCCACTCAACAACTTGTTTGTAGTAGAGAAGATTTGGAAGCACCGTATTTGTTTGATCAAGCAAAAGGGTTTCACCCTTTTAATCATTGTATCATTAAAACAAGCATACTTTGTAAACTCCTTTGCAATTAAGGGTATATTAATGGTGTAAAATAGGAGATGCAGGTCTCCATAAGTCAATATAAAATCACTCTTTTTACTGTACATGACTGTTTGTTTTGATTTGTTATTTGTTTTGGTGTTAATATTTTTTGTTTACACAATCCTTTAGCATTTCATAGCATAAATGGTAACACAATCTTCAAACTCAATGTTAATGTACTCTCACTTGAGATTGGTCCTCAAAAAATTTCCATCAAGTCTTTGAAAGCTTTAAACTTTGCAAAAACTTCATCATTGTATTTGATGCAATATTATCCAAATAAATCTAAAAAATTATCAATGAACATGTAAGTACCTAAAATCAAAGTGGAGGGTTTAGACAGAGACCAAAAATTTTAATATGTCCTAACTCCAAATGTTGATAAGCACACTAATATTTTGTTAGGGTTTATTATTGAGTTGTGCATTATGTTTCTTTGACACATTATATGGGGTGTTAACTAAATTTTATTCATTTTATATATTTTATTGTGAATGTATAATGACCCAAAATCTAGCTACAAGAAAACATAGAAAAGAAAAGAGTTTTTTATTTTTTTACTATGGAGAGGGATTCATAAACTCCTAACCAACCTTTGATTATTCTATTTGTTTAAGATCACTAAGTTTCTAAACTTTTACAAAGAGTTACATCTCACCAAATACCCTCCTACAAGTTCGTCTGTGTAGGCGTATTATGTGTTACCATAAATAAGCTTATCTATCTCATAATTCTTGATAGGCTAAACTTATCACCTTCATTCAGTCGAAGGCATACACCCATCGCCATGCCATACACAATTCCATCTGTGTAGGTATGCTAAACATATTATGAGTTAAGCTATTCATATCATCTCCATGATGAGCTATCTTAACTCAGATATAATTTTTTAGTTTACTTAGTTATCATTCTCCCTAAGGGGTCTTAATCCCTTAGGTATTCCTACGTTCACCCTAAGGGGTCTTAATCCCTTAGGTCACTCTCTAGGTTCACCCTAAGATCTCAATTTCTTAGGTCACTTTTGTGTTTAGAAAAGAAAACAAGAATAATTCACTCTATTTAATCAAAGAACATATATATAAAGCATACAAGGGTACTTAGAAAGGAAATGACATTTAAATAAAAGTAAGCATTAAATGGAAGATAAAACTAAATAACAAAGCATAGGCAGCTCATAATCATAAATTAAAGATACAATTCCCATTCGTTCATCAAGTTATTACATATATCCAAGTATGGTAAAACTCCCATACTTCTAAAAAGAATAAAGTAATACATCACATTCATTTAGGGATATCTCCCTACAATTCTAATATGTTTGAGCATAAGTAAATCATTGCAAAAGTAATTCAAACCGATGTATATGATCCAGTTGCCATCTTTGGTCCTCCATGTATTTCCTTCAATCATTTGAGGATAGTAGGGGATCAGGGCAACTCATGGTACAATGATAGACATGCTTCTAAATGCATTTACTATTTTCTTTGCCAAATTGCAACTATACAAATTCAATCAAAGTATCTAACCATCTACTACATAGTTGAAATCATAAAAATTTCCATTTTTATTTTCACCTCTCATTGCCCATAGAGAGTCTTTCAACTAATACAACTAGTTCACAGGTCCTACTTTAATCAATTCTTTCAACCTTTATTCAAACAATTAAAGTCCCATACCTTTAATCTTTAAATAAGTTAGGTTCCTTTATTTATATAAATCAAATCTCATTACTTAATTCATAAAATAAACTATTCTTCCTTTATTTCATAAATCAAAGTCCCATACCTTTAATCTATAAAATAAACTATTTTTCCTTTATCCCATAAATCAAAGTCTCACTACTTTAATTTATCAATAAACTATTCTTCCTTTATTTCATAAATCAAAGTCCCATACCTTTAATCTATAAAATAAACTATTCTTCCTTTATTACTTTTTTTTGGTATGCTTAATTAAATAATGTGATATTTAATTACTTAGATAAACCAAGGTTCTTTATCTAACTTTAATCAAATAACAATATTTAATTACTTAGATAAACCAAGGTTCTTTATCTAACTTTAATCAAATAATAATATTTAATTGCTTAGATAAACCAAGGTTCTTTATCTAACTTTAATCAAATAATAATATTTAACTACTCAGATAAACCAAGGTTCATTATCTAAATTTAATAAAATAACAATATTTAATCACTCAGATAAACCAAGGTTCTTTATTTAAATTTAATAAAATAATGATATTTAATTACTTAGATAAACCAAGATTCTTTATCTAACTTTAATCAAATAACAATATTTAATGAAACATATGTCAAAAACCCACCACTCGAACACAACACGACCAACACCAACTAAACCCCCAAACCAGGTTTCACAAGGCACACGAACATCTGTGATCCCAACGGATCAACCGAATATGGTGATAGCTAGGATTGACCAAATGGAGAGGATCAAGGAGGATGTCACTGTTGAAGTGGCACTTATGAAATAGAGAAAATTCCACTATCAACGTGGCACTCTTGAAACAGAGAGATGTAACTGCCAACATGGTGCTCGTGAAACTACTAGCAACTACTCAGCTACAGTTTGTTCACCCTCGATAATTCCAAGAGAAAATATCTACTTGGTTGAGGTATAATATCGACAATAGAGAACTGGGTGAAGGTAATCTCAACATTAGAAAGGTAGCAATATAAATTACCTATAATAAAATCCTACCATGAATAACTTTACACGATAGCAACTAGCGCTACGGCTTCTCCACAAGATAGTTCACAACCCAATGAACAATGGTGTTGCACAAAATAATGGTTTCCCAAATATCTAGGTAGAAAATTTAAGACACGACACTCACCTTAAACCTAGATAGTTCAAACATAAGGGACGAGTAAAACAGCGTGCTCAACCAAACCAGGCAGTGCCTTTCCCAACAAAGGAGTAAAAACAAACCCAACTACGAAATACAGAATGTCTTAACCACAAAAAAAATTAAGCAAATCACTTAAAGGTATGCGTAAACATTTCTACCAATCTGGTAGCTTCTAAATCGTTATGGGAGGTATGCTTTCACGTCACTAGTTTGCTTCCAAAGTTGTTGGCTTGCTTCCAGTTCTCCCTTTCCTTTTTTTTACGTCTAGTCCTCTCCTTTGTATGTGTGAGATGACCTTCTTTATTTTCACCCTCTTCTTCCTTAAGGGATATAGTCTCACCTTTTCTGACTGTCTTCACATCTGCATTCAATTCCTCACTAGTCTGCCATAACTCCCTTCTTATCCCCATGGTGGTCCAACCTAGCCTTTTCCATACTAAATATTTTGTTTTAGTATTAATGAGAAGCTTTGCCATAATGAATCCCTCTTTCCAATGTCGATAAGAAGATTCCCCTTACAAGCTCAATCAATTCTCTTTGAAAGGGTTATCTTTCAAATCAAATCTTGCAATTTCTCTTTTACGAAGTTTTATAAAAATTTCTACTTTTATTCAAATGAAAATCTATTATCACTTAGAATAAAACTTCTTTTATTTAAAAAAATAAAGTTTCTATTGTTTTTCAAATGAAATTCTATTATCATTTAAAATAAAGCTTCTATTATATTTTAAAATGAAATTCTATTATCATTTAAAATAAAACATCTATTATTTATAAAATGAAATTCTATTATCATTTAAAATAAAACATTTATTATTTATAAATGAAAATTCTATTATCATTTAAAATAATGACTTACTATATATATGTATATATATATACATAAAACATAGAATAAAAGGTTTTCTTATCGAATACTAACATCATGCTATTCTTTTGAAAGGTTTAAGCAAAACAAGGAGCTTTCAAATACAATCAACTTATGCATACTTTTCCAAACCATTGATGCAACAAGTGATGAAGTAAAAGACAACCAATAATATGCAATAGACAAAGAGGGAGTCTTTCCATCAACCCAGTCACCTATCTCAGCCAGAGAATTTATGATAGCTACTAGGCTATCAACTGAGGCTCAAGGTGGCTAGCTAGTTGATGATTATCCCTAATCGATAATGCATGCCTATATGAGGGTATCTATCCATGTTACCCCCGAGTTGCCTTAGTCATCACTTCCCCAACCTCAAGTACCCCACTTCTGGTGGATGATTCTACTTCTTCCACCCATGAGTGTACCTGATCCTGCACATTGGCAATATGTCAGCAGTACCATGTTCTTCCAAAAATCAAACTAAACATCGCATAACTATTCAATTGCATAAAACTAAGTATTAAAGCATCATCAATTAATACATTATTTCTTTATGCCAAAAATCCTACTAGGGAGGGTCATGACATCCTACCCCCTAGGACTAAACACCATCCTGGGTGTTTCCAGTTTTACAAAAATAAAATTATTACATCATATATTTTCAAACAAGAAGGGAAAATATTTTTGCATATCATCCACTTTCTCCCAAGTGGCATTTCTTTTAGAAAACCGGTCCCACTGGACCTTACATTGTTCAAGAGTCCGATTCCACATAGACTTAGAATGAAACTCAAGAATATTTACTGGCATCACTTCAATAGCCTCTGGATTTGCCATCTACAATTTAGAAACATCCCACACATGTTTAGGGTCAGCAACATATTTCCTAAGCAAGGATATGTGGAAGGTGTCATGGATCTTTGATAGGTTAGGTGGTAAAGCAAGTCGGTATGCAATCAAACTGATATTTTTAGTGATCTCAAAGGGTCCCACAAATCAAGGATCCAAATTTATGGATTTGATAGCACTCTTCTTCGGTTTAACCCTTAAAAACACTTTATCTCCAATTGAGTACTCTCTTGGAGTCCTCTTTAGATCAACATAACTTTTCTACCTATCGACAACTTCTTTAAGTCTTTGCCTGATTACCTTTAACTGGTCTTCCATTTCTCTGACCATATCTGGCCCAATCACAACTCGATCTTCCAGGTTATCCCAAGATAATGGTATTCTACACTTCCACCCATACAAGGCATCAAAAGGAGCCATTCCTAGAGAGGAGTGATGTCCATTATTATAGGTAAACTCTACAAGATGTAGGTAGTCTTCCCAATGAGACTTTTGATCCATGTAGTACATGTAGAGCATGTCTTCTAGTACTTGGTTTACCCATTCTATTTGACCATCTATCTCAGGGTGGTATGCCGAGCTCATATTCAGTTTCGTGCCTACTACATGATGGAGGGCTTTCCAAAATTTAGAAGTAAATCTAGAATCCCTATCTAAAATGATTACCTCAGGAAATCCATGCAATCAGAATACCTCTTTGGAAAATCTATTAGCCACCACCTGAGCATCATCCTTGATGTTCCTTGGTATAAAATATGCAACCTTAGTCAATCTGTCGACTATTACAAGGATTGCATCATGTTGATACTTAGTCTTGGGTAACCCTACTATAAAATCCATAGATATAACCTACCATTTCTACGTAGGTACATCATGTGGATATAATTGTCCTATAGGATGCTTGCATTCAACCTTAAATTTTTGACATTTGAGGCATCAAGCGATAAAATCGGTGATATCCTTCTTCATTCCTACCTAGAAGAAGGTCCTTTTCATGTTTTCCCTCATTTTGGCCCCTCTAGGATGAGCATAATAAGGAGATCTATGGGCTTCTTGCATTATTAACTTCCTTAAATCACCCATTTTTGGTATGATGATCCTACCTTTGTAGCACAAAAGGTCATCTTTCATGCCAAATTCCTTATTACCCTTAGGGTCTCTACCCATTCTAGCTCGAATTTCCTAGCAATACTCATCCCGAGATTGCTCTTGTCTCACTTGATCCATCAGATTTATGTGACTTCTGGTTATGGTTGCTATGTGTTTCCTTCTGCTCAAGGCATCAACAACCTTATTCTCTTTCCCTTTTATGTACTCAATTTCAAAGTCATACTCAGTGAGAAACTCGACCCATCTTCTCTGTCTTGCATTGAGTATAGGTTGGGTGAATATATACCTCAGACTTTGATGGTCAATTTTCAATTCAAAGGGCCTTCCCACCAAGTAGTGGTACTAGGCCTTTAGAGCATGTACCACTACAACTAGCTCTAAATCATGTGTAGCATAATTAACTTCATGCTTCTTGAGCTTCCTTGAAGTATATGCTACTACTAACTCTTCTTGAGAGAGTACTCCTCCTAACCCTTCTAGTGATGCATCCGTGCATACTAAAAAGTCCCCTTGAGGGTCAAGAATTTTCAGTATTGGTGTGGTAGTGAGTTTATATTTTAGCAATGCAAAGGCAACTTCACACTTCTCTGACCACTTGAATTCCTTTCCCTTTTTTTGAAGGTTAGTTATTGTTACTACAATCTTGGAGTAATCCTTTATATAACATCTATAGTAGCCCATTAACCCCATGAAGCTTCACACTTCAGTCACATTAGTAGGGGTGGGCTAATTTAGGATGGCTTCAATTTTCTTTGGATCTATAATAATTCCTTCTATTAATATGATATGCCCAAGATATCATACCTCTGAGATATAGAAATCACTTTTTTCAAGATTTCCATAGAGTTGGTTCTCCCTTAACAACTCTAACATGATCTTGAGATGTTTATCATGCTCTTCCTTGTCTCGAGAGTATATTAAGATATCATCTAGAAATACAAGGACAAACTGATCCAAGTGCCTTCTGAACACATTGTTCATTAGATTCATGAATGCATCTAGGGTGTTAGTTAGTCCAAAGGGTAGGACTGTAAACTCATAATGCCCATACCTAGTTTTGAATATCATTTTGTGAGTGTCCTCCTCACGTATTCTTAATTGATGATACCCTGATCTTAGATCAATCTTGGTGAATACTGTGGCATCTCTCAATTGATCAAATAAATATTTGATTCTAGGTAGGGGATATCAGTTCTTGATTGTAGCCTTATTAAGCATCCTGTAATCAATACATAATCTTAAAGAACCATATTTCTTTTTCACAAATAAAATTAGTGCACCCTAAGGTGACACACTTGGTTTTATCAATCCCTTTTCTAATAGCCCTTGTAGTTGCACCTTTAATTCTTACATCTCAATAGGATTCATCCTATATGGAGATCTATGGATGGGTTCCACTCCTAGCATAAGGTCAATAGTAAAATCAAATTCTCACATAGGAGGGAGTCTAAGTAAATCCTCTAGGAAACACATCCTTAAAATCCTACAAAATTGGGTGTTTCTCCAACACCTCTCTCTTCTAATCTTCTCCAACTTCATTGAGTTTTACAACATAGACTATCCCTCCTTTCTTGAGGGCTTTCTTCAACTACATAGTTGATAATATCTAGGGTTTGAATACCCCTTGCTCACTATGAATTCTTAGTATTTCCTTACCTTTCTCTGAATACTCGATCCATCTATCTTGGAAATTGATCAAGGCTTTATGGACTTATAACTAATCCATCCCTAGGATCACATCAAAGGCATGAAGTGGAGCTACATACAAATAACCTTTGGTGGTACCACTAGCTAAAGTAATCTCTACCATTGGAAAATATTAGTTTACTGAGTAGGTTTACCTTAAACCATACTCGACCTTCCAACCATGGGCTAAATATCTTGGCCTTTCTAGCATATCCCTTGCTAAACTAGAAGAAATAAAGCTATCTGTGGCCCCACTATCAATTAAAATATTTACTTGCTTATTAAAAATATTACCTTTCACAAGCAATGGGGTAACTTGCCCATCTAGCTTCTATTTCTTGGTTGCAGCATAGATCTGATGCGTAGGTTCCTTTCCTTTGGCATTGGATGTACTTAGCCCTAGTTGATGTGGATATTGATTAGCATAATGAGGGCCTCTACAATGATAACACCCATCCTTGGGTCCTTGTTTCTTCTCTAGTTTTTGCTCCTCTACCTTACTTGGAGCTAAAGTTTATGATTTCTGAGGGTGAGGCTTTGCATTGTTGGGATTATTATTGGTTTTCTTTTGGAAGTTCTTCTTGAACCTTCCCTATTTCCCATTATTTCTCTTCTCAAACTTCTGAGGGTTCTTGGTCTTTCGATCCTGTTCCTCTTCCCATTTCAAGAATCCTTGACTATTCCTCTTCCTCAGTGCTTGTTGATCTTGCTCAAACAAGGTAGCATAGTTAAATTGTAAGTGAGACTCTACCTTCTTTGCCAAGTCATACACCTTTTGTAATGATTTAGGCTCATGCATGTTTACATCATGCTTCACTCTAGATTCTAACCCATGAATAAACTTGTGAACCCTCATCTTCTCATCATAGGTAGGCACATACTTAAGTAACCTGACCAACTTCTTATAGTATATCTCCACCATTTTGGTCCCTTGTCGTAGGTTGGAAAACTCTTCAAATTTTAGCGCATAGAAATGCTTTGTAAGGAACCTTTTCTTGAAGATAACTATAAAGTCCTTCCATGGAATATCAATAGGTTCAATCTTAGTCTTCTCATAGTAGGTTTCCCACCAATCTAGAGCAGCCCCTTCTAAGTAGATCATGGCCCAAACTATTTGGGTTCCTAGGGAATAGCCTTTTACTATAAAATAAACTTCTAATTCTCTCAGCCAAGCTTCAACTGCATCCCCTTCTCCTTCTCCACCAAACTTGGAGATACAAATATTTTTAGATCCCTAGTCATTTCCTTTTCTAGAAGGGCTCTAGCTTGCAATTGTTATTCAATTAGTCCATCAACTTGGCTAACCTCTGAGCCTCTAGCTTGCAAGTTCTAATTCACAATAGTTTCCAATATTTGTCTCATCTGATCCTGCATGGTAGCAACCATAGTAATGAGGTCTTCTACCTCTCTATTGGAATTTCTTGGATCCCTTATTCAATATTATTTTATCGATTCTATCTAGTTGAAGGTGTAGGCCTCTCTTTTCTAGCCTTAGGTGGCATTTTAACCTAGTTACAACCAAGAAAAATATTAGGTTACAACTTCACTTTGAACTGTACCACTAATTCAAGCCACAATATAGAGTTCTCTTGCTAAAAGCATCAATAATATAATTAGGATGGTATTCCAAGGTTATGATGTAACTTCAATACCAAAGTCCATACTTACTATAAGTAAGGTATCATAACATTCCATTCACCCTTGGGATTAGTTCCCATTAGATTCTAGCAAGCAGGAGATTCTAGGTCTTCCCAGCTTTAGCTCAAAACTTAAGCAAGCCTTCATTGAAAGACATCCAAATCCCTTTAGCACATAAGAAGCTCTATACCCTTGTACCTAGAGCTCTAATACCAAATGTAATGACCCAAAATCTAGCTACAAGAAAACACACAGAAAAGAAAATAATTTTTTTTTAACTATGGAGAGGGATTCATAAACCCCTAACCAACCTTTGGTTATTCTATTTGTTTAAGATCACTAAGTTTCCCAACTTTCCCAAAGAGTTACATCTCACCAAATACCCTCCCACAAGTCCATCTATGTAGGCATATTATGTGTTACCACAAATAAGCTTATCTATCTCATCATTCTTGATGAGCTAAACTTATCACCTTCAATCAATCAAAGGTATACACCCATCACCATACCATACACAAGTCCATCTGTGTAGGTATGCTACGTGTATTGTGAGTTAAGCTATCCATCTCATCTCCATGATGAGCTATCTTAACTCAGATGTAATATTTTAGTTTACTTAGTTATCATTCTCCCTAAGGGGTCTTAATCCCTTAGGTCTTCCTACGTTCACCCTAAGGGGTCTCAATCCCTTAGGGGTTTATCTAATTTTAATAAAATAAAAATATTTAATTACTCAAATAAACCAAGGTTCTTTATCTGACTTTAATCAAATAACAATATTTAAATACTCATATAAACCAAATTTCTTTATTTAACTTTAATCAAATAATAATATTTAATTACTTAGATAAACCAAATATCTTTTTGTGAAACATATGTCAAAAACCCACCACTCAAACACAATGCGACCAACACCAACTAAACCCCCAAACCAAGCTTCATAAGGCATATGAACATCCATGATTCCAATGAATCAATTAGATATGGCGATAGCTAGGATTGATCGAATGGAGAGGATCAAGGAGATTGTCACTGTCAAAGTGGCACTTAGGAAATAGAGGAAACATCATTGTCAATGTGGTGCTCTCAAAACAGAGAGACGTCACTACCAACATGGCACTCGTGGAACTAAAAGCAACTACTCAGCTGTAGTTGGTTCACCCTCAACAATTCCAGGAGGAAAGGTCTACTTGGTTGAGGCGAAATATTGATGACAGAGAACTAGGTAGAGGTATTCTCATCTTTAGGAAGGCAGCAACATAACTTACCTATAAAAAAGCCTATTGTGGATAGCTTTACACAACAATGACTAGCCCCATGACTTCTCTACAAGATAGTTTATAACCCAATGAACAATGGTTTTCCAAACCTCTAGGTAGCAAATCTAATACATGGCACCCACCTTAATCCTAAATAGTTCAAACATATGGGACGAGTACAACAGCATGCTCAACCAACCTAAAAAGCACCTTTCCTAATAAAGGATAAAAAACAAACCCAACTATAAAGTACAGAATGTCTTCACCACAAACAACTTTAAGCAAAGTTCTTAACGGTGTGCGTAAAAATTTCTACCAACTTGCTAGCTTCCAAGACGTAATGGGAGGTATGCTTTTGCATCATTGGTTTGCTTCCAAAGTTGTTGGTTTTCTTCTAGTTCTCCCTTTCTTTTTTTGTTCTTTTTTGCATCCAATCCTTTCCTTTGTATGTGTGAGACGACCTTCTTCATTATCATCCTCTTATTCCTTAAGGGGTCGAGTCTCCCCCTTTCTGACTATCGTCGCATCTGCATTCAATTCCTCACCAGTCCATCATAACTCCCTTCTTATCCCCATGGCAGTCCAGCCTAGCCTTTTCCATACTAAATATTTTTTTTTAGTATTAATGACAAGTTTCACCATAATGAAGTCCTCTTCCCAATGTCAACGGGAAGCTTCCCCTTGCAAGCTTGATCAGAGCTCTTTGAAAGGGTGATCTTTTGAATCAAATCTTGCAAGTTCTCTTTTATGAAGTTTTATAAAAACTTCTATTTTTATTCAAATGAAAATCTATTATCACTTAGAATAAAACATATTTTATTTAAAATAATAAAGTTTCTATTATATTTTCAAATGAAATTCTATTATCATTTAAAATTAATCATCTATTATTTTCAAATGAACTTCTATTATCTTTAAAAATATTTATTATTTATAAATGAAAATTCTATTATCATTTAAAATAATGACTTACTATATATATATATATATATATTATATATATATATATATATATATATTATATATTATATATATATATATATAGAATAAATGTTTTCTTATCGAATACTAACATCATGCTATTCTTTTGAAGGTTTAAGCAAAACAAGGAGCTTTCAAAGGCAACCAACTTATGCATGCTTTTCAAACCATTGATGCAGCAAGTGATGAAGTAAAAGACAATCAATAATATGCAATATACAAAGAGGGAGTCTTTCCATCAACCTAGTCACCTATCTTAGTCTAAGAATTTATGATAGCTACTAGGCTATCAACTGAGGCTCAAGGTGGTTGGCTAATTGACGATTATCCCTATCCGATTATGCATACCTATATGAGGGTATCTATCCATGTTACCCCCGAGTTTCTCTAGTCATAACTTCCCCAACCTCAAGTACCCCGCTTCTAGTGGATGATTCTACTTCTTCCACCCATGAGTGTACTTGATCCTGCACATTGGCAATATGTCAATAGTACCATGTTCTTCCAAAATTAAACTAACATTGTATAACTATCCAATTGCATAAAACTAATTACTAAAGCATCATCAATTAATACATTGCTTTTCCATGCCACAAATCCCACCAGGTATGGTCATGACAGAATGGTCTTAATTAACCCTAGGAATTGGGTAATCTATGATTGACATTGGTTTGGTTATCTCCGCATGGATAGTGTCTTGATTGAGTTGGTTATAAACATACCACTTAAAATTTGTATCATTTATACTACCCATTCATTATCAAAAAAAAATTATGCTATGTCACATCATGTTCTTGTATCTCATTTCAAAATTTATGCTATGTCACATCATGTTCTTGTATCTCATTTCCTTATTTCATTGCTTTTGGTTTTTTACAATGTTTATTAATTTTTAGATAATACTATGACTAGTTTCTTCATGTTATCAGATCCATAATAACTTTAAAAATTAAAGATTCTAGAGAAATTATATGGTAAAATATTTTTACTAAGTGAGCATGTCGTGGGGATTCAAAGTAAGCATAAAATTTGAAAGAGTTATTTTATTTTAGTAGTTGGGTATTGCTCGGAGGTCAGACAAATTTGGATGGAAAACATGTTTTTAAATTCTTTGAATTTTGAGGTTTTTAAAAAAATTTAATATCTTTAGGCCACCCAATTTTGGATGGGATGTTTAAAATTCTTTGATTATTTTTAGGCCAACCAATATTGAGTAGGTTTTTAAAATTATTTGAAATTTTCAAGGCCAACCAATTTTGGATGATGTTTTTGTTGGTCCGGCTTTCATGCACACCCCGGAAAGGATGAAGCAAGGAAGCTCCGGAGACACCCACGGGACGGATCCCACTCACTTTAGGATCTAGCTGGTTATCCAAGGTGCGAGTTACAGAGTTGGGTCAAATGGCTATTCACTCTTTTTCACTTCTGGAATAGATTTCAATATGGATCGCTATGTTACCTTACAGGGGGTTCCCGAACTTGTTCAGTAGTTGCAAAAGTTGTTTATCAGATTTAACTTGAATTCTTGATCTAGCTCTCATGGGTCAATAGATTTAAATAAAAGACAAACAAAGAAAATAAAAATGGATCATTCACCGAAAACAAAGAGAGGGTAGGGTAAGGCAGAAAGAGAAGTTTATCAAACATCAACTGTAAAACCCCAAACTATTAATCTTATCTATGCTACTAGCTTCACAATAGAACAAATCAAAGAAGAAAGTGTCCAGTCAGTCTAAGATCACTTTCAACTAAGAGCACAAGGCAGAGTGAAACAGATCTAGTAGAAAATTATAAATCCAAGGGCAGCTAGTTAAAACTGGTATCTTTCACCGGGAGCCTAGCTCACACAGTGAAGACAGAGCAATTAGAACAAACTTACACCTGAAATCTATAATTTCCCCTAGCAGACAAGAGAACAACTGAAGCCTAACAGGATATTTAAACTTGATAATGTTAGATTTACAGCATATATCTAACAAACTTTAAATGAAACGGATAACAAAAGAAGATACACTTATCACACTCTGCAAAAGATTAGGCTCCTGGCCATGCTATCACAGAAAAGCTAAAGCACATCAACTCCAAGTCCAGAAATAAAGAATTTCACAAGATTTGCAAGAAATTGCTTATAAGCCTTTTATTTCTAAGTCTCCACCTTCTGCAATTACATTGAGAATAAGTATTTATAGACTCAAGATAGACCCTGATCTTTTCAGAAATATCTTCTTCTCATAACTGCAAATTTTATCACATATAAACCCTAGGACCCGGGTTTTACAATAAAAAACCATCTTAAGACCAAAGTCCGGATAGAACTTAACCCTTTTGCAAATCTGTGCAGTCAACTACCATAAATGGAGAAGATAAAATCTAAAGCCACTTGCATTCATCCGCAGCTACAAATAAATGCCTCCATTAATTCTGTTGGTGAGCCGGATGAGTCACCACTTCTCCATCAATTTGATCTCCGCAAAGCCATCCCTGAGTTGAAATTGTCTTCATGCTATTAATTCTGCAATAAATTTGTCATTGAATGCCCTCACCGGTATCTTCTCTTCTAGCATGGCGGTCCTTGACTAAACCCGCACTTTAACTTTGCCTTTATGGCCTTTCCCGGTTGTCCTGCAAGTGCCAGATGGAATCCTGCATGAAAGACAAAAATATTATATTAGCACTTTAAAATCATTAAAATCAAAGCTTAAAGCATTAAAATCAGATTAAAATCAGCTAAAAAGCTTGCATGTCGGCTTCTGCTCTGTCTCATACACGCTTTGACACGTGTCGCTACCCCAGGATGCCTTCTGTTTCCCGCTGGAATGCACTTCTGGTCAACTTTGAGGACTTTCTCTCTCCTATCGCGATTCTGCGACATGTCACGATTTCGCGACATGTCGCGAAATCGTGACGTCCCCAGCGCTGCGCTGCTTCTCCCCCTGTCGGCCGCGAAAATGCGACATGTCACGATTTTGTGACATGTCACGAAATCGCGCCTCTTGCTAGCGGTCGTACAACTTTGCTCCAGCATGTCGCGATTTCGCGACATGCTTGTCTTGCAAGACTTCCTCAAAACGTGCAGCGCGTTGCTACCATTTTCACCCTTCGACTTCGAAACATGCAGCGCATCGCTGGCACTTTCCACCCCTGATTTTGAAACATGCAGTGCATCGCTGCAAGCTCCAGCCCGCGATTTTGAGACATGCAACGCATCGCTGCAACTTTACCTCTCGACTTGGAAACATGCAGCGCATCGCTGCACCCTTTAGCCCGCGATTTTGAGACATGCAGCGCATCGCTGCAACTTTTGGACTTGGTCAATTTATCATTTATCCTCAGCGAAAATGGGACACGTCGCGATTTCGCGACATGTCACGAAATCGCGCTGGTCCGTACTGATTTCTTCTCTCTCCTTCGGCAGACAACGATTTTGCGACACTTTCCAAAAATGGAAATGTCGCGATATCATGACACTTCCAAAAATGGAAAGTGTCGTGATTTCGCTACACAAAAATGACTTGGCGGATTTTTGATTCTTCAGCCCACTTTCTCTCTCCTACCGTGAAAATGCGACATGTCGCGATTTCGCGACATTTTTCTCCCCGACTTTCTCTCTCCTCATCCTGCAGCGATTTCGCGACACTTTCCAAAAATGGAAATGTCGCGATATCGCGACACTTCCAAAAATGGAAATGTCGCGATATCGCGACACTTCCAAAAATGGAAATGTCGCGATATCGCGACACTTCCAAAAATGGAAATGTCGCGATATCGCGACACTTCCAAAAATGGAAATGTCGCGATATCGCGACACTTCCAAAAATGGAAATGTCGCGATTTTGCTACATTTTTCCGACTTAGCTGCATTTGTATTTTCCTGTCGCGATATCGCGACATTTCCGAAAATGAAAGTGTCGCAATATCGCGACACTACCAAAAATGGAAAGTTTGATTTTTCATAAATTTATGCAACTGTTTTCGGCATTTTTCTCGGTACCGGTGCGAGATTTGGCTTAAGCATGAATGATTTCTAGCATGTAAAAGTTAAGTCCAAGAAAACACAAGCTAGAATGACTTGAAAAAAGGCACAACTTAACAAGGAGGCAAGCAAAATCTGGGATTAACACTGGAAATGACCAAGAGGGTCCCTGCTGCAAAAATGGAATTTCAGAGTTCTCAAGAGGATGGAATCTCATTTTTCAGTGGGGGTGTGTTGCTTCTCAATTTTTTTTTTTTTTTTTTTTTTTTTTTTATATCTCTCCCTCTGAAATATATCAATATTTTGAAATGCTTTTAGGGAAATCACAATCTTCTTTTATTTTTTTGATCAATCTGAAACTGTTTCAGTCTAGGCACTGATAGCCTCTGGTGACACCCAAATAATTGCATGAATCATAGTCCCCTCTCATAACCAGCTTTTCTTGGATTCCCCGGGAGTTCCTCCAACTAAACAGCATAGCAGTTTTTCTATCATTAAAAAAACTGTGGCAAGTAAGGCACAATATCCCATCATATCTCTACCTTTGTCCTGAATAACAAAATAGTTCTACAGTTCAGAGCAAGCAGACTATCTCAATTGGAATAATGATGACCATGAACACTGGATTGAGGATTTATCAGCTAGGAATAAAACAATTCTCAGCAGGCTGACTTTTCATTGATTGCTCAGGCAAAGGTTAAAAGACAGATTATTTCAGAAGCCAAAGGACTTTGTACAGACTTCCAAGGACAGGCACAGGCTTTAAAGAAAAACAGAATAAAAATTGCACAGACAATTAAAGAAAACTGAAAAACAAATAAATTAAAACTGCAGAGCATTAAAATTAAACTGAAACAGATTAAAACTGTACAGACATTTAAAAATAAAACTGCACTGACAAAGAAATAAAATTGAAAAACTTCAAAGCTTACTTACAATGCATACATATGTTACAACTTCCCTTCATACTCAAAAAATGCAGCAGTTGGGAAAGCAGAGAAATGGTGCCTTAAAAAAAATTGGACCATGTACAAGTAACTTAGAAAAATTACCTTTCAGGTCCTGTTGACGAAATGCACTCCAGACTGTGCTTCAAAAATTTGCTATCTGGGAAAGACTTGTGTTTACTGTCTTCCCTGTCCCATTTGAAAAACAAATCTGCAACTCCTTCAAATTAAACAAATCATATAATAACAAATCATATGATAACATGTTTATGCTTCTAATTGAAGGGTTTGCAGAGTTATTTCAAAAGGACTGAATGTAAAAAACCCCCAGGATCAAATACCTTAAAATCTTGACAGACCCAGACCACCACATCTTCAAAATTATGTGACAACTGAAAGAAATCATTTTTTATCTGTATGCCCTGGTTCTTAACAACTTGAACATTTTGTGGTTGTTGTACTGCTTCAATATCCAGGACTTCAATTTTTATCCCTCTAGCAGAATGCTTACAATTTTCCTTTTCACCTGAGCCTTGATTAGATTTAACCTCATCAATGTGCAATGTCCAAACATCATGGTTGTGATTGATTAGGGCTGTAACTGTTCTCACCTTCTCATTTGCCAAATTATAAACTCCAATATCTGCATCAACACGGTTTATAGCCTTATCTTTGATATTATGTTCAGAAGTTGCAGGCTTATGTTGAGACAGTTCATCAATTCCAAGTTGGCTGACCACATTCATTTTTACTATCTTTTCCTCCTTTTTTTGAAATCCAACAGGTGGTCCAGAGTAAGCCTCAATCAAGTTAACCTTCTGTTCAACAATCTGAGGCAGTTCATAGAGGGTGATGTCAGCTTTAAGTTCCCTCATATCCTCAATGATGCTATCCTCCTCAGTTACTTCTGCATAGTGATATTGAATCTCACTTTCATCATCCTCTGATGAGGAAGGATCATTATTAAGTTCTGGACTCTCACATTTCAAGTCATAACTGTCCATTTTGAACTGTTGAAAATCTTGCATTTCATCCGTAGGAGTCTCTACAAGACTTTCTGACTCTTCGGGAAAAGTAACAGAATCTGAAACCCTGGTTGTACTATTTTTGGGTGGTGCCAGATCACAACTGTTCAGTTCAAGCACTTGCACTTTGAACTTGTCAGAAATTTTCTCCGTATTTTGCACATGTTGAGTGGATGTCACAGTTAACGGAGTCTCCTTGGGTAGAGCATGACATGTTGGCACTAACTCATGATGTGGAATGGGGTTCAAAATAGGCATGTTCTGTGTAACATAGGATATCAAAGGTCTACTCAGAATTTGAGGCCCTAACCTGTCTTTCAAGAATTAAGGCTTCTTTATAAGCCCCTGCCGGGGTTGTGATATTGATGTCTCTCTTGAGGAAAATAGAGGTCACCGAATCCAATGCATTCTTGTAGATTTCTAAGGCCAAATTTGCATTTGGGATGTAATGGCCAGTCATTCTATCGTAAGCTCTTTGGAACCTCATATTGAAAGACCTGACAGTTTCTCCCGACTCTTTCTTGATGCTGGAAAATTGTTGGTATAACACACTAGGGTCTATCACTTCCCCAAATTGTGATATAAAAGCTTTCTCTAGATCATCCCAGCTAGTAATGGAATTGCTGGTGAGGTTTAAAAACCAGTCATAAGCTCCCTCCTGGAGAGTGAACGGGAACAATCTGCAGGCAACATCTTCATGCTGTATATTCAACAATTTTAAAGCATTTTTGAAAGCTAGCAGATGTTCTTCTGCAGTTCTTGTCCCATCATGTTTGTACCTGGGGAGATATCTTTTCGGGCTTCTGGGCAGGTCATGGGCTATACCCGAGATATTCAAAGCAGTGGGGCCCAACCAATTTGCCATTATTACTTGGCTGACAGTGATATTCTGAGTTGTAATTGGATAACTGCCAGTGGAGATAAAACTATTCTTAACTTGAGGTCTTCTCTGGCAATTTTAAAAACTGTACTGACAACTTACAATACTGCCCGGATTTCACTGGGCCAGTTTTAAAATGTTGGTGTTAAGTCCCGCTATTCAGGCAAAAACTCTAACCACAGAATTTTAAATCAGCACTCACAAACTTACAATACTTGAACTGAGTTCAACAGGCCCTCCTTCTAGCGCCAATTAGGTTGTTGGCTGAGGAGGAGGGAAAAGGATTCAAAAGATAAAATACCAGACTCAGCACATACAATACAGTATTTGTCAAGCACCACATACAGTCAGATTTCTCAACTCAAGTGCACTAAGAACAGATGTTCTCGGCCCTCCTTCTAGTGCCAATTAGGTTGTTGGTCCGACTTTCATGCACACCCCGGGAAAGGATGAAGCAAGGAAGCTCCGGAGACACCCACGGGACGGATCCCACTCACTTTAGGATCTAGCTGGTTATCCAAGGTGCGAGTTACAGAGTTGGGTCGAATGGCTATTCACTCTTTTCCACTTCTGGAATAGATTTCAATATGGACTGCCCTGTTACCTTACAAGGGGTTCCTGAACTTGTTCAGTAGTTACAAAAGTTGTTTATCAGATTTAACTTGAATTCTTGATCTAGCTCTCATGGGTCAGTAGATTTAAATAAAATACAAACAAAGAAAATAAAAATGGATCATTCACCAAAAACAAAGAGAGGGTAGGGTAATGCAGAAAGAGAAGTTTATCAAACATCAACTGTAAAACCCCAAACTATCAATCTTATCTATGCTACTAGCTTCACAACAGAACAAATCAAAGAAGAAAGTGTCCAGTCAGTCTAAGATCACTTTCAACTAAGAGCACAAGGCAGAGTGAAATAGATCTAGCAAAAAATTATAAATCCAAGGGCAGCTAGTTAAAACTGGTATCTTTCACCGGCAGCCTAGCTCACACAGTGAAGACAGAGAAATTAGAACAAACTTACACCTGAAATCTGTAATTTCCCCTACCAGACAAGAGAACAACTGAAGCCTAACAGCATATTTAAACTTGATAATGTCAGATTTACAGCATATATCTAACAAACTTTAAATGGAACGGATAACAAAAGAAGATACACTTATCACACTCCGCAAAATATTAGGCTCCCGGCCATGCTATCACAGAAAAGCTAAAGCACATCAACTCCAAGTCTAGAAACAAAGGATTTCACAAGATTTGCAAGAAATTGCTTATAAGCCTTTTATTTCTAAGTCTCCGCCTCTTGCAATTACATTGAGAAGAAGTATTTATAGACTCGGGACAAACCCTGATATTTTCAAAAATATCTTCTTCTCATAACTATAAATTTCATCACATCTAAACCCTAGGACCCGGGTTTTACAATAAAAAAACCATCTTAAGACCAAAGTCCAGATAGAACTTAACCCTTCTGTAAATATGTGCAGTCAACTGCCATAAATGGAGAAGATAAAATCTAAAGCCACTTGCATTCATCTGCAGCTGCAAATAAATGCCTCCATTAATTTTGCTGGTGAGCCGGATGAGTCCCACTTCTCCATCAATTTGATCTCCGCAAAGCCATCCCGAGTTGAAATTGTCTTCATACTATCAAGTCTGTAATAAATTTGTCATTGAATGCCCTCACCGATATCTTCTCTTCTAGCATGGCGGTCCTTGACTAAACCCGCACTTTAACTTTGCCTTTATGGCCTTTCCCGGTTGTCCCGCAAGTGCCAGATGGAATCCTGCATGAAAGACAAAAAGATTATATTAGCACTTTAAAATCATTAAAATCAAAGCTTAAAGCATTAAAATCATATTAAAATCAGCTAAAAAGCTTGCATGTCGGCTTCTGCTCCGTCTCATACACGCTTTGACACGTGTCGCTACCCCAGGATGCCTTCTGTTTCCCGCTGGAATGCACTTCTGGTCAACTTTGAGGACTTTCTCTCTCCTATCGCGATTCTGCGACATGTCATGATTTCGCGACATGTCGCGAAATCGCGACGTCCCCAGCGCTGCACTTCTACTCCCCCTGTCGGTCGCGAAAATGCGACATGTCACGATTTCATGACATGTCGCAAAATCGCGCCTCCTGCTAGCGGTCGTACAACTTTGCTCCAGCATGTCGCGATTTCACGACATGCTTGTCTTGCAAGACTTCCTCAAAACGTGCAGCGCGTCGCTACCATTTTCACCCTTCGACTTCGAAACATGCAGCGCATCGCTGCCACTTTTCACCCCTAATTTTGAAACATGCAGCGCATCGCTGCAAGCTCCAGCCCACGATTTTGAGACATGCAGCGCATCGCTGCAACTTTACCTCTCGACTTGGAAACATGCAGCGCATCGCTGCACCCTTTAGCCCGCGATTTTGAGACATGCAGCGCATCGCTGCAACTTTTGGACTTGGTCAATTTATCATTTATCCTCAGCGAAAATGGGACATGTCGCGATTTCGCGACATGTCGCGAAATCGCGCTGGTCCGTACTGATTTCTTCTCTCTCCTCCGGTAGACAGCGATTTTGCGACACTTTCCAAAAATGGAAATGTCGCGATATCGCGACACTTCCAAAAATGGAAAGTGTCGCGATTTCGCTACACAAAAATGACTTGGCGGATTTTTGATTCTTCAGCCCACTTTCTCTCTCCTACCGCGAAAATGCGACATGTCACGATTTCGCGACATTTTTCTCCCCGGCTTTCTCTCTCCTCATCCTACAGCGATTTCGCGACACTTTCCAAAAATGGAAATGTCGCGATATCGCGACACTTCCAAAACTGGAAAGTGTCGCGATTTCGCGAAGTTTTTTCGACTTAGCTGCATTTGTATTTTTCTGTCGCGATATCACGACATTTTTCGAAAATGGAAGTGTCGCGATATCGCGACACTACCAAAAATGGAAAGTTTGATTTTTCATGAATTTATGCAACTGTTTTCAGCATTTTTCTCGGTACCGGTGCAGGATTTGGCTTAAGCATGAATGATTTCTAGCATGTAAAAGTTAAGTCCAAGAAAACACAGGCTAGAAAGACTTGAAAAAAGGCACAACTTAACAAGGAGGCAAGCAAAATCTGGGATTAACACTGGAAATGACCAAGAGGGTCCCTGCTGCAAAAATGGAATTTCAGAGTTTTCAAGAGGATGGAATCTCATTTTTCAGTGGGGGTGTGTTGCTTCTCAACAGTTTTCTAATTCTTTTTGGATGGGGAACAAGTTTTAAATTTTTAAATATTTTGTATATGAAATATTTAGCCATTTTAATTATTATATATGCCAAAACTTTGAAGACTCGTAACTAAGTTATCCAAAAAAAATTTGGGGCAATTTTTATTTTTCTATATATTTTTCATGCTTTACTCATCTCAGGGGTATGTTCTTCTTGATTTTACCTTAGCATTTCTAAAATATCTAGTGTGAGCTAGAAGATTAGGTATCTTCTTCGTAAGAATAACTTTTTAAGATGGAAGAGTGAGATGCAAGTGCGTATTAATGGGATCCATTTTGATTAGTGTATAAAAAATACTTCTAGTCAAGTCACATATGAAAAATAATAATATGGTATGTGTTGGCAATTTGAGTTATTTCATGTTGTCATTGATGTCACATGGATCACATTGAGTTTTGGTGGCAAAAGCACTTCATAAATATTTATTTATGAAATTTTGGAGAGCATGGATATATACAGGGTTTTGTGGCACAAGAGGCATATAATATTTAATTTTTAAATATTATATTAATGGTTTTTATTAAAACCAATGGTAAAGGTTTTTATTAAAACCAATGGCAAGGGTTTTTATTAAAACCGACGAAAAGGTTTTTTAATTAGACCAACGGAAAGGGTTTTTATTAAAACCATTGGAAAGTGTTTTTCATTAAAACAAATGTGCTAAGACATCTCCAAATGATGATGGATGAAAAGGTTTTTTCAATAAAACCTAGGTGCAAAATGTTTCATGGCAAAATTCAAAAAACGAAGGAGATATCCCAATTCAAAGATAAGAGATGAATTATTAAATATTTATTTAATAATTCTAAGGTCTAAAATTTAATTAAATTATCCACCGACGTGCAAAGGTTAGGATGGCAAATCAAATTTTGTCGACGTCATTCAAAGGCATTGAAAGGCATATAAATCAAAGAATACTTTGGCTATTTTGTTGAGGAGATAGGAGAACAATCAGCGCATGAGAGAGAGTCATCGAAGGGAGGCAATGTAGAGGTAAAAAGAAATATTGAATTCAAGGCCAAAGACAAAATTAGAAGTTATCGAAGCTGACGTCACACTGGACAGCGTAGCGCAGTTGGCAGGGCATCATATTTACATAGGAGAGGTCTGTATTTGAATCCTGCCAAGAGCAAAGGTTTTTTGTAAGAGATTGATTTTGTTTTGACAGTAGAATGCAAATATTAAAGGAAGTGTTTGGGATTGAATCCCAATGTGGGCCAACGCTCACATGATAAGCACTTCACAGTGCAAGCAAGGAGGAACAGAGTTTGACTCCTGCAAAGGTGTGAAGGCGCATTGATTTTTGGGAAAAACGTTGATGATTTTGAAGGTGGTAAATGTGCATTGATTTTTGGCAAATATATTAATGTTTTCGAAGGTTACGGAGGTTAAGAACTTCATAAAAAGGTATTTATCTCTAGCGCATGGTAATAGTTGATACTGCCGAAGTTGTAGTGTATTAAAATTATTTATGCCAAAATTAGGGAGTTATAAGGTATTTGTTGGAAATAAATGATTGTTGTGTGTGCTTAGGTAGATATAAGGTGTTGAGATATTATTTGTTAATGCTATGTGTATTTAGGGAGTTATAAGGTGTTGAATTAAATAATTTAAAATTATTGTGTGTACTTGTGGAGTTATAAGGTGTGAAAACAAATAAATAAAAGCATAGGTGCTTGTTGTTTATGTTAATAAATTTAGGGAGTTATAAGGTTGTAAAGTGTTGAACATGTATATGTCCTAGTGCATGGTTTGATTATGAATTTAAACTAGGAACTTGAGACCTAGTTAATTTCTACCTTGAGTTAGAATACATGCACATGAGTTAGGGTTTGAAGTTGAAGACAAATTGCTTGATTATGTGGCTTGACTATTGATAGGAAGTGGATGGATTAGAAAATCAATTTTATGGATAAAATTGATGTTTGAGTTCATAATTGCTTTAGTGGAGTTCATTAAGAGTATTGCCACTATTGAGGAGGGTTTTGCTATTGTTTTGAGGAGAGTATTATTGGTTACTTTTTGAATACATTGCCTCTATTTGAGACCATTGAGGATATCATTTGCTAGTCACTTGTGGATACATTTGTCTTTCATTTGAGATCATTGTTGGCTATTTGAGAGCTCTTTGCTTGATGGAGTTGTGCTTGTTTCTTGAGATCTTATTGACATTGCATAAGGAAGATATTATTGAGAACCTATTGCTATCACTTGTGGAGATTGTCCTTGGTTGGTTGAAGTCCTCATTGTTATTGCTTGGAGAGGTTTTCATTAGAGAGCTCATTTGCCATATATTTGTCATTCATTGTTGAGCATTGTTATCATCCATTTGAGAGAGCTCATTTGCCATATATTTTTCATTCATTGTTGAGCATTGTTATCATCCATTTGAGAGAGCTCATTTGCCATATATTTGAGAGTTCATTGTTGAGCATTGTTATCATCCATTTGAGAGAGTATTTGTCATACATGGTTGAGTTCATTGTTGAGTATTGTTATCATCCATTTGAGAGAGTAGTTGTCATACATTGTTGAGATTATTGTAGATCATTGTTGTCATCCTTTGAAGAGTACATTGCCATTCATTGTTGAGTTCATCATTGAGCCTTGCCTTTGTTGATTTGTGGATGAGATTTGAGTGCTACTTGAGCATGATTGATTGAGCCTTTGAGAAGGCTTTTGGGACAGAATTTCTGGATAGATTTGAGGCAGATTTTGTGCATGATTGAGTGAGCCTTTGAGAAGGCTTTTGGGATAGAAATTTTGGATAGATTTGAGGCAGTTTTTGTGCATTATTGAGTGAGACTTTGAGAAGGCTTTTGGGATACAATTTTTGGATAAATTTGAGGTAGATTTTGTGCATGATTGAGTGAGCCTTTGAGAAGGCTTTTGGGATAGATTTGTGGACATATTTGGCACAGCATTTGAGCAGGATTGTTTAAGCCTTTTTATAAATACCTTGAGTATAGATTTGGGATACCATTTGAGCAGGATTGCTTGAGCCTTGTGAGAAGGCATTGAGACATATTTGTGAGCAGTAAAAGAGATAGAACAAAAACAAAAAAATATACCAACACCAGTTGCCTAGCTAAGCAGATCAGTGAAGAGCCCACCTGAGCAGATCAAGATTGCCTAGCTGAGTAGATCGATAAATTATCTAGCTGATTAGATTAGTGGATAGCCTAACTGAGTAGATCAGTGGATAGTCTAGCTAAGCATATTAGTGAAGAGCCCACTTGAGCAGATTAGGATTGCCTAGCTGAGTAGATCAGTGGATTGCCTAGCTAAGTAGATCAGTGGATAGCCTAGCTGAGCAGATCAGTGGATTACCTAGCTGAGTAGATTAGTGGATAGCCTAGTTAAGTAGATCAACGGATATCCTAACTAAGCATATTAGTGGAGCCCACCTAAGCAGATCAGGATAGCCTAGCTTTGAGTAGATCAAAGTAATCATTTGTATTGGGATAAGGGTCATTATTTCTTTATGAAATATTATAAGGATATTATCTTGTGGACTACCCCACATTGGGATAACCATGTTAAATCTTGTGTCTCAATTGTGTGTGGTGATTTGTGCACTTGCTTACTATTGTTATATATGTCATTAATGTACACTTCTATATTTGGTTATTGCAATTAAGGAAACTAATTGATATTGGTTTGGAAAGAAAGTAAAAAGTGGAAGCTATATTGTTCACCCCCCCTCTCAGTATA
Source organism: Wollemia nobilis (assembly GCA_028583015.1). Lineage (NCBI taxonomy): Eukaryota > Viridiplantae > Streptophyta > Pinopsida > Araucariales > Araucariaceae > Wollemia > Wollemia nobilis. Next base: position 440,323 of record JAQPPZ010001748.1, on the reverse strand, counting down.
ATCTTATGTTCTTTAATTGGTATTATATCAGGTTCCTTCGGGAAGGCTAACATCTTGAGAGCAGATTCTACAAGAACACATATGGCTTCACAGAATGGATCATCTACAAGTAAGGCTCCACTATTTTATGGTAACAATTATGCTTTTTGGAGCATGAGAATGAAGAACTACTTGATATCACAAGGATATGAGGTATGGTAGATGGTTTTAAAATAGTATAAGGTTGAAGGTGATCCCGAGATAGATAAGACTATTAGGAAATTGGTTGAGATCAATGCAAAGGCAATAAATTACATTCTAAGTAGGCTATGTGAGACATATTTTGTAAAAGTCATGGTATGTAATTCAACTAATAAAATGTGGACCAATTTGTGGAATACCTATGAAGGAGATTCCAAGGTAAAGTTGACAAAAATACAAACTCATAGAAAAATATTCGAGGAATTGAAAATGGAAAATTCTGAAGATATTGCAAAATTTTTATTTCAAGTTGATGAGATTGCTAACACCATGAGAGGTCTAGTATTTGAGATGAAATAATCAGATGCTACTAAAAAGTTTTTGAGATCACTTCCCATGCATAGAAGAAATAATGGATGTCGACAAGCTAACAATGGAAGAACTACAAGGAACTCTCACAGCTTATGAGATGAGGATAAGTAAGAATCAGGTTCCAATGAAAGAAATTGTATTCAAGGCTTCAGAGAAAAAGAAAGGGAAATTTCCAGATACAGATAGAGATTCAGATAATGATGAGAAGCTAACTTCATAAAAAGGAAAAAGGACTTAATAAATTATAGGGATATGAAGAAATTCAAATGCTACAAGTGTGGTAATTATGGTCACTATGCAAACAAGTGTCCATGTGAAGAAAATAGTGATGATGAAAATGAAGAACACAAGCTTATACTGAGAGGGGGGGTGAACAGTATAAGACCGCTTTTTAATTTTTCCTTCTATTCAAACTTGTAGTTCAATATTATGCAGTGTAAAGAAAATAGTATCAATAGTAGTAAACAAAGCAATGCACAAAAACCACCATTCACAAAAGAGACACAGCAATTTACGTGGTTCACCCAACGCGGGCTACTCCACGGATAAAATTTTTACTAAATTTTATCAACTCATAATCTGGGAAAACATTTCCCGATTACAATGTTTATGGGCACCAACCCAAAGGAGATACCTTCCCCTAGCTCTGCTCTAACTGGTGATCCTCTAGAATACCTCTACCTCTACTACCCTTAGCAAGTGGAACTCTATCCACAAAAGACACCTGTCTTCCCTACTCTGGCTGGAGACCTCTGTCCTCAACTCTTTCACCTCTAAAGTTGGTCCTCTTATCTGCACCAAACACAGTCCTTCGGTCTGCCACTTATGTCCTCAAAATTTGCACCTCTGTGCAATTACAACACTCGATCAAACATCCACTTATGCACCTCTGTGCAATCACAGCAGCACTGTCTTCGCACACCCTGCTCTTCGATGATCAAACTTCTCCCCGCACTCTGCTTCTACGAAAGTCACACTTCGAACGCATACTTCGATCGATTTGACATGACTGCTCTTTGCGCACCGCAAAATTCAATTGTGCAAATTTGATACACACATTCCATAACTCAATCTCAAAAATAACCCTCCTTTTATAGCATAAATCCTAAGATCAAAACACTCAATCTTAGTCGGCTGTAACCCTAGAATCCATCGGCTACAAAACCCTAAACATCATCGGCTCAAAGTTAACTCTGTCGGCTTCAACCACCTCTGGTTCTGTAGCTTTCCCGTGAAACTACAACATGTCATGATATTGCGACACCTTTGCCTGTCGTACACCTTCTTTTGCCTGATGTCACGAAATTGTGACACTACAGCCTTTGTCGACTTCCTTTCTGCTTCTATCGTGAAATCGTGATACTTTTTGCTTCTGCTGACATCATCTTCACTTCTGTCATGAAATCACGACCCTTCTATCTTCATGGCCTTCTTCTCTGCTTTTGTCATGAAATCATGACACTTCTGCCTATTGCTGACGTCATCTTCACTTTTGTCGTGAAATCGCGACCCTTCTGTCTTCATGGCCGTCTTCTCTGATTTTGTCACGAAATTACGACATTTTTGATGCTATACAATCTCTCTCCTCTTAGAGTCGTGAAACTGTGACATGTAATGAAATCGCAACACTTTCCATCTTGCTCTTCTTCTCTGCCAATATGTCACGAAATCGTGACAGTTTTGCCAGCTTCTTCTCTCTCTTCCAACATGTCGCGAAATCGCGACAGTTTTGCTAGAACTTTCTCTCTCCTCAAACATGTCACGAAATCATGACAATTTTGCTAGCACTTTCTCTCTCTTAAAACATGTCGTGAAATCATGACAGTTTTTCCAGCCGCCTTCATACTTTTTCTTACTTGTCTTTTTCTTGATCTTTTGCAACTAGGCTACTCTGATCTTCTTAGAAACTCACTGTCCAAACTGAAATCTTCATCAAAACACATTCTTTGACATCAAACCAAATTGCTTCAAGACCTTCTTGACATCAATGACAACATCTACACTTAGAGCAAATGCAATGTACCCAAGGTACCCAAAATTGCCAACAATCTCCCCCTTTGTCATTGATGGCAAACCTTTACTGAAACACATCTTAGGAGCTAAAACTGAAACCAACTGTGCTAACAATGAGAATCTCCTTTTGAAGTTTTGCTCTCCCTGACTTGAAGCTTTCCTCTTCACATTGAAACTCTCCCCCTTACTCATATCTCTCCCCCTTACTCAAATCTCTCCCCCTTTGTAATCAATGGCAAAGGGTCACCTTTTGGGGCTTAGAACTAAGAATGAGCCTCTTAGCTTAGTCCCTCCCCCACATCCTGATGAGGTGATTAAAATAGGGGTGGGAATGAAACTCCCATTAGGCACTGATCATCATCAGCGTCTAAAACTTCCTTGTTGGGCCTTCTCTTGAATTTTTTGTCAATATTTTTGTTCTTGTCACTGTTCTTGTTCTTGTTCTCATCCGTGTTCTTGTCCACGCCTTGATCCTTGGATCTATTTATACTACTATTCCTATTTCTATTCTTGTTCTTGTACTTTGAAATATCAGCTCTGCACTGTCTAGCTGTGTGACCGTCATTGTTGCACTTATAACAAGTAACACTGTTATTTCTATTTGGCATACCTATTTTTTGAATCCGCCTATTATGACTAACCGTGTTCCTATAATTAGTCATGCAAAAAATTGCCTTATGCCCGAACTATTTACAAGAGTAGCAATACCCTTGGAAGAAATTACGGCCCCTGAAACTGTCATTTACCTTCCTTATTCGAGTCATGCAATGTGAAGCCATGTGGCCAAACCTGTAACACGCAAAACATCTACCATTAAACTTTCCTATAAATGACCTTCTAGGTCCGATAAACTTCTTCTTTGCATTCAGAATTCTGTTTTCTGTTTCTGCACATCTATCACTCATGGACTCTTGATCTGAAGTCCTTTCTACATCAGAACTCTTCCTTTTGAAATCTCTTGCTAGATTCCCCAACCTGTTTCTTGTGCGGCTCAAAAAAACTAAGACCTATTTTATCTGTTGGTTTTCTTTGACCTTTGATGAGAGACTTAACCCTTTTGGAGCTATCTTGAAACCTGTATAGCTTATCCTTGTACTCTTTAGTTTCTACTTCCAGAGAAGCCATTTTCTGTTCCAACTCATTATACTCAAGAATCTTAGACTCTAACTCATCGTTGAGTCTATCATTCTTCTTTCTTTCCTTTTTAAAAACACTAAGAGCATTATTAAGTTCACTTTCAAGATCTTTTATTTGTTTGCTTTTTGAATCCTCAAGGCCTTTTCCAGATTTCTTATCACTAGAGGTGCTACCTTTTTCAAAAACCATACAAGCATCTTATTGATAGTTTTCTGAAACATCCTTATATATACTAGAAACCAAATCATTATTTGTACAATCATCCTCAAGGTGACCAAAATTTCCACATCTAAGACATTTCATAATAATGAATCTATGTTTCGATTCTTCCTCTTTTCTCGATATGAACAACGATCTCATTTTCCTCATCACTTGAAGAGCTTTCACTATCACCGCTAGAACACTTACTTGCTTTGTCTAGGTAGAAACTCTTCTTGTTCTTGTGTGAATACCTCTTTCCTTGATTGTTGTGCTCATCTTTGTTCTTTCCGTAATACTCGTGCTTTTCGGAATCCTTGCTCTTAACATCCTGTATATCTTCATCACTTTCATTCTTGGAAACAGTACAGTCAGTAGCATAATGACCAAACTTTCCATAGTTGAAACATCTTATATTTTTCTTGCTTTTGTGCTTTCTAGAGAACTTGCCTTTCTTGCTGTAATATGCCTCTTCATCACTAGAAGACTCATCACTCTCTTGAATCTGTTTGCCCTTTGATTTCTTGGTAGCTTTGAAAGCTGCCTCTTTCTTGACATCAACTTTCACTTGAGTTCTTAGCTCAAATGCTGCAAGAATACTATGGAGCTCATATTTTTTCAACTTATCTAAATATTTAGCTTCCTTAATAGCAAAAATATTTTCACTAAATCTATTAGGAAGAGATCTTAAAATCTTATCACACACATCATTTTTAGCAAGCTCAAGACCTAAGTCTTTCATGGAGTTAACAACCTCATCCATACGAAGCATGTAGTCACTAATTTTTTCATCATCATTCATCTTGATTTGTTCAAACATACCTTTGAAATGTCTCAACTTTGCCTTTCTGACATTTGCATCACCTGTGTGAACCACCTACAGTTGTTTCCACATTTCACTAGTTGTCTTGCAGTGAATCACCTTGGTAAGATCTGCTTTCTGTAAGCCTTTCAGGATCGCATTCATAGCTTTTGAATTGCTATGATGTAGGAGCCTATCTTCTTTAGTGTATGGACCATTTATAGGGATAGTGTACCCATCTTCAATTACTTCCCATACCTCATTACCAAGTGCCATTAGATAAACCTTCATTCTAGCACTCCACGGGACCAAAATCTGATCCATCAAGGATAGGTGTTGCATTGCCACTTGAATAATTGTGTTCTTAATCGGTTCTTCCTTCAAGTCGTTAAACCTTTCCGAAGGAACCCGCTCCGATACCAATTGAAGAACACAAGCTTATACTTGAGAGGGGGTGAACAAGTATAAGACCACTTTTTAATTTTTCCTTCGATTCAAACTTGCAGTTCAATATTATGCAGTGTAAAGAAAACAGTATCAATAGCAGTAAACAAAGCAATGCACAAAAACCACCATTCACAAAAGAGACATAGCAATTTACGTGGATCACCCAACGCGGGCTACTCCACGAATAAAATTTTCACTAAATTTTATCAACTCAGAATCTAGGAAAACCTTTCCCGATTACAATGTTTATGGGCACCAACCCAAAGGAGATACCTTCCCCTAGCTCTGCTCTAACTGGTGATCCTCTAGAAGACCTCTACCTCTGCTACCCTTAGCAAGTAGAACTCTATCCATAGAAGACACTTGTCTTCCCTGCTCTGGCTGGAGACCTCTGTCCTCAACTCTTTCACCTCTAAAGCTTGTCCTCTTATCTGCACCAAACACAGTCCTTCGGTCTGGCACTTATGTCCTCAAAATTTGCACCTCTGTGCAATTACAGCACTCTATCAAACATCCACTTATGCACCTCTGTGCAATCACAGCAGCATTGTCTTCGCACACCCTGCTCTTCGACGATCGAACTTCTCCTTGCACTCTGCTTCTGTGAAAGTTGCACTTCGAACATACACTTTGATCAATTCGACACGATTGCTCTTTGTGCATCACGGACTCCAATTATGAAAATTCGATACACACATTCCATAACTCAATATCAAAAATAGCCCTCATTTTATAGCATAAATCCTAAGATCAAAACACTCAATCTTAGTCAGCTGTAACCCTAGAATTTGTCGACTACAAAACCCTAAACATCGTCGACTCAAATTTAACTCTGTTGGCTTCAATTGCCTCTGGTTTTGTAGCTTTCCCATGAAACTACAACATGTCGCAATATCACGACACCTTTGCCTGCCATACACCTTCTTTTGCCTACTGTCGCAAAATCATGACACTACAGCCTTTGTCAACTTCCTTTCTGCTTCTGTCATGAAATCACGACACTTTCTGCTTCTACTGACATCATCTTCAATTCTGTTGTGAAATCGTGACCCTTCTGTCTTCATGGCCTTCTTCTCTGCTTTTGTCATGAAATCGTGACACTTTTGCCTCTTTCTGATGTCATCTTCACTTTTGTCACGAAATCGCGACCCTTCTATCTTCATGGCCTTCTTCTCTGCTTTTGTCATGAAATCACGACATTTTTGATGTCGTACAATCTCTCTCCTCTTAGACTCGCGAAACTACAACATGTCGCGAAATCGTGACACTTTCCATCTTGCTCTTCTTCTCTGCCAATATGTCACGAAATCACGACAGTTTTTCCAGCTTCTCTCTCTTCCAACATGTCGCGAAATCGTGACAGTTTTTCCAACCGCTTGCATACTTTTTCTTACTTGTCTTTTTCTTGATCTTTTGCAACTGGGCTACTCTGATCTTCTTGGAAACTCACTGTCCAAACTAAAATCTTCATCAAAACACATTCTTTGACATCAAACCAAATTGTTTCAAGACCTTCTTGACATCAATGACAACATCTGCACTTAGAGCAAAGGCAATGTACCCAAAATTGCCAACAGAAAAATAGGGTCACATAAGAAAAGAATATGGAAAGCATAAGCATGACAAAGATGACAGGTACAAGCAAAGCAAGTATGAGAAGAAGAAAAGTTTTTGTACGACAAAGAAAACTTTCTACATTGAAGAAGCAAGTGATAGCTCAGATCACAGTGATAGAGACAAGTCATATTATGAAAATGAAGAACATTTATTCCTAGGAATAGAAGGTGAAATAGAGTAGTGCTTTGTGTGTGGTCAAAGAGATCACAGATCAGGATATCGCAATGGCTTCAGTGATAGTGAAGATGAGATGACACATCAAGGAAATAGGCATGGTCAAATAAATCATGAGAGTTTGTTTGCTATAGAAGATTATAATGATCTTAGTGATAGTGAAGATGAATAAGGTTTTTTCTATGGGATAAAATAAGTAGAAGAAGAACACTCACTCCAAACAGAAGAAGTTAAACAAGATAATATTGTAAGAAATATAGATGTCTCAGTTGATCTAAAAGAAGACTTCAATGATATCCATGAGCAACTATAGGTGGTTAAGGAGAATCTAAAAGAATTGAGATGTTCTATACTTGAGAAGTTTGATCCATCACATGACTCAAAAGGTCAAGATATTTTTACTAAGAAGGAAACATGTATTTCAGAGACAATAGATATGGATGGCAATTTGCTATTTGACACAAATGAAGAGAAAGAAGAGGAAGGTTCCGAAGCACCAAAGGTCTCATATTTCAAGTTTTGGGAATCACACTCAAAAGGAAAGGAAGTTCTAAAAGATGAAGGCAAGGAAGCACCTAAGATTCATGAAGAAAGTTCCAAAGTTCCTATGGCTCCAAACATCCAATTTGGATCTTGTTTTGAGATAGGTGAATCAAGTTCAAGAGGAAAATAAATTCTTAAAAAGGAAAGCAAGGAAGAAATTAAGGAAGAGGATTTAGATACTACAAATAAGGAAGTTGACAAAGGAAAGGAACAATGTAATATGGGAGTAAAAATACTCCCACCCCAAAATTAATCAGCTCAAGAGGTAAAGTGGAGGAGGGGAGCTAAGCTTAAGAGTCATATCTTTTAGGCCCATAGGTATCCCTTTTTGCCATTGATGTCAAAGAGGGAGATATTTGAGTAAGGGGGAGAGCATTGAGTTAGGGGGAGTAGCCTCGAAAGAGAGCATTAATATAGGGAGAGTAGCCTCCATAGAGAGTATTGAGTCAGGAGGAGCATCTTTGATTCTCAGAGATGGTTTTTGTAGTGATTGTGGTGTTTTGCATTAGAGGTGTTGCCATCAATGACAAAGGGGGAGATTGTTGGCAATTTGAGTTATTTTGTGTTGTCATTGATGTCACATGGATCACATTGATTTTTGGTGGAAAAAGCACTTCATAAATATTCATTTATGATATTTTGGAGAGCATGGATATATACAACGTTTTGTGGCACAAGAGGCATGTAATATTTAATTTTTAAATATTATATTAAAGGTTTTTATTAAAACCAATGGTAAAGGTTTTTATTAAAACCAATGGCAAGGATTTTTATTAAGACAGACTGAAAGGTTTTTTAATTAGACCAATGGAAAGGGTTTTTATTAAAACCATTGGAAAGGATTTTTAATTAAAACCAATGTGCTAAAACATCTCCAAATGATGATGGATGAAAAGGTTTTTTCAATAAAACCTAGGTGCAAAAAGTTTCATGGCAAAATTCAAAAGAACGAAGGAGATATCCCAATTCAAAGATAAGAGATGAATTATTAAATATTTATTTAATAATTATAAGGTATAAAGTTTAATTAAATGATCCACCAATGTGCAAAGGTTAGTATGGCAAATAAAAGTTTGTCGACGTCATTCAAAGTCATTGAAAGGCATATAAATCAAAGAAGACTGGCTATTTCGTTGTGGAGATAGGAGAATAATCAACGCATGAGAGAGAGTTGTAGAAGGGAGCCACCATAGAGGCAAAAAAAAATATTGAATTCAAGGGCAAAGACAAAATCGAAAGCTACCGAAATTAACGTCACACTGAACAACATAGCGTAGTTGGTAGGGTATCATCTTTGCACAGGAGAGGTCTGTGTTTGAATCCCGCCAGGAGCAAAGGTTTTTTGTGAGATATTGATTTCATTTTGACAGTCGAGCACAGATATTAAAGGAAGTTTTTAGGATTGAATCCCAATGTGGGCCAGCACTCACGCAGTAAGCACTTCACAGCACAAGCAAGAAGGAAAAGAGTTTGACTCCTGTGAAGGTGTGAAGGCACATTGATTTTTGGACAAAACATTGACGATTTCAAAGGTGGTAAAGGCGCATTGATTTTTTGCAAAGACATTAACATTTTCAAAGGTTGCAGAGGCTACGAAATTCATAAAAATGTATTTATCTCTAACGCATGGTAATAGTTAATATTGCCAAAGTTGTGGTGCATTAAAATCATATTTGCCAAAATTAGGGAGTTATAAGGTATTTTTTGGAAATAAATGATTGTTGTGTGTGCTTAGGAGATATAAGGTGTTGAGATATTATTTGTTATTGCTATGTGTATTTAGGGAGTTATAAGGTGTTGAATTAAATAATTGAAAATTATTGTGTGTACTTGTGGAGTTATAAGGTGTGAAAACAAATAAATAAAAGCATAGGTGCTTGTTGTTTATGTTAATGAATTTAGGGAGTTATAAGGTTGTAAAGTGTTGAACATGTATATGTCCTAGTGCATGGTTTGATTATAAAATTAAACTAGGAACTTGAGACCTAGTTAATTTCTACCTTGAGTTAGAAGACATGCACATGAGTTAGGGTTTGAAGTTGAAGACAAATTGCTTGATTATGTGCCTTGACTATTGAGAGGAAGTGGATGGATTAGAAAATCAATTTTATGGATAAAATTGATGCTTGAGTTCATAATTGCTTTAGTGGAGTTCATTGATAGTATTTTCACTATTGAGGAGGTTTTTGCTATTGTTTTAAGGAGAGTATTGTTGTTTACTTGTTGAGTACATTGCCTCTATTTGAGACCATTGAGGAGATCATTTTCTAGTCACTTGTGGATACATTTCTCTTTCATTTGAGGAGATCATTGTTGGCTATTTGAGAGATCTTTGCTTGAGGGAGTTGTGCTTGTTTCTTGAGAGCTTATTGACATTGCATGAGGAAGATATTATTGAGAACCTATTTCTATCACTTGTGGAGATTTTCCTTGGTTGGTTGAAGTCCTAATTGTTATTGCTTGGAGAGGTTTTCATTAGAGAGCTCATTTGCCATATATTTGTCATTCATTGTTGAGAATTGTTATCATCCATTTGAGAGAGCTCATTTGCCATATATTTGTCATTCATTTTTTAGCATTGTTATCATCCATTTGAGAGAGCTCATTTGCCATATATTTGAGAGTTCATTTTTGAGTATTGTTATCATCCATTTGAGAGAGTGTTTGTCATACATGGTTGAGTTCATTGTTGAGTATTGTTATCATCCATTTGAGAGAGTAGTTTTCATACATTATTGATATCATATTGGATCATTGTTGTCATCCTTTGAAGAGTACATTACCATTCATTTTTGAGTTCATCATTGAGCCTTGCATTCGTTGATTTGTGGATGAGATTTGAGTGCTACTTGAGCATGATTGATTGTGCCTTTGAGAAGGCTTTTAGGACAGAATTTTTGGATAAATTTGAGTCAGCCTTTGTGCATGATTGAGTGAGCATTTGAGAAGGCTTTTGGGATAGAATTTATGGACAGATTTGAGGCAGATTTTGTGCATGATTGAGTGAGCCTTTGAGAAGGCTTTTGGGATAGATTTGTGGACATATTTGGGACAGCATTTGAGTAGGATTGTTTAAGCCTTTTTTAAATACCTTGAGTATAGATTTGGGATACCATTTGAGCAGGATTGTTTGAGCCTTGTGAGAAGGCATTGAGGCAGATTTGTGAGCAGTAAAAGAGATAGAACAAAAACAAAAAAATATACCAACACCAGTTGCCTAGCTGAGCAGATCAGTGAAGAGCCCACCTGAGCAGATCAAGATTGCCTAGCTGAGTTGATCGATAAATTATCTAGCTGATCAGATTAGTGGATAGCCTAGCTGAGTAGATCAGTGGATAGCCTAGCTGAGCATATTAGTGAAGAGCCCACCTGAGCAGATTAGGATTGCCTAGCTGAGTAGATCAGTGGATTGCATAGCTAAGTAGATCAGTGGATAGCCTAGCTAAGCATATCAGTGGATTACCTAGCTGAGTAGATTAGTGGATAGCCTAGTTAAGTAGATCAACAGATATCCTAGCTAAGCATATTAGTGGAGCCCACCTAAGCAGATCAGGATAGCCTAGCTTTGAGCAGATCAAAGTAATCATTTGTATTGGGATAAGGATCCCTATTTATTTGTAAAATATTATAAGGAGATTATCTTGTGGACTACCCTACATTAGGGGAACTGCATTAAATCATGTGTCTCAATTGTGTGGTGATTTGTGCACTTTCTTACTATTGTTATCTATGTTATTAATACACATTGCTATATTTGGTTATTGTAATTAAGGACACTAATTGATATTGGTTTGGAAAGAAAGTAAAAAGTGGGTGCTATATTATCACCCATCCCTCTTAGTATAAGCTTGTGTTCTTCAGTATGGAATGTGATAGTCATCAATATAGATTAGAACTACTAATATTTTTCAACAAACATAAAAATAATTCATAAAAAATATGGGTCAAATTCAAGAGAAGTTTGGCAAGGCATCCAAAGAAAAGGTTGATAGGATTAAAAAATAACTCATATCCTTGATATTAAAAGATTTTTATAGTGTAGAATATTTATTCAATAGGGTTGATCCATTTCAAGCATTGATCAAGGTTGTGAATTCACTAGAAACATATGAGAAAGAGATAGTGGAAATTTTTCTTTACCATCTAAATTCTAACAAGCTCTCAGTGTTACAATTTAGGACTAAAGAGATGGGATACATTTCAAAACTTTTGGTTCTTAGGATGATGTACATCATGCTTTAAAAGGATATTTATGGAGAGGAAAGTGCTAGGAAAGGAAAGGATCTTATCTCAAAAGAATAGGAAAAGTCTTGTTCAAATAAGGATAAAGGAGAAGTGGGATAATGACCACCTAAACTACACTTATGTCAATTCAAGCATACAAAGGATTCATACTTTAAGAAGTGAAGTATTTTGAAGTAAAGTTGAATACCCTTAAGCTAGGGAGGAATAACAATTTTTTTTTTTTTTTTTACATGGTGGAATCGGTAGCCGCCACGAATCCAAGTAGGTTGTCCATATTTTATGGCCACCACAATATTCTGCGCTATCCACCCTGGAAGCTACCATACAAATCTTTACATAGTCCACCCCTATAACCACCATGCCACGATCATTTAAAACCTTTTATGCCATTGAAAGAACTAGGAAAGGAACAAGTGTTCAATTTGATGAGGCCCAAGATTTTAACCTTGGACCTCCACCCCCCTTATCGAGGAATAAGAATTAAAAGGGGTATCTTCCAATTCTAGTAAACTTCAAGTGAGAAGGTATTATCTTGTATTCATAATACTTTTAATGATTGGTATATAGATTCAAGTGCTTTTCACCAAGTGACCATGAGGCTAGAATAATATTGCAATTACCATTTAGATATTGAAATATGAATATGTTAAAGTTAGTGGGACCAAGGATGTGAACCAAAAATGGGGATATATTCAAGATATCTACTATATCTTGAACATGAATATGATTTTTTCTATGCCTACCAATTGGATCATGAAAATAACATGAAAGTATAGTTCAATGATGATAATATTGACATCAAGGACAAAAAAAATAGGTATAAGGTGGTTGCTATAGGGATCATTGATGAAAGCCAATCTCTACAAGTTTGATAGATTTGTTGAGCCCAATGAATGTAAGGATTTGGTTTCTATAATTGACTATAGATCAAGGTTTTGGCACTTGTAGTTGGTATAATTGAACTATGGATCAATAGGTTCATGTGTAGGAATGGGTCAATGGAAAGACTTTCTTCATCATTTTTTTCTCCTAATGGTGCATGTGATGGATTCATGCTTGTAAAATATCATAAAGGTATATTTTAGAATGGGAAAGTATATTGAGAATTAGTATTATTGGAGTTAATCCATTTAGATCTGTATGGTCCTATGTATGTGTCATCCTATGATATCTCAAGATACATTCTCATATTCATTGATGACTTTCTCTAGAAAGGTATGTGCCTACTTAATTAGGGTGAAAAGTATTCTATAATACTTTGATATATTCAAGGAAATGGTTGAGGAAAATTGTGGGAAAGCCATCAAAAATCTAAGGATTGACAATGGTGGAAAGAACATGAGGAATGACTTTGATGAAATCCATTAGAGTATTATATCATATAGTCCATATAAAATGGTGTGGATGAAAGGAAGTATAGGGTATTTATGATGATGGCTAAGTTTATATTACATGGCATGAGTCTTGGTTTGAAGTTGTGGAGTGAAGTGGTTAATTATTCATGTTAATCATTCACCAACCAGGCTATTGAATGGCATGACTTTTGAATAAAAGTTGAAAGAGATGAATATTCGTATGGAAAACTTGCACATGTTTGGATGTGATGCTTAGGTTTATATTCCAAATGAAAAAATAATCAAGCTTGAGGTCAAAAGAAAGAAGTACATCTTTGTTGGGTATTGTGAAGCTTCAAATGTTATAGGAGTTTTTATCCTATCATGAAGAAGTTTGATAAAATTAGAGATGTGATATTTGATGAGAATTTTCCTACTCCCATGGATTAATATTATTTTACACTTCTAGTTTTCTTTATGGGGATAATTATTATTCTCCCAATTCAAAAAAGAGATTCTCCTTCTATTCTAAAGTTTAGTGATTGAATGATCATTTTGATATATCTTCTACTCATAAAATATATCATGATGGGAAATTTGACCATATTGATATTGATAAGGATGTACATGATCATACTCTTAGTTATGTTTCAATTGTCTTGTGTTCTTATATGGAATAGGATGTAGACCTTCAATCCAAGTGGTCAAATAAGATTTTTGAGGCTACCCTTAGGGATTCATTGGATTTTCATGGAGTGTATGGGAAGACTTCTAGATAAAAGGTTAAAAAAACATGACCCTCATAGATAATATTAAGGTAGGTTTGATCCTTTTACATATAATTACACCCATAGGAAACCATAATGGAAAGTTTCAATGAGAGATAAATATAAAGTCTTGTTGAGGAATAACATATGGGATTTGGTTCCTAAGCCTTCTCAAAAGAATGTTGTGGGGTGTATATGAATATATATGTAACCAATTATACTTCTAAGAACATTTTGGATAAATAAATCTCACTTCCTGGCCAAGGAATGCCCTCAAAAAGAAGATGGTTAACTATAGTGGGACTTTTATTGTAGTTACCTAAATGGACTTCATTAGACTTGTTATAGCTTTAGTTTATTATATTGGGTGATATGTATACCAAAAATATGTGAATAGTATATTTGTCATTGAACTAGAATATCCATATAGAACAACCTTATATACTTATCTTCTTTGTAAGCTAAAGAATTAACTATATGGGCTCAAGCAAGCTCCTAGAAGATGGAATTAGAAAATGGATAACTTCAATCTCGATTTTAAATTAAAAAGATATGTTTTTGAGAATAATGTCCATGTGTGAAAGTGTGGTGATAATATCCTCATTATTATCCTTTATGTGGATGATTTAGTTCTCATAGGAAGATCCTCCAAGAATATTGTTGGCATAAACACTAGATTGAAGAACACTTTTGAAATGATATATTTATATTTTCTACATCCCTTTTTTGGATTGTAGGTGTGGTATTTGGATGATGTTATTCTTTTTATCAACCTAGATATGTCATACATCTATTTAAAAGATTAAAATTTGAGTATGATTGATCCAAGACTCTTATAGCTTCATGCATGAAGTTGATTAAAGATGCTCTTGATGATTCGAAGATATATTCTACATTGTTCTACTCTCTTATGGGTAACTTGTTGTATTTTGACTCATGGTCAGTTAAATATTATATATATTAGTAGTTATATGGGTTTATTCATGGATGAACCATGTAAAATCTATTTAGTTGTAGCCAAGAGGATTTTAATATATGTGAAGGGCACATTACATATGGGAGTGATCTATGGGAAGGATAGTTATCCCAAATAGATTGGATACTCTAACTATGGTTATAATGTAGATGAAAATGATATAAAAATTATTTTTAGGACACATATTCACATATGGTGGTGGTTAAGTTGCATAGATGAGCAATAAGTCAGGTGTTATTTCCAATTCTTCTAATAAGGATAAGTATAATATTATAGCTTAAAGAGGATGACATTACAGTGGTCACATTCTCTTCTTTGGGATCTTGGTTTTGCTCAATATTTTTTGTATCATATTTGGGTAGACAAACAAAGTGCTATCTAAATGATAACTAATTTAGTGTTATTCCAAAGGTCCAAAAACATTGAAATTGATAATCATCATATTCGGGAGAAATTGCAATATGGAGGGATTGATGTGTAGTTATATTGAAAAAGGGTCCATTTTTGAACATCCAACCATCAATGGAGGCTCTAATTTTTATATTTGATAGATGATTAGGATGTAAGATGTTGTCATCAATGTAGGGTGTTCAAGTGATGGCACCTCTAATTCCCTAAATCGATATTAAGGACTACTATTGGGGGTTAAGATTGACTTGTACCTTGTGTTTATTTAATAATTTATAATATCATCACTTATCTCTCCTTAATATTGTATATTTTATAATATGTTTTGTAAATTATGTTTATTCACCCTACTAATTGGGTAGTCTACCAATAATTTTGATTGGAGAACATCCATATGGATTATATATTGGTTGAGTTGGTTATATATACATCATTAACCTAAATATGTGTATCATATTATGTTATTCATTCATTATATCATAAATATTTATGTGTTATGGCATGTCATATTCATGTCTCTCATTTTCTTATTTGGTTTCTTGTGGTGTTTGCTAAGGTGTTAGTTCTTCAGCAAAATTATGGCTAATTTATTTAGATTTTTTTTTAGAAAATAACCTCAAATAATGTTTCAAACATCCATCATATGAACTAATAGTAGAAGCAATAAATAGAATATAATTGACCATATGAAGATAATTATTATGCCACATGGATCAAAAATTAGTGTTCCCTAAGCATTGATGTCAGCTTACTATTATTAGATCATTGTTAACCACCATGGTAATAAAAGTATTTTTAGTTTGAATATTTTAGAGCATTAACAAGCTTAGCCATATGATATATCTCATCATAATATCTTAGAATAATAATCTTAAATTAATGATTAATGTATTTGACAATTTACTATTCTAACCAAAATTCCATATTTTATTAGTGAGAACAATGTGTTTCATGGAGAGAAGGTTAGGTTCAAGTATTGGAACATGAAGGAATTCACCAAATTTGCTTTGCCTAATATTGGCATCACCATAAGTTTAAAGTTAATATAAATCATAACTAATGACAACTTTCTCTTCACCATGTAGTTGACTATAGTTGGAAAGAATATGGTGATGGTTGGTCATACTACTTATAGTTCTAATAAGCAATCCATTCTTAAGTTGAGAGAGAATACTAATTTGTCGAGTGTATTATCACATGTGTATAATTTTATCTACCACTATCTTCATCATGTGAGCTCCCAATAAATATTTTTCACATCCAAATACTTTATTTATCTATTCAATTTTGAAAATCTACATAGGAAAGTGAGGATTTTGTAATCCTCTTTTTAATAGAACTCAAAAATATATTTTTTTAATATTTCTTAAATAATCTTTTACCATTATTTTTAGGCTTGTTTGATCTGATTTTATAAGAAGTGGATCTTGGAACTTATTTAATATGTACATGTTCTCTGGGTGGATACTTCTCTATATTCCTAAAGGTAACCCAATGTATACACTAGAAAATATCTTATAAAATGTAGGTTTTTTGTACCTATTCAAAAAAACGAAAAACTATAAAAAATAATATCATAAGTCTCATATCTTAAAGAAACACCATTTAAGAAGAATTTTTTTATACTCCTAAATTATATTTATTTGATATCCTATAATAGCAATATCTAGTTTCTATAATAATTATATTAGATTTTATATTTTTGAACCTTGCAATATACACCTCCACATTGTCAAAGTCCCATGGCTTAATATTGGCAAGCTTCATTTCTATCCTTGGTGGAAGATTGAAGTCCCCACCTTGCATTAAGAGTGGTTAACATGGTAAAGTGGGGTAATAGCCATGATTACCCTTTGTAGGCTTTATAAATCCTAAATGGAGTGTATGTAGATCATTTTTAATCTTTCCACCATGGATGAGTGCTCCTACCCAAATTTTATAGATCATGTGATGGGGGACTAAATTCATGATCACCTAAAAAAACTTTGCCCTACTTTTTCAGGTTGAGTTGAGTTTTGGCTTTTGACCATGGGATCCAATTTTTGGTTTTCCTAGAAAAAATATCAAATATGATCATTAAGCCTTTGTGGAAGAACCACAAGGCCCATATCTAGGGGACTTTAGCTAGTGACTAGTCTTGGTAAGTAAAAATGGGAGAACACCAAACTAATTATCGCTTGATGGATAATCCATTATTCAGTGTGTCACCATTCCATAGAAGATAAGCTTTAATGGCCTCCTAGGTATTCTATATGCTTTTGGCCACAATATTTCCCTAAATATGCACTCACACTTTCATACCAAAATTGAATGCAAGCCAAGTCCTTTGAAATCTTTCCACCCATAGGGTTTTCTAGAGCAATGAAGTTATGGAGCAATATTTTTCAAGCCTCATTATCCTATTTGGATATAATAATCCATTTGTCATAAAAAGCAATCCCTTGTTAGGTATCCATAAGACCCATCCCTCTAGAGTCCCTTGGAAAGCAATATAATTCCCAAGTAACTCTATGGAAACCTTTCCCCTCCTCTGAATAGGCCAAGCCTTTGAGAAGTTTCTCAAGTTTCTAGTATGAGGTTTTTGAGGGGACCCAACATGATGAGTAATAGACATGAATGGCTTCCAATATTTTAGAGCACATTTGAAATTTATTATCTAAATAAAGAGGCTTGGTAATCCACTTCTGCAACTTTGTTTCCAATATATTAATGATATATTGCAAAAGTGCATAGGAGGAGGATTGGAAAGCAAAAGGAATTATTAGTAATCTAAATATTTCTAGATGCTAGATCCACTTCCAACCATACCTATTGATCCACAAGGGCTTAAAAAGGAAGGATTATCTATATCATTGAGTCTTTTTCCATTGGATACTAGAGCATGAGGCTAAGTAGAATATGTTTAAACACTATAAGGCATGCTTGATGGTGTCTTTCTCCTCAAGAAGAGTGGGAAAATAATCATCTATAAAGTTTTCATTTACTAGCTATTGAGAGGAGTCTAGGAGGGAAATCCTTTTCACCAAACCCTTGGACACTACATATGCTACAAGGTAGCCAACACCATTTGTTGCCAGAACATATAAATTTGGGGTGAGTGGGCATCCCTAGAAAATTTATCTATGTAGATCATCAAATAAGGTGGATTGCTTACCATTAATGATGAGGCAAGCAGAGTAATATATGAAAAATATTTTAATAGTGCATAAAAATTTGGGTCCAAACCCTAACACCTACAACATCACCAAAATGAATGGCCATTCAATCTTATCATAGGCCTTTGCAAAGTCAATCTTGATAAACATGGCCTTCTACTAGGATTGTCTTGCTCACTCCACACCTTCCCAAACAACAATGATGTTATCCAAGATATATCTACTTCTAATAAATCTAGTTTGATTTGGTTTTATTATTAGAGGAAGAAGATTCCTTGGCCTGAGAGTAAGAGATTTTGCTATAATCTTATAGGATATATTTATCAAAGTTATGGTCTCTAGTTGTAGATATCCTTTGGGTCATAATATTTAGGGATGAATTTGATGGTCCCCCTGTTAATCAAATGCCCTAAGAAGTTGGATATAAGGGCTTCAAGATATACCTATTGTAATTCATACCCCATAGTAACCCAAAGAACTTTGGATAATTGGTAGGGTAATCCATCATAATCCTAGGATTTTTTCATCAGCCATGGAAAAAGCAGCATCCTTGAGTTTATATTGGAGAGAAAACTATCACATCTGTTTGGATGTGGAGATCCAACAAGGCACCACACTTAAATTTGTAAAGGAGATGAGAAAGGTTGAGCTTCCAAATCAATGATGTCTTGTTGGATCTCCAAGGTAGTGGTCTTGTATGAGCAACAACAAAAGAGATCTAGAAATCCACCTGTTCTAAATATGAGGATGTGGCTCTAGGTTCCTAATATGGTGGATGTAGGCTAAAGTGGGCTTATGACTCAAAAGTGATGTGTTTAGATAAAATTGTTTGCTTATATTTTTTATTCCACTACCTAGTCATTCAATACTACAGAAAATGAGGGAGTGTTCTGAAAGGATAACCCCAAGCAATGGCTCCATTGAGAGAGAATAACATTTGATAAAATTGAATGAGGACTATCTAGAAAGTGTCACCCTATCAAGCCATTTAAGTATCCTAACAGGATTGACATACATGTTATACCATATATACCAAAGAGCATTGGATTGGTGGTGGCCAATGTTGGGATCAAAAAATCCTAATTTATTATGCATGTAAAACCATGTTGCTTTCACCAATTGTCCATCGTATGGGATGGTCATTGTACTTATCTAACACCTTTTTAATCATATTAAAATCACCACATATAACATACAATATGGATGGTAATGAGTCCACAACCTAATGCCATAATTTGGATCATTAAGTGGCATTATTGGAAGCATAAATATTAATCACTCTAAGCAAGTGGTTATTAATATTGAAAACTATCCATAATGCTCTATAGGTGAGGTCACATCCATGAGCAACCAAGTTAGGTTGCCACCTCAAGGAGAGGAATGTGACAACACCACCTCGAATTGGTTCACGATTTCTATGAAGGAATTAGCTCATTGGCTAGATAGCATGACAAACTATGGAGAGAAAAATCTAGTAACTTTCAATTCCTATAAACAAAGAATGTCAAGATGTGGGAATTTCTTATGAACTTCATGCACAACATATTTTTGCTTGGAGTTTGTTAGAGCCCAAACATTCCATGAAAGGAAGTTCATTAAGAGGGGTTTTCAAATGGAAATTCCTTATCGTAAAGATACTCCAAAGTACCTTAATTATTATGGTAACTAAGTCGATATGAATAGAGTTTGTAACTTCCAATTTGAAAATCTGATAAATAAAACTATTTTTTTGGTATAAACTCACCATCCTCCACCTCAAAACATGGATTGCATGAGCATCAGACACTCACTAGAGGGGAGTGTGGGGGGAGACCATATTGGTAGGAGGCTATGAATATATCATATTCATCCCCCTCAAATTTTATATTTATCATGGTTTAGAAACCTCTTTGCCTTTGGTATCAACCACTAATGGTGGTATGGCACTTGCTTTTCCATTCACCTTCTTAGAAGGCTTTGAAGTTGTCATGGTTGTTGTCTTGACTACAACCTTGGGTTATGAGGCCTTGAGAGCATTAGAGCAAGCATTTTTTATCCCCCAATAGTTGTCCAACCATACTCACTAGTTTGAGGGGGGATCACACTAGTTGGTTTAGGAGTTGACTTGTCCTTGTTATGAGGCATGAGAGGATAGTCCTTGAATTTATGGTCAAAATATTAGCACCTAAAACATGTGTTAAGCATATTTATATACCAATATTATGATAATATAGTATCACCAATATATATCTCAAAAGAATCCCTAAGTTCCTTAGATATATTCAGTTGAACACACACACACTTTTAAGGACAAGTGTAAAATAATTTATCTGATTTAACTATGATGATCTGACCTAAATAAGCCACTATGCATTTCAAGAAGGACCAAATGGAAAGGGGGAGATCTAGGAACTCAATCCATATCGAGACCTTGGTGATACTTTCCTCCAAGATAACAAAGTCTCAAATCCAAGGAGAAAATATAAGCGGGAAGCTTCTAAGAAACCATGGCCCATACTTGTATACCACTTTTACATGTTTGGCATATACAAAGTGAAACAAAAAAAACCTTGGTAAGATTTTGGATCATCTCTAGATTGACTCCATGGGAAGTCCAATTAAATTTTAGCCAAGACTGCAAGGTGGCTTCATTTGGGATATGCCCCACAAAATAACCTACTAGAGTGAAATACTAATTATTTACATGCATTATCAAATTTAGGCAAAGGTAAAACTATATAGATAGGGATTACCTCATGTACCACTTTTAGGATGAATTTTCAAGGTTTCTTGATTAGAGCCATCACAACAAATATTCTCACTTGTGCTACCAGCATAAATCGTTGGTATTCCAAGGTTGAGGACCATTTTATACTAAAAACAAATTGGATGCATAGTGACATGCAAAAAATATAAAACACTAAATGCTTGGGCAATGGTGGTTGTAGGCCCCATTCTATTAGTCAAGAAACTCAACTACGTGCATTACTATAATATCATTGTTTTACATGTCATTGTGCTTCTAAATTTATTTTTAGTATAAAGTGGTCCCCAACCCTATTGGACCAATAGTTAATACTAGAAGCATAGGTATGAATATTCGTAGTGATGGCTCTAATCAAGAAACCAAAGAAATTCATCATGAAAGTCATACACAATGTAATCCCTCTCTTGATGTAGTTTTACCTTTGCTAAATTTGAAAATGCATGCAAATGGTTAATATTTCACTCTGGTAGGTTATTTTAAGGGGTGTATCCCCAATGAAGCCATCCCGCGGTCTTGGGTTAACTTTGTTTGGACTCCTTATGAAGTCAAACTAAAGATGATCCAAAACCTTACCAAGTTTTTTTTTACTTTACAAATTTTGAACATGCAAAAGTAGTATACAAGCATAGGCCATGATTTCTTAGAAGCTCCTTGCTTGTTTTTTTTCCTAGACCTAATACTTTATGGTCTCACACAAAAGGACCAACAAGGTCCCTATATGGATTGAATTCTTGGGTCTTCCCATTACCCTTTGGCCATTATTAAACCACATAGAAACTCCTTTGGATTGGGACCATCCTAGTTGAACCAGACAAATTATTTCATGCTTATTCTCAAAAGCATATGTGTGTCGAACTAGATATCTGTAAGGAACTTAAGAAGTCAATTGAGATACAGATTAGTGATACTATCTTATCATAGAAATTTATGTATATTAATCTTCCTAACATATATTTTATGTACTAATATTTTACCATAAAGTCAAGGACTATCCTCTCATGCCTCATAACAAGGACAAGTTGGCCCCTAAACTAACTAGTGTGATATCCCTTCAAACCAATGAGGATGGTAGAACCATTTTTAAAGGGAAAAAGAATTTTTACTCTAGTTCTTTTAAGTCCATATCCAAGATGAAAACCATGGTAGGTTTAAAACCTTATGATAAGGCAAAGAAAAAAAATGAGTGTCGACCAACCATCGACATCAAATACCAAAGGCAAAGATATTTCTAAACCATGGCAAATCCAAATTCTAATGTTGGTGAATGTGATCTCTTCATATACTACCACTCATATGGTATCCCATCCTCACTCACATCCAACAAGTTCCCAATGCCCATACAATTTGCACCAAAGTATGGACGATGGTGAGCTCATATAAAAAAATGATTGCATTTATCCAATGTTCAAATTGGAAGTTACGAACATGATTTAGAGCCACTCAGTTACTAGAATATTTATGGTGCTTTGAAGTACCTTGGTGGAAAGTATATGTTAGACAACCCCTCTTAATAAACTTCCTTTCATGGAATGTTTGAGTACTGACAGACTCTAAGCGTAAATATGTTGTGCAAGAAGTTCATCAAAAATTCCCACATCTTGACATTCATTTCTTACAGGAATTGAAAGTTATAGGTTTTTTGCTCTCCATAGTTTATTTTTCCATATAGCTAACAAGACACTTCACAACAAGCATAAACTAGGCTAAGGTGGAATTTCCACATTCATCTACCTAAGGTGGTAGCCACACTTGGTTGCTCATATATATGATCCCACATGTAGAGCATAATGGATAGTTTTCAACATTAATAACCACTTGTTTAGGTGATTAATATTTATGCTTCCAATGATGTTGTTGAACAAGACCAATTATAGCATTGGTTCATAGACTCATTACCATACACATCGTGGGTCATGTGTGGTGATTTTAATATGATTGAAAAGTCATCAGATAAGTATGATGGCCATCTTATGAAATGGACAACTAGTGAAAATCCAACATGGTTTTACATACATAATAAATTAAGATTTTTTAATTCCAATACCAACCACCATCGATCCAATGTTCACTAGCACTCATGGTCTAACATACATGTCAAACTTGACAGGATCCTAAAATATATTGATAGGGTAATATTGTCTAGACAACCCACATTATATTTTTCCAACTGCCATTCTCTCCTAGTGGTGCCAATACCCTAGGTTGTCCTTTTGGACCACTCCCCAATTTGCTTTAGTATTGTTATGAATCATTTGAATTTATATAAAATAGGTCAAATTAATTATAATTATAATGAAACAAAATTTTAATAGGCATAAATTCTCCAAAAAAATAGAATATTTGGAGAAACATTGGTTCTTCTCTGTCTCTTTTGCCAAAGGTGCTTTTGAAGTTTTGAGAAGTAATTTGCTCCAAAAATTTAAAGAATTTTGGAGAATCCAAATAAACCTTTAGCATGACCAAGAAAGGACACTCCAATGAAATATTAGATCTAGAGGATATAGATATTGAGCTGAAGGAGAGCTGAGGGGGAAGAGAGAAGAGAATTGGAAGGATTATGGAGAGCGAGTGTGCACTGGATTAGCTGGAAAAAAAAAATTGAGCTGATAGAATTTACAGGTAGACTCATTTTGAATATCTTTTAGTTCTTTGGGTGATTTTCAGTAGCTTCTGGTGCATTTTATGTGTATATGTTTTAGTGGAAACAAAATATCACTTCACTTAAAGAGATGTAGACACCAAAATCTAGCCACTTGTCATCCATCCATATTTTCCAATCTTCACCGTTCATTATTTATATATACATATTTGTTAATACATATTTAAATATTAATATTTTATATTATATATATATAATATATATGTATTTATATGAATCAATCCTAGCCATCTGTCATGTTTTAATCTTACCCATCCATCCACCTTAATCCATGCCACTTTCCTAGATTTAATCTCCACCCTTCCTTATGTTCTAATCTCGATTGCTCAAATTATGTCGTAAAAACCCTAACATGTCTAAGGGAAGATTATAAAGAGGAGTCATTTTGACAACTCAACCCCTAAGTACTTTTTTAAGCCTAACACTTTTGAGTTCCCTAAAGTCCCCTAAGTTCTTCTTGGATGTCTTAAACCCTAGCCCTATCACTTTCATCCTCACCCCCCATCGTCACAGTTCGCATCTTCTACATCCACTGTCACCCACCTAATGTGAACTAGATCTAGTTTTGCAATCCTTCCCTCAGCTACCATGCACCCACCAAAGCCTACCGAGCACCCACCAGAGTTTCCTGAATGCCCTCCAAAGCCTTGTGAGCACGTCTAGGTATTTTTGGTCATCATCAAGCGCCTGTGGGTATTTTTAGTTCTAGATATGCAGCCCTGAGATCCTTGGGTGTTTTTAGGGCATCTACGTAATCTTTATATGAATCATCAATGAAGATAAAAATAGCAGGTTAGTATTGTTTGACAAGGTAAATAGTTTATTGCACTTATTTTATATTTTTATGCTTTGTTACAACTTTCATTGCAATACTAGGGTTTAGTGATTTTATTGCTTTTGAGGATCTCACGCAGTGGAACCCTCATAGATATTACTGATCCTTGTTATTTTTTGTTGTTTTCAGGTGTAAGAACAATATTTTTTGGAAGTTGTTGAAGCTCGGGTGGTCTTACTCAGGATACACAAGCTCACCTACAAATATGTTGGGATTGAAACAAACCTTTCAAAAATTACATTTGAATTCAGGAGAATATATCCATCACATTGATGACTTTGAAGAGAAAATATATGAATAATTTGATGTTATGTCGATTTATTTTAAATAATATGATGATGAATTAGCACCCATTATTCCACACACTAAACAGGATAAGTTTTACCTCAAAATGTTCCCCATTCATCAACCCATCATTCACTTGCTTCTTCCACAAGAGTGAGTTGAACCAAACGATGAACCATCATCTCCACTTCATTGATCCATATCACCAGCTATTTTTTTTGTAATATATGCACATAATTCATAATTTAAAAAAATAATCACAAAAAAATAAAAAACACACAAAAATAAATAAAATCAAAAATTCAAAAAAATTAAAAAAAAAACATTTGCATTGCATGAACATAGCTTTTTGTCAATTACATTTATCTGTGTTGCCTACTATTGTTCAGGTTATCAAAGCTCTAGCATCAGTTCTAGTAGAAAATATCCATCTGTCATCCACCTTGACAATCACCCATTGGCCCCTTTAAGTTAACATGAATCCTATTAACTTATTCACCCCACTCCGCAATCCATATGATTTGGCAAAGCTAATTCCAATTGACATGAGCCTTATTGACATGGATTAGATTTCCTCACCACCACCCTTTGCCAAATTTATACTTTTTGAGGAATTGTTAAGAGCTTAATCCAACTACATTCCTCCATCACCTCCACCCTCGCCTTCGCCTTCACCATTAGATCTTAAGGTTTTCTAGGCAGACATAGATGAGGTTGAGTCAGAAGAGGTTGATGATGTCATAGATGATATTTATTTGATCCCAGTGCCCCATCAACTTGAGGAAGGTTCTCATGTGTCCATTGAATATACCATTGATGTGAACCTTAGTTCAGATGCAGACAATCCCCAATTGACAAACTTGGTAAAAATTTATCCACAAATGAACAAGAGCAATTAATTGCTATCCTCAAGAAAAATAAGGTTATTTTTGCATGATCCTACAAATACATGCATGGTCTTGACCCTAATTTGGTTATCCATAATCTCACCTTGCATTCTAATTATAAGTTGATCAAACAAAAACTTAGAATGATGCATCCTACCATTGCCCTCCTAGTGAAAGAAGAGCTTCAAAAGCTATTAGATGAGGGTTTCATTATACCGATTAACTATCTTGAGTGGCTTTCAAATATGGTACCCGTTCGTAAGCCTAATGTGGTGATACACGTTTGCATTGATTTTTGAGATCTTAACAAAGTGTGTTCTAAGGATGATTTTCCTCTTCCAAACATTAATACTCTTATCGACACTTGTGTTGGCCACGAAATGCTTTTCTTAATGGATAGTTTTTCAGGTTACAACCAAATTTGAATCAATCCTGATGACCAACACAAAAAAACATTCACTACACCTTGGGGGACTTTTTATTACAAGGTGATGCTCTTTGGCCTCAAAAATGCAGGTGCAACTTATCAACGTGCCATGACATACATCTTCCATTATTACATGCATAATATCATCAAAGATTATGTGGATGATCTCTTGGTAAAATCTAAAACTCGACAAGAGCACATTGGTGTCTTAGAAAAGTCTTTGATCGAATTCTAGAGCATAATGTAAGGTTGAACCCCAAGAAATATATCTTTGGTGTTACCTTTGGCAAATTACTAGGGTTCATTGTCTCCAAAAGAGGCATTGAGGTGGACCCAAACAAAGTCAAGGCCATCATTATTGAGGATACTTAGGCTTATCCACTTAAGCCTAAGTATTATTTATTATTTTACTAATTTCCTATTTCTTGCAATTTGTATTCACGTGAGGCATAGTATGCCCATGTTGGAAATAGGTTGTTAAGTTGTTTGGATGTTAAGTTAACTATTAGGATGTGTCTTGTCCTCTAGCAGTTAGTTGTCATCCTTGTTTAGCAGATAGTTATTTCTTAGTTAAGTGGTTGGCCATGTTTGGTAAATTGTTACAACCACTTATGAGATTCCATTGTACTGCTTATATATTCTTCTATTGCTAATAATAAATCAATTTCATGTTGAGTTTCTACATCATTGGTAATCAAAGCCATAGGATATTTATTTTTTTGTATGGAGGACAAGTTTTCACTTCTTTTCTAGGTGCTTAGATTTTTTTCTAGTGCATCAGATCCTAGGTAGGTGCTAGTGTAAATTGGATTGAAGCCACCCACAACATCTGGTGAATTTGAGGTAGTAGAGGACATAATTTACCCCTACACCAAATACCCCTTACAGCAGGTTAGAGGGTAAATCAGATTACCCTTTGCAGGGAATAATGTGGCAATTATCCAATTTGGAGATTGTAGAAATTTGCTACCTTGAAGATCTGAAGGAAGATATTTAAGGGTTAATTCCACAATTTTGTGGCTAAAAAGGAAGCCATTGCACAGAGTTGGAGAGATTTTTCGAAGAAAAAGTTGAGCCAATTAAATTTGTGCATAAGATTTGATTGGTTTAGCACTATTTTGCATGAAATAGTTGAGATTATTCATGCATCAATTTTTTTTAAATAAATAAATAAAAATAAAATATTACATCAATATTTTATTTTAAAATAGACTTGGCCTATTTTTGAGGGTTGTTTTATCGATCAAATCTTGCCTGATCATTTCTCTGTCTGGTTGGTAGAGGGCAAGACCCCCCTGCCTTAGCCCCCACCACCCCGCATATCTTTTGCCACCACACCTCAGCACCACTTGTTTGCCCCTTACTCTATTTCCCTTATACCTCTTTTCCTTTCCAAACTCCCTACCCCCATCGGGATACCACGCTCACCGATAGGGGAATCCATAGGTTGTGATGTGATCATTGTGTAGTAGCCTACCACTTCCCAGCTTGCAATCGGTAGTCAGGTGTCCAACGTCCATCGGTGGTGCTAGCCAAACACCACATCGAGCACCACTACCACCATAATTATCATCAACAGAGCATGCATCACATTTGAGTGCATGGAAGGTAGGTTGACAAGATTCATAGGTGGAATCAGAGTGAACAGTTGTAGAGAAGATAACTTTAATTTAAAAACCCTAGCATCAAACCACAAGATGACATCCCTCCTCTCCGCTCACCACACTGGGGATCGTAGTTAATCGTAGCACACAGATAACAAAGAAATTACAGATGATGAATAGAAAAATATGGCAAAGAACCAATGATTAAAAATTTTCATAAGGTTCAAGCTCCAACCAATTAGAACAAACCCTAATCCCTCCCCAAATCAATGCATGACATGAGGTACCTTAAGACCGCACGAAAGGAATCCACATTCCCTAGTCACTATTGGAAATGTGGTGCATATATTTGGAGCATGTGCATAGGAAACAAGAGAGTGGCATTTACATTCTTCAGGGATTTAGTCCCACATTGCCCCCGTAGAGCAAATCTCATCATTTTATAGATAATTCAGTGCATATTGAATATTATGACTAGCTACACTGGTCACACTATATCACTCTCGCGATAAGGAGGAGATAGTTGTGGTCTCCTACCACCTCAACACTTGGCATGTTGACGTGGCATATCACTGGTGGACGGTTCAAAAACATGGACTACAATGTACTGTGTCACGTCGATTGATAGTAGTTTCAATTTTTTTCGAAGAAGACATTTCACCTACTTGTGGGATTATCACACATTGGGTAGGATAACACCCAAAGTGCCATTGATAGGTGTGAAAACACCTATTGTATAGTGACCAGCTCTCGCTATTCACGTTAGGCCCTATTACATAGGCCCACACCAGTTGTTTGGATGTAGGAGTGATTTGCGCCATGTGGTGTGCTCTCAATGGTGGTTTAACCTGGCGAGATCATTGACCTTAGGGATGGTTGTCAGTTTATTTTGAGAAGTTGATCGGCCCACCAACCCAGTTGACCAGGGATAAATTTAAACAATTTTTTGGCACCAACGACCAATTTATATGGGACCATTGGAGGGATAATTGTTCCCAAATTCAAGTTTTTGAATTCAAAAATTGTAGTTTTAGCACCAAAACACAGCAGAGAAGGTATAAAATTATTTTTTTGCCTTCAATTTAGCAATTTTTACCCTTAAAATTGCATTTTCTTCCTCAAGACATTTTATTTTTGCCTCCATAAGTCCAATTTTTGCAATTTGAAAGGCTATTTTTCTCAAATTTAGTGCTAATTTTTACCAAATTTTGTAATTGCAAATTGTTGTATCTTTTGCAAAGCACTAAAATTAGCCATTTTTGTAAAATTTTGGAAGGCAAAATTGTTGTAAAAATCTAGGCAAATTTTTGCATTAGGAAAATTGAAAATTGTTCCTAAAGCCTAGATTAGTTCTTGCAAAGACCATTTTGTAATCCTCCTAGTCTAGCATATACACGAAACCAAATGGCTCAAGACCTCAAAACAAACATGGAGAACCTTACTATAGCAGTAGACATTTTGGTAGATAAGGTAAAAGACATTGTGGTGCAATTAACTCCTAGTGATATCAAAATTCATCACAATCATGCCAGTAAAGCTAAATGTGAGGTCAAATTGTATGATGGATCTAGGGATCCTGATGTCTTGTCTACATGGATTTTGGATATGCAAACTTGGTTCGCTTATGCTGAAATTCTTGAAGATGAACAAGTTGCATTTGCTACAGTCAAACTCACAAGCTTAGAAAAAGTTTTAATTGTAGAAAGACAAAGCCATAATGCCACCATGACTTGGAAAGAATTGATCCAAATTCTAAAAAACATATTCTTTCCACCAAACTACCAAAGTGACCTCACTACCAAGTGGTATAGATTGAGGTAAGCCTATAGTATGTCTGTTTCTGACTACATTTTCCAATTCAATAGGCTAAGGGTGCTTCTTGGTGTGAAATATTCAGAAGAGGATTTGATTAATAAGTTCACTCGTGGCTTGCAAGATCAAATTTTTAAGGAAATCAAGTTCAATGTTTTCCTCACCTTGGATGTGGCATTCAACCATGCCATTCTTGCAGAGGAGAAAGTTGGTGCATATCACAAATCTCGTTCATCATAGGAGAGCTCTTCTAGAGGTGGGAATCAACATCAACAGAAGGTGAAGAACACTTCTCATTCTTCCCCTCATTCTTCTTCTCCTCCCACTTCTCCTAAAGCACATTCTTCTTCTTCTCATTCTAAATATTCTCCTTCTTCTTCAATGTATTGTGAATTTTGTAAAAAGCATGGTCATGTAAAATCCAAATGCTTTACTTTTGAAAAATTCAAGAAGAAGAAATCCCTATTTGTACAACCTACACATGAGGAACCACATGATGGTCCCATTGTGGCTATAGGGATAGAAGAAGAGTATCCTACTTTAAAGGGTAAACTGAACAAAGTTACCCTTATGTCAAATGTATTTGCTCAAGGGGATCATGACCATTTGTTTGTCACTAGAGCCCACCTTACGCATGATTTCTATGTTGATTGTATCATAGATAACGGATCACAAAAGAACCTCATTATGAAGTCCGTTGTGGAGAAGTTGAAGCTTCCCATAAAGCCACATCACCAACCATATGCACTTGGGTGGAAAGATGTAGACTCCACATCTAACATCACCCACACTTGCACCTTGAATTTTGCTTTTGGTGATAAGTTTGTGGATAAAGTAAGATGTGATGTCACAAAGATGGATTGTTGTGGACTATTTCTAGGTAAACCCTATCAATTTGATAGGAATGTTGTTTATCATGCTAAAAAGAACACCTACACATTGGAGTTGCATGATAAAACCTACTTGATACAAAGCACTACACCCACATCAAATTTGATGTTAAGTTGTAGGCAAGTATGAAAGCCACTAAGTCAAGCACTCATTTTGGCTCCTACTTGCATAAGTTCCACACAAAATGAAGAACAAGCACCATCAAAGGCACATGATAAAGAAGAAGCTCCACCTCCACCAAATGAACAATCACAAGAGCAAGTGGTTAAGGAACCCATCACTCTCACTCATGAGAAATATTCCATTCATTCTATTGGCATCATTTTGGGTACACCTATGGACACACAACCACTTGCTCCATAGAAGTTACCTTTGGCTTTTCCCACTCCCACCATTGCACACATGGAGGAGCAAGCTAAGGTCACTTCCTTCATTGAGCACCGATAGAGCCTTCTAGGTAAGATACCACAGGACTTGCAGGAGACTCCATAGGAGTAGCAAAGTGTGGTGCGTAAGCATCACAATCCTCACTCATCATAGGTTGGAGACAGATTTTGGCTTCCTTTGGATAAGCGCCACTTTCCAGAGACACCATTTCAGGATCCTCTTTTGGTACCTAATCCTATCATCAACCCTACAACAGTAGTGGCACCTGATCGTCAGCTTTCACTCATTTCAGATAGAGTTTTTGAGATGAAGACTCATCACACTAGATAGGGTTCTTCCACTTCTTACCTTGTCGCCCATCATAGTCACTTTCCACACATGGCTCGCTGGATTCCTCACCATGATATGGCCCATGAATTTCCACATTTGTTGAGAGCATTGGGGTCCAATGCTTCTATGGTTGGGAGGAGTGTTGAGGATACTTAGGCTTATCCATTTAAGCCTAAGTTAGTATTATTTATTATTTTATTAATTTCCTATTTCTTGCACTTTGTATTCACGTGAGGCATAGTATGCCCATGTTGGAAATAGGTTGTTAAGTTGTTTGGATGTTTAGTTAACTGTTAGGATGTGTCTTGTCTTCTAGCAGTTAGTTGTCATCCTAGATTAGCAGATTGTTATTTGTTAGTTAAGTGGTTGGCCATGTTTGGCAACTTGTTACAACCACTTAACCTACATGATATTCCATTGTATTGCTTATATATTCTTCTATTGCTAATAAGAAATCAACTTCACATTGAGTTCCTACATCAATCATGGAGATTCCTCCCCCAATAAACTTAAAAGAATTGTGTAGCTTACAAGGAAATATTCAATCAATCTATTGTTTCATTGTGCAAATTTTTGACAAATGTAGGCCATTCAATCACCTATTACAAAAGGGAGTGATATTTTCATGGAAATATGAATATCAAAAATCTTTGATGATATCAAGCAATATTTGGCTTCTCCACCAGTCCTAACTCCTCCTCATCAGGGGGTCCCCTTCCATAATTATGTTTCACCAATGGATTTTGCATTAGGGATTGCACAAAATAATGAAAATAATAGAGAGCAAGTTGTCTACTACATTAGTCAAAAATTGTTAAGCTATGAAACCAAATATGCTTACATGGAAAAATTATGCTTAGCAATGATTTTTGCTACTAAGAAACTTAGATATTATATGCTTTGTCACACTACATATGTCATAGCTCACAAAAATTCTCTACGTTATATGATGTCTCACACTTACAATAACACTCGCATTGCTAAATGGATAATGCTTCTCATTGAATTTGATCTTGAGTTCATTAGCCTAAAATCCATTAAAGGTCAGGTCATAATCGATCAACTTGTGGAAGCTCCACTTCCTAGTGATCAAACCTTGATTATTGAGCACCTAGATGATTCGGTATTCACTGTCACTAAATAAGAAGAAGATGTCATTCCTAAGGAAGATGTTGATATCACACTATTTTTTGACAATTCTACGTGCAAAAAAGTTCAAGGTGCTAGAGTCATGTTTCATACACCCCAAAGAGTGCCTATCCCCTTATAATTCAAACTAGACTTCCAATGCACAAACAACAATGCAAAGTATACAACCTTAATCTTAGGTCTTCAAGTAGCCATAGATGTGGGCATAAATCGTATCAGGATATTTGGTGATTATCAACTTAATTTTAGAGAAATCAATGGAGCATACCAATGCAAAGAACCTACCATAAAGCTTTACCATGAAGTAGCAATGAAATTGCTCGCCAAATTTGATTGGTATGAAATCGATAGTTTGCCACATTTGACTAATATATTTGCATATGCAATGGCCTCTCTAGGATCATTGATTCCAAATAACTCTATAGGAGAGGTACAATCACTAATTGTTACAACAATCTCTAAATCTATAATTGTTTGTGCTAAATCTAACGATGAAAAGGATGTTTTCTTTATCCATTTAGAGCCATATGAGCCTTGGTAAAACCAAATAATAACCTTTCTCAAGTTTAGAACACTCCCATAAGATATATCATGGATTGCTAAACACACTTTCAAGCAAAATATAACTTGTTTTACTCTCTTGGGGGATGTTTTGTATAGACGTGGTTATAATGAAGTCCTCCTTCATTGTCTCAAGCTTGGAGAGGCACAAAGAGCCATAGTTGAAGCTCATGATGGTACTTGTGGTGGTAATTTTAGTGTACTGGCCATTGCAAAGCGTATTTTATGCATGGATTACTATTGCCCCACCATGGAACGCGACTGTTGCACTTATGTCAAACACTATAAGAAATGTTAAGAGCATGCTAATTTAACTCATGTGCCATCACAAGCATTACAACCTATTCAAATCCTTTGGCCCTTTTCATAATGGGGTCTTGATTTGATTGGCAAAATCTCACCTCCTTCCTTGGTACAACATACATTCATCATCATAGCCACTGAATACTTCACAAAGTGGCCTGAGGAAATTCCTCTAACCAGTATGATAGTACCTATAATTGTGGAGTTTATACTTTATCATATCATTTATCATTTCGGTATTCCCCCAAAAATTATCTATGATAATGGCAATTCATTCAAGAACAATGATGTTCAAACACTTTATGATAAATATAATATCCAACATATTTTTTTGACTCCTTGTTACCCATAATCAAATGGACAAGATGAGGCTACCAATAAGACCTTAATTGCTATTCTCAAGAAACTTGTTAAAGAAAATCATAAATATTGGCATACACAAATTCCCTTGGCATTATGGGCTTATTGAACAAGCATCTGCATGCCCACTGGGGCAACACCATTTTCATTGGCCTATGGATCCGAAAGAATCATGCCTCTTTAGCTCGAGATCCCTTCCTTACAAATTTCATTGCATGAATTCATAGATGATGATACTTCTAGACAAGCACATCTTAACCAACTCACACTTCACGATGAAAGGTGATTCAATGCTTTAGAGCGTTTACGAGTTTATCAAGACCGCCTAAAGTATTATTACAATGCTAAAGTCCATCTACATGAATTCCAAGTAGGCTATCTTGTTATTAAAGAGAATTAACAAAATACCAATGCTTTTTCACATCTTCATGATAAATTCATGGCTAATTGGTTACGTCCATACATTGTTACTCAAAAATTGGGTAAAGGAACTTATAGACTTTCCAGTCTAGAGGGAGTTGAATATCTCAAACCACTTAATGTTATACACTTGAGAGGATTCTATGCATAATGTGATTTATATATGTATATATACATGGCTATTACACAAAAACAACATTGCATTGCACACATTTAATTTCATACATTGCATTTTACATTTCACACATTACATTGCACATATTTCATTTCACATATTTGCATTACACACATTTCATTTCACAAACTACATTTCATACATTTCACAACCACATTTCACATTTCATATTAGGGATCATTTATTCAGTTTAGATAATAATTGGTCCAATACAGTCATGTTACCTTAATCAGGGGCACCTTCAAATCATCATCCATTCATTGCACCATGCCAAATTATCATTTGCAACCCACATTGCCATAATTCCTAGGTGTTTTCGATCACTCAGCCACTCCTAGTGTTTTAAGCAACCTCAAAGTACATGTCGAGTTTTCTTTCGGACCAAGCCACATTTTCACTAAGAAAAATCTTGAGTTCTGGGAATTGAATCTAAAACATTCTTGAACCAAACACAATCACACATCTTAAAAACATCTTGTGTCAAAGAGGGATAACACCATTCTTGGGTTTTACCTCAAAGTGAAAGGGTATTCTTTGCTTGTCCCATCATGCACATAGTCCACAAAAATAGTGGTTTTCACTACTATCACAATTTCAAAATTAAAGTAGGGAAAAAATCCCCAAAAACTCTAAATCTTTTACACATCACACACCACAGATCCTCAAGTTGTAAGGATAGTACTACATTTCCAGTCAAACGGCTAGGTAGTCATCCCCAAAACTTAGACATCAAATTCTTGGACTATGGAGCTAATATCCATCGGGGTTATAGATTCTTGACTGGAAATGGAGTACACTCATGCATGGCAACACATATCTTTTGAAGAGACCTTTGACCACACATAAGGACAAGCTAGCTTCTTGGTCTTCTCCATAACAGGTCTCATCCAATTTACTCAAGATAAGTTAATGAACTCACTTGCACACACATTTGTTCTTGATTACCACGAGTCATTACCATGCTCATGATTCAGTAAATGAATTCACTACACACACATTTGGTCTTAAATAAATTAGCCAATATTTAGTGAGTTTGTTTGATACCACTAGTATGTCTGAGTCTCTGAAAAAAAATCAGTTTTCCATATCAACATCTATATCTTCTTCCATATCAACATCCATATCTTATTCCATGTCTTCTTCCATGTTAACATCCATAACATTACATGAGTCATCCATTGTCACATCCCATCAGTTTGTCACCCCTAATTAAACAACAACTCTAAACATGGCCAAGAAAAATTTAAACTTTGAATGACCATTAGAGCATTAGTTCATTTGCATCCATAACACATTATCACTTGCATTAATAATCCATATACACATGCATCTACACAAAAGCATCCACACAAAATCATTAACACAAAAAACATAACACAAAAGTATAAGCCATGTATATATATATATATATATATATATATATATGTATAAATATCGCATGTACAATGAATTCCCAAAGGCTATATACAATGGAGAGCCAAGGCTCATATATAAAAAGTGCATCTAATTACTAGCAAATACCTATAAGAGGACCCCTATGACCTTGAAGGATCCCTATACCTAGATCTATGCCTATACTCGCTATGCCTAATAGACCCAAATACGAAAGAAGAGGATGGATCTGGAAGCCCAATAGGGTGCTCCATAAGTTGATCCTTAAAATCCTGGATATATCCATCTCAAGCTCGAAGGTATCACACATCATGTCTCTAATGATGGTCCTTCTCAAGAAGATCTACCTAGAGCCTCGTGACCCTATCCTCACCTCCACCTATAGTTGGTAGTATATTTAGCTCTACCTATAACTGAGCTATCTCTGTATTCCAAGACACCATCTCCACATCCCGTAGTTGAGCTATCTCTACATCCCTAGTTGCTACTATAGCATCTCGCTCTACCACCAACTGCTCTAGCCTCACCCAATCCTCCTTACTTCATCCTGGAGGTCCATCTGGAACCTCCTCCATGTCATCCCTACCATCCCCATCATCTACAAACTCCTACTCTACTATGTTCCTCACTCGTCTCCTTTAACTGTTAGAATGAAGGTGCCTTCAATTCTTAGGAGCCTTATCTACCTCCTCCTTGGCCTCTACTTCATCCCCATTTCCTCCATATACTATCAAAATTAGTACCTATGGTGGATATGTAGCAAACCATACATTGTACTCCAAAGTAGTCCTTCCATCATCAACATCAAGGAGATCCATCTCCTCATCATCCTCATGTGAGCCTCCATGCCTCAGCACAAGGTAGACCCATATCATCCCGATGATGTCTATAGAACATCGGTGCCTTAAGAACTCCCTACCTTAGTCTAGATTATTGTATAACCTATGAGAATTGGATTAGCTCCACCTCACTCCTATCTCCCAACTACCCACCTAGCCTACCAAACCCTTCATATTTGCTCTCCATTACCATTCCACATGGTACCTTTCCATGGTCTCCATACCACCTGAGCCAATGTCAGCTCTACCCATAAGTCTTTGTACCACTAGGTCGCTCGAATAGGATGACTTGACTACACCTCCTCTACCATCAACCACCTCATAGCATAAGGCTTCTCCCTATCACATGTCATAGCAGGAAAGCCTATAGGTTGAGCCACACTAAAGTGCTCCCAACCCCAACACTGTAGTAGCACATTGCACCCCAACCTCTTCCACCCCCACCTCTTCACATCATATAGCTTCTGGTATAACTATGCCAATAAATCAGGAGCCCATGCATACACCTATGGTGTATCAATCATGTCATATACTATCCTGATCAGGTTCCACAAGAACTGACAGTAAGTGTTGTTCAGGGCTATTATGTTGGCCAACATAAACATCACCAAAGTAGGTAGGGCATCAACTTCTTGTCCATGTACATGGATAAGTATGTTATCCCTCCACCCTTCACATCCATAAATTGCCACCCATATTCAAACATGCATCTTAGTTCATGCCCCTTATCGTGTCCAACCTCAACATATAATCCCTCCACTAGTAACTTGAGGATGTGATATACATCCTCAAGTGTCACTGTCATATCTCTAGTAGGGAGTTGAAATGTCCCCCTATCTGGATCCCATATCTCTGCCAAGGTAGAGATATACCCCTCGTCAGCCCTCACCACATCAATTCTAGCTACTTCACAACCATCCCCACATCCTTCAACCACTTCGATTGGTCATCCTGCAACACCTTCCTCACCCTAGGTATGAGAGGTGAGAACCGATGTCGAGCCTCCAAAATCTTCAACTGCAACACAACATAAAATAATAATATCAAATACATTGTATAGATTACAAAAAAAAAAGAAACAAATTTTTTTTTGCACAAAACAAAGAGCTTCAAAGGTGTTTACCTTAGCAAAACACATGTCTACTCCTGCTACCGCGTCTGCACCCTCTATCACCATAGCTTCCACAACACTTATCTTCACCTCACTCACTCCACTCCACTCTCTCAGACACAACTTCTAAAATTTGCAAATGCAAAAATGAATCTGATTTCTCTTTTGTAGGCCATTTATAGTTGTTTCAGGCACACTGAAATGCCCATGGGTGCTCACAGGCACATTGAAACACATGTCTGCATTTGGATAATGCCAAAATCTAGCGAGCGTTTACGCATGCATTTGGACACATAATTTTTGTTTGCACCCAAAAGACGCAAACTCGCTTATCAATTTTCAAAATGCTTCAAAAATAGTCCAAATTTTCACAAAATGATCATAATCATCATTCTCATCATCAAATATTCATTTTACCATCATTTGCATTCATCATTCATTACTTTTGCACATTTTGCCAAGTTCATCTACAATTTCAAGTGCACCTCGTATCTAGTGGTTTATCCTATCTCCTTGGTGATTGCAGTGATCGGTTATCCATGCAATTAGGTAATATGAATAAATCACCATAAGAAAACTTGGTCATCTTCATAATAATATATCTCACTATTCAAAAAAAAATCACTTTTGATCCCTCGTTTTATGAGTGAGACTATGTCAAGACCAATTTGTTCAATTGCCATTGATGGCCTTGTCCGTGGGGCTTGAAACATGGATAAATCACACTACATAATTCTCTTCAACAATTAGGAATTATGCAATCATCTAGGAGATGCCTCCTAGCAATCATTCGATCCTAGGGTGATTGGTTCCTGATATTTTGCATTTTCATCACTTTGTATTTCAATGATGTCGAAAGGCAAT
This sequence comes from Wollemia nobilis, assembly GCA_028583015.1. Classification (NCBI taxonomy): domain Eukaryota; kingdom Viridiplantae; phylum Streptophyta; class Pinopsida; order Araucariales; family Araucariaceae; genus Wollemia; species Wollemia nobilis. The sequence continues at coordinate 401,918 of JAQPPZ010001748.1, read as the reverse complement.
TTCTTCAACAACATAGAATCATCCCAAACTTGGGGTAACCAAAATATGATTTTGATTTCCCACAATGGGATACATCTTACATGATCATGGCATCTACACTTAGCAAAAACCCATTTATCTATTAGGACAAAAATAGGATCAATAATTTGCATTTACACCAACTCCCTCTCTCTTTTGGAGCAAAAAGGTATCAATTTACATCATTCATATCATCCACATTGACATCATTCATATAATCCTTTTACATCATTCATATCATCTACACTTACATCATACATCTATATTTACACTATTTAATTACATGTTCATTACATAATTCTATCAATTGGCTCATGAGATTCATTCTTCACTCACTCGCCAATTGAGGGGGTAAGCTACACAATCAAATGGTTACACAATCAAATTATTTTATCTTCAAGTTCATCTTTACATTCCAACAAAATAAAGTTGCTTCATCATCAGGCCAAACTAGGTATCTCGTATTTTTGCACCACATTGTGTTTTATGCAACATGGTACAAAAAGGGGTATCTCTAGACACCAAAATCTAGCCACTTGTCATCCATCCATATTTTCCTATCTCCATCGTCCATTATTTATATATATGAATATTTGTTAATATATATTTAAATATTAATATTTTATATATTATATTTATATATATATATATATATTTATTTATTTATTTATTTATTTATTTATTTAATTAATAGATATATATGTATTTATATGAATTAATCCTAGCCATCTATCATGTTTTAATCTTAGCCATACATCCCCCTTAATCCATGCCAGTTGCCAATATTTAATCTCCACCCTTCCTCATCTTTTAATCTCGATCGCTCAAATTGTCTCGTCGAAACCCTAGCATATCTAAGGGAAGATTATAAAATGGAGTCATTTTGACGACTCAACCTCTAAGTACTTTTTGAAGCCTAACACTTTTGAGTTTCCTAAAGTTCCCTAAGTTCTTCTTGGAGGTCTTAAACCCTAGCCCTATGATGAGTGGTTATTTGACACATATTTATGTATCATAATTGTTTTATTGTTATAATTATTTAGTGATTATGATATGTTTTATGTAAATTACTATTGAATATTGTGTGAATTATTAGTAAATCTGATTAATTGCAGTAATCTAAAAAATGTGTTTGATTATATAAAATTAATCCGAGTCTTGAGAAAAATGCAGGAAAAAGTGTTGATGATCGATGAAGAGATTGCAGAGCTTTGGAGTGCGCCTCGGATGAGAATAAGGATGAATAAAATGACCTCGAATAAAAGTAGAGCTTGGTGACAACAGTAGTTGACCTGTTACAAAAGCATGTTATAGATGTATATTACTGAAGTATGTTACTAAAGTATATTACTGAAGTATATTACTGAAGCATGTTACTGAAGGTAAGTACCAAAGAAAGTTATTGAAGAATATTTTACCAAGTAGTTGCTGAAGGATAATAAAGGTTGTTGACTTATGTAGCATGCCACATCAGTGATGGCACATCAAGTTTGGATGGCAACAGATATTTTCACTTAGCAAAATATTTCATACTATCCATGAGAATATTTCAATTGATAAAAGTTGTAATTTGCTTAATAAAGTTTGTAACAAATTATTATGAGAAATTTTAGATATATACGCAAGACTGCTAGACGTTTCCTACAGTATAGGACATGAGGTCCTAATGCATATCTTGTGAATCATTCAAAATAAGTATTGTCTTGTTAGGTTTGTTTGTAGGATGCCACTTGGACCAGTCAGAATGTTTATCAAGTCCAAATAAGAATATGTATTATGTTAGGTTTAGATTATTTTGGGTTGATGCATAGTTGTCGCATCAAGAAGTCCATAAAATCCGCATGGCAAAATATGTGGAGAAATACTATTTGGAATTGTATTAGTTACAATATAAATTACATAAGAGAGACCTTGAAGGAGGTCTATGGGAAAAATACAAGAAATTATTCTTTGTTTGAAGTTTACAATTCTAAAGAAACACGCCAGCATGTACAACTGAATCTCCAGTAATATAAGTAGCATTTTTTTCTTCAAAAATGGTAATTTGTATCAATTGCATGTGTTGTTTAATTTCTATTATGTAAATTGTGTTTATCTGTTACCTGCATTTAAAGAATAGATATAATTTTAGTATTAGTTATAAAATCTAGTTACTGAGATAAAGTAAACTAGGGGAGAAAGACTTACACTGCCCTCTAGGAGGTAGGGCCCACTCCTATAGCCAGTCCCCGAGCTCTCGCCCCTGCAATAGGTTAGGATTAGTTAGCCTTAAATTAAACAACATTCGAATTTACATAAAATAAGATAGGTTGCATGAGGATCCTCACAAATAAATTAAATCATTTCATAAATAAATTAGTTTACAAATAATTAGGTTTCTTTAGTAAATCAATTCGTTAGTAAAATTAAATTATTATTGCATCAGTTATTTATTATACTCTGCATCATTTATTTCTGCACAAGTTTTATTTTGTTTATTACTTTCCTGTATACGTGAAACCCTAAAAAATAAACTTGATCTAAGCTTAGTATTAATTCACACGGTACAATCTATACGAGATTCCTACTCTTTAAATCTAACCTTGATTTCCCTCGGATTGATAAAATTAAATGTAAGCTCTACAACCAATCACCCTATCACTTTCATCCTCATCCCCCATCATTGTCGTTCTCATCTTCTACATCCATCATCGCCCACCTAATGCAAACTAGATCTGTTTCTACAACCCTTCCCTCAGTCATCGAGCACCCACTAGAGCCTATCGAGAGCCCACTAGAGCTTCTTGAATGCCCTCCAAAGCCTCCAAAGCACCTCTAGGCATTTTTGGTTATCACTGAGCACTTGTGGATGTTTTTCATTCTAGACTGTAGCCCTACGACCCTCGGGTTTTGTTAGGGCATCTATGTAATACTCATATGCATCATCGACAAATATAGAAACAAAAAGTTAGCATTGTTTGACAAGGTAAACAGTTTATTGCACTTATTTTACATTTTTATGCTTTGTTACAACTTTCATTGCAATACTAGGGTTTAGTGATTTTATTGCTTTTGAGGGTCTCACGTAGTGGAGACCTCACAAATATTACTGATACTTGTTATTTTTGGTTGTATGCAAATGTAATAACAATGTTTGTTAGAAGCTATTGAAGTTAGGGTGGCCCTACTCAGGATACACAAGCCCACCCACAAATTTGTTGGGATCGAATCAAGTGTGAAGACACCACCTTTATTTTCAAATAGGGTTTCAGAGAACCCCAGCACTCTGTAATTATGTATCAAAAATAAGCATTGTAAACCTCACATTTGGGACATATTGATTGTAACAGTTGAGATCCAACTACAATAATAAATAAATTCATATTGTGTAATATTTATGTGTTATGGTGTTTATTTCCATTTCATAGTTTGTATTGGTGTTGCTTGATTTTGTATTCACAAGAGAAAAATAAATGGAATAGTATTCTTTGATATGCAATGATTCTCCATCGAGGGCAATGAATGCGAGCATAGCAGTTCTAAGGCAATGAAAAAAATATTTTAATAGTGCCACAATAGTGCTAGGACAGCGAAGGCAAGTGCAGTAATGCTAGGACAATGAAGTAAAAATATTTTTACAGTGCCACAATAGTGTTAGGGTAGCGAAGGTGAGTGCAGTAGTGCTAGGGCAGCGAAGTAAAAGTATTTTAATAGTGTCATAGTAGTGCTAGGGCAGCGAAGGTGAGTGCAACAATGCTAGGGCAGTGAAGTAAAAAAATTAATAGTGTCGCAGTAGTGCTAGGGTAGCGAAGGTAAGTGTAGCAATTCTAGGGAAGCAAAGTAAAAATATTTTAACATTGCCACAGTAGTGCTAGAGCAATGAAGGTGAGTGTAGCAGTGTTAGGTTAGAGATTTAAAAATATTTTAATAGTGTTGCAATAGTTCTAAGGTAGTGAAGGCTAGTATAGCAGTGCTAGGGCAACGAAGTATAAATATTTTTTATTTGATATTTTTAAAATGGTAGTATAATTTGGGAAATTGATTTCTTATTTTTTATGGAGAATGAAGAGGAACATTTGAACTTCTTAGAGGACCCCTTTGAGGGGCAACACATATTTTCAACTCCAAGGGCCAAGGGTCCCATTTCTAGACAAGATTTAGAAGTTGAGAATTAGGGGTCCTTGGGTTTTTTGAGTGACCAAAATAATACTACAGGTTATCAAACTTTAGTGGACAAAGGAGAGTCTATGTCAAAAGGTTCAGATCAAGTCGGTTGTCCTATTGATTGCTCACTCTCAAGTGTCTCATAACACTCTACTCAAGTGATGGGTCTAATGAATGAGCAAGCATTTCATTGTAGGGAAGAAAAACTTGAGCAAACTCCAAACAATCCAAAGTCACTTCACCTAACAGAGTTTCCTTTGTTTGGTTCTAGTTTTATTGGTAAAAGTCTTGATTTAGAGGCCCTAAGTGGAGTGGGTCCAAACTTACAATCAACACAATCTACAACTTTGGTTACTAAAGTGCGTAAGGCACATAAAGTGGTTAAAAAGAGAAGGTCAAATATCATAATGGTACTTGGGGAAGACTTGAGGATGGAACAAGTTTTGGAGTTTTTGGGGAAGGCCCTTATTGGAAAGTTTCATGGACATCAAATAGCTGATAATACACTAAATGAGTGGTTGTAGAAGGTATGGGTCCCAATCTTAGGATATGGACCAATTTTTCACTTACTTGCTAGAGGATGGATAGGTTTCCTTTTTTTATCTGAGGAAGATGCACAAAAAATTATGGGAGGTCATTGGTATTGGGGGTCTTATTTTTTGGCTTTGAAGGCTTGGATGGCTTGCTTTGATCCTAGGACTGAATTTACTAGGAGAATCTCGATCTGGGTAAAACTTCTAGGTCTTCCAATGGAGTTATGGTCAGAAAGAGCTTTGAAAGTGATTGGAGATTCATTAGGTAAAACCTTGGATATAGATATTTCTTTCAAATCTAGTGTTTTTTGGTCTGTAGCTCGGGTTTTGGTTGAGATGGATATCAGTGAAGGCTTACCGAACTATATGGAGATAGTTGTGGGGAATATAGTTCATACTCAAATCTTGGATTATTTGAATATTCCTTTTAGATGTGTTCGTTGTCATGTTTATGGACATATTGCTAAGGAATGTTCTCAAGCTTTCACACAAAAAGTATGGAGGAGAAAATAAATGACTAGTGGGGATTTCAAGTCAGCTAACAACAATCAAGAGATACCTATTTTTCAGAGCTCAATAGTGCTCCTTGATTTGGCACAAACAAGCAAAAAGAATATTGTTGAACCTAGAACCAAAACTCTAGAGAAGGAGGAAGAAATTTTGGGCCTAGATTTGTCTCCATTTCACTATTCACAAGTTGTTAGAGAAGGAGACAAAGTCATAAAGAAAACTATGAAAGGATTGGAACCCGATACTATTAAGTTTATTGGTCAAACATCTAAGCCTTATGAAAATTACTATCCAATACATGAGAATAATATGGACTTAGGTAATAAATAACTTTGTACACTTCCTTATGAATGTTCAAAGAGAAGTCCCAAGGACAAGGAATTTTCTAAGATTTTGGACAATGGATCGACAACCTCAAACATGTTGAATAGGGATTGTGATCCAAATATTTCTACTATTAGGGGAAGTCTTTGTGACCTATCAGGTGAATCTTCTAAGGAGGTATCTATTTCAAGGGATGGTTTGGAGATAGGATCCTCTTGCAGATATTTGTTATGTTCTAGGAAAAGGGAATCCGAGCTGAGAACTTGTGCAATTGTTGGAAGGTTAGGGTTAGGTATGGACCATATAAAGGAATCTTCCACTACTTTAGTAGGTAGGAAATCATTTTTTTTTCATGCACAAGAGAAGGCTTTGAGGGAAATTCAGCAGGGTAAACAAAAATCTATCAAAGGGGTCCTTAGAGCGGGATAAAACCCCTCTAAGATGTTTTAATTGATCTTGTTATCCCTTAATATCTAAGGTCTTGGCAATCCCTCTAAAAGACTTGCCTTAGCCAAGCTGGTGGAAATTCATAATCTGAATGTTATCCTTCTACAAGAAACCATAGGGGCAAGTACAAAAGTCATTGAAGGGTTAAGTAAATTGCTTAGGGATTGGGAGTTCTTGGCTCTAGATGCTATCAAAAATTTAGGGGGTGTTTTGATTGGTTGGAAGAACTCAGTATCCTTAATTAATTCTTCCTTTATGGTTTTAGGCTTGTGGACATAATTCTTTTTTAAAGACTTGGGTTTGAGGTTATCGATTATTAATTGTTATGGTCCCTATGAAGATAGGCAGGTCTTCTAGGATGATTTTTTCTCCCAAAGGTGTGTTAGGGATGAAAGAGTTATCATTGGTGGGGACTTAAATTTTACTATGAATAGAAGTGAGGTCTAGGGAGAATCTGCAAGACTTGATAGACTTGCAGATTACTTCAAGCATAATATTGAAGAAGTTGGTTTAATTGATTTGGAACCAATAAAATTAATGCCTACATGGAGAAATAATAGAGTTGGGGAAGTTGGGATCTCAAAGAGGTTGGATAGATTTTTTATCTCAGAGACATTATACAATGAAATAGATAGAAAATGGTCATGGGTTGAGACTGGAGGTGGCTCAGATCATTCTCCCATTTTTCTTCAATTAGAAATTCAAGAGGCAAAACCTACCAATCCTTTTAAGCTCAATCCAATTTGGTTGGAGGAAGAAGATTTTCAACAATTGATTAAAAAATAATGGATTGGTTATGACCAAAGTTCCAGGTCATCAACGAGTTTTCAATTTGTTGCTACTCTAAAAAATTAAAAGGAGTTGTGTCATCTTGGATTGCAGTTAAAAAGGAGAGTATGGATAGAGATCTTAAGTTGGTGGAGAAGGAAATTTCATAAATTCATAAAAATAATGAGGTTGGTTTGTTTAAAGAGGAGGAGAAAACAAGACTGGTTGAACTAGAAATTAAGAAGAACAAATTCTTGGAGTGGAGGGAAGTTGAATGGAGAATGAAAAGTAGAGTTGTATGGTTAAAAAAAGGGATGAAAATACTAAGTTTTTTCATAATTTTTCTAATCACAGGAAGAAGGTTAACACTATCTGGGAGATGCAAAATGAAGAAGGGGTCCTCGTTAGGAGTTTTTTTGAGTTAGCAGATTTGGGAGTAAAACATTTTCAATCTATCTATAAAGAACCTGATAGAGTCAATATTGGGGAAATTTTAAAGTTAACTACTTTCTTCCCTAGTTTTGTGATAGAGGAGGACAATCAATTACTTATGAAGGAGGTCACAAAGGAAGAACTGAAAGTTGTCCTGACTTCTTTCAAAAAGGATAAAAGTCCAAGGCCTAATGGATGGCCTATGGAGTTTTTCCTAGTTTTCTATGATCTGGTTGAGGAGGATCTTCTCAGAGTAATGGAGGAAGTTAGGTTGAGTGGTCAGGTTTTGGGGGCTTTTAACTCCACTTTTTTAGCTTTGATTCCAAAAAAGGAGAAGCCTAAAATGTTTGATGAATTTAGACCTATTTCATTGTGTAATTGTATCTATAAAATCATTGCAAAGATTTTGGTTGTTAGATTGAAGAATATTTTCTCTGAAGTTATTTCCTAGGAGCAATTTGGGTTTTTAGTAGGTAGACATATTTTTGAAGCCATAGGAGTTGCACAAGAGGGCCTTCACTCTATTAAAACCAAAAATATTCTTGCAATGGTCCTTAAACTAGATCTATCTAAAGCTTATGATAGAACTAGTTGGTTGTATCTCAGATTGATGCTCTTACATGTGGGTTTTAGCTATCCAATAGTAAAGTGGATTATGGGATGTATTTCTTCTGTATATTTTGTTGTTCTTATCAATGGATCAGCTTCCAAATTCTTTAGACCCTCGAGAGGACTGAGACAGGGATGTCCTTTATCTCCTTTACTTTTTTTGTTGGTTGTTGAAGGATTGAGTAGAGTTATTTTGGATGCAAAGAGGGCAGGATCCTTGTCCAGGATCAAAGTGGGGGTCCTTTATTTATCTCATTTATTATTTGTTGATGATGTATTGTTGTTCACAAATGGAAGTTTAAGGGAAGCTAGAAAGTTGAAGGAAATCTTGGACACTTACAGTATTGCTATCGACATGGAGATAAATTTTCAAAAATCCTCTATTTGCTTTAATGGTCTAGAGCAGGAGACTAAACAGGATCTAATCAAAATTTTTCCTTTTAATCTCTTAGATTTCTAGGAAGGCTTTAAGTATTTGGGGTTTGTATTGAAGCCAAATACTTACAGGAAGAGATATTGGGGATGGCTTTTAGAGAAGATTGAATTTAGGATTAACCATTGGTGTAATAGATGGTTGTCTATTGGTGGGAGATTAACACTTGTAAAGTCGGTTCTTGAGGCAATTCTTGTGTTTTGGCACTCCTTGGCCTTCATTCCCAAAGGAGTTCTAGAGAAAATAAGAAAACTCTGCTTCAAATTTCTTTGGATTGGATGCAAGGAACATGAAGGCATTCCTTTAGTTAAGTGGTAGAGTATTGCTAGGCCAAAGGAGGAAGGTGGTTGGGGCCTTAAAAATATCCATATTTTTTGTTCTTCTTTGGCAACAAAAATTTTATGGAGGATTTTGACCAGAGAAGGATTATGGAAGAAGATTATTGAACAAAAGTATATTTGTCTAGGGACCTTTATGGATTGGATCAGAAGTCCACATAAAAGCATTAAAAATATTTCCATTCAATGGAAGGCACTAGTACAGGCCTTTCCTATGATTGGAAAATATTTGGCTTGGAAAGTGGGCAACGGTGAACAAGTTAGAATAGGGGTTGATTCTATTTTGGGTTGTGGAGAAAACATTTTGTTGCCAAAAGCTATGATAAGTTCTTTACAAGACAAGGGTTTTTACTTTCTTCATCAGGTGGGGGAATCAGATTCTTCTAGTCTTTGGACCCAAGGTTGGAAGTAGGCTCAGGTCTTGGGTTTTTCTTATGAGTAGGTTGTTTTATGGAAGGCTTACACTGATAGTCTTAATAAGAGTCATATCAAGCTAAGAGCTGAACCAGATACTATTGCTTGGGCATACAACAAATTTGAGGGTCAATATACGGCTAGACTTGGTTACAAAGCAAGTTTTGACCCTCATCCTCAAGGGCCTACTTGGTGGTGGAAGCAGATTTGGAAATTATCTGCCCCAAAAAAGATAATTATTTTCATGTGGTTAGCTTTGAGAAATAAGGCTTTGACTTGGGAAGTTTTATAGAGGAGAAGCAAACAAGGTCCAAGTATTTGTATGTTGTGTCAGTCAGAGGAGGAAAACATCACACATTTGTTAATCAAATGCCCTTTTTCTCAACAGGTTTGGTTAGAAGCTGAATAGATAACTAGAGTACAAAATATTTGGGAAGGAGAAACAATGGAGGTATGCTTAAGATAGTGGTTTTTGAAAAAATAGTTGAAACAATTTCTTTCTTTACCATGTCTTATATGTTGGGGTATATGGTTGGCACAGAATGCAACTATTTTTGAAGGGAAGTTAATTCCCCCATTTCAAGTCATATTTCAGGTGAGGACTTTGGTCTCAATCAACAAAGGGCCTGACAAACATAAGAAACCTCGACAAGTAGACAATTTGTTCATTGAAAAGTCTCAGCCATGGGGTTTTTTTGATGGGGCTAGTCAGAGACAATCATATTTTAGTAGCGTGGGAGGCATTTTGTACTTCTCGGATACCCACTATATCAAATTTAAAGCAGGTCTTGGGATAGGTTCCAACAATTTTGCTGAGTTTCAGGCGTTGAGATTGCTAATGAAGTGTGTTGTGGAGAGAAATGTGAAAAAATTACAAATTTTTGGAGATTCCACTCTAGTCATCAATTGGATGAATAGATCTACTCAATTAAAAAATAATCTGCTTAGACCAAGTGGGAGATGAACTACTTGGAGGTGATTTCCCTTTTTGAAAATATCTCTTTTACACATGTTTATAGGGAATTAAATCAAGAAGCAGATAGGTTATCAAAAGAAGGTCAACAGGTTCTAGAAGGTTTCTTGCAAATGGAAGAGAACAAGGATGGAGTTTCTTCTTTCACCCACATATCATATCCCTAGTTTCTATGCTAGCTGTGGGTTTTTTATTGTGGGCCTATTTCATTTGATTAGAGCTTTATGGCAGTTTCTAACTATTTCTTTTCTATTTTGCTGGTTTCTTTTTCATTGATTTCTATCCAGGTTTTGGTCATGGAGGTTGTTTGGATGATTAAGTATTGATATATAAGGATATTTATCCTTATTATCCCCATGCTATTTCGAAGATGGGATTTTTTCCTCTCTGATCTACCCGACTGTAATTATATCTTGAATCCCAGTAATCTGCTTTTATCTGGGTTTTTGTTTGTGCTAAGGCACCTGAGAAGTGTAATTTTCTTTCACTCTTGAAATAAAATTATGATTTTTTTCTTGTAAAAAAATGGATATTCCAAATCTGATTTAATATCATGTTAGAATTCTCACCAATTTCTAAAAATGAACAAAAGCAATCCATTTACTCAAATTTTATATGGAAAGAAAAAGAGCAAAAAGAAAAAGTGATAGACATCGAGTGATGGGTTCCCTTGAGTACTAATATTCACTATATTATCCATAAATAAGGATGATAACACTTTGATACAATGGGTTGGATGGATGGGGTACTTATACCAATACCTAAACCTTAATAGTAAGAATTACATAATATCATTAACCTAAGTTGACATAACATAAAGGCTTACGATTAACTACAAGTTAGGGTTTAACCATGATAAGGTTAATCATGGGCTCTTAGGCTTATACATAAATAATTAATAATAATATTCACTAATTATTTCCCATAGGCTTAAATATGATTACTTCATATAATGTCGGCCTTGACCAATAAAATCAAATTACAACTTTCAACATTTCAAAATTATCAAATTTATCCAACACCATAATTATTCGTCATATTTTTCCTAAATCTATTAATATTTTTTCACTTATCACATTATTGTATTTAACCTCAAAGATATAAAATATGTCAAAGATCAACCCAGGTGTTGTAGGTGAGTTGGAGAGAAGAGAGCAATCCTCTAAGGGAGGTCCCAGGTTCAAATCTCCACCCTACCAAAAAGTTGAATTAGGTATCCAAAATCCAATTGATAATGTTGGTGCGGGTAGGGTCGGGTGCGACTCCTGGGTGACTTTGACGGTGTAGAACCCCCTGTCCGTGGTCTCTCAGACCAAGCGGCCTCGTAAGGGGTTTTTTGCTTTTAAAATATATATATATATATATATATATATATATATATATATACATGTCAAAGATCACTAGTAGAATCTTGATACACTAGTGATATTTGTCATAAATACTACCTCATAATTGACATCAAAGATCACTAGTAGAATCAACCTCATCCACCATGGAAAAAAATATTTTAGTTTAAGTAAGTCAAAGCATGACTAATTTTATACTTAGGAGTGGTCTCATGATAATAACCTTAAGAAAAACTAAAAAATCATCATTTATTTCCTTAGAACACCATCAATCTATCTAAAAATCTACCTTCTTATTAGTGTGGGTTATGTGATATATAGAAATAATATTAGACCCAAATCTTGAAACATGAAGGACCTACTAAAATTTAACTTCATGAATAGTGATGTCTCCAAACCATAAAACATGATAGATAGACTCAACACCAATAATAAGTTGCTCTCCATTATGTTAGTGGTTATAATCAAAGAGGAGATGGTGATGCTTAGTCATTTGCCTAATGTATTTAAAGTATGCAATCCACTCTTGAGAATAACAGGATAACTAATAATTTGAGTGCACAACAATATATGCAATATTAGAGGTAATAAAGTCCATATATCAAGACAAATCAAGAATACCATCATCAAGTCTTATATTGTTAAGCATGGCCTCAATATTTTGGTGTTTAGTATGTGTATCCTTAGAATGTTGACTCTCTCTTAAAGTGTTTATAAAAAATCCTCTTTTCCTTAGAGAATTATGATGCTTTGCCCTTTAGGATTTTTTTATCATAGCCTCCTTAGGTTTTGGAATAGAGTTTGCATGAGCCTTTTGTTGGAAATATGTTGAATATTTTCCATGTTATTTTGGTGGGGCTAACACTAAAAGGTACTAGACACTCAATTTTTAGGGTTTAAGTTATTTTTAGACCTATATGGTCTTTTAGGGTTACTATATTTGAACCCATGATTTTTTGCCCATAATATTGTAAAAAATGTGTGCATGTGCCTTTGTTATATATATCGCACTTGCATTAGGATTTGGATAGACAAAAGGAGAATATTATTGTATTGGAGATGGTAAAGTTAATATAATAATAAGATAAGACTATGTCAATTTTTTCCCGGTTGAGGGTTTCCAGGATATTAATTGTGTAATTTGTGAATCTACGATCTTCTTATTTTGATTATGTTATTACTACTTTTTTGTTTTAGTTTATCAGGGCTCTTTATTTCTCTTCATTTGGTATTAGAGCTAGGTTTTTAGATTTGTTTGAGGAGTAAGGGTTTCAATCCTGTGATAAATTAATTCTCAAGATGGAGCCGTACGAGAAAGGATCCAAGCAAAGGAGAAATATGGGAAGCACACGAATAGAGATTGAAAAATTTAATGGACAGAATTTTGAGTTGTGGAAACCCAAGATGGAGGATTTGTTGGTTGATATAGATCAGTGGATTGCGATCTCGGGAACAAAACCAACATCAATGATAGAGGAGAATTGGCTAAAAATCTATAAGGTAAGGATCTCTATCATATTTTTCTTATCTGATTCGGTATTATTGAATGTATCTATAGAGACCACAACAAAGTTGTTATGGGAGAAGTTGAGAATATTGTATCAGATAAAGTCACTGGTAAATAAACTCTTTCTTCGAAAGAAGTTGTATTCACTTCAGGATGAATGATGGTGACTCTATGGTTGAACATCTTAATGCTTTTAATATTGTGGTAATTCAATTATCCTCTATAGAAGTAAAAATGGATGAAGAGGAAAAGTGTATTACTTAACTTTGTTCATTACCTAATTCATGGGATAACCTTATTATGGCTATCACCAATGCTACATCTACATTAAAAGTAGAGGATATAGTAGGAACTTTGTTGTCTGAGGAGATGAGATGAAAATATTTTAAGGATTATCATCAAAAGGAAGCCTTGATTGTGACAAGTTGTTCTCAAGAAATAAGTAAAAATAAATTAGGAGAAAATAAATCAAAATCTAGGGGTAAATCTGTTGCCCCAAAAAAGAGGAAATGTTGGAATTGTGGTAAAGCAGGGCATTATAAAAGAGACTGCAGATCTAAAAAGATTGATAATAATCGATCATCTGATGAAGGAACTTCTACAGAAACAAAGACCACAAATGAAGATTCAAGGGACTTATTCTTAGCTGCAGCATGCTCAAGTGAATGCAATGACTCGTGGTTGATTTACTCAGGTGATTCTTTTCATATGACTCCTCATAGGGAGGGATTATGTGAATATGAAAATATATGTGGAGGTAAAGTCTTCTTGGGAGACAATTTGACATATAAAATAATAGGTCAAGGAAGAGTCAAGTTGATGCTAAAATATGGAAGAATTAAAACCCTTTCTGGTGTGTTGCATATTTTGGGTTTCACAAGGAATTTGATATTTGTGAGTAAGATGAATGATGTTGGTATGAATGTGGTATTCAATAAGGATAGCTACAAGATGTTTTATGGATCCTTGGTGTTGGCAAGAGGAGTTCACACAGGAACTTTGTTTAGACTTGAGGCTAGCACTATAAGTATTAATTGAAATAACTCTTCAATTGTACATGAAAATAATATGGTTGAGTTGGCTATGAGTATTCCTACAGCGAAGACAATGTTGTGGTATAAACTCATGGGGTATATTGATGAGAAAGGACTTCGAACATTAAAAATGAAAAGTATGGCTGAAGGACTTTCTAATTGCCCATTAAATTTTGATTTTATTGAGCATTGTGTTTTAAGGAAACAAACTAGAGTCAAGTTTCCAAGTAGTGCTACAAGGTCTGAAGGAATTCTACATCTAGTTCATAGTGATGTGTTTGAACCTACAAAAGTTCCATCATTAGGTAAATATATCTATTTTTTTACCTTTATAAATGACTTCTCAAGAAATACTTGGGTATATTTTCTATGAAATAAATCTGAGATTTTTAATAAATTTAAAGAGTTTAAGGCTCTTGTAGAAAATTAGATAGAAAAAAAGAAATATTTTGATAAGTGATAATGGTGGTGAGTATTTCTCTAATGAATTTGAGTAGTTTTGCAAGTATTGTGGAATAGAAAGGTAGAGAACAACTATGTATACTCCATAATAGAATAGAATTGTAGAACAGATGAACAGCACATTGATGGATAAGGCTAGAAGTATGCTAAGTGGTATAGGGTTCGAAAAAATATTATGGGTAGAAGTTGTGTTAATAGATTGTTATCTCATCAATAGATCTCCTACCTCAGCTTTAGTGGACAAGACTCCATAGGAAGTATGGACTGGTAAGAAACCCTCTCTTAGACATCTAAGGGTTTTTGGTTGTGATGCTTATATGTATGTCCCAAAAGAGAAAAGGACTAAGCTATACTATAAACCTGAAAGATGTATATCTATGGGTTATAGTACTAGTGTTAAAGGATATAAGTTGTGGAACCCAGAAACACAGAAGGTTGTTTACAATTGTAATGTGATCTTTAGAGAAAAAAAAGGTTTTAAAATGGGAAATGCAACCAAGAAAAGAACCATAAATAGTGCAGGTAAAATTAGAATAGGAGGAAGAACCTATGGTAGAACCTGAATTACAGAGAGATTATGAAGAGGAATATTCAAAGGAAGAAGGTGAGAAGGAAGCTCAAGATGCAGAACCTAGAACTCCAATTTTGAGGAGATCAGATTGAGAGAGAAGACTTCCAACCAGGTATAGTCCTTCAAATTTTTATCTTGCATTTAATTTATCAGTTACTGATGAAAAATCCAAGACGGTAAAGGAGGTATGGTGAGTAGAAATTCATGTCCCAAAAAACATTCATTTCTCTTCCATAAATTATCAATCTGATAAGTTCTTAAACTTATGAGTGTCACGCATAGTATATGCCTACAGTGTTGGGGAACAAATCTGGTTGTACCTTATTTAGTTTTGTGGGGAGGTTTGTGTAATTGGATTCCAACCAAACCAAATAAACTAAGTGCGGGAAATGAAATAAATAAATTATTAAACAAAAAGTAAAGTGCTGGAAATAAAATGCGAGGAAATAAACACACACAACTAAAATTAAATAAAGCAGTAAACTAATCTACAGAAAGCAAATGCACAAATAAAATAGGGGAGGACTACTGCAGGGAGTGGACCCAAGCTCCCGCAGATAGTCCGCTCGGCTAGCTACATAGAGCTTGCTCGAATAAGAGGAGTTGCACTCTTAATTAATTAAACAATAAAATAAAATAAGTTTTGTGTAAAATTAATCATTGATTTTCGATCTCCCTTTGTTCATCTGGTCCGCGTCTTTATATAAAGTGTAGCCAGATCTCATTACAATAACAAATCAATCTATTTTAATCATGTGATGTGATTTAGTTACAATTTATTCTACACATATTTTATTCTTCTATTTGAAAGTATGTTCGTTCACCAGAAGGATAAATATAAACATCCTTAGGTGTACGTAACAACAAATCCTAAACTAATGCATCCTAAAAATAATAATATGCTTTAAGAGCTTTACAAGGTCAACCGGCCAATCGGTTGATAATAACAAACACTTTATTCTATTTAATAAATGCATGATTAAAATAGATCTCCTTTGTCTTCATGTGCAACCTCCTCCATAGTCCTTGGTCAACCAGTCAAAGTTGACTTGGTAAATCTTGCAAAGTATGAAGGCATGGAGGCGCCTTCTAGTTGTAGGGAGGCGCTCTTCTTCCATTGGTGCCTTTCGGTTGCAAGGAGGCACTCGTCTTCTGTGGGCGCCTTCTGGTTGTAGAGAGGCGCTCTTCTTCCATTGGCGCCTTCCGATTGCAAGGAGGTGCTCGTCTTCTATGGGCGCCTTCCGGTTGTAGGGAGGCGCTTGTTTTCTATTAGCGCATTCTGGTTGTAGGGAGGCACTCTTCTTTCATTGGCACCTTCTGATTACAGGGAGGCACTTGTCTTTCATTGGCACCTTTCGGTTGTAGGGAGGCACTCGTCTTTTGTGGGCGCCTTCCGGTTGTAGGAAGGTGCCTACTTCTATTGGGCGCCTTCCTTGAAGAGGAAGGTGCCTACTCTCTTGCCTTAGTCTCTGTAAGCAAAAGTATGCCGGGTCCAAGTGGATGTAGACTAGAAAACACCATATTAGTACCAATACCTGCATTTATACACATTTCCCACTAAAAACACCAATCAAGCATAATACCGGATTTTCTATCAATTATATGCATAAGTTATATAAAATACATTTCATATGCTAATTGAACCAATGATAATTCTCCTTAACCATGTATATAAAATGAGAATTTTTGGTGCTCATCAAGGTACTTTAGTCAAGTGAGAAGTGAGAATAAGTCTTGGAAAAGGGCTATGGAAGAAGAAATGAGTCCTTGGATAAAAATAAGACATGGGACTTGGTGAAATTACCTCTTGGCAAAAAACCTATTGGTTGTAAATGGTTATTCAAGAAGAAGTACAATGTAGAAGGAAAGTTGGAGAATTACAAGGCTCACTTGGTAGCAAAAGAATTTTCTTAGGTTGAGGAAATTGACTTTGGTGAGATTTTTTCTCCTATGGCTAAACTAACTTCAATAAAAAATTTGTTGGCTATTTCTGTTGCTTTTGATTTTGAAATAGAATAGATGGATGTAAAGACAACTTTTCTACATGGTGAACTTGATGAATATATATATATATATATATATATATATATATATATATATATATATATATATCACAACCATAATGCTTTAAGGTAAAAGGTAATGAGGACCTGGTATGCAAGCTGAAGAAGTCTCTTTATGGGTTGAAGTAGTCTCCAAGGATGTGGAACCAAAAATTTGATAGGTTTGTCTTGACACTTGGGCTTGGAAAAAGCAAAGCAGATCCATGTGTATATTTTAAAAAGGAAGATGAAAATTGTGTTATCATTGTATTGTATGTGGATGACATGTTGTTAATTGGTAACAGTAAGGAGATTATAAAGTTACTAAAATCTCAGTTATCTTCAGAGTTTGACATGAAGGATTTGGGTGCTACAAAATTTATTTTAGGTATGGAAATAATAAGGGATCATGCAAATAGAAATTTGTGGTTAAATCAAAGGAAATATGTTGATTTGATACTACAAAATTTTAGGATGCATGATTGTAAACCAGTATGTACTCCATATCTAGTTGGTCAAAAGTTTTCTGCTAAACAGTGTCCTAAAATAGATGAGAAAATTGAAGAAATGCATCATGTTCCTTATGCTAGTGTTGTGGGCAATCTTATGTATGCAATGGTTTATACTAGACCTGATATTGCACATGCAGTGGGAGTAGTTAGCAAATATATGTCAAATGTAGGAAAGAAACATTGGACTATTGTGAAGATGATCTTCAAATACTTGCATGGAACTACATATTATGTTATCTATAATGGAGGAAATTTTAGAGGTAATGATATTGTAAATCTACAAGGATTTGTGGATGCTAACTGTGCTGGAGATCTTGACAAGAGAATATTCACGAGTGCTTATGTGTTCAGGTTGTTTGGAGGGGCAGTAAGTTGGATGAGTAAAAAGCAATCAGTTATTGTTTTATCCACTACATAAGCAAATTACATTGCAACAACTCATTCTTGTAAAGAAGCAGTGTGGCTACGAAGGTTGTGTTCAACAGTTGGTCTTAAACAGAAGGCTATGAGAATTAACAATGATAGTCAAAGTGCAATCCTAGTTTTCATGTTAGGTCAAAACATATTGATATCAAGTACCATTTTGTGAGAGAGATAGTTGAAGAGAACTGAGTGATATTGGAGAAATTTAATACAGAGAAGAATATTGTTGATTCGTTAACAAAGGTTGTACTTGCTCAAAAATTTTCTTGGTATAGAAGATCTATGGGTATGGTTGTCCTTGACAGTTGACAATGGCAATTTTTGGCCCCTATGGAAATTATTCAACAAGTGGGAGAATGTTGAGAATATGTTGAATATTTTCCATGTTTTTTTTTTGGTAATTAAAGATTTATCATTAACTCGGGTTTTTCAGGTTGACCCAAAACCTTTTTACAAAAATAGCCCATGGCTGAGGAACATAAATAGAGACAAACAGAGGATCCTTCGTCCTCTACCCCAACCATTCATCCTTACCTGGGACCCCACACCCTGAGCGTCCCACCCCAAATAGAGCATAACACAAAATGACACACAGGGCCTTTGCCCATCCTGACCCATCCTAGGCATTGCACCTGAACCTAGACACAACATCAACAAAAAAAGGAGAGCAACATGCAACCCTCTGCCCTGACAAGAACGTAAAAATTTAAACTTGAAGACCAACAACAAATTCAGCAAAAATAGACAACCCAGGGCAGCAAAACACCAGAGAGGACCCTAGTCCTCCTCTTCGGCCTCCTCCTCCTGATCCTCCTCTTTGTCCTCTTCATTGTCATCCGTCTCCGGGGTTGTAAACCACCGGCTTGTTGCTCTGGTAGCCCTCGTTAAAGAAAACCTTGGTCAGGACCTCCTGCAACTCCTGCATCTGATGGTTGATGTTGGCTGCAGTGTTCAGGACGAACCTTTTTAGCTCCATAATAGATGGGTCAGGACCCTCATCCTCGGAGGTAATGTCCAAGATTTTGCTACTACCCTGAACTTGTTTATTCTTTAGTCTCAAAGAGGACCTGGGGGGCGGTCATCGATCCTGAGATGCTTCCTGGCTGGCCCTCCCTTGGCACTTGACTCACCCTCTCTCCTCTTGGCAGGGGAAGGTTTGGGTAACCCGAGGCTGTCTCTCCCCCTCGAACTCTCACCACGAACCCGCGGGGGATCCTCAGGGGGTGGGGGAGGGAGCTCAGGTTGGGGAACATTGTTAAGGATGAATTTATAGATAACCTTAAGCAGGCCTTGGTGCATGGGCATTGAGAAGCCTTTCTTGTTGCGGGACGAGGTAATGGTGTGATTGAGGGAGTTCATCAGGAATTACGGGATGCTAATGGGGTTTACATCCCTGAAGAAATTTACAAAGGCGTAATGAAAGCTCAACAACACTTTACCAGGGTCTTCTACCATGATAAATTCGAGGACATTCTTCATTACCGCGTTCCAGGGCATCGGTAGGTCCGTCCTTGTGAGACCGTTCTTCGCCTCCTTGTAAATTTTTGGATTGTCCTTGAATTCTTTCAACTCCACCTCCCAGTGGTGCTTCTGTCGATGAATCGACCTTCCCTTAATCGACTGTCCAGTAATAGTCACCAGCAGATTGGCGTCAATGATGAATTCACGCCCCCGGATCTCCACTCTACCATCCTCCCAAGTCTCCATCACAGCCAACATGATTTCATCCTCCACACCCGAGAATAGGTCAAAAAATTGGGTAAAACACCTATCGGTCAGAATAGCCTGAGCAACAGGCTCCATGACCACCATGTTGGGCTCAATGTAAATCATATTTGGAAGGGTTACCATCAGATTCCTCTCAAGAGTATCATGGAGCTCTGAACTCATAGTTTCGGACATAACCCTATCGTAGTAGGTACTAATATGAGGGTGGCACCTTGGCAATCCTCTGCCATCCGAAGTTGGTTCCTTAAAGCTCGTGCCAGTTCTGGAAGCGTGCCTTCGAGCACCGTTATCTTGGAAAGTAAGCCACTTCAGCATAGGGATCGTGCCACCGTATCCCTCGTCATATCTCTTAGGATCCATTATCTGAACAATAATGATAACGATGGGTGGGAGAAACCTCACGATACGCCACCTTCTCTTGGAAACAACACTCGCGTATATCAAGACGTATGGAAACTTGCTCCTGATCCCACGGTAGGTCCTTATGGCATAAATGTCATATTTAGGGACAAGGTCCACCACCTCGGAGTTACGCCACCTGGTTAACTGATTTTCCATGCTGGCCTTGGTCTTACTAAATGCTCTTTCCAATATAGGTGTGACCACTGGGAAACACCTTCTAATTTGGGCCCTCTGCCCACTGCACGTGATCTGTCGGCTTGAAATCCACCTCATCAAGATTCGAAAAGGATGATTTCTTCCACGTCACCTGGGACCTCATTCATCCACGTGATCAATCCGTCAGCCTCCACCCCGATGTTTGCCAGCTTGTCCGCTGCCTTGTTGGCTTCACGAAACACGTGTTGGGCCTTCTTCTCTTCACCCCCGTCAGCAAGGATCCTAACTTCATTGATTAGGGCCTCGATCCTCCAGGGAGGTTTTCTTTTATTGTTAATGAGGTTGATAATATTCAGGGAATCCCCTTCCACATAACATTTACCCTGGGCCTCTTGGAGCATTTGCAGACCACGCCACAATGCCCATGCCTCAGCCTCGTTATTAGTCTTGATCCCGATGTTTTCAGAAAAGGCAAAAACAACTTTACCGTGATGATCTCTCACCACCCCTCCAGCTCCAGCTTTTCCAGGATTGTCCTTGGCCGCCCCATCAAAATTGAATTTGATCCATCCCACCGGGGGCGGTCCACCTAGCCTCCATCCTCGGATGAGGATTAATCACACCTGAAGACTCCTCTAAGGATATATCAAGATATTGGGCAAGGATTCTTTCCTGCAAGGGAATGGTTTGGGTAGTTGGAGGGAGGATGCTTAGGTTCTCTTTGGCAAAAACTAGGATTTTGTTGAGAACCAACAACGGGTCGAGGTTAGAATCGGAAAAGGCTCTGTGGTTCCTTTCTAACCAGATCTGCCAAAGGTAATGGTGGAGGCAAATATTCCAGAGGAACCTGAGCTGAAGGCTTCTGAAGGGAGAAGGCCACTGATAGAAAAGCTCCAGAATGGTGGCAGGCTGGACCCAGGAGATATTAAAGGTTTGGAATAATCCATTAAGGATGGCTACAGACCAGGGGCACTCTAAAAAAATGTGATGAATGGATTCCCAACTGTTCCTGCACAAATAACACCTGTTAGGCAAAAACATACCTCTTCTTATCATGTTGTCGATGGTGAGGATTTTTCCTTGAATCACCGTCCATGCGAAATGAGCTATTTTGGGGATCAGCTTGCGGATCCAAACCAGATTGGTTTCGAACGGAGGATCATCATGGTCAATAATCATCCTGTAAGTGGATTTGACTGAGAATTCACCACTCTCAGTCGCGTCCCACCTCAGGTGATCATCCTCTGCTCTTTTAGAAATGAATTGTTGAGAAAGGATAGCTTCTAACTCCATTGATTCGCCCTAAAGTCCCTGAGCCCTAATAGGTTTCCATCTCAAATTACCTCCCTCCTGACTTAGGAAATCGGACACCCAAGGTCCAAAATTATTATCAGTATAATTTTTGAGTCTTGCTATCCTGGGATCTGAAAGCAAAGCCTCTTGCGTAGCCCATCTGTCCTCCCAGAATCTGATCTTCGAGCCCCTCCCGACTATCCATCTCATACCTTTTTTCACAATGTCTCTGCTAGCTAGAATAGCTTTCCAGATAGCAGAACCTCTCATAGGAATGGGAGTGTTAAGAAAATTGGATCCCTGAAGATATTTCCTTTTCATAATGGCTATCCACTCATTCTCTTCATTTGTGAGGACCCGCCATGCTTGTTTCGCTAACAGGGTTGTGTTTAGGTGGGAAATTCTCCTAAGACCCAGGCCTCCTCGATCTTTGGGTCGACAAACTTTGCTCCACCCAACTAGATGGATCCTGTTCTTGCCTTCAGAGCCTGACCATAAAAAGTTTTTTTGCAACTGCTCAATTTTTTGGAATACTCGAGTCGGGGCCTTGAAAGCTGACAGGAAGTAGACCGGGATACTTTGTAGCGAGGCCATAGTCAGGGTAGCTTTCCCTGCTTGAGATAAGAAATGCCCTTTCCAGCCAGTAAGCCTTTTTTGGATTCTTTCGACCACATTGTTCCACATAACTCCCAAAGGAGCCCTAGTGAAAAGAGGTAGGCCTAGATAGGACGTAGGCAACGAGGTGATAGCGCACCCCAAAATCCCTGCGATCCTATTTTGCCTAGGGATAGGGGTGTTAAGGAAGAAGATTTTGCTTTTGTTGAAATTAACCTTCTGACCAGCCGCCTCCTCATACAGGTTTAGAATGAATTTGATCCTTTTAGCCTCTTCCACCGAAGCTAAGGAAAGCATCAGAGTGTCATCAACAAATTGTTGATGAGAGACAGGGGTCGTTTGAGATGTGGCTTTGATACCCGATATCAGGCCTGCGGAGCAGTCAACTTTGATAGTCCTACCCAAAGCTTCAGCCACAAGGATGAAGAGCATAGGACTGATAGGATCCCCTTGCCTCAATCCCCTACGACTTTGAAAAAAATCGGTCGGGGACCCATTCACCAGAACAGAGAACCAGGGTTTTTGAATGCAACCTCGAATAAGTTTAACCCACTGATGATGAAAGCCAAATTTGACCAATACTGCCTCTAGAAATTCCCAATTGATGCGGTCAAAAGCTTTGTTCATGTCGAGTTTTAGGGCAAAGGAAGCTTTCTTGGTTTGGTTGGCCGAATGGAGAGCTTCATGAACCGTGATGACCCCATCAAGAATAGATCTCCCTTGGACCGAACTCCCCTGGCATTTGTCGATGATAAAAGGTAGGATGCTCTTCATTCTAATTGCGATCAATTTGGTGAGGATCTTGTAGGATACATTACAAAGGCTCACAGGTCTATAATCTGCCATTATTTTTGGATCTACCCCTTTAGGGATCAAGGCAATAAACATGGAGTTATAGCTTCTAGGAATGTGTCTGGAAGTCTGGAACTCCCTGATTGTCGCACATACATCAGCCCCAACTGTATCCCAGTAGGTTTGAAAAAAGTGAGGAGAGAAGCCATCGGGTCCTGGGGCTTTATCAGGATCCATGGAGAACAGAGCCTCTCTGATTTCTTCATCTAAGAAAGGTTCGGTGAGATTCCTATTCATATCGTTGTCAACAGCTCGAGGAATGGCCCTCAAGAGAATGTCTTTAGCATTGGCCTGACATTGCACTTCTTCTCCCAGAAGGTTGCTGAAGTAAGTCACAACTTCATTTCTGATTTCTTGAACATCAATAGCACTGGATCCATCTCCCTTCATCAGATTTTTTATTCTGTTGTTGCTTCTATTTCTAAGGGTGGTCACATGGAAAAATTTGGAGTTAGAATCCCCGTCCTTAAGCCAGAGAGCTCTCGACTTCTGCCTCCAATACATTTCTTCGTAGGCCAGAATGTTGTGGAATTCAGCCAAGAGAGTTTTTTCTTCGGCTTTGGTAGCTTCATCATACTGGCCATTTTCAATGCTCCTTTCGATGACACTTAGTCTTTCACTTGCCTTTTTTTATTTTCAAACAAGTTCCCGAAAACTTCCTTATTCCACTTTCTGAGGTTATCTCTTACCATTCTTAACTTCTGGGACAGTTTGAAGGATGGGCTACCCTGGCAACTAATCCTCCACCATTGATTCATTTTATCTTTAAGGTCCTTATGCTTGGTCCACATTGCCTCAAACCTAAAAGGCTTCTTTAGGGAGGACTGTTGGGGAACCTCAAGTAGAATAGGGTTGTGATCTGACGCAATCTTGGGAAGAGACTACAGGGAAGACTCCCCAAAGTCCATAAAAGCCTCCTTAGATAGGAAGAATCTATCCAGCCTCTCCTGGATGTGGTTGTTCCCTACCCTCCGATTGCTCCAAGTAAACTTAGCTCCTTTTAGCTTTACATCCATAAGCTCGTTTAAATTGACGAACATATTAAAGTCCTCCATGCTTCTGAAAGGCAGGCCAGATCCTCCTTTTTTATCGGATGGGTATAGGGGTGTATTAAAGTCTCCACCTATAACCCAAGGAACGTCCTTAAAGGCTTCGCTCAGATGGGTCAGGTATTCCCACAGCGAGGCTCTTTCTTGAATGGTGTTAGGAGCATACACATTCGAGGTGATCCAAGACTTATTGCAGTCTAGGTCATGAAAAAGAACACTAAGAACCCTCTCCTCTGCCTGGATAACATTTCCTTCCACTTTCTAAGGATCCCACATCGTTAACAACCCTCCCGAGGCTCCTCTCGCTTTCATGAAAGCCATTTCCCCATGCTTCCATAATCTGTTGGCTGCAAGAATTGCCTGTCCCTCATCCATTTTGGTCTCTTGAAGTAATAATATAGTCGGATTCACTATTTTCCTTAATGACTTGGCCATCCTTTGTTTCACTAGGCCATTAAGGCCTCTCACATTCCATGAGAGGATCTTCATTTAGATGACTTGTTGTTTTTCCCTCTCCCCTTTCCTTGGGTTGGGGGAGATTTGTTGTTTCTGTTATCCTCCTGACTTGAGATAACTTGTTGTAGTAGTGTCCTCTATTTCCCATTTGCTATTTCATTGTCAATCTTGAGTTTATAATGGTCTGCCTCGGACATTCTTCCCCTCTTTTTTTCACTTCCAAAGTCAATCGAGGATTTCGCTGAACTTCTTGTCTGCTTTGGGCTAAACTTAGGAGGAATGATTTGTTGCAAAATGGGGCTTGATCCCTCATTGTTCCTTCTGGTATTAGTAATGTCGATACTTGTTTTTGCGCCCTCCAGATTTAGCCTGTATTCATTTGGGTTCTGGACCAACCCTTGAGGATTGAGCAGGTCAACGGATATATCTAGAGATGGCCCTGCTTTTGAAGGGGATTCAAGGATTTCGGGCCACACGATCTGAGGCTCCTCATTCTCCTCATTTTCTTCATCAGAATCCTTTTCAGCTAAAGCTTCAAATCTATTTAAACTTAGGGTTTTAGGGCTTACCTTATCACCCTCTTCAACTTGTTGCTTTCCTTTCTCCCTGGCTTTGGCTTGACTTTCTCTGGTAGTAGGGTCTGCTCTAGCTTTCCTGAAAACTCCTCTCCCTTGTGGGACCCGAGGTCCTTGGTTTCTGGAATTCCTTCTTCCATTGAACCCTAAAGGGTTTGGATTCTTCGGGCCTTGAATATTGGTGGCCACGGTTGGGCATTGGCTTGGAAGGTGACCTTGGTTTTTGCATTTCGTGCAAAAGGCAGGTTTATTTTCATATTCTACCATTTGTTTCCTCAGATATTTTCCATAACCCAACTCAACGAAGGTTGGTAGTTCACATTCTAAATTTGTGTTAACACAAATCCTTTCCTGGGTCATTCTTGTTCTTGCCAGAGTGGAATGGTCGATAGCAACCAGTTCCCCTATAGTTTTTGCTATTCCTTGAAGCCAATATTCGTTCACAAACTAGGCGGTAAACTTGGAAAACGAACCCAAATGGGGGCTGTGTTAATATTTTGTGTCTCTAGGTCGAAATATTCTCCCCAGTGCCTTAGGAATAGGCTGCGCCTCCCTAGAAACCATGGCCCACCTGTTAAAATTCGCTCCGCGTCTTCCTTGTTGTTGAACCTTATAATGAAGAACCCTAAAAACTTGGCTTCTATTTTTATTCAAGGCTTTCATAAATATTTTTAATTTTTGAAAGCCTTGAATAACTAGAGTACAAAATTTTCTATAAAAATATTTATGAAAGCCTTGAATAATTAGAAGCCAAGTTTTTAGCAAACCCTAAAAATACAATGCTTGTCCCAAAAAAAACTTCAATACCCACTCTTTTTAAAACAATTTCTTTGAAGTAATACCACCAGATAATCAAAACTTTAGAAAGAGAAACTATAAATTTTTAGAAAACTCTCAAAAAAAAATATAGGGTTTTGAAAAAAGCCTTAAAATAATATCACTTTGAAAAATGCCATGGCCACTCCTTTAACATTACACCTCTTTAATAATTATTACAAAGAATCTAGAACCAACAAACACCCTTACTTTTTTGTTGTTTGCATTGAAGCACAAATCCTAATTGAACAAACTTATAAGCCTTAAAATAAAAAATAAGGATTATTTAAAAATCTCTAGAAAATTTAGTCTAGTTTTTTTTACCATAATTGCTCTTTTGGAAGTATACTTGTAAGGTGACTACTACAAATAATTAATAACACGAAATAAAGTCAAGTACTACACATCCACATACGCTTTGATAACATGAATTAATTTATAATACTTAAAAAGAAATGAATGAAAACAGTATATTGTCTAGACTACTGCATAGAAAAAACTCAAAGTGAAGGATAAACACAAAATATAGGGAAGGTGTCCTTAGACATCAATTATTTGTTCTACCAATAATAGAAAATGATCTCTAATTGATACAATGAATTGTTGGTGGATGTAATATAAATACTTCTTTAATACAAAGGTATATCCTAGTAAATGTTAAACCATCATATTATAAAATAATATAAATATCACATATGGCATCTTACAAGGTGCCAAATGGGTCCATATGCTTATAGTGCATAATACAATATACAATGTTTAGGTTACATAGGAGAGTTGGTCACAATCACACTATTTTTAGTAACTGACAAACGTAAGGTTCAAACCACAGGGGTTGCTCCCACCAAACCTATTCTACCTTGTTATTATTGACCTAACGTGAAGGGGCCATCGATCGCTCGATATTCATACCATTATCATCGGTCTGGCGCACACTCAGAGGATTTAGATCAGACTACTACCTTTGCAAACAAGTTTCCCCGAGATTTGAACCTAGGTGTCTTCTTGGTAAGTTCCTGGCCAAACAAGCACTTACCAATCCATCTAGCCCCCGTGGACATACAATATACAATGTTAGTATGACTAATAAATCAAAAACTACACATTCCAAATGCTATAGCTCTAATAAATCATTGGTTTGGCACACACTCAATGGATTTAGATCAGAATACTACCTTTGCAAACAAGCTTTCCCCGAGGTTTGAACCTACGTGTCTTCTTGGTAAGTGTCTAGCCAAACAAGCACTTACCAATCCACCTAGCCCCCGAGGACATACAATATACAATGTTATTATGACTAATAAATCAAAAATTACACATTCCAACTGCTATAGCTCCAATATTTTCACAAATAACCCCACTATCTTCCTTCACAAGACTAATGAAATAAAAGCAAAACTTAAAAAAAGTGTAGTCATTGCCATTATTCTTAGAAGCAAGTTGAAGACAAATAAATGATTACCTCACCAGTCTTGTTATTAAGAGGTGGTTAATAGACATGATTGCATAGAGTAGGATATTTCTTATTTTTTAAAATTTAATTTTTTTAATTTTAAACATTGAGTAAAATATATTTTTAAATTTTATTATAATTTTTGAAATTATGCTTAAAACCTTTTTTTTTTTTGTACCTATCATATTTAATGTGTTAAATGGTATTAATTCAATGGATTAGATTTCTCATCTTTTAAGGAGAAAACTAAGGTTCGAATATTGCCAAGTAATATACACATATGCTTGTCAAGTTTGTAATACTACCTCTCTCTCTCTCTCTCTCTCTCTCTCTCTCTCTCTCTCTCATATATATATATATATATATATATATATATATATATATATATATATATATATATATATATATATATATATATATATATATTTTTCAAGCTTGTAATACTACCACTATAAATATATATATGATTTTCAAGCTTGTAATACTACCATGTAGTCATGATATAATATGGGGGAGATCCATTTCAATCCTATATAACTGATTAAAAAACTATCATATTTAATTTTTAAATTATAATTTCTTAATATCTATAATATTAAAAAAATTTGATATATAGGGAAATCAATAACATCATTGGATGTTACCTCTATAAACCCTAGCCCATTGGGTAAAATAAAGTCAACGGAACCCTAACCCTCCATAGCATTGAACTAGGGCAGCCAACTAGTGAATACTCAATTGCTACCATCCACCCTATCCTCTTCTAGGTACATCATGGTTTGAACCTTGGACCTCCCAAAAGAGAGGTCAAACCCCCAACCACTATGTTGTAAATTTTATTTTACTAGACCATTATATCTTATTTCTTGTGATTTCTAAATGTGTATGTTTTGGAGCAACATTGGGAAGGAAGCAGAGGAGAGAGTTGGGATGAGGGTTTTGAAGGGTTTCAAACAAAATTGTAGATAAAATATAGAGGATGGGGCCAATTGGCCCCAGTGGCCAACAAAATTTTTTTGGTGAGGATGATTACAGTAAGGAAAAGATGCAACTGAAGGAAATGTAGTGGATTCAAAATTTTGTAGAGAACCAAGTTTTAAAAGACACAAAGAGTTAAGGAAAAAGTAACAAACACTTTTAGTTTACAATGCAAAAAGATATGAGAGATAATAATCTACCATGAAAACAAAGCCAAGGGTTGAAGAGAACTAGAAATAAAATTCACAACGTAGACCAAATCAAAGAAGCTGAAGCAAGGAAAATTGATATGGTCTAGAACTTAAGCAAGATTGTTTCAAGGGTAAACTACTAAAAGGGGTCACCTATACCAATGCCCAATATGAGGAAGAAGTCAAGGGAGCTTTCCCAAAAATTAATTTTAGAGATGTCGTTCATGGGGAACAACCCCAACCAAATGCGACCAATAACCTAAGGGTACCACAAAGACCTTTGAGGATGCCTAAGATAAATCCTAGGAAAATTTTAACAGGGTGTTTAAAGGCAGTGGATGGTTCCTCGATAGTGAAGGTGAATATGAAGAAATTTTAGAATGGAATAGAATATATGGAGAGGAGAAGGTTGATATTTCAATGTATGGGGTTGAGATTGATTCTTTCAACATTTAAACTATAGGCTACTAAAAAATGGCAAATAAAATGAGAATTCCAAATATCTGCCTACCCGAATGGTTATTTCCTTGTTATTTTTACTTCTAAATAAGATAGGAAACAAACATTCCAAGTAGGACCATGGTTTTTGGAAGGGTGGGTCTCTTTATGAAACCTTGGCATACTAAATTCAAAGCAGAGGAAGAGATGCCATCCACAACTCTAGTTTGGCTAAGATGTTTTGACCTACAAATAGAATTTTGGAATCCATTAGTACTTATGATAAATGGGAATACACTAGGAACACTCATGATGGTTTTTTATAGTAAATATAAATTTGAGAAAATTATTTATGCTTGGATATGTGTCCTAATAGATTTTAACAAACCTCTCCCAAAAAAGTCACTCTATAGTTTGAGGAAACATGGGAGTAGGAGGTGGATTATGAGAGCATACCTTTTCACTGCATAATTTACCAAGAGACTGCACACATAAGATCCTAGAGTAATGGAGAGAGGAAACAAATCCTAAATGGTTCCAAGTTCCCAAAAAAAGAATATCCAAAAGAAACTAGCAATGAGGAATTAGGTAGTGATGTTAAACAATATGTTTGGAAATATCCACATTGATGACCTTTTGGAGGAGGAGGAGGATACAATGGAGATAGAAAATCTTGGAGACACAATTCCATGGTAGGAGGAAGGAATTTATGCTTTAAGAGGTAAATAGCACCCTTGACACCACCCTATTCATGTGGAGCAATAAACAAGAAGTAGTAAACCAACCAACAATAGACTACCAATGGAAAAATAAGTGGAAAAATAAGAACAAGAGTAACAATTTGTTAAAGGTAGAAACTACAAAAAATCTAGAGCCTAGGAAATACCTCACTATATCTACCAAAAAAACCCTTGTGTTGTACACACATACACTAGGGTTGGATGTTATTCCAAATTAGGATGGGTGAGGTAGGAAACAAGTAAGAAGATGACAATGGACACTAATCAAAAGGTAGGATGCAAAACTAATTAACACTATGTGTCAAAAGAAGGAGAAAAACTAATCATATAAGGTAATGTCAATGTCCTTACCCATATTTTTAACCCCTAATACTAATGAAGATCATCTATTGGAACATTGGAGGAATCAAGGGGAGTCCCTCAAAATAGAATAAAATTATAAGAATGATACAAACAAATCAATCACAACTTGTCTTCCTTCAAGAGATGAAGGTATCGGTGGAAGAGATAGAGACAATTGCAAGGAAAATGTGGCATACTAGAAGAGTGGAATCCCTCAACTCCCAAGGGGTATCGAGAGGTATTGAATGCATTTGGGACCCTAAAGAGGTAGTAATCCACCAAGTGGTGGGTAGTTGGGGTCTCTTGGTGGTAGCAACACAAAGTAGGCAAATAGACCAAGTTATGTTCTACATGAATGTATATGAACGTACTATCCTGGAGGAGAAAAGAATATAGTGGAAGAACAAAAACTATATTATTACCTAATTTTCTCAAGCATGGGCCTTAATAAGAGGAGATTTCAATACCATCATATCCTTGGAAAAGAAGTTGGTGGGAAATAGTAGCTTAGATGGGAGCATAGACCTTATGAAGGAATACATCAGAAACCTCCACCTGGTGGATGTCATGCTAGACAATGGCCTAATGACTTAGTCCAATAGGAGACAAGGCTCTACCTACATTTTGAAAAGATTATATAGGTTTTTGCTATCAAAAAAAATTCTAATTCATGGGCACATTTTATAGGGTGACAATCCTAAACAATGTAGGCTCAAATCATTGGTCGATCATGATAGAACTATGGAAATCCAAGGCTAGATACTCGCCATTTAGATTCTAATTGATGTGGTTCAAAGATATCTTTTTTGGGTCCATAATGTAATAATGGTGAAAGGAAGGTAATCCCCGACATGATCCCAATATGTACTACTTTGTAAGGAGTCTTAAATACATCATATCCAACATAATGACCTAGAACTAGGAATATTTTGGAGATGTCAAGAACAAAAATTTAGAAGTGATAGCCCAACTCAAAGATTCAAATGAACAAATCCTCATGGATGGCCTCACAGAGTGTTTGAGTATGGTAGAGATAAGACTTACATCTCGGCTAGAGGAATGGAAAAAAGAGGAGTATGGAAGCAAAAATCTAGAATCCAATGGCTCCAGTAGGGGGACAAAAATACAAGATTCTTCAACAAATCTCTTCTAGCCCAGATATTACGATACTTCATACCCTCCTTAAGAACATAAGTAGGAGATATTGTATACACATGGGAAGTTATGGGATATATTACAATAAACTATTTTGTAAGTCTATTCACAACAAAACCTTTGGATATGGAATCCCAACAAGAAGTGTTACAGGAGATACCTGCACTAATAATAGAGGAGGATAATTTAGTTTTGACTACACCAATAACTACCAAAGAGTTACAATAAGTGGTTTTCAAAATGCAGAAAGGAAAGACTCCTAGGTCGGATGGATTCCCTATCAAATTTTGCCAAGAATTTTGGTATATCCTACATGAGGATCTTTTGGATGCGGTTGAGGAAGCTAGGAAAGCTAAAGATGTGTTGAAGGAAATCAACAAAATGTATATAGTATTGATCCCAAAGGAACAAGATGTATAGCACATTACCGAGTTTAGACCAATAGATTTATGTAATGTCTTGCTCAAAATAATCACTAAGGTAATGGCAGAGAGGCTCAAACCACTTTTGCATAATATTATCTCACTAGAACAAGGTGATTTTGTGGAAGGCAGACAAATAGTGGATGAGATATTTTTGGCTCAAGAGGTTATTCACTCCATGGAAGCATAGAAATCCCCATCCATGTTCATTCAATTAGACTTATCCAAAGCATATTATAGAGTGGATTGGCATTTCCTCCTCAAATTAATGGGTCAATTTGGCTTCTTGTAGGAATGGATAGATTGGATCAAGGGATATATTTCATCAGTATCCTATTTAGTTCTGATTAACAATTGCCCTTCATAATTGTTCACTACATCTAGAGGTATTTTGCAAGGAGATCCCCTTTCCCCATATTTATTCATCATTATGTTTGAATGCTTGGGAAGGACAGTGGCCAAATACAAGAAAAAATAAACATTAGTAGGAATCTATATTTTAAATGGAGCCAAACCAATCACATACCTCCAATTTTTTTATTTCTCTACTCTATTATGGAAAGCAACAATGAAGGAAGCCTCAAGAACTAAACATGTTATAAGTTGTTTCTCAAGAGCTACGGGGCAACAGATCAATGAGGAAAAGTCCAAAGTCATATTTTTCAACTATTCACCCAGACAAGAGATCATGGTTCTTGACATATCAAAATACCTCCCTCCCCATCATCTACTTAGGCATTCTTATTAAAATATGGAGACAAAATGATGATTGGGCCTAGCTAATGGACAAAGTAAAAAGGAAAACAAAAAAATGGACAAATTGTTGGATATCATCAGGGAGAAGAAAAACCCTAGTTAAATCAATCCTTTAATCTAGACCTATTTATGTCTCCATAGTTTTAGACATTCCCAAGGCAGTGTTGAGAGAGTTGGATCAAATAAATCATTGATTCCTTTGGAGAGGTAATAAGGAGGAAATAAAATGGGTGTTGGTGCGATGGAAAATTGCATACCTTCACAAACATGAAGGGGGACTAGGATTCATATTGGTGGTCAAGAACAACAAGGCGCTAGGAACTAAGTTGTATTAAAGGATGTTGAATAACTCTAATGGGTTATGGGCACAAAACCTAAGAGATAACTATGTAACAACAAAAAATAGCAAATATTATTTGCCACCAAATCCCTAGTAGAGGATCTTAAATATTAGTAGTTTTTAGGATAGGAAAGGAGTTGATAAAGAAAGAGCTCTTTTGGATTATTCACAATGGTCAACACACAAACTTCTGGACACTCTTGTGATGAGAATCAACCTTTGGTGGTTTAATTTCCAGAGTGAAGACCTATCACGGAGTGGCTATACAAAGCAAATTGGATAAAGGTAGAAAAGTACTATAGGTACCAGACCAAATTTTTCCTAATAGAAGTATCCCAAATATGAAGAAACCTCTTGATATAATTTTATGAAGTGCAAAGGATTAGGGTTTTTTCATAAAAAATATCTCATATTTTAAGATTCATATCTTTGTGAAGAGTTATTTGATTCAATTGATTCTTGGACCAACTTATGCAGAATTTGAATAGCTTTAAAATGAGTGGTCATATACAATATTGATGGAGATACGACCTTGTGAAGTCAACCATTCGAAACAAGGGTAGTGACAATTTTTCAAGTCACAAAAAATGAAATTGCAAATATTTGTCAGCTAGGGTTCAAATGATGGGAAGAGCAATGAAGGGCTAACACTTCAGTGAGGCAAGACATTCTATCTAGACAAAGATTTTTTTAGCTAAGTTTTTTTTCCCTTTCTTTATCTTAGAAATTATGCATGAAATTTTTTAAAGTTTTTATCAAATATTATATTTGCTATAGGACATTCAGATAAATTTCAAAATATTTTGAGTTTTAGTTTCATTTCCATGGATTGATTTATAGTTAAATTCTTAGAAATATTTTTTGTGGTAAAGGTTAGTGAGCGCACCTCAGAGAGATCGTAGTTGCTCCAATATAGGGTAGTTTTTGGTAAATTTAATGGGTATTGGCCAAGGGCTTTAGCTTTGAGAAAATAAATTTATAGGAGTTGGAAGTCTCTAGGAGTGAGTCTATCATTTCTTCCCAAAGTTTTCTCCCTAGCCATTTTTTGTTCTAGTAAAGAAAGAGAAAAAATCCTAAAAGGGGGTCCTTGTTTTATGGGAAGAGAAGGACTCTTCCTTACCCGCTGGTATGAGAGCTTTTCACCTAAAAATGTAAATCTATCCCTAGTACCAATCTAGGTTAGGATGTTTGGGTTGCCCATTTATTTTTTTTAAATAGATACCTTCAAGGCAATAGGAAACACTCTAGGAGAATTCCTTGAGATTTCATATATCATGAAAGACGGATTCTTGGCTATTTATGCTTGAATATTGGTAATGATTGATATAAACAAAGCTTTACTAGAATCAATCATTCTTAAGTATGGGGATAATATGTGGACCCAAACTATAGATTATGAAAATATATCTTTTAGATGTAGAATATGTCATGAGGTGGGGCATATTGAGAGATCATGCCCTAAGAAGATCCTAGTAGAATCATATGTAGAAAACTGCAAGAGAAACTTACAAATGGTTATGGATGAAGATGGTTTTCAACTTCCAAAAAATAGATCTAGAAAAATAAAAGAAAATAAACAGTGAAGACTAATAAGGAAGGATATTGGAAGAAATACCAACTCTTTTGAGGCTTTAGCCTATGAAGAAAAAGTAGAAAAAAAAGCCGATCTTAAGGTTTTATTACTAAGGAATTTGGTATGAAACTAAATAGTGCGGAAGGAGGAATCATTTTTTATATTGAATCGCTTTTTGATTGTAAGGTAGAAAAACCCACAATAGACTTAATTAATATATTTGTTCGATGATGCCTTATTATCATATTTGGATTGCATTTAAATACCTAGTCTAATAGTTGTAAGAGTGAAGGGTTGTGACCCTAGAATATAATTAATAAATAATATAAGTATTAGGACATGTTAGGAGGGTCCTAACATGCCACCCCCCTTAAAGGAGCTTTGTCCTCAAAGCTAGAAATTTGGAAATTGTTGCTGGATATCTTGAAAATTTTCCCATGTTGTGCTTCTAAAGGTAGACCTTTCCAATGGATTAAAACTTCCGTGATATCGTGAGTATGAAGGTGACGCGAGCGGTGATCCAAGATAGCTTCTGGCTCGACTAGAAGTACTCCAGTATCAGAGAATTTAGGGAGAGTGGTTTGTGTCATGATATGGGCTCCAACTGCAAGCTTAAGGCAAGATACATGAAATACGGGGTGAAGTTTGGAAGAGGGAGGAAGCTCTAGTTTGTAAGCAACGGTCCCAATACGTTGGAGAACTTTATACGGCCCATAAAATTTGGGTGCTAACTTCTGAGAACCTTTTTGTTTAAGAGAGGATTGACGGTAAGGTTGGAGACGTAAGAAAACCATATCACCCTCATGGAAACTATGTTCGCTTCTATGTTGATCGGCCAGCTGCTTCATGCGATGTTGGGCGGTGTGTAGGTTCTCTTTTAGGATCCGTAGTATGTCATCTCTATTAGCAAGTTTCGTTTCCATCGCATGGACTTTTGTAGTCCCTGGAATATAGGAAGTGAGGGATGGTGGTGTTTGACCATATAGTGCTTCATAAGGAGTCATTTTGATGGACGTATGGTATGAAGTGTTATACCACCATTCCGCTAGTGAAAGCCACTTTACCCAATGGAGTGGTTGAGTAGAAACAAAACATCGAAGGTATATTTCCAAGCATTTATTTACAACTTCTATTTGGCCATCGGTTTGAGGATGGTAAGCGGAGCTCATACGAAGTTGAGTACCTTGTAATTTGAACAATTCCTTCCAAAAGGTGCTAGTGAAATTTGGGTCGTGGTCACTAACAATTGTGGAGGGCATACCATGTAATTTAAATATGTTATCTAGGAAGAGGTGGGCTATAGTGCTAGCGGTATAAGGATGAGCCACGAAGCAAAAATGGGCATATTTAGATAAACGATCAACGACTACGAAAATGGTTGTTTTTCCTCCTGATTTTGGTAATCCTTCAATAAAGTCCATAGAAATATCTCGCCCATGTTTTGGTGGGTATAGGAAGAGGTTGAAGTAATCCTGGAATAGTGAGGGTCTCCCCATTTTGTCTTTGGCAAACTTCACATTCTTTTACAAAGTTTTTGATGTAATTTTTCATTCCTACCCAATAGAAGGAGGTAGTGGCTCTTTTATAGGTTTTTAAGAACCTTGAGTGGCTCGCAGTGGGTGAGGTATGTAACTCATGAAGAATTTTTTCACGATAAGTTGAATTGGGGGTGAGGACCATCCTCCCTTTGTATCTTAATATATTGTCCTTCCAAGTGTATGGAGGTTTGCTACTAGGATTATGTTGAAGTTGTTGAATTAAGGCGTGGATAGTAGGATCATTTATCCATTCTTCATGCACCTCATCTACCCATTTAGGAATAAGGGAGGAAAGAGCATGGACTTGAGGCATATCTTCAAATTTTCTAGAAAGTGCATCGACTGCCATGTTGTCCTTTCCCTTTTTATATGTAATTTCATAATCATAGCCAAGAAGTTTAGTAACCCATTTTTGTTGTTCCGAGGTATTAGTCCTTTGTTCCAAAAAATACTTCAAGCTATGATGGTCAGTGCGTATAATGAAATGTTGGCCAATAAGGTAAGGCCTCCAATGTTGAATAGCATGGACAATTGCCAACATCTCTTTTTCATACATAGAGCGAGCTAAATTCTTAGGAGAAAATGCTTTGCTTATAAAAGCTAGAGGCCTTTCATCCTGCATGAGTACGGCTCCCATTCCTATTCCCGAAGCGTCACTTTCAATAACGAACGGTTTAGAAAAGTTGGGCATGGCTAGAACAGGGGTGGTACACATTGAAGTTTTCAAGGTGATAAAGGCCTCATCCGCTTTAGACGACCATTTGAAAGCATTTTTCTTAAGTAATGTTGTTAGAGGAGCATCGATTTTACCATAATTTTGGACAAATTTTCTATAATATCCCGTTAGTCCAAGAAACCCACGTAGAGCTTTTAAGGTTTTTGGAATAGGCCAATTTTTCACCTCCTCGATTTTGGAAGGATCTACCATAACTCCTTCCTTTGAGACAATATGCCCTAAGTATTCAATTTCTTGTTTTCCAAAGGAACACTTTGATATTTTTGCATAAAGTTGATTTTCCTTCAAGATTTGGAACGCTTGTCTCCCCCCCCCCCCCCCCCCCCCCCCCCCCCCCCCCCCCCCCCAACCCCCCCCCCCCCCCCCCCCCCCCCAACAAACCCCCCCCCCCCCCCCCCCCCCCCCCCCCCCCCCCCCCCCGGGCCGGGGGGGGGGGGGGGGGGGGGGGGGGGGGTTGGGGGGTCTAACATGGTCCAAATGTTCTTCCCATGTTTTGCTATAAATCAAAATGTCATCAAAGAAAACTAATATAAATTTATGAAGAAAAGGGTGAAATACCTTATTCATTAGACTTTGAAAGGTAGAAGGAGCGTTGGTCAGGCCAAATGGCATCACCAAGAATTCGTAGTGCCCTTCGTGAGTGCGAAAGGTCGTCTTAGGAATATCCTTTTCATTGACTCGTATTTGGTGGTAGCCTGACCGTAAGTCTAACTTGGAAAAATAAGTTGCCCCGTGGAGTTCATCTAATAGCTCGTCTATGACCGGAATAGGAAATTTATCTTTGATGGTCATTTTATTAAGCGCTCGAAAATCGACACATAAATGCCACGAGCCATCCTTTTTTCTAACTAAAATAATTGGAGAGGAGTAAGGGCTTTTGCTAGGTCTAATGACTCTTGCCTTAAGAAGATCTTGTACTAATTTCTCTATTTCGGTCTTTTGGAGGTATGGATAACGATAAGGTCTAATATTAGGAGGTTGATGCCCTAGAAATAGTGGAATAGTGTGATCGTGACTTCGTTGTGGAGGTAGTCCTTTTGGGTCATTGAATACCGCCTTATGGTGGTCTAAAATATTTTGTAACTCTGGTGTCTCGTCTTCTTTGTGACTAGGTTGAATTGAAAATAATTGGGCGACCATTCCTTTGTTTCCTTTTCGGATAATTTTCTCCATTCTATGTGAGCTGACGATTTGGGAAGGTCCTGATTTTAGGCCTTGGATAATATAGGTTTGGTTCTTTGCTGTGAATTTCATCCATAGTTCATCAAATTCCCATTGGACTACGCCCAAGGTTCGTAACCATTGTACGCCTAGTACAATGTCGCACCCACCTAGGGGTAGGACGTACATGTCGCCTTTCATGTTATAAACCCCCATAGTTTTATATTTCTGCATTTTCCTTTGCATGCAATTTTTTCGCCATTTCCAATCATCACTTCAAAGTTATTGCAAGGGTATATAAAACAATTTGCTTGTTTAGCCACCTTTGGATCGATAAAATTGTGCGTGCTACCAGAATCTAGGAGCACGGTAAGGTTTTGTTTCTTAAAATACCCTTTTACTCACATTGTTTGAGGGGCAAAAAATCCGGCAAGGGCGTTGAAGGAAACCTTTGGTGCATTTTCTTCATCACTTTCAAGTGTGTTGGATAATACCTCTTCTTTGAGTTCAGTTTCCTCTTTAGTAGAATTCCCTTCCTCTGTGGCATCTAGAATATATAATTTTCGTGAGGCACATTTATGATTTCTGTCAAATTTCTCATCGCAATGGTAGCAAAGACCCTTAGCTTGTCTTTCCTTCATTTCCTCGAAACTCAGACGCTTAATTGGTAGAGCAGGGTTAATTTTGGGGGCTGTGTAGGAGTTTTGGGTTCGTCCATTTTGCATTGGTTTGGGGTTGGTATAAGTGTTTTATGGTTTCCCCCAAGTTGGTTTTGTGAACCGATTCCATGCCTTGATTTTATCCTCTGCTAATTTCGCCAAGCCGATGGTCTCTAACATGTTTGTAGGGTTATACATTTGCACCTCTATTCGAATTTCTTCTTTTAATCCGTTGACAAAACATTCTTGAAAGAAGGCAGCATCTAATCCGGATGTTCGATTAGCTAGCCTTTCAAATTTTGCTTGGTATTCGCTTACCGAAGTGGTTTGGCATAATTTAGTGAGGGCCCCTGTAAAGCTTTGAAACTTGCTAGGGCCGAATCGCACTAATAGATTTTGTGTAAAGGTTGACCACGTCGGAGTGCCGTTAGTTTTCTCGAACCATTGGTACCATTGGATGGCATCGTTTTCCAAGTGGAAGGAGGCGATATGCACTTTTTGCATTTCCAGAATTTGATTTAGTGAGAAATATTGCTCTACTCGGTAGATCCAGTTTGTAGGGTCTCCTTCAAATTTTGGGAAGTCTAATTTGGTCGTTCGTGGTAGAATGGAAGTTTGTGGACCTCCTAATATTGCTCGGTTTGATGACCCGTTGTTGGTTGAATTTGCATGTGTTGTTGCTTGATTTTGACTGATGGCATCAAGTTTAACATCCATTGCAAATATTTTCTCGAAGAGTTCTCTTGTGTTACGGGTATTCTCCTCTCTTTCCTGTTGAACTTCTTCAGCGAGCCTTTCGTGTTTCTCATGAATGGAATCCAGTGATCGTCATCCTTCAGCCATTGTGGTTGGTGTAGGTAACGATCAATATGACTTGGTACAGGTGAGCAAAAAAAAAATTGTTTAACAACTTTATAAGTTGTTTTAGCAATTTTTTTTTTTTTTCAAAATTTGTAAAAAATTTGGTGGGAAATGCCCTATCAAATTTTTGAATTTGTTGCTCTCTGTTATTTAATAGGTATCTTGTAGAGGCGTCAGGGTCGAGACCATGTGGCGATCGACAGGGTGGCAGTGAATGCGGACCGACAGTAGGCGATAGGCGGGAAGGCGGACTCGCTGATGCGTGCGATGGAAAAAAAAATTAATGGTGAATTTGCTCCTTGATCTAGCTCTGATCCAGATGGTATGAAACTAAATAGTGTAGAAGGAAGGATCGTTTTTTATATTGAATCACTTTTTGATTGTAAGGTAGAAAACCCACAATAGACTTAATTTATATATTTGTTCGATGATGCCTTATTATCATATTTGGATTGCATTTAAATACCTAGTCTAATAGTTGTAAGAGTGAAGGTTTGTGACCCTAGAATATAATTAATAAATAATATAAGTATTAGGACATGTTAGGAGGGTCCTAACAAAATTAGAGGACACAATACAACAATTTCAACATATTAACAAGGAACCATCTATTCAATATGATCTTGATTTAAGGAAGAACATTCTTGATGAACCTAAGGAATGTGTCTCATCAGATTTTGAAGACTCTCTTGAAGTACCATGCACCATTCAGGAGAAAAAAATTGGTAAAGAAAATGCAGTTTTAGAAGTTAATACCTCTACCATTAATAAGGAAATACCAGAAAATGAGTAGGACAAGTCAAAAGCTTCTATAATAGAGCCAGGAGAGGATAAATATGATGAAAAATAAAATTGTGAAAGAATATTGAGGAATAGAATAATAAGACCTACTCTTGATATAGGCAAGGCAAAAAGAGAAAAACCCTCAAATTATCAAGCAAGATCCAGGGAAGCAAGAGCAAACATAGAGAAAGGAACACAAACTAAGTTGGTTGAACTTCTCTTTACCAAACAACAAAATGATATTGGTAATACGTAGGTAGGGCCAAAAGCCCCTAATGAGACATGATTATCATCTCATGGAATATAAGGGGTGCTAATGCCCCCTCAAAGCAGAGGTGTATTAGGGACCTATGTTTAAGTAATAAACCTGATATTCTTTGTATCTAGGAAACTAAAATGACAAAAGAAGAAGTTTCAAAAACTATGAAAGTAGTATGGGCAAGATGTGAATGGGATGCTATGGATTCTGAAGGAGCGACAGGGGGAATTCTAACTTGTTGGAATCCTTCTAGAACCTCTTGTGTAACCATTCATAAAACTAGGCATTGGATAGCCTCTTTAGTCACTTGCTACTTTGTAGATATTCATTTCATCCTTATCAATGTCTATGGACCTACAACTCAGTTAGGTAGATTAGAAGTTTGGAGTGGGATTGAAGCCTTTATGAGAAGTAAAGACCAAGAAACCCGATTCATGATCATTGGAGATTTTAATGCCATAACCAAGCTAGATGAAAAATTTGGGGGAATTAGGAAATTGACCCAAAGTATGAAATATTTCTCAGCTTTTATTCAAAATAATAATCTATGGGAAGTTGAGTTTGAAGAAGACAACTATACTTGGACCAACAATAGGAGAGGCCAGAACCTAATAGCAAAAAAATTAGATAGATGCATTCTCTCAGATCATTGGCTAGATGAAGGAACTTGTGCTAAAATTAATACCTTAACAAGGATTGGTTTAGATCACTGGCCAATAAGAGTTAAAATGGTGGTAAGTGAATTCAAAAAATATCATATTTTAAATATGAGTAGATGTGGGAAGACCATCCTCAATTTTTTGATATGATAGCTCAAATGTGGAATTCTTTAGGTAATGGTGGGTTGTATGCTCTTCCAAATCAAATTAAATCTATGACATCTAGATTAAAAGAATGGAACAAGAACACCTTTGGAAATATTTTTGAGAAGAAAGAAGAACTAAAAGATAAACTTTCAAAATTCTAAAAAGGTGATGATAATAATCCAAGCTCAAAGGAAAGGGAGTTGCTTAGTGAATATCATAATATTTTGAGTAAGGAAGAGAAATTCTGGAGATTAAAATCAAGACAAACTTGGTTAAAAGGAGATAAAAATACAAAGTTTTTTCATAGGATGGCTATAGTACAAAGATCAACTTCCAGAATTAGTAGAATTAAATCAATAGAAGGGGTTTGGATTGAAGATCATAGTGAAATTAGAAAAGAGGTAAAGTCTTTTTATCATAATATTCTAGGTTCAGAGGAGACCAAAGTTCTTAATGATAAACTTCTTCAAGATGTTCCTTCAGTTATAACGAATGAAGATAATAGGAAACTGATGGAGCCTATTACTCTAGAAGAAGTTCATTTAGCTCTTTTCTCTTTTAATAAGGATAAATCCCTAGGTCCATATGGGCTCTCTACAACTTTTTACCAATATAATTGGGATATAGTGAAGGATTCTTTATTGGTGGTAGTGGAATAGTCTAGGGTAAAATAATACATACCTTATAAAATAAATGCAACATATCTTACCCTAATTCCAAAAAAGAAGGATGTTGAATTGTTTGATTCTTTTAGACCCATAAGCCTATGTAATATGGCATATAAGATTATTTCCAAAGTGATGGTGAATAGATTAAGGCCATTGTTAGACAAAATCATTTTAGAAGAGCAAGGAGGATTTGTGAAAGGGAGACAAATTCTGGATGGGATCATAGTAGCTCATGAAGTTATACATTCAACAACTTCAAGAAAAGAGAAAGCAATGATCTTAAAACTTGATATGAGTAAAGCCTATGATAGGGTTAAATGGGATTTTCTTTTTGCAGTTTTAGAAAAGTTTGGTTTCGGGAAGAAATGGGTTAGATGGATTAAAGCTTGTGTCTCTACAGTTTCTTATTCAGTGTTGGTCAATGGGTTAGTGATAGAATCTTTTAAAGCCAAGAGAGGCCTTAGACAAGGAGATCCTCTATCTCCTTATTTGTTCATTATTATGGTAGATGTTTTGAGTAGGAACTTAAAGAAGGCTTACAAATATGGGCTTATAAGTGGACTTAAGGTTAGTAATAACATCGATAACATCACCCATCAACAATTTGTAGATGATACAACCCTTTTTGGAAGGGCAAGGATAAATGAGGCTAGAGCTTTGAATAACTTTTTAAAAGAGTACGAAAGAGCTTCAAGGCAAAAATTTAATAGGACTAAATCCAAAATTTACTTCCTTAACACTCCTGCTAATATCAAAGCAAGAATTTACAGGTTGCTTCAAATGGAGGAGGTAAATTTACCAACAACTTATCTAGGGATGCCTTTATTTGAGGGGAGAATGAGGATAGATTTATGGAATCCAGTTATTAGTAAAGTTCAGAATAAACTTCCAGCTTGGAAAGGTAGATGGTTATCGTTAGCAGGAAGAGTGCAATTAATTAAGTCAGTCTTACAAGCCATTCCAACATATTATATGTCATTGTATTCTATGCCAAAATCAGTTGAAAAAAGTTTAATCTATATTATGTGATCCTTTTTATGGTCAGGTTTACATGATAAAAGGAAATTTCCTTTGGTGAAATGGAGCAAGTTGTGTGATGATAAAACTAGGGGAGGTCTTGGTTTAAGAGTTCTTACAGATGCAAACTTAGCTCTTAGGGGAAA
Organism: Wollemia nobilis; assembly: GCA_028583015.1. Taxonomy (NCBI): domain Eukaryota; kingdom Viridiplantae; phylum Streptophyta; class Pinopsida; order Araucariales; family Araucariaceae; genus Wollemia; species Wollemia nobilis. The sequence continues at coordinate 359,115 of JAQPPZ010001748.1, read as the reverse complement.
AGTTATTTGGAGATTGTACAAAGAGATTCAAAGACAATGGGCAAGAATTCTTCTAAGTATGTTGATCCCAATGACCCAAGTTTAATATTTACTACATTCTCTCTACCAAATGGTTCTGCTCTTTGGAATGGTTTAAAAAAATCTATTGATCTTATGATTAAAGGTTTAAGATGGGTGGTGGGAACTAGAGAAAAAAATTCTATTTGGATGGATACTTGGTGTGATAAAAAACCACTCAATTTAGATCCAATTTTGAAACCTTGGATGAGATTGCTTCAAGATAAATATGGTGATAGGGTTTCAAACATTTTGTACAAGGATCGAGAAGGAAGATACAAATGGAAAGAAGATTTTTTTACAAGTATACAAGACATTGATGCTAGGAGGCAATTGAGTAGAAAGATAACAACTGTGATTATTCTAAGGGGAGCCAAGGATAAATTGATTTGGGAGTTGAATAGCTCAAGAGAATACACAACAAGAAGTGGATATAATGTACAACACCAACAAAATAATAATGTCACTAGAATATGGAGAGATATTTGGGATAGCCCAAGCATTCCTAAAGTCAAAATGTTTGTTTGGCTAGTAGGTCATAGAAGAATTTTATCTTGGGATAACCTTATGAAAAGGGGTTTTCATGGCCCCTCTCAATGTGTTTTTTGTAATAAGGAGGAGAGTATAGACCATCTCTTGGGACATTGCTCAATAGTCTAGAATCTATGGCAATGGATTCTTAATATGTTTGGTAAATGCATGGTGATGAATAGCATAATTGAAGATTGGTTAAAGCAATGGCAGAGCACTTATAAAAGTGAGGCTTTATAGACAATATGGGATATATCAAAAGATACAATACTTTGGACTATATGGCTAGAAAGGAATAGAAGAATATTTAAAGGAAAGGAAAGTAGTTTAGAGGTAATGAAAAAGAAGATATGTTTAGCCATAGAGGAGTCTAAACCAACCCTATCAACTCACCCGAGTCCCTAATTTGGAAGCAGAGAGCCTTGATAGATGGAGTCAAGTCATTAAATGGAATTATGATGTTGGGTACAAGAGAAGCAAAAAGAAGGCAAAGAATATAAAGTGGAAACCACCAGATGTGGAGTGGGTTAAATTGAATTTTGATGGAGCATCTAAAGGAAATCCAGGACCAACAGGAGGAGGAGGAATAATTAGAAATAATAGAGGAGAGATTTTGTCTCATTATGCTTTCAATAGTGGATTTAAGACAAATAATGAAGTTGAAGCTTGGGCAGCTTTAGAAGGGTTAAAAATATGTAAACAAATGAAATGGAATAGAGTATGGATGGAAGGTGATTCTCTCATAGTAATAAATGCAATTTTGAGGAAAGCAAAGGCTCCATGGAACATACAAGAGATAATTGTGGAAATTCAAGATCTTGCTAAAGAGTTTGAAGAAATCAGGTTTACACATATATTAAGGGAAGGAAACAAATGTGCAGATAAGCTAGCCAATAGAGGGGTTTTGATTGAGGATCGTGAAGTTAAATTCTCCTTTCCATGGTTAGAGGAAGTAGAAAGTTTAGTTGAAGTTGACAAGAAAATGTTGATTGCCTGAATCAATTAATGATTAAGATTTACTTTAATGTTTTCCATTGGTAATATCTACTTTATTTTGTAACAATAATGTGTTTTCATTTAGACTATTTATTATAATTTTTGTGGTTGCACTTGTGTTTCAGGAAGGAAACTAGCAATCCAGATTTGGTAAAGCGGACTATGATAGTGCGATGTTTTGGAAATATTACTCTACTAAGATGCAAGGCATAGATAGTAGAGGTGAAGTTTTGGCATTGTGAAGGCTGCTATAGGAAAATGTCAAGAAAGATGCTAAATTCTGGATTAATTGTATTCATACAAAAAATTGAAAAGATCCAGAAAATGAAAATCAAGAATTCAGACATTTTATGTAAAATGATGTAGGTTTCTAGCTATAGCATCTCAATTGAGATGAGAAGTGTATCTATTTGTAAACTCTCAAGCTCTAAAGAAGAGAGATGTAATTTGTCAAGGGTGGGGGACCCAAGTACAACCCCTTATTATCCAACAAAAAAAAAAATAGGTACCAAACCAAAAATTTAAAAGTTGAGAAAAATTGAGTCCCCTTAGTCGAATGGCCAATTCAAATTCCAAAGAGGTAGAAGATTGATATCCAACAAACTCTACAAATGAGATCACTTTCATGGTCTCAAATGAAGTATTTCCTTGGATGGGGCAACACGAGTTAGGGGGAATATATAGTAGTACATGGATATGCAATTTTATGCCAAAGTAATCCTAACCCACTCTAAAACTTATTCAAACAAATATGCGCATAAAAGTTATGGCCTAAGGTGAGATTCTTCATTTGGATTCTTCTACATAAAAGGGTTCTAATAGGGGAACAACATATGAAAATAGATTATTGTGGTCCTTTCAAGTGTGAGATGTGTGAGGAGAACCTCAAAATGCTTTGCCACTTATTTATTGAGTGTCTTGTAGCCTCAAAGTTGTGGAAGATGATGACTACCTTACTTGGTATTAATTGGTTTGGCTTTACCACCCTAGAGCATATGTGGATAAAATGGACTACACAAGATGAAGTAGACTAGTATGTTAGGAAAATAGTATGGACAAGAACTACTCTCCTACTTTGGAACAACCACATCTTCAAGCAAGAGTCTATAGACATCCATTATATTTGGAAAAATACCACAACTAACATAGCGAAGACAGTCCAACATATGTTGAAGTATCCTAAGGAATCCCACTAATGATTGAAACAATACATTACTAGACTAAAAAATATTCCTAAGGATGACAATCAACAAATGGTGACCATAAGGCACTCGAAAGTAGTCAAAAAGGAAAAGTGACAGCCTCCTCCAGATGATTGGAAAAAAGTTAACACGGATGGATCATCACGGGGGAATCCAGGAAAAGCTAATGTAGGAGGGATAGGAAGACAGTTGAATGGAAACCCAATTTTCAGCTTTGCAAAGAATCTTAAAATTATTTTCAACGACCTAGAAAAGGGTTGTGGCATCCTTAAAGGGGTCCATGAGGTAATTAAGGTAGGCTGGAAAAAGGTCCAAATAGAATCTAATTCACAAGTTATGATCTCCCATATAAAGAATCCAAGGGAGAATAGGAAGCCTAATTGGAGACTAAGGAGAATTATAGAGAAGATTCAGATGATACAAACAAGTTTCTTGTCTGTGGAAACAATCACATCCTTAGAGAACAAAACAAATTTGTAGATGTTATGGCCAACTAGGCTCTATATAAAGGCAACCTCATTTGTTATGACTATCCCCCTAGATGGTGGGCAATGCGGACCAAGGAATATCTTCTTTCTATCCTATCTCTTGATGGTAGTAGCATTATATGTATTTAGTTATGTAATGCATTGTATTTGTTTATTTTTATTACACATGGGTTATATAGCAGATCAATTGATAGAGAATGTAGCTCTACATCATCTGTTAAATCCTAGATCAAAAACTGTTTACATGGAAAAATAAGCGATGTACCTCTTCTATTTAATACTTTAATATAAATTATTTTTAAAAAGAAAATGTATATGTTCTCATTAAAGGTAATTTTGGCATTCTATCATATATGCTTAGAGAAGAGATTCTAGCCATAAGTTTATGATTGCCATGAAAGGAAGAAGAGGTATTAAAGTGGAACGAAATTCCAACATAGGAAGGCAAACACAAGGTTTTTGTCTTTTTTTTTAAATGAGTGTACCTTTTATGGCATTTAAATTATATATAAACCCAGGTGTTGTAGGTGATTTGGAGAGGAGAGGGAAATCCTCCAAGAGAGGTCCCAGGTTCAAATATCCACCCTACCAAAAAGCTGAATTGGGTATCCAAAATCCAATTGATAATGTTGGTGCGGGCAGGGTCGGGTACGACTCCCGGGTGACTTTGACGGTGTAGAACCCCCTGTTCGTGGTCTCTCAGACCAAGGCGGCCCCGCAAGGGGTTTTTCGCTTAAAATATATATATATATATATAATAAAAAATTAAGACTCTCGTGAGGGATATTGTAGTGGTATGTCTTTGGGTTTTTGTTTAGAAGATTCAAGTTCAAGTCCCAATATGAGAGGATTGGGACCCCTCATAAAAACTCGTGTTAACTCCTCATAAAACCCCACGTTCATAACTCAAAAATTTTAGTCTCGTGAGAGATACCATAGTGGTATATCTTTGGATTTTCATTTAGGACACTCATGTTCAAACCTAGGGACCTGGATCCCTTATAAAAACCCGTATTTTTAGCTCAAAATTTTTAATTTGAAAGAGATAGGTCAGTTGGTAGTGGCCAAGTGTTTACCAATAAACTACCCCAGTTTGATTCTCTGGATGGTTGGGGTCCCGTTGACTTTATCTTTACCCAATGGACTAAGGTTTATAGAGGTTCCCACCCAACCAAAAAAATAAAAACTTTTAAGGGTTTTCACTTTCTACAAAGTATACATTGCATGGATCCCAACTTTATCTTATAATTTTTAAATAGAGGATGGATCTATAAATGTTGAGAAGGAATAGTTGATTTTATGACAACAAATATATATATATATATATATATATATATATATTTTTTTTTTTTTTTTTTTAATTTTTTAATAATATCGAAAGGAAAAAAAGGTAAAATAGTTTTTAATATTTAAAAGGTCATAAGTTATATAATATGATCTTTACTCCCTAAGATTTGAATCTTGAACCTCTATTCAAAGTTCAAGTATATTTGATTGTTGAATCATGGTGACCCTAGTCTCCACATAATTCGAACTTTAAACTTCTATTCAAACTTCCAAAGTTTTTACCATTAGATCACTAAGATTTGAAATAAATTCTACTTATATTTCATTATAATACTATTTTGTATTATTTTTGGCGTGGGAGTGTGTGAGGGGGTGGGCTTTGTGTTAAATTCCCTATTGATAAGTATAGCTCTCGGATTTACGAGGGGTCATGGTTGGGAAGATACTGGTCAACCCTGCACGTCAGTCATAACAGTTTCTCACAATAACCAAATCAATATATATATATTGTATTATTATTTTTTATTGAGTAAATATTTCTTATACATATCCGCCATGGAGGAATATATTATATTATTTTAAAAAACATATAATAATATTTTTAAAATTATATTTATATTCTGTTTTAAAATTTAAACTTAAATTTATATTTTTTATATTAAAATCTTAAATTTGTATTTTAAATAATATTTCAAATTATTTTTAAAAATATATAATATTTTAATAATTATATGCATATTTTTTATAAAATTAAACTTAAATTTATATGTTAAAAACCTATACATTTAATTACTTAAACTCTTATCGTTTAAAAATATTAAAATTTATTTAAAATTAAAACCTTAACCTACCCTATAACTCGTTTTTTTTTAAAAAAACTTAACCTACACTATAAAACTTTCCTTTCCCACTTAACCCAACCCTAAAAAACTATCTAATAATTACCTATGTAGACCATAATAAACTGCCTAATAATTACGTGCGTAGGTTGGTTGGTTTTATAATGCAAACAACTTCCAACAAACTTTAGGATTATCCTGAAAAAAACTTTAATCTATAAAATTTATATTAATTAAGTAGTTTTAATTTAATTCGTTAAATTTTTTTAATATTTTAAGAAGAAAACTTAAGTTCGAATCTTATCAAATGATATATAAATAATTTGTTGTAATACTATTATGTGTGGATGATGTAATAGAGGTGGAGCCAGTTTCAATCCCATATTAAGCATTAAAAAAAAAGTTTTGTATGGCTTTTATTGGGGTCATTCTCATTATAAAAAATACTAAACATTACATTCTCAAACTTTGTTTTTCTGTAAGAGATATTCTTTATTTGACTTTATATTAAAGATCTTCTCCATCTTCAAACTGCTAAGTTTTCACAATCAGATTCTTTATATCAAATACCTTTTTGTCAAGATGAAATTGAACACCACTAATGGCTAAAATATTTGTTGTCCAACTTTCATATCTATAAATATCTTGTCTATAACAACTTCATAATTTCTTATTTCTTTTTTTTAGGGTTCGTATTCATTCCCCTAATATTCTAAGATATTATTTTTATTGTTATTTTTTGTTTTTATACGTGGGTTTAGTCCCACTTCTTGTCAACACCACTGATATTTGTTTTTGTTTTCCCTTATCAATATCTTTTTGGGTTCCTTTTTCTCTTTGTTTTTGCTTATTGGATCTTCCTCTTTTTTTTCATTCCTAGCAATATTTTCATCTTCATTAATCTCTTCAATCTTCTCACACTGCTCATAGTAAGACTTATTATCTTTAGGTTTACCTTGTTCTAAAAGATTTGAAGTGCAAGGAATGACCTCAAAAGCACAATCTTCTTTATGGTGCTCTATAAACTCTAAAGTGCAAGGATGATCTTCTACAACAATTACCTTCTTATTTTACCCTAAAAACCCTAAATTGTTAGTCTTACAATGACACTGAGAGGGGGGTGAATCAGTGTAGCTCTTTTAATCTTGAATCTACAGCTCTTAAAATAGCAGCAATTAAAACTTATAAATAGATACAACAAGTATAGCAAAAGAGCATCACACAACACAAGATTTAACGAGGTTCACCAATGTGGCTACTCCTCAAAAATGACTGCTTGGACTACCATCCAAATCCAGCCTTTGCAAAGCAACAACTTTACAAACAATTTTACCAGCACCCACTGGAAGGAGCACCAACCCCTGATTTTTCTGCACCAACAGAAAGGAGCACCAACCCCCGATTTACCAGCACCTACTTGGAAGATTGATAGCACCATACCCTCGATTGCCAAGCCTGGCAGGTACCTTTGTTTTCTCTGGCACTCTGCTTTTACGTGCAATAACTTCGCACACTCTGCTACATAACTTCATGATCGTCTTCTCCCTCTTCTACTTTGCACACTCTCTAACTTCACGAGGTCATCTTCTCCCTCTCTCACTCTACTTCCTTAGCGAATTTCCACACTTCGAATGATTCGACACAACTTGCTCTCTCGCTCTATGATCGTATTTCATACACTCAACACACTTCAATTATTCTCCAAACAACCCTCCTTTTATAACAATATTTTCATGATGAAAACTCTAATCTTAGTCGGTTGTAAACCCTAATCTTAGTCGGCTACAAACCCTAATCTTCGTCAAACCCTAATCTTCGTCGGCTTACATCGGTCTTCGTCGGCTTCAACTCCCCTGTAACTCTTCTGTTGTTGTTGCCATGAAAACACAACATGTCGCGATATCGCGACACTTTCACCTTCTTACTCTTAGCTTTGGCTAATAAAATGATCGATATCGCGACACTTTTTTGTCTGTACGCTTCTCTTAGCTTTGGCCCGTGAGAATACAAATGTAGCGATATCGTGACACTTTTTCATCCGTACGCTTTCTCTTAGCTTTGGCCCGTGAGAATACAACATGTAGCGATATCATGACACTTTTTCGTCCGTACGCTTTCTCTTAGCTTTGGCTCACGAGAAATAACATGTCGACGATATCGCGACACTTTTCCTCCTTTCTTTCTCTTGCCTTGTAGCAAGAAATGACACATGTCACGATATCGCGACACTTTTTCTCCTTAGCTCTTTCTCTTTCCTTTGGGTCACGAAAATGCGACATGTCGCGATATCGTGACACTTTTTCTCCTTAGCGCTTTCTCTTGCCTTCGGGTCGTGAAAATGCGACATGTCGCGATATCGCGACACTTTTTCTCCTTAGCACTTTTTCTTGCCTTCGGGTCACGAAAACGCGACATGTCGCGATATCGCGACACTTTTTCTCCTTAGCACTTTTTCTTGCCTTCGGGTCGCGAAAATGTGACATGTCACGATATCGCGACACTTTTTCTCCTTAGCGCTTTTTCTTTCAACATGTCGCGAAATCGTGACACTTTTTCTACTTGCCTCTTTTTCTTCCAGCATGTCGCGAAATCGTGACACTTTTTCTACTTCTCTCTTCAATATGTCACGAAATCGTGACACTTTTTCTAACATGTCACGAAATCGCGACACTTTTTCCTTCCTTTCTCTTCAACATGTCCCGAAATCGCATTTTTCTTCTTTTTTTCTTTTTTTCAACATGTCAGCGAAATCGCTTTTCTTCTTCTTTTCTTTTTCTTCTTCTTTCTTTTTTTTTTTTCTTCAATGTAATCCGTTTTCTTCTTCTCTCTCTCCAACATGTCGCGAAATCGAAGCGTTTTTCTTCTTCTTCTCTCTCTTCCAACATGTCGGAAAAAATCACAAGTAGTTTTCTTTCTTTTTCTCTCTCTTCCAACATGTCAGCGAAATCGTCGACAGTTTTTCTTGCTTGTATATGTCGCGATATCGCGACACTTTTCTTACTTGTCTTTTTCTTTGATCTTTTGCAAGTGGTCCACTTCGGTCTTCTTGGAAAATCATTGTACATACTCTGAGTAGCCTTTGAACTCCTGTCTTCTGCATCTGACTAGCTTTTGAACTTCCTGTCCACTGCATCAACAGATCTATCTGACTGTGTTGACAACAATGACAATACTGTTGTTGTACCTTGCTCAACAATCTCCCCCTTTGGAATTGTTGGCAACACATGTGCAATTTCCTGTAACTCTTCTCCCCCTTTGACAATAATACCAAAGGGCTACTGTAGACTCCCCCTGAGTCCATGCACAACATTCTCGGGCACAATTTATTACACTTAGCAAAAATCATGAACATGAGCAAAAAGATAATCAAATACTTAAATGCTCCCCCTGAGAATGTGATCTCTGTAGCTAGTCAATTCTTGGGAAGTGTGACCACTCCCAATTTATTGCGAAGGTACTCAAAAATTTCCTTGGGCAATGGTTTTGTGAAGATATCTGCTACTTGCTCTGTAGTTGGAACAAAATCCAACTTAACCTCACCTTCCGCAACTTTGTCCTTCAAAAAATGATACCTGATAGCAATGTGTTTTGTGCGTGAATGCATCACCGGATTCTTGGAGATGTTAATGGCACTGGTGTTATCACACTTAACTGATATTGGCTCATTGAAGCTAATACCAAGATCTTTCAGGGTTTGTTTCATCCACAATACCTACGTACAACATGTTGTTGCTGCAATATATTCTGCCTCTGTTGTCGATAGAGAAACTGACTCTTGTTTCTTACTGTGCCATGCGACCAATCTGTCTCCAAGATAGAATGCACCTCCACTGGTACTCTTTCTGTCATCTACACATCCTGCCCAATCTGCATCTGAATACGAAATAAGGGTGAAGTCTTTACCTTTCGGATACCATAACCCATACTCCATAGTACCTTTGAGGTACCGAAGAATCCTCTTCATTGTTGTCACATGAGTCTCCTTGGGATTAGCCTGAAATCGTGCTACCATGCATACTGCCTGCAAAATATCTGGTCTGGTGGTTGTCAGATATAGTAAGCTTCCAATCATAGATCTGTACATGGTTTGATCAATAGTTGGAGATTTGTCATCCTTGCTCAACTTGCAACCTGTTGTCATGGGAGTGCTAACTGGCTTACAATCCTCCATTGTGAACTTCTTTAACATCTCTTTCACATATTTAACTTGAGAAATAAATATGCCCTTCTTATTTTGATTAACTTGCAACCCGAGGAAATACGAAAGTTCACCAATCATTGACATTTCAAATTCTTTCTGCATCTTATTTGCCAAATCTTTACACGACTCATCTTTGTTGCTGCCAAATATGATATCATCTACGTATACAACAAGAACAATAAGATGCCCATTTTCTATTTTGACATACAAATTACTATCCACCATACCTTTCTTAAACCTTTGTTGAGTGAGATAGTTGTCTAGCCTTGCATACCATGCTCGGGGTGCCTGTTTTAAACCATATAATGCTTTCTTCAATTTGCACACCAAGTTGGGATCATCACCAAGTTGGAAACCATCTGGTTGTTCAATATAAACCTCTTCTTCAAGTTTCCCATTCAAAAACGCTGATTTTACATCCATTTGATAAACCTTGAAATTCTTGTAGACTGCTAAAGCCAGAAACATTCTAATTGCCTCTAGTCTAGCTACTGGTGCAAACGTTTCCTCAAAGTCAATGCCTTCAACTTGAGCATAACCCTTGCATACCAATCTTGCTTTGTTTATGACTACCTATCCATCTTCATTCAATTTGTTTCGAAAAATCCATTTGGTCCCGATTATATTTTTGTTTGCAGGTCTAGGTACTAACTCCCAAGTTTTGTTTTTCTCAATCTGATCTAATTCTTCATTTATTGCCTTCATCCAGCTCTCATCTTTGCTTGCATCAGCAACATTTTTGGGCTCAATGCTGGATAGCATAGAGTAGTTACTTACTACTCTTCTTCTTGTCTGAACACCAACTTTGGGGTCTCCAATTATTTGCTCTCTAGGATGATTTTTCTGCCAGCTGCCTGTTTTGAATTTCTTATTTTCTTCCACTTCTGAATCATCATCTGAGTCAATTTTTTGTATCTTTTCCATTTTGTTTTCCTCATCTCTTTCAATAACCTCTTCATAAATTGGGTAGTTCGTTTCATAGCTAATTACTCGTTCTCTACCTTCATCAAATTTAACATCGACACTTGTCCACAATTTTCTTTAGCTTCTTATTGTAGCATTTGTAAGCTTTGCTTTTTGATGAATAACCAACAAAAATACCTTCATCCGCTCTATCTTCAAACTTACCAAGATTATCTTCAGTTCTTTTGATGTAGCACTTGCTGCCAAACACTTTGAGGTATTTTGTTGTTGCCCTTTTTCGAACCATAACTCATAAGGAGTTTTGCTTTCATGTGTTCTCAGCATGTACCTATTTTGGATATACACCGCAGTATGGACTGCTTCTTTCCAAAACCTGTCTGCTAGATCTGCTTTCAGCCAGCATAGTCCGTGCCATTTCTTGCACTGTCCTGTTCTTTCTTTCTACCACTCCATTCTGTTGAGGTGTCCTGGCTGCTGAAAACTGTCTCCTAATACCGTATTTTTCATAGTATTCTGTAAACTCCTCTCGAAATGAATTCTCCTCCTCTATCTGATCTTAAACATTTGATCCTCTTACCTGTTTCATTCTCAACTCTGGTTTTTGAAAATCTTGAACATATCAAAAGCTTCCGATTTATGCTTTAAGAAAAATATCCATGTCATTCGGAATAGTCATCAATGCACAACATAAAATATTTGTCACCATTTATGCTTTGTGTTCTCATGGGTCCACATAAATCGGTGTGTATTAGTTCCAAAGGTTTGCTTGTGTAGTATTCTTTAGTTTTGAATGTGACTCTAGTTTGCTTCCCCTTTTGGCATGAAGCACAAATGTTGTTTGCAGGTTTGCTGATGGTGGGAATATCTCTTACAACCCTTTTTGAGGTGATTTTTACTAGATTATCAAAACTGATATGACCAAGTCTCTTGTGCCACAACCAATTTTCTTCTTCCTGTCCAATAAAACAAGCTCCTTTTGAAGTCTCTGAGAGCGTGTACAGGTTGCCCGATGTCCTTAATCCAGTTGCTATCAATTTTCCACTGTTTGTTTTTCTGACTTCACAACCCTGCTTCATAAAAACTACTTCATGACCTTTATCACAAATCTGACTTACGCTTAATAAGTTATGTTTCAACCCATCTACAAACAGGACTTCTTCTGACTTAATTTTTCCATCACTAATTTTGACAGAGCCTTTGCCAACTATCTTAGCTCCATCATTGTTTCCAAACTTTACTGAACCACCTTCATATTTTTGCAACTTCTCAAACTTTTGTTTGTCACCTGTCATATGACTGGAGCATCCACTATCAAGTATCCATGGTACATATTTATTCTGTGCTCTAAATGTTGTTTGTACTATTAAGGATTCTTTTTCTTCCTTAAGTCGCTCCTTTTCTTTCCACTCCGTTTTGATAGTAGATTTGAGCTCTTGTTTAGCCTTTCCCTTATCAATAGCTTGTGCTTGTTTTTTGAGAAGTTTTCTATTTTGTCTCATCCTGTTTGGTTGAATTTTTCTTCCCTGAAATTGATTTGAAGCAAATGTACTTCTACAGTTTCTTGCAATGTGCCCAAAATTGTGACAGTTATAACATTCTACTGTATAATTCATCAAAGGAGAGAAAGCATTTCTACTGGTGAAATTCCTTGGTCTTACATTATATTTGCAGTCTGAGATTTTATGTCCATAGCCATTGCATTTAAAACAGAAACCAAAAAAGGATAATTGAACCTGGGTGATGGTCTTTGCCATGTTGTCGTAGGAGCCCTAGGTCTTCTTCTTCTTTGATGAGTGACATTGGTGAATCCATCATTGTCAATTTTCCTTTCGTGCCTGGCATTATTGCTTTCTATTGCATGAGATGTTTTTCCTTGATCAACCTGTTTCTTATCTTCATTCTTTATGGATTCTACATTTCTGGCCTTTGATCCATTAGATGATTCTCCTTCGATGAAACCCAAACCAAATTTGATGCCTGCAGGCCTTTGGTCATTTATGATCTTATCCGACTTCATAGAACTTTCTTCACGTTTGTGATAGCAACTAATTTTCTTATTCATCTCTTCTAGCTGCATTCTTAAACCAACAATCTCTTCTTCTAGCTTGCTGCAATGATCTATTTTCATGGTTATTTGCACTTCGAGATCTTCGAAGATTTTCTTGGATTCTTCTATCTGTACTTTCAAACTGGTTATGATTCCATTTGCATCCTCAAGCTTTCTTGAAAGTTTCTTATTCTTTTTCTTTTCTATCTTCCACTCTTCAAGTGCGAGAGATCAACTCACCTTCTAGATCTACTTCAGCCTCGAGGTTTTCACCACAAACTTCAGAGGTCACTCCTTCCTTCTGATTTCTTCTTCAAATGCCATAAAAAGAGCTTCATCTCTTTCTTCTTCAGACTCTTCACCGGAGCTGTTTTCTGATGAACTGACATTCTTGGAGATGAAACTTTTCTTCTTGAAGTTGCCTTTTCTGAAATTCGTTTTCATCTTCCAGTCACTTCTTTCTTGGTGCGATCCTTCATCATTTTTGTTCTTTTCTTTAAGTGGACATTTAGTCGCAAAATGCCCAATGCCTCCACAGTTGAAGCATTTAAATGGTAGCTTCCCTCTATATTTTCCTTTTCCCTTTTTCAATTTTCTAACAAAGTTTGCTTCCATTTCATCTGATGTCTCTTCTTCCTCGGACTCTTGTTTTGTGTTTTTATTTTTAAGGGCTTTAAAAGCCGCTTCTCTGTCTATGGGTTTAGATCTTCCTATCCTCATCTCATATGCAGTCAAAGAACCATACATCTCATCTATACTAAAATAATTTAGATTTTTAGCTTCTTCTATCGCTGATACTTTGGAATCAAACCTTTGAGGAAGAGATCTTAGTACCTTTTTTATGACAGTAGAGTCTCCAATATCCTCGTCGAGCCCTCTGATCGCATTAATGATTCCATTAACTCTCAGCATGTATGCCTCAATGTTTTCATCGTCGTTCATTTTCAATGCTTCGAACTAAGCTCGATATGTCTATAATTTGGCCTCCTTGATCTTATCATCTCCTTCATGAATACTCTTCAGTTTGTCCCATATCTCTTTTGTCGTATTACAGCTCATGATCTTTACTAGTTCACTGTCTGCTAATCCGCACATGATAGCATTCTTTGCTTTTGAGTTATTCTCAAATAGTTTCTTTTTGTCAGCCTTCTTTGGAGGAGTGATGGGTATTGTATATCCACTAACTACTGAATCCTAGATGTCGTATCCCAAGGCACAGAGATATGTCTGCATCCTGATTCTCTAGAACGCGTAATTAGATCCGTCAAACAATGGTGCTTTGTTTGATGAGAAGCCTTCACCACCTGCCATTGTATTACTTCCAAGATCTCCCTAGCCGGTTAAGCTTGTACAGGAACTTAGCTCTGATACCAATTGTTAGTCTTACAATGACACTGAGAGGGGGGGTGAATCAGTGTAGCTCTTTAATCTTGAATCTACAGCTCTTAAAATAGTAGCAATTAAAACTTATAAATAGATACAACAAGTATAGCAAAAGAGCATCACACAACACAAGATTTAACGAGGTTCACCAATGTGGCTACTCCTCAAAAATGACTGCTTGGACTACCATCCAAATCCAGCCTTTGCAAAGCAACAACTTTACAAACAATTTATCAGCACCTATTGGAAGGAGCACCAACCCCTGATTTATCTACACCAACAGAAAGGAGCACCAACCCCTGATTCCAGCACCAACTTGGACTCTGAAACTAGAAGATTGATAGCACGATACCCTTGATTTTGCTAGCTGGTCACCTTTGTTTTCTCTGCACGCTCTACTTTTTTGCGCAAGCACTTCGCACACTCTGCTACACTTCACGATCGTCTTCTCCCTCTTCCCTCTAACACTTCGCACACTCTACTACAGTCGTCTTCTCCCCTCTACTTTCTAGCGAAAATTTCACACTTAGAAAGATTCGACATGACTTGCTCTCTCCTATGATCGTATTTCGCACACTTCAACACACTTAAACTTCTCCAAATAGCCCTCCTTTTATAACAATATTTTCATGATGAAAACTCTAATCTTAGTCGACTGAAAACCCTAATCTTAGTCGGCTACAAACCCTAATCTTCGTCGGCTTACATCGGTCTTCGTCGGCTTCAACTGCCCTTGTAACTCTTCTATTGTTGTTGTCATGAAAACACAACATGTCACGATATCGTGACACTTTCACCTTCGTACGCTTTCTCTTAGCTTTGGCCCACGAGAATACATACATGTAGCGATATCGTGACACTTTTTCATCCGTACGCTTTCTCTTAGCTTTGGCCCACGAGAATACAACATGTAGCGATATCGTGACACTTTCACCTCCTTGCTACTTTTCTTGGCTTGCACCCGTGAAAACATAACATGTCACGATATCGCGACCCTTTCGCCTTCGTACTCTCCTTCTTTACTTTTGTTGCAAAAATGCGACATGTCGCGATATCGTGACACTTTTTCTCCTTAGCGCTTTATCTTGCCTTCGGGTCACGAAAACGTGACATGTCGCGATATCGCGACACTTTTTCTCCTTAGCACTTTCTCTTGCCTTCGGGTCACGAAAACGCGACATGTCGCGATATCGTGACACTTTTTCTCCTTAGCACTTTTTCTTGCCTTCGGGTCGCAAAAACGCGACATGTCGTGATATCGCGACACTTTTCCTCCTTAGCGCAAATGACATGTCGCGATATCGCGACACTTTTTCTCCTTAGCATTTTTTCTTTCAACATGTCGCGAAATCGTGACACTTTTTCTACTTGCCTCTTTTCTTCCAACATGTCAGAAATCGTGACACTTTTCTACTATCTCTCTTGCAATATGTCACGAAATCGTGACACTTTTTCTACTTGCCTTTTTTTTTTCCAACATGTCACGAAATCGTGACACTTTTTCTACTTGCACTTTCTCTTCCAACATGTCACGAAATCGCGACAGTTTTTCTTTCTTCTCAACATGTCACGATATCGCGACAGTTTTTCCACTTGTCTTTTTTTTTTCCAACATGTCGCGAAATCGCGACAGTTTTTCTTTCTTCTTCTCTCTCTTCCAACATGTCACGAAATCACGATAGTTTTTCTTTCTTCTTCTCTCTCTTCCAACATGTCAAATCGTTTTTTTTGGTTTTCTTTCTTCTTCTCTCTTCCAACATGTCGCGAAATCTCGACAGTTTTTCTTTCTTCTTCTCTCTCTTCCAACATGTCGCTGAAATCGTGACAGTTTTCTTTTCTTTGTATATGTCGCGATATCGCGACACTTTTCTTACTTGTCTTTTTCTTTGATCTTTTGCAAGTGGTCCACTTCGGTCTTCTTGGAAAATCACTGTACATACTCTGAGTAGCCTTTGAACTCCTGTCTTCTGCATCTGACTAGCTTTTGAACTTCCTGTCCACTGCATCAACAGATCTATCTGATTGTGTTGACAACAATGACAATACTGTTGCTGTACCTTGCTCAACATAAATTGCTATGGGTTTTCTCCAACCCCATTTCTTTATTATTTTGCCCTTGAAACCTTAAAGTACAAGGGATAACATCTTCACGACTTTCACTTTTATTACATGGAAAGGATTATATACTACTTGAGAAAAATGAAGATGATTTACTTGAATAAACTTGACCTTTTTTGTTGTCTTTGTTTTAGGATTTATCTCCATGCACCTTTAATTCCTTTTGAACTTGTCAAATGATACTGTAGATAGACTTTCTTTACCTCTTCTTTTGGAGTGTAATATCCTTGATCTGATCTAGCTTCTATTACTATATGATTTCCTTGCTTCGTCTTGAAGTTTATCTCATGGCTAGAAATTTTTATCTCTTTCTTCATAATTTTCACTTTGCAAACTCTTGTCATGTGTCAAATCTCATAACATTTGTGGCAACGAAATGCAATATTTTCATAATCTACTTGTTTATCCCATTCTTTTGATTTAGATTTAATCTTAATGAATTGTGGCAAAGGTTTTGAAATATCCATAGCAACACATATTCAAGTATATATAGCATGATTTCGCTCCTTAGTAATTGGTCCTTCCTTGATGAATTCCCCTAGGGTATTTCTAATATTCTTCAAAACATCCTTATTTATAAGTTGGTATGGAAGTCCAAAAAGCCTAACCCACACTAGAAGCTTCTTAATAGTTTCTATCTCAACAAAAAAAATTCATTCCATGGTCTAAAATAAAGTGCATCTCTTCCCCTAAACCATGGACCACCAATCATTAGTTATTCCTAATTTTTGATTTGGAAAAGATGATGAAGAAAAAGCCTTTAGGAAGAAAAGTCATAGAATAATTTGAATTCAATCCTCAATTCCACTTGATCCAATTTTGAATCTCCAAAAACCTAGGGCATGATCTATGGAACTTACATATTAACCTTCTACTTTTATGAACCATTATATCATGCTCAGTCATCTCATCCTTGATACTTACTTTTGGTGTAACATCTGCTACCTGAATTAAACTTACCATGTATTCATTCTTCTACTTATCTTCAACTTGGGCCTTCATACTTTCAATTAGGGCATCTTGACTTCCCATTAGGGATTTCAAATATGACTTTCCTTCCATGATAGTTAACGGGGCTCGTTCTTGGCTTACACTTCCTCTTGGTTCACACTCCCTCCTAGCTTGCACTCTCTCTTGCCTCGCACTCACTCCCAACTTACTCTCCATCCTAGCTCACAATTACCCTTGTCTCTTCTTTTTCTCGGTATTCCTTCGCTTCAACAATTTTTTTTAAATAATGTTCCATGCATTCCCGGTAAAGATTTCAAGCATTGATGCACCCATCGCTCTTTTGCCATGACTAAATCCTTACTCTCACTCCTTAGTTCGTACTCCCTCTTGGCTCACACTCGCTCTTAGATTTCACTCTCTCTTGCCTCATACTTGCTCCACCTCACACTTACTCCTAGCTTGCACTCCCTCATGGCTCACAATTATCTGTCTCTTCTTTTTCTCAATGTTCCTTCACTTTAGCAATTTTTTAGAAACAATGTTCCATGCATTTGTGGTAAGGGTTTGAGTCATTGATGCACTTCGGATGAACTTGTCACTCTTCTACCATGACTAAATCTTGGCTCGCACTCCCTCTTGGTTCACACTCCCTCTCGACTCTTTTGGTTTACACTCTCTCTTGGATTTTCTTCAATTGAATCCTTTAAATTCTTTTAAGATTTGGAACAAGAAGTGACACTTGTTCCTTCATCGCACTTTGATTTCTACTCCCTACTTCTTACTCACACTTCCTCCTCGCTCTTGACTCAATATCATACTCGCTTCTAGCTGCACTCACTCCCAGCTCGTGCTCACACTCGCTTTTGGTTGCACTCATTCTCAACTCGTGCTCACACTCGTTTTTGGTTGCACTCATTTCGAGCTCGCACTCACACTTGCTTTTGGCTGCACTCCCTCCCGGCTCACACTTGCACTTGCTTCTCACTACACTCACTCATATAAAATATATTAAAAACAAGCATAAAACTTTTCCCAATATTTTAATTTAAAAAAAAACTCATTTTATTTTATTTGTTGTGGTATTTTAATCAAAATATAATAAAATATAATATTAGTAACTTTTTATATAGGAAATCTCTATAATCCCTAGTTTGATGGGTTATGATGAAGTCAACGAGACCCTAAGATCGAGATCCCGACACTTTAGGGAATCAAACTAGGGCAACCTACTAGTAAACACTCGACCGCTACCAACCTATCTACCCCTTTCTTAACACTACTCACAAAAGATTAATAAAATACATATTTCATACATAACATTATTATTATTATCATTAATGTTAAATAAATTTATTTTAAGAATATTTTAAAAGATTATATAAAAACAATAAAATAAAAATAAAAATGTTAGTTTAGTTAGTTAAATTATTAGACTTTTTTTATTTGTAACCCTCTTATATAGCATATCCGCAACATGTGAGGAAAGAGATTTGAACCTGGGGCCTCTTGACTTCAACTAGAGAGTTTTAACTACCCACTTGCTCTCCAACTCCTTTGCATGAGCAATAAATTTATTAGACTTTTAACGATATAATTTATGTTTGAATTTTTCAAAGTGATAGAATGTATAATTGGAGTGTTGTTGTAATTGCATTATGTAATCATGATGTAATATAGATGGAGCTTATATCAAATGGTATTAGGTCAATTGAGCAGATTCCTTAACTTTTAAGGAAGAGACCAAGGTTAAATTTTGTCAAGCGACACATACATAATTGTCAAGCTTGATGTAATACCACAATGTGGTCACGATGTAATCCAAGTGGAACTCCTTTCAATCCCATACAATCTAGTCAAAAAAAAATATAGATGAAGTTCATTTCAATTTCATAATTTAACCAATTAAAAAATGATAAAATAAAAAATATAAATAAATAAATCCAAAATAAAGTTTATAGGTTTTGTTTTTTCAATTGGTTACATGAGATTGAAATGGCCCCACCCATATTACATCATCACCACATAGCGGTATTACAACAAAGTTTGGATACTACCCATCTATCACTTTGCAATATTTGAACCTAGGTCTCCTATTTAAATGTTGAAGAATCTGATCAGTTGAGCTAACATCACTTGATTATTTTAAGTCTACACATGTTTTTATGAGAGGTTCCAATCCCCTCTTACCATGGTTTGAACTTGGATCTTCTGAATAAAACTCAAGGACTTACCACTACGATATTCCTCATGGGTTTAAGTTTATAGGTTTTGTTGAGGAGATCAAGACCTCTCGTAAAAATTTATGTAAACTTAAATTTGAAGGGTATCAGGATTCCTCATAAAAACCTATGTAAATTCATTGAAAAAATAAGTTTATAGGATTTAGAGTAAATGGTGGGGAATGAGGTTAACACCCTAAAACAAGGTTCAAATTCAATAGGTAAACTTTAACTTTTTTAAATGGCATTAGCTCAACTAATTATATTCTTCAACTTTGAAGGAGAAAACACAAGTTCAAATCTTATCAAACCATACATACATAATTTTTTTTTGAATAGCATACATACATAATTATCAAACTATTATAAAAAAACAAACAAAAACAAGTACATGCATAGTTAAAAGCTTAACGCAATGAAAAGGGCTTTAACCTCTCCTTGAGAGGTCCAAGGTTCAAACCCCACAAGAGACTAAGACCAATCATAAAAACCTATGTAAAGTCAAAAAGAACCACAAACTTAAACCCCACTCAAGGTTCAAACCCCACGGGGGGCTAAGACCAATCATAAAAACCTATGTAAAGTCAAAAAGAACCACAAGCTTAAACCCCACTCAATATAAGGAAACTAAGACCAATCATAAAAACCTATGTAAAATCGACAAAAAAACCACAAACTTATTGTAGTGGTAAGGACTTTAGCCTCTTTGAGAGGTCCAAGGTTCAAATCCCACCTAGTGTGAAGGAACCGGACCTTCATAAAGCAAATAAATACATGCATAATTACCCAATAATTATAATATAATGTAGGTTAAATGAAAAGTACGGCAAACTTTTTTTTTTAAGGTTCAAATCCCACTTAGTGTGAGGGAACTTGACCCCTCATAAAGCAAACAAATACATGCATAATTAGCGAATGATCATAATATAATATAAGTTAAACGAAGAGTAAGATAGGCTTTTTACACAAGAGAGTTGATTACAACTACTATTTTTAATAACTGACCAGCACCTCGCGCAAGATTCAAACCACTACTCACTTATAGGTCGTCTTCTTATAAAACTGACATGAAAAAGCAAGATTTTAATGCCCATCATTCATCCTCTTGTGAGTTGACCTAACCAAAAATAAATAAAAATAACATATAAATTTTTATATATAACTCTTTCGATTTGCCGTACTAGCGTTGGCAATATATCTAAAAATATATACATCTTCCGTAACTACGCCACCGACTTCACCAACTTCGTGAAGATATCGGTGAAAATCTTTAAAAGAATTAAATTTTTCAATTCACTGTTTTAATTAAAACCTTTACAACAAAAAGAATTATTATGTCAGACTTTAAAGGGATAAGATGACATTTATTGTAAAAAGGTCGACCGCTCCAAATATATTTTTAAATTCTTTCAATGTAAACTCTCACCATCAAAATTAATGTCATCACATATAGAATTTTATAGAATTTTATCATTTATTTTTGAAATTTGTAATTATTATTTTTGTGTTAGGTAGAAACCTTTCTTAAATAAGAATAAAATTAATAAAATTAAAATGGAAACAAAAATATTAAATTACTACTATAAAACCTATCCTTTAAATTAAATATTTTTTAATTTTTTTTAAATTATTATTTTTTAAATTAAATATCTTGATTAAAGGGTTCAGCTCCTTACCACCGTGAATATTTTGACAGCTTGAAACAGTCGATCGTGCTTTTTAGCTTTAAAAGGCATATATTCGTTGTAGCGTGGTTCTTGCGAAAGAAAAAGCCAAGGGAAGACTCAAAATCTGTGAAAATATTCATAGGGAACCATTTTTACAATGCATTGTATTATCGTTATGAGTTGGCCAATTATTCCTTGTCTAACTCTAAGGTAAGATATTTTAATAAATTAATATCATACTTAATTCTGTTGAGTGTTGGTTGTACTATTTTAATAAATTAATATTATATTTAATTATGTGGAGTATTAGCTTGACAACTGTTTTAATCTAGTTATTAGTAATCCTTTGAAATGAAATGAAAGATTTTAATTACGACCGCGAGAACCAAATATGGTTTATGGGAGTACAATTACTCAAATCATATCATATGATCTTTAATATCTTTGAGAAGGTTCTTCCTTCTCCTGCTGATTTGTGTTAGCAATTTCCCAACTTTTTTTATTTTATTGTCTTCAAATAAATCTACCATAAACTCGTTCCCAAGTGTTTCTTTGTTTTTGTCACGGATATCTGAAAAACTCGGGCATTTATAGATGAAGTGTTCCTCTGTCTCTACTGCCCTTGTGTGCATAAGAGTACATATCCTTTCTTTCCATTGTTCTTTGGGCGTTGTCTATCTCCCTGTTTCACATCTAAGCCTATGAGAGCTAGTCCTTATCTGAGCTATGAGTATTTTTTCCTTCCACTTGATTTCAGCGCCTATATACGCTTTTCCTTGTGGTCGTACGTTGGGTTAAAATTTGCAATATAATATTGTCTTTTCCTGCTTGCATTTTTCCACATTCCACTTCTAAACTTTTCATTCACATAATTTTCTGTCTTTGTTGACATTTGGGCATTCATTTATGTTGATTTCCCAACGTTTCATCCATTCTTGATTTTGTTTCATCCATGTATTCTTTCGTCTATGCAACTCTTCGTCCCTATCTGCCATAGGCCATCTATCATTTGTCATGTTTTCAGTTTTCAGCTTGATCATAGCAATTGCTTCTAAAAAGAACATTCCAGTTTCAGCTAGAATAATTTCATAAGGGATTGTGGTCTTAATTTTGAAAAAATTTGTGATTAAATATGTTTGAATCCTTTCTATCAACTAATACAAATGAATGAAATGTAATTCCTACATATAAAAAAATCATACATGAATTTTAAATTTTTTACCTAATTCTTTACCTACTATTGCGATCTTAGTTAAGAAGAAAAGTATATAGATTTTTCAAGCTTTAAAGATTGCAATTATTGTTATTTTTAAATGTTAGGTGTGCACATGGGAAATTCAAACCATGAGAGGGGAACTATCAAGGCCCAAAAGGACTAGAATCCTTTAACTTTTCCCTATTCACCATTCCACTAATGTTTATTTATATTTAGTTATTTTTTATATTTTTGTATTCGTGTTTAATTAATTTAAAATTTTAATAAATTATATATTAATTTAAATAATATTATAATAAAGGTTTTGTGAGTGATATCGTTGTAATATGTTTTTGGTTTTTATCACAGAATTTAATTTTAAGTTTTTTATCTTAAAAAAAAAATTGTATTTAATTTTAAAAATGTTGATCAGTAAGAGATGTTGTAGTGTTATGTTTTTGGGTTTTCATACAATAGACACAAGTTCAAACCTCGGTGCAAGAGGACGGGGATCCCTTTCAAAAACTAGTGATTTGTCCTAAAATTTTAAGTCTTATAAGGGATATCGTAGTGGTATGTCTTTGGTTTTCATGGACCTTTTTGTGCTTTATCCTAATTTTTTATCAAATGACAATGGTTCAACTAATTAGATTTTTTATCAAGTGGCATTAGCTCAACCAATTAAATTCCTCAATATTTAAGGAGGAGACCAAGGTTCAAATCTTGCCAAGTGATACATGGATAATATACAACCTTTGTTGTAATACCAGATGTTGTAATACGAGTGGGGCCTATTTCAATCTCATATAACCAATTGCCAAAAAAAAAAAAATTGGTTAGATTTTTTAAGATTTAAGGAGGAGACCCAGGTTTTAATTTTGGCGAACCATACATGGATAATATCCAAGTTGCTATAATATGGCTAGATGATGGTGCAATACGCGTGAGGTTAGTTTCAATTCCATATAATCAATTTTTAGATTTTAAAGGGGAGATATATGTATAATTGTTGAACTATTGTAAATCACTATATGGTCAATCACATAATAAGAGTGGGATTGTTTCAATCCCATATAACTAATTTAAAAAAAATAGCGTATTTTTCAAACAAAAAAACAATTTAATTTTAAATGAGTTTAAAGGTCTAATATGTGTAAGTAATGGGTTATATGTTTAGTTATAAAAATATATTATGTGTAATATAACATCATGTGAGTTAGCTGAATTATAAATTAAAATTTGAATTATTCTTTGAAAAATAATGATTAAAAAATTATTGTTTTTATAAATTATAAGTATAATTATCATACAATGTATTTACAATTAAATAATAATAATAATAATTTGTATAAAATGATATGAGTTTAATTTGGTTAGTGTGAGAAACCCCTACGACGACCCACGCCCAGGGTTGAGCATCCTCATTCCACATGACTTCTAATAAGGGGGAGAGTCGAGCTTATCAATAAGGAATTTAACACATAGCCACATACACATATACGCTACAGTTTGAATTTTGGACCTTCCAAAGAAGAGCCAAAGCCTGAACCGTTGCATTGTTCCCAAAACAGATTTTTCTTTTTTTATGATAAAAAAAATAATCAATATATATAAATAAATTATTAAGGATTTTAATTATATACATATTAATAAATTATTAAGAATTTTAATTATAATGAGCCTATGTCAAGAACCTCTCATTCATACATACTAACCCTTTCTTAAATTTTAAAATTAACATTGAATCAAAATTTATAAAGAACATGAACATCTTAAATATGGTTATACTCAACTTGGTCTATGAATCATGGTTATGTAAGGTACCTCACTCTTGATTATGCTATGAAACTCCTCACTCTCCCTCACTTGCCTCAATAGCCAAATTGTTGGATGTATTGAAAATCATAGACCAGATAAAAATACAAACCTAAGAACTTATTAAGGTCTTGTAATAAAAGAAGGGTAGGTTTGCATCTCGGGGGTACATCACAACAGTGCAAGCTTTGGCTCTTCTTCGAGAGGTCCAAGGTTCAAACCGTAGCATGAGCGAGTGTGTGAGGGGGGTGGATGTGTGTATGGTTGTGTGTTTGGCCCATATTGATAAGTTCAACTTTCACCCTTATGAGAGATCATGGTTGAGATGGGGATGCCCAACCCAAAGCATCGATCATAGGGGGTTCTCACACTAACCTCAATCAAAAGAATAAGTGTAGGTTTGTATCCATAGTAAGGTTACGCTTAATCTTATAAGTAGGGTTGAAAGGGTTGTCTTTTACCTTTTACATCGATTTAGTTGCATTGAGCTATTTAGGGTCGTCGAGATTTAAACATTGGTGTGTTATATCAACTATTTGTCCCAACCGTTGAACCAAGTAATCGTTGATAATCCTAGATCAAAGTTACATTAATTTAGTTGCATTGAGTTATTTGGTACCGTCAATATTTGAACCTTGGTATAGACTACCATTGAACCAAGGAACCATTGGCAATCCTAGGTTGAAGTTCACTTAAACCTAGGTTGCATTTCTATAAGCTCGATCCCTACCTTCAAGTGTGCTTATGGATGTACGAGGTGTTGCATATAGGATCGAGACCTTGAATTATGATATGAAACTCACTGCTTCAACTACTTTCCCCGGAATCATTAGACGTCATTCTTTATATATTATTTTTTGTTATATGAATAGAAATTGTTCTCACCTATATTACATTATGATTGTGTTACCATAGTATTTCATCAAACCACATGGTGATATTATATTGCTTGTCAAGATTTAAAGGTAGGTTTTTATATTGAGAGCTCATAGTTTCAACCACTTGAACTCGTTTCATTTGAAAAAAATTATATATTGTTATTATATATAAATTTACCGATTCTAAATAAGACTTTTTTATTATAAAATTACTATTTTTGTATAATATTGTCATACATTTTGGTTAAGACAACTCAATCAAGGGTCAAACACCTACCAGTTGCATACATTAAAACTTTATAATAAGCCTCTTCTTAAAAGATGGTCTATTTTAATCCTTCGAGCTTACTTGATAAACTATTTTTTTTATAAGCTATGTATGGCTTCTATTGGAAGCCACTCCAATTACAAAAACAAAACAAGACATTGCTTTCATTACATTTCTAACAAGTTAATTAAAACATACCTATCTTTGTTTTTCTATCAAAGATATTCTCCATCTTCCTCAAATTGCTAAGTTTTCATAATCAACTCTTTTTTTTAAGGAACTAACAAAAACAACCCTTACATGACACATAACTCCAACAAATAGAAGGAAAACAAACATAACAGTCATCCATCAAAGAGGAAATCAGTTCGATTATTTTTCTTCTGTACCAAAGGTTCTTCCTCCTATAGAGTGGCAAGATCCAAGAATATATTTTTGCACTTCGGGATCTTGAGGTAATATTTAGTTGTAACACATTTTGTAGGATCTTTATTTTCAAAAAACTTACTGTCATTGATTGTTTCATAATTAGCGTTAAGAATACCATTTGAGGTGCTAATCCTTTCCATGGAATCGTTTGGATGGTCTTTAGTAACCATTTGGCTTTTATCAATTATCTAATTCAAATTCTCCTTTTGGGGTTGAGTCTTCTGTTGCTCACATGATTCCTGCTAGACAATTGGTGCATCTGGAGGATGAGCTTTCTTTTGAACTGGGATATTTGAAGGTTTCAAATCATTTGCATGTAGGGCCTTCTCCACCAAGGAGGAATAAAAGCATGATCAGATGTTCAAACATCTCTTCTTCAAGTGGCCATATAAATGACAACCATAACATCTTAGGGAAAAGTTTTCATATTAAATATTTTAGATCCATTCGCCTTTGCTCGAGGAGATAGTAATGGATTGAGGCCCACGAACTGAAACATCCATCCAAACAACCAATCTTGCTTTACTCATATTAATTTTATTAGATAATTTTTCATCTGTTTGGGCATCTATATACTAGAATGCACCAATGACATTACCGATTTTGGTGAATATCTTCTCTCCCTAAAACTCCACAGGGAGAGCATAAAGATTCACCCAAATTGGGAAGCCATTAACTTCTTCTGTAAATGGATTGAAACTAGGAGTCCAAGGTCTTATATAGACATACCTTTGTCCAAAAAACCAATTATATCTATAATCCATTACCTTATCTCTATCTGCTAAATTAGAAAAGGAAACATAAAAGAAATTTTTGGGTAGGAGAGTTACTTGGAATTTTGTACTAGTCCACCAATCTTTAATGTATCCTTTGAGCTCCTCTAGGCCTGGTATTTTGCCCTTGAGTTTGCAGATAATTGTTCGGGCTTCATGATAAATTAGATCCAACCCAAATTCATCCTTCAAAATCTTGATAGAGAGCAGAGGTTCATCCACCCGCGAACCCAAAGATCCTTGAGAGATATTTCTTCTGATCGAAGAGGCTTTCTCATAGATTAAAGAGACTGTCTATAAAAAACCCTCTTCCTTCAATGCTTGACTACACCTAGGATTTGCATCCCTTTTCGCGAAGACTATAGCCAAATTTATTGCTTTGTTCTATACTTGATTGCACCTAGTTTTTACACCCCTTTCACGAAAAGTAGTTCCTTGATAAACTATTAGTTTAATTAACATATTATAAATTATTTTTATTTTACATATTAAAATTATTTATGAGTAGATTATATCAATTATTTCTTTAATATATATTATAAAAGAAAAAATAATTAAACAATATTTTTATTTTGATAGTAAATGAATTATAGGCTTAAGAAAAGTTAGTTCTTGGTTATATATATACAATCATTAATCAACTAATAAATAAACATAATCAAAACCATCCAAATTAAGATCTAATCTACTAGAATCTAATTTTCTTTATATTTCATTTCTTCTAAATCTACTCCAATTAAATCCAATTAGAGATCGATAAAGAAATTTACTATCCAAATTAAGTTATAATCTACTAAAGTCCATTTTTCTTTACATTTCTTTTCATCTAAATTTACTCCATTTAAATCCAATTAGAGATTAGTAAAGAAAAATACTTAAATAATATAGATGTATACAATAACAAAAATATGTTTCTTATATCATTTATTGATATCATACCTCTTAATTGTAATTGAAAAACTAATATTATTTTTTATCTTGGATTTAATTTTTTTTATATTTTTTAATGTTACCAAAAGATTGGGCATTTGATATCTTCATTTACTCCTTCAAATATTTCATCTTTTGAACAAACCTATACATATATGATCCTTCAAAATTTATTTCATCCCACCATAACATAACCATCTAAAAGAAATCAAGGTCTTTGAGCCACATAGACTGGAAGCAAAATGGCTTTGGATGACCATTATTGGGTAAATCACGAGTCAAAGAATGTGTTTGTGATCCAATCATGCTCACAAAAAAATACCTGAAGAGATTGTATACTCTGATTACAATGATTTATTGGATAACAAGAATCTATCCAATCTTTATGCTATATGAGTTTGCCCAATGTGTCTATTATCCCATGTATATTGAAAACTTAAAGGACTAACATCCCAAAGGCCATTTGAATTGACAAATAAAGCAAAATCTTGCATTGATTTAGACCATCTTACCATGCTTATTTTCTAAAGGAGATAGAACATTGTTGAAATCACCCCCAAGAATCCATAGATCATAATTAATAATAATTATATTTAACAAAATTGTGCTAAAGTCCTTCTAACATCTTTCATGAGGAGTAACTACAGTTGGAGAATATACATTTATAATCCCAACTTTGTTGTTTTTCTCTGTTTGTAAAATAATTGAGCAACCCAATTACTTTTTGCCTCTAATAATTGCCCATCATATTTGTGTATGTCTCATATTGTTGCAATATCGTTTGAAGCTCCTATAGAATAAATTGCTAGATAATCACCCATCATCAAAATATTTTTAAAAGCATCCTTATATTCCTTACTACTTAATTTTGTTTCATGTATCAAAATAAACTCAGGGCTATAACAACATATTAATTCCTTAATAACTGTTTTTTTAGGGGTCTTAGTCATATCCTTAATATTTCATGATATCATTTTATCATCATCAATTTATTATTATTAGTCGGCCTAGCCTCGCTTCTTGTTAACACTTATGACATTTTTATCTGGTTTCCCAAATCAATATCCCTTTGAGTTTCTTTTTCTCTTTGTTCATGCTTTGATGACCTTCCTCTTCTTTTTCCATTCCCACAAACACTCTCATGTTCATCAATCACTTATATTTTTTCATATTGTTTATAATGAGACTTATCTTCTAAAGATTTATGTTGTCTTAAAGAATATGAAATGCAAGGAATAGCCTCATAAATACTTTCTTCTTTATGTTACCCTAAATACCCTATAGTGCATAGATGATCCTCCATAGTCAGTACTTTCTTATGATACCCTAGACACCCTAAATTTCCTTGGATATCCTCCATATGCTTTTCTTTATTGTGTTGCTCTTAATTCCCTAAAGTGCTATGAATACACTTCATATTTTGCTTTCATTTTTAGTGCAAGCAAAAGATTTTGTGCTACTTGAGAAAAATAAAGATGATTTACCTGTAGTAACCTTGACCTGCTTGACCTCATTGACTTTAACATTTACCTTCCTATCTTACTTTGCTTTAAAATTTGCCTCCCCATCTTCCTTAGGTATGTTTAACTCCTATATTTGAACTTGTGCATTATACTTCCTCATCCCTCGTATCTTCTTTATTCTAATGATTAATATGAGTGAACTATGTTAGCATTTATCATTTGATGATGTAGAGAGGTTTTTCTTGTCACTTTCTTAGGAGTTGAAAATCCTTGATTTGACCCAATTTCTCTTATAATACGATCTCTTTGTTTCAAATTGAAGTTTACCTCATGCCCAAAATTTTTTATCTCTTTGTCCATCATTTTCAATTTGTAATCTCTTGCCATGTGTCTAGTTTCATAACATTTGTGACATTGAAATGCAATATTTTCACAATCCACTTATTGATCCCATTCTCTTGATTCAAATTTAATCGTAATGGATCATGGTAAAGGTTTTGAAATATTTATGGCAACACATATTCTAGTGTATACACCATGCCTTCTCTCCTTAGTAGTTGGTCCTTTCTGGATGAACACGCCTAGAGTATTACCAATATTATTTAAAACCTCCTTATTGATGAGTTGATAAGGAAGTCCAATAAGCCTAATATGTACCAAAAGTCTTTTAATAGTCTATGTCTTCATAGGAAAATTATCACTCTATGATCTTAAATGTAATGTATCTTTACCCCTAAACCAAGGGTTTCCATCAATTATTTTATCCCTTATTTTTTAAACTATAGAAGATAATGAGAAAAATTCCATTCGAAAGAAAAGTTGTGGAGTAATTTGAATTCAATCCCCACTTCTACTTGATCCAATTTTGAATCAATATTAACCCTTTTATTTTAAGAACCATTATATTATACTCAATCATCTCATTCTTGATAATCACTTCTAGAACTTACGTTTGTTGTCAAGTTAGTTAAACTATATCTAGCTTGTCCTTTTAAGATATTTTTTATTTGCTTTTCTATCCAATATATTCTTCATCTTCATCAAATTGCTATTTTTTTGCAATCAACTCCTTCACATCATTTTCATTTAGAGATAAAATCTCCATTGGATAATTACCTTCTAAAATTTGAATTTCAATAAGACAAAGATTGATACCATGATTGACTAAATTATCTATTACCCAATTTCCTTCTTTATAAATATGCTCATATTTTCAAGAGATTACCTCCAACAATAATTGATGAACATCAACTATAATGATTTTTTAATCCAGTATCTCTATTTTTTTGTATAAGCCATATGTAGCTTCTACTGGGGTACAACTCAAGTGGGTCTAATGTTTAAGACTTTGGAACTCCAAATAGGAGGTTTAAGGTTCAAATTCGACAGGGGGTAGGGTTGTACACCATGCTTCAGTAACTAGAGTTTGGTTGGATAAACACATATGTAGCAAAACACATAATCCCATATGACCTATGGCCTAGATGTTAAAATCTACTTTACTTTACTTTTACTTTATCAAAATAGCAAGTATTATATTTATGATCATGTCAACTAAACCATATCCAACTTACCCTTTTATCAAAGATATTATTCATTTCCTTTTTCTTTTTTATCGAATATAATCCTCATCTTCCTAAAACAACTATGTTTTTGCAATCAACTCCTTGACATCATATTTAATAAGAAATAAAATCTCACTCGACTAGTTGCCTTCTAAAATTTGAATTTCACCAAGACAAATATCAACATCATAATTGACTAAATTATTTGCTATTTGATTTCCTTCTCTATAGTTATGCTCACATTTCAAGATATTTTCTCCAACATTAGTTAATGACATGAACAATAATGTTATTTTTTTATTTAATCCACACATCCATTTTTATTGATAGCATTCATGATAATTTTTGAATCCCCCTCAAATGAATTATACTTCTATCATTTTTTAATTTCATTTTTGATCCATATAAGAAATACCCTAGCCTTTGAATAGTTGTTAGTTAAAGTTATATATGATTTTGAGTAAGTGCACCTTCATTTTTTAAAAGTCACCACCAATTTTTCTTAGATTTCCTTTGAAAACACGATCAAATTTCTATCTAATAATCCCAATTTTAAGATATTTATATTTCTACATAGATTAAAGCAAATCCTTTGTGTTCACTCCATTGTTGCAAATGACCCTCTCATGTATATTCAAGCCATAAAATCAAGATACTGACACATATTTTTCTACATTTGAGACTTCCCATTATGAACACCATGTCTATAAACAATTGTAAGAGAGGTAATAATATGGTTCCAAACTTAGGCATGATTTTGAGATTTGCTTTTGAAAATTCTATTATTTCTTTCAAGCCATAAATTCCCAAAAATAATGGCAAGACCAATACTCCATAGAATACATAATGTTTTAGCTTTGAAAAAATTAATCCAACATTTCATCAACATGTTGATGAAGCTACATAATATATCCTCATATTTTTTAAAATGCAACCCCCAATGGTGTAAGAAAAGGGCAATGGAGAAATAAATGATTTGTAGTTTCTAGATCATTCTCACACAAGGCACACCTGAAAGGTCCTTTTCTTTGTACACTCTCTTATAAGAATCTTACTTTGGACTACTAACCAAAGGAATGTTGAGACCTCAGGGAGGGTCCCTTGTGACAAAGATTCTTCTAAGAGAAATCATTGGGAGTAGGAAATTTTTATTGCTCTAAATCCTCATACCACAAAATGACCAAGTATCCATCATATTTTGATAATTCAAAACCAACTTTTCTCTCATGTAAAAATAAGAAAATAAAACTCTTGAATCAGATTTTGAAGCTCATTTGCTATTTGTTTGGATTTTTCTCCTTCAACTGAGTTACTACTAGAAACCTATGATTTGAAGTTGTTACTCACATTAATAAAATATTTGACCTTTGGACCTTTATAAGCTAGTTATGCCTAAGCCTACGGTTGTCATTTTGAATTAGAGATAAGAGGACAACACTTCAACTAAGCATCAAACCAAAAGTTTGCATAATCTCCTTTATTGACTGACCATCTAATATGTTTTTGATTAGTTGTAAACTATTTGATATAAAGTTTCATGTTGGCAATCCTTTAGGTGAGGTTCATTCTTAAAATAATTGAATTGCATTAAAGAACCTATATATTTTTGAAGTAATGTTTTTGCCTCTCTTTCTTTGATCTTTAATTAATCTTCAACCAAATTTTGCCCTTAAGACCAAACTCATAAGCCTATAATTCCACGAGCTTGCTCCTCTAGTATTATTTCCTTTACAAACCCTGTCTCACTTACAAAGAGGACACCCATATTTTCCCTCACATATTTTCTAAAGAAAATCTCTTTAAATTTTATCAAATTCAAATGCTATACCTCATGGCTATGCCCACATCCATTTTTATAGATAACATTAATAATAAATTGTAAATCCCCTAAATTGAAATACATTTCCATTTTTGTTCAATTGCAATTTTGATCCTCATAACTATCAAGTGGCTTTAGCTCAACCGATTAAATTCCTCAACACTTAACGAGGAGACCAAGGTTCAAATCTTGCCATGTATTAAGGATACATGGATAATATCCAAGCTTTGTTACCCCTAAGGGTTAGGTGGATTGGTAAGTGCAGGTGTAGCTGTGCACTTACCAAGAAGAGACCTAGGTTCAAACCTTAGGGGGAAGCCAACCTTTAGTATGCTCTGAATCCTCTGAGTGCGTTCCAGATCGATGACGATACGAGCCTCAAGTGATCGATGGTCCCCATATCAAACTGGGTCAACAAGAACGAGACATATAAGTCTGTTGGGAGCAGTCCTAGTTTGAACCCTGCACTTACTAAAATAGTGGCTCTAACCAACTCTCCTTTGTAATAAAAAAAAACACCCAAGCTTTGTTGTAATACCACTATATGGTGATGATGTAATATGGATGAAGCCCATTTCAATCTCATATAACCAATTGAAATTTTGTTTGATGATGTAACATAAATGAAGCTCATTTCAATCCCATATAACCAATTGAATTTTTTTTTATCCATAATAAATATCTTAGCTTCTCCCTAATTATTAGTTCAAGTTAGTGGTAGCACCATGATTTGATGCTATGATAGGAGGCAATGTGACTTGACCAGTTGTTCAAAATAGGAAAGTAGTTGCAAATTCCTCCATGTATCAAAAAGAAATTGTTAGTTCAAGTTGTATATAAATTGTTAGTTCAAGTTGCATATAAGCTTACCCGGTTAAAATCTTATTATTATTTTACATAGATAATATCCAAACTTTGTTGTAATACCACTATGTAGTGATGATGTAATATAGATGAAACCCATTTCAATCTCATATAACCAGGTTGGTGTTGTAATACAAATGGGACTCAATCCCATACGAATGAGGCTCGTTTCAATCCCATATAACCAATTGAATTTTTTTTTATCCATAATAAATATCCTAGCCTCTACATAATTTGTTAGTTCAAATTGCATATAAGCCTAGCCGTTTAAAATTTTATTATTATTTTTAATAAAATGTATAATTTTTAGAGTAAATAACGAGTTTTTGAAGAGGACCTAGTCTCCTTGTATAAGATTAGAACTTATCTTCTAACTAAAAACAAAAAAAAACATACCATTAAAATATTCAACACTAAATACATTTATTATTCAACAAAATTTAAACTATGAAAAATTCAACAAATGCTGTGCGGTACAATAGTCCTACTTTCATCCTTGGAATACGATTCCAAATTCCCTTCTTCCATCGACGTAGATATCCCAAGCGTAATTGGCCAGACACGAATTTGACACTGTCCACCCCTCCAAAAACTCCGTTAAGAGTTGGGCATGCGGATTCAGCAACCTCCTCCTTATTTTACTAAAATTTTAGCCCTGCGACCTCGGATCGACCCCCCGCCTGTCCAACCCCCATTGTTTTGCCTCCCGCAGGACGTTGAACTCCCCAGTTCACCCCCACAACCACCGCCTTTCCCCTCTCCACAGATCCCACATGTACCAGCTCCGCAACCCTGCACGTCAAATGCATTACATCATCCACAGACAACACATGCTAAGCTCATCTTCGTCGTTGTCACCTCCATATAAGAGCCCATAATGCTCATCATTATCACCGCCCAAACCCCGGCTATCGCTATCATCTCTGCATGGGATCGAACCGAACCCGGAAACCTCCAAAAAACGGTACGAGGGAGAGAGAGGGAAAAGAGGTCATAGGGTCCAAAAATACGGCTAACGATAACCCACTTCTCCACCGGTTCCAAACTGTCGCGTACCGTTTCTTTCTTCCGGCTGCGCCACGTCACGGGGATCCTACGGCGACCCGCGACCCTAGGGACCAACGTGGCGCGTGGCCGCCGTCGGATTCGTGACGGCAACGTGAAAGCGATGTCCGTACAGGCGTGAAGGGGGAAAAGACGGCGCGGATCGTTGCCTCGTTAGGCGACGTGATTGGCAAAGACAGGCGGTCAACTACAGTCCTGTCGTTTTCATTTATTTACCCACCCCCGCCTGTAGCTGCAGTTTCTTCTCTCTCTCCTTCCCTGTTTCTTGTAATTTGGCCGGCCCCTTTTTCTCATTTTTTTCCCCTGTTTTTCCTATTTTTTGGGCTGAAAATATATATAAGGGGAACAGTAATTTTTGTATTTAAATTAATTTTTTTTTTAATCCGGCAGCGGCGGAGGTACAGGGGCGGGGGGCCGACGAATCCATGGCGGAAACGCACTGGTAATTTCTGCAACTCCGTCAATTTCGTTTTTTTTTTCTTCGGTTTGTTTTCTGACATTTGCATTTCCTGGAAATTGCTTTCTTCGGGGCTTAAAATAAATGTCGTCCCCCGGCCGCGTAATTGTGTCTGTAAGCGGAAATTTTCGCGGCTCGCGCCGGGTTTTCTGCGTTGGAATTTTCGAGCGTATTGACAATGTGCGTTAATTTGCGTGCGTTTTTGCCCCCGCGAGTTTCCTTCAAGTGCCGGAATTTCTTTAAAGGTTCCCTGGGGGGCTTGTTAGCGTGTTTATCCTTTCTTTTTTCCAAATGTTGTTTTTGTTTGCGTTTGTTCGCCTTGCATTGCTATAAGTTCCGGCGGTGGAACGTTTCGCGGGAAGGGGAGACGTGGCGTTTATTTTTTATTTTTGGATTTTGTGTTTTGGCCGTTTTTGATCCGGTCAGGCGGTGTGATTTCCTCTGCAGGCACCGACATTGGTGCTTGAAACCCTAGCCATTACAGCGTTTTGGGATCCCAGTGTGTTGGAGGCTGGTGTGGGAATTTATCCCGTCGATGAACGAGGTACTTAGGGTTTGCCCCCTCCCCTGCGGTAATTATTTTGTAAAAGGACAATGTGGCTTTTCTGGAGTTTTTATTTTTATTTTATTCTTATTTTCTGGTTATAATAAGCGATTTCAGGATGATTTGCGGTTTTATATTCGGCTTTCCGGATTCAGGGTTTCTTGCTTCCGGGCTTGGCCTTCCCGGGCTTTCGGCTCAAATGTAATTTATGCTGACCTTTTCAAGACCATCTGCATCTATATCATGAGCTCTAACTTTTTTTTTGTATTTTTTTCTCCCTGGTAAATCGAGGAGTAAGCTTGGGCCATATTCTTAAGATTAAGTGTAGGTCGCATTCGAAGGCACACCATGTTCATTACACCATAACCAAACCAAATGTCAGCCGGATTCTTGGAGGCCTTGTTCTGGTGAGGTGGATTTTAACGTTTGGCACCTCCTATACCATGCCTCAAAAATAGGTAACTTCTCTTTGATAATTTGGTCTCCATCCTATTGCACTTCTGACAATCCTTGCCGTTGGTTCACATTTTTCTTTTTTCTCTTTTCAAAAGCTGAGGAGCAAAGGTGTTTCTGCAGTATTCATCGTGGTACCAAATTGCAGAGTTTATCTTTAGGATAAGAGGCAAGGTGTTTTTACAGCCTTCAACATGATACAGAGTCTTTGAAATTTTTTAAGCTGAGAACCCAGCCGCCTCATAATCCCGCTCTATATTGAACTCCTCTGCCACATCCACCAAGCCGTATAAATATAAAAACCGCTACATGATCTGGATGTCACAACCATCAGAGTTTGAACCTTGGTCAATGTTGCAAAAAAGTGCCACATCTTGTTGCTGTACCGACCGACAAACAATAGGATGTCACCTCTAGGCCCTTTCAGGACTAGCACGATATTTTTCGCTATTTTATTGTATGTTCTGTTGGTTCAGATTGTTTTGCTTGCACTCTAAAAGATGTTTAAGTCTGAGAGATATCTGAGTGCAATTTTTAATGTAGGGAGTCTTCTGGAATCTGTGGAACATTTGTGTTCAAGTATTTGGAATCAACGTGTTAAGTCCTTTCTTGTGGACCCATCTTCAGGATAAGTGATTTTTGACGGTCTATGAGGCGAAACCATATACCTTTGTTCTCAAGATGTGTTTTATATTTAAGCCTTAAACATTCAGTTTTTTGAATTTCCATGTCTTTCAATCTTGGAAGGTTTGTAATAATTCTGACGCATTTGATGGTTTGCACGGTCGTTAATTTTTCATGTGACGTGCTTACCAGCATGCCTTTAATGGATGCCATATATGAAAAATCTGATTACGTGTTTATGCTAAAATAATCTGACTATATCTTTGGAAATTGGTTGTCGAAGTGTGTTAATGAGTCTAAAGATAAAAGAAACACTGACGAATATTTTGTTTCGCACAAACATGGGCAAATCAAAAGCAATAAATTATTAGTGATGTGAGGGAGATAAATATGCGAGGCTCTGACTAGCAAGAAAAAATTACTTTGTGCACTAGATCTCCATTCCCCCCCCTCCCTTTTTCTAGAACTTTATCTACAAATTAAGCTATTTGTCAAAAACTTACTCTGAAGACCAAAGTGTTTGAGAGTTTACGAGAAATGAATTTAAATTGCTCTGTAGCCCTTCCTGGGTAGTGATGCCCTCTCTTTACCTCCTGATAACTCTGGCTGAGAAAACAACCTAATCCCTTTAGAGGAAAACAAAAAGAGATAGGCCTGTCTGTGGCACTTTAAAGAGCAAGCTCTTCTCTGGTGGAAGATCATATCCAAATTGGTGTGGTGATTGATCAGTGGCACTGGATGTTTTTATAGTTGGTGAATTCTGAAATATTTAACAAGTATTTGTGTTTTCGTATTGTATTTTTCTAATGAGGCACCCGGATATCACTCAATAACTGGGCTTAATTGTGACCATTCTTTGTCATGATGTGGTTTCAGTTTTGCTCTGTCGTTCTTCCCTAGCATCTTGCTTGTAAATTGGTTCTTGGATTTATTAAACCCCAACAAATGGTAGAATCACACTTGCTTTCTGACTTTGGGTTTTAACTTCTGTTTTGTCATTTACCAATTTATTTATATTGGTGCAGTGCCTAAATTAGAAGCATAGGACTTTCTGATTTAGGGAGGGGCAACTGTATGCTGCTGGTGGAATGCAACAATTACTTGATACTTGTTGGAGGGGGATTATGTGCGCGGGAAGAGTGCGTAATTTTATTTATTTTTTGGCACTTAATTGAGGAGGTTTTATATATTGTATTTTTAACATGGGGAAAAGCTTCTTTTTACTGAGTAGAATGTAATGATGTTCTTTAGGTTTTTACCGGATTCATTCTTTTGCAGGGAAGCAGAGATTTGGGCAGGACAAAATATGAGTTCTTTGGTTCTGTTCTATGACGTTGGGCAGCTGAGATTTGAGCAGGACAAAATAGAGCTCTTTGGTTCTGTTCTGTGATGTTCCCCTTGTGGTAAGTTTTTTAAAATAGTAACCAAATAAATAAAGATTATAATGCATTCTTAGTGTTATATAAAATTCCTAGAAATTTCATGTCATGGTAAGCAGCTATGACATTATAGACATGATTTGCATTATGGACAGGTGAGGGCAAGAAAATGAGGTTATAAAAAAAATAGCAGCAGTGCCTTCATTTCTGGTGATTGCCTAGTGGAAACAAAATATGGTCAGCATGGATGGGAGTGAAGAGGATATTTTAAGTTGGAATAAAGAGGTAAATATTTCCAAGGAAACAAAGTGCAGGGTTTATCCAAGTTCTAATGAGATGGACTGGATCAGCAAGATCCCTGTCTGCCCAACCTTTTATCCAACAGTGGAGGAGTTTGATGATCCTTTCTCTTATCTCCAATCCATTACCCCTACTGCATCAAAATATGGTAAGCTTTGGCATTTATAGTGGGAATTTTTTTTTTTCTAGCATTTATTGTCTGTTCCATTTGACATTTTATCTAGACTTACGAGATTTTTGTTACCAACCTTAAAATTTTGCAAATTATATTAGAGAGATGTGGTTCCCAAGCTCAAAATCTTTGCAAGTCATTGTACAGAGGCTTGGACGTGAAAACAACTTGCAGAACTTGGGAAACTAAACCATTTTAAAAAATAAAGCCATGATCACAAAATAAATACCTTCCTTCTCCCAATCTCACATCAAATTTTCTTTGTTAACAAGCAAGTTTAATCAATTGAACTTAAGGAAATGTAGTTGCAAATGACATAAAAAAGTGGAAGGATAAAATTTCAATTTTATGTTAAAATGCAGAAGCTGATTACATGATACATGTCATAAATGTCAAATCAAAATATCACGTGAGTCGATCAAAAAAATAAATATTGAAAATCAACAAGATGTCTCAACGCCCTTTGAGGGTGTCTTCTCTTTCTCCCTTGCTTAAACTTAAAAGCTACTATCCCTTTGCGATTGCGCACCTTCTTTTCTATTCCTCAAAAGTTTTCTTCTGACAGGTGGAAAACTGCTTCTAGACAGTCGATGTGGCAAATTTGCCAAAAGACTCACCAATGCCTCCTCCTTTGAAGTTTACTCAACTTTTTGCTGCTCCTGTTTCTTCTTTTTAGCTAATTTTTTCTTGAGAACTTGGTGTTTTATAAAAAATTGGTATGACTTGTAAGTCGAGTGGGACTTGCGAAATATCTTCCCATTGGCATACAATCAAACGTTTAAGTTTGAGATTTTGTCCTATTGGATAGAAGCTTTATTGCTTTCTGTTTATCCTCATATCAGCAAAACAAGCCATTTATTGTCTTCTTGAGAAGATGCTCACTTGAATCATGTTCCATTGGATATGCTTAATTTAGAAGGAATTTCCTTTTTTTTACAAATTTTCTTTGCCATCCTGCAGGAATTTGCAAGATTGTTTCTCCAATTTATGCAACAGTGCCTGCTGGAGTGGTTCTAATGAAGGAGAAGTCTGGATTCAAATTTACTACAAGAGTGCAGCCATTTAAAGTTGCGAACTGGTATTCTGAAGATCAAATTAAATACTATATGAGTGGAAGGCAAGAATTTTACTTTAATATAAATATTGAAATTCTCAATTCGTTTTGAAAAAGTGATAGTTATCTATTATGCAATTTCTGATTTGTGAGTATTGTGTTACAGAAAGTACTCCTTCCGTGAATTTGAGAAAATAGCAAACAGGCTATTTGCTCATAAATTCTCTACTTCTGCAAACTTGCCTGCCAAATTTGTGGAACGGGAGTTTTGGCATGAGATAACTTCAGGGAAAACTGAGTTTGTTGAGTATGCTTGTGATGTGGAAGGGAGTGCATTCTCAAAATCAGCATATGATCCACTTGGAACCAGCAAATGGAATTTACAGGTATTTTCTGCGGCTTTCATAATACAGATTAAGTGCTATGGTAGTAATGTGCATAATCATAATACAAATCTATAACTAAATCTATAAACAACTGATGCCTCGTCTCTATGAGGTGCCTGCAGGATGTCTCAAGGCTTCCAAAATCTGTGTTACGCCTACTTGAAACTCCAATTCCGGTAATGCTTTTCAGTTTATGTCTTGTCTAATCTTGTTGGATGTCAATTGTCTCCGTAGACAATTTAAATTTCATTCTGATTGGTACAGGGTGTGAGTGACCCTATGCTTTACATTGGAATGCTTTTCAGCATGTTTGCATGGCATGTTGAAGATCATTATTTATACAGGTATATATTTGTTTGACATGACAGAAGCTATTAGGAAACCTAAATCTAATATAATTTTTGGATCTGTAAAAAATTTTATGGTCCTCTGGCCATGGCAGCATTAACTATCATCACTGTGGTGCATCAAAGACATGGTATGGTGTCCCTGGTCATGCAGCTGATGATTTTGAAAATGTGGTAGTGGAACGTGTTTATGGTGGACAAATGCCTATGCACAATGAAGTGGATGCAGCGTTTAGTTTGCTGATAGGAAAAACAACAATGTTTCCCCCAAAAATATTATCTGAATATGGAGTTCCTGTTTACAAGGCTGTACAAGGTCCTGGAGAATTTGTAATCACATTTCCTCAGGCATACCATGCAGGCTTTAGTCATGGTAAAGATGCAGGAAGGATGTATATTTTTAATGCATTATTCTATCTTTATCTAGTTAATCCGTTAAAAATTGCCACTGCTACTCCCATGTATAATAAGGCCATGCAGAGTGACATGGACTATTTTCTTCGGCATCATCCTCAAATCTTCTTGCTAACAAGTTTAAAGTTTGTTTTAGGTTTTAATTGTGGTGAGGCAGTAAACTTTGCATTGGTTGATTGGCTTCCATTTGGGGCAGCAGCCTGTAGACGGTATGAAAATCTGAACAGAGTGCAAATTCTGCCTCATGAACAACTACTATGTAAAGAGGCAGTGCTTCTTGCAAACAGTGGATTGCGTTCTGGAAATAGAACCCAGTGCTTGGTGAAGGTTGCATTTGTTCGCCTTATCAGACTTGCGCATCAACTTTGTTGGTTACTGAAGAGGCAAGAAGCACAAATATTTCATTCCCTGGGTTACAATGACAATGTCTTATGCAGCATCTGCAATCACTGGTGCTATGTTGCATTTGGCATATGCCAAACAAATATGCATTTTGTGTGCCTGAAGCATGGTATGGCCTTCTTTCCCTGCTTTGCTTTGACAATGCATACTTTGTTTCTTGGTAAGATGTTACGATGTCAAAGTTGTGATGATTTAAGCATACCTCATTTTTGGCTGGTTGCCATCAACATTCGCTTTTATGTATAGCAGAGTACACTTCATAAGAGGTGGCCATCAACATTTGCTTTTATGTATAGCAGAGTACACTTCATAGCAGCGTACATTTGTTGTGATTACCATATGAACACACAATATCGCCCTCAATGTCAAATATAGGTGGCTGACCACAAGAAGTAGGGTGTCAAATTATGTATCAAGTTCCCATCATTCTTGTTTATTTGACTTTGGTGCTTTTTTTATTTGTAGCAATGAAGTGTGGATGTGGTGGCATTCCAACCATCTACTTAAGAGATGATACTTCTGTGATGGAAGCAGTAGCTCAGAAATTTGAAGAAGAGGAAGGAGTTCTGGAAGAATCTTTGAAGGAGTTGCCTGTTTTGCTTGATGAACACAATGATTATGTTCCATACTGCAACATTGTTTCAGAGCAAAATCAGAATTATGTTTTGGATTCCTCATTGTATTGGAACCAAAACTATGGATCAAGACAAGCTACTCCCATTGATTTCGAAAAGAAAGCTCCTATTGAGGTTTGTAGTATAAATTATTATTGGTTATATTCCTTTAAGTTCCTGTATTTTTTTTTTTTTGCAATTTTGGTAGGTTTGTTAATGTTTTAACTATTAATATGCAGAAAAGTGATACCTTAGGTATCAATGGGGAGAAGGGTGATGAAGATTCTGATTGTGAACCATTTAGGGTAAAGCGGCGGTGCAGAGCTTTACCTGACAACAAAAATTCAGATCAAGCAGTGGTAAGGCTAAGGTTTAGACTGCAATTCTGTCTTAATTCTTTGTCTAGTTTGAATTGCATCGTAATTTCATTCTTCTTTTTACCACATCAAATTGTTGGTGTACAAAAACTATGCAATAATATATCTGAATGTTGTGTTATCTTTATTTTAGTTTTTTAAAATTGGTTAAATGGGATTAAAACGTGCCCTACCCATATTACATCATCACCATGTTATCAAGGTATTTCAACGTTCCACGTAGTGGTATTATATCGTCTGGCAAGATTTGAACCTCGGTCTCCCATGTTTTTAATGACTTGAGCTAATACCATTTTATTGAATATTATAATTAATGCTAACAGAATAATGGAAATTTGTGGTTATAAGTATAATTTTTTAGTATTTAGCTATCAAATTGTGGCAAAAGTTGCAGGCACATGAATGATGAGAGCACCACAATTATATTGCTAGAATTGAAATATGACGTAGCAATGAGGGAGAAATGAATGTGTATGTTTTTTGGCATACAGTACAAACAGGAACAATTTTATACGAAGTGCAAACAATCATAAATAGTTCAAGATAACAAGTCAATATAACAAATGTAGTATGTTGTTAAGCATCAAAAGCAGAGTTATCAAGTACTTCAGGGGGGTGCTGTGCCCAAATTCTTTCCTAGATAGTATTCCGAATTCTTTGGGCAAAAGG
This sequence comes from Wollemia nobilis, assembly GCA_028583015.1. Classification (NCBI taxonomy): domain Eukaryota; kingdom Viridiplantae; phylum Streptophyta; class Pinopsida; order Araucariales; family Araucariaceae; genus Wollemia; species Wollemia nobilis. The sequence continues at coordinate 316,949 of JAQPPZ010001748.1, read as the reverse complement.
ATTTGTCCAAATTCTTTCCTAGATAAATATTCTTTATTGGCAATCATTTTGAGTTAACATGGAGATAAAAAAGAATGCTTTGAAAGGATCTTTCTCAGTGAAGTGATTGGTAAATCTAGAATGAGATTGGTAGTGAGAGATTTATCAATGAAGCCAAATTAATAAAACCTCATCATCTATTAAGATAGAAAAATAGTAGTAATAACTAAATGACTGACCACTTCATCAATGTTGAAGATTAGTATTCATCAGAGAGTTGACAACAAGTTTAAATCTATTGCATGACAGTTGTAACCCCATAGGAGAGCAAGCATGAGATTTTTAGATGCTATTTGAGGAAATTCCCGATTGGTTTCCAAAGAGGACAGTTAAGATCTAGGCATGTCTCTTACAAAGAGAAATGGACAGAATGCATCCTATTGGATAAAAGTACAAGGCAGAGTGAAAATGGATAAATCTAAAAGAGAGAGAAGCATTCAGTATTCTCATTTGAGTGCTTTTATTTTTATTTATTTATTTTTTTAAAATAACTTTTACTTTGGAGAAATACATCATATATTATATCTGAAAACAAGAATGTTTCATAGGCTGAACACCACCATCAAAAAGAAATTCTCTTACTATGTCAGCAATGAAGGAAATACTTAAGCACCAATGGGCAAAGAATCAACATCTTTTCCAAACTCCATAAACTTGGTTTTTATAGGAAAAACCAAATCTTCTTTATTAAGCTTCGACTCATTGGAGATTCTTCTTGAAATGTTTCCTTGAACTAACATAAAAAGCTGTTGGACTTTAGCTCCATTGGCTGCCAAAGAGTTTTGCAGCCCTCTCTCACCATTCAAGAATCTCTTGGAAGAGGACCTCATTATAAAAGAGAGACAATGGAGAGGGAATGAAATTCACTCTAAAACCAAATCCAGAAGCTCCTGGCCATGTAACCTCTTGGGAGAGGACCCCACTATAAAAGAGAGACAATTTAGAGGGAATGAAATGAATTAGAACCATTTTCAGAAGGTCTTGGCCATAGAACATTTCCAAAGGACATGGTTCAGTGACTCTTCTTTTCCACCCTACGTGCAGGTAGAATCTGAAATACCAATGGCAAGCCCTTGATGAAGCAGCCACCACATAATTTGTATCCAAATGGAGAACTTGCTTGAGAAATGAATTGGAAAAGCCTTTGGCCACCTAACCTCAGAATCATTGACTCTGCCAATGATTTTTCAAGTGAGAAGCAGTGGCGGAGGTGTCTCTCGCAGGATCATATACATCTCTTGAAACATAGTTAAAAGGGATTTCCCATTGGCGTATATCTATTTCCTCCAACAATGACCTGATCCTTCAAGTTACTATTTAAAAAAGTAGCTCTCAGGGGTCATTTTACAAAGTTCTTGAAAAGCATAGTTAACATGTTTGTACAGGATTGGCCTGAACTGGACTCCACTGGTCCAGTTGGCATTTTTTTTTTTTTGGCTTTCTTAATAAATAAAATAGTTGCATTATAAAAATTAAAACATAGGCCTGGCTTAAATTGTTTCTTGTAGGTGCACAACATTTTGCGTTGTCCTAATTTGTCCAATGGCAAAGTTAATAGATTCATCTTCATGGAGACTAAGAGCTCAGAATTAGTCAGTTGAGGCAGACTGACATCAATTGTCAATAGAAGAACGTCTTCTAGTGTTCGTCGTTGCCTTGAAGCATACAAACAAATGGTCAAATAACATTTTGTGCTCAAGAGAGGCAGGGGGTTATTTTATATATTCAATGGGAGTACATTTTAGGCTCTCTTTTTACGTTTGTATGCCTTATTTAATATGTGTTGGGGCCAATTGATGGTTTGTATAAATTTTTTCTAATGTTCTTTACTTTATATTTCAATTTTATTTGGATGTGAATGCTCCATCATTGTGGGTTCATATTGGGGATGCAAAGCATGGTTGGGTGCATGTACCACACCCTTTTTTACATACTAGGTACATCAATGGCATAATGAGTTTTTTTTGGGAAGTTATGGGTGCTTGTGATATGCACCTACCATCTCCATACCCTTGCACCCAATGCACCCTTGCACTTGCTTACCCTTGCAACCTTGTGCCAATGTGTCTCAACTTTGTAGGTTTGCATCGAGTATTCCATACCTGCACCCAATTCACCCTTGAACCCACATGCCCACACCACCTTTATGTTACATACCAAACCTAGCCGTCGGCTAGGTATTCCATGTGCTAAAATTCATATATATAGATTAGATAGTTATTAAATTGAATCATCGTTTTTTATATTTTTATTCACTGCGCATCCGCACTTTGCCTTCACGGCGGGATCTGCCCTCCTAGTGGCAATTGATTTCATATTAGTAAATTCGTTATTTAATCTTCAGCTCATTACATATCCGTTTATCTCTTTCTGTATTTCTATATTTGTATGCTGCGTTAAGGGAGGATAACAGTTAAGCAACAGGTAAGGTAGAAATACCTTATCAAGTGGTATCAGGTTGGTATGATCCAACACGCTTGGGAGAAATTTCGTTCGCCATACAGCCACCAACGCTACACAGGTCTGCGTTCCGTTTTATCCGGCAATCCTACGTTTTCCAAGTGCCACCAGTTCGCTGAAACAGGTCCGCTGAATCACTGTAGAATCGTTCGCGATCCACCGAGAAAATTAGTAATCTGCGACCCCGCAACAGGGCTGCTGAACGATTCTAACAGAAATCGTTCGCGATCCATCGAGAAAATACACTGCAAATCATCGAAAGCTGTTCGCAGGACGTCGACCAATCAGAGGCCTGGAAAAATTTAATTTTAGTCGTTTATCCCACATTCGTTGCGTGGGTGTCGTCGAAGGGTTTAAAATTAAACCGGTTTCCTTACTTGGTTGTGACTCCGGTCACATAGCCGTTCCTTCCTCGCGTATATCAGTCCTCGCTATCGTAGCCTTGCATCGTCTGTCCTCGCTGTCCTTTCCGTGGTCCGTCTCTGTCGTATCAGTCCCTGCCTCGTTGTCTCTATCGTGTCAGTCCCTGCGTCAGTCCTCGCTGTCTCTATCACGTCAGTCGTCTTCGATCCTCGCTCTGTCGTGTCCGTCCCTGCGTCAGTCCTCGCTGTCTCTATCGCGTCAGTTGTCAGTCCGACCGGTCTCTGTCGGTCTGTCGTGTCAGTCTTAGTCCAGTTCTGTCGTGAGGTTAGTCTCAGTTCCGTCATTGTCAAACTTGAAAAGTTGCTAGGAAGTTGCTGAAATTGTCCAAATTGAAAGTTCCTGTCAAGGAGGCCACCCAAATTCAAATCCGCGTCGCAGTTGGAGCGACAGTTGAAGCGGAACACACACATTTTGGCAATTCATCAAATTATTATTGGAGAAGGGAAGCCCAATTTTTTTTTTTTTTTGAAAGTGCATGCCCAAACAGTGGACCAAAGGACCTGACGGTCGACTATCAAGCTCGGAGACGACCAATAACAATGCAAGAAGACCTCATCGAAGCCCAGGTACAAAAAATTCTCCTTCTCCTTTCAAAATTGGTAGTTATAATCCACATCATCCACTGGTAGACCCTATGGCTACTAACCCTCCCCCAACTCATGAAAACATCACACAAGGAGACTCAAGTAACTCGGCCATTACCACGGATGAAACTCTTCGACTCTTACTAGATGGTATGTGCGAAATTAGTGTCAACCTAACTACACTGTTGAGCGCACAAAACCGACCTAATCCCAATACTAATTCCCAAAATCACTCCCATGAACAAAGGAATGAAGAAAATGACGACCAGGATGAAGATTGGGAGCAGCAAAGAGGCAATCCGGATAATTACGGGAATCGCTATCATAGACAGCGATATAACCAAGATCAGGGAAGGGATATGGGTTATCACCAACCGAGAGGCCCTAATAATTTTCCACGCATTGATATGCCCACTTTTGAGGGTCATGATCCTCGTGGTTGGATAGCCAAAATGGAAGGCATTCTCGACTTATACCAAATTAAGGATTTTGATAAAGTCCCTTTCGTTGCATCAAAATTAGGCATTGAGGCCTACCAATGGTTCGTATGGCTTAAGCGAGAGAAAGGAGCCACTATTAACTGGAAAAAATTCACTACCTATTTTTTAGAAAGATTTGATGAAGGAGCTACATCGTCATACACAGTAAGACTATTATCTCTTAAACAAGAAGGATCGGTTAGTGAGTTCGTCTCGGAATTCACCAGTTTACTACCGTATACATTAGACCTCAGTCCCGACACAGTGGTAGGAGCTTTTCGCAATGGATTGAAAGAAAATATTAGGGTGGAGGTGGACATTCAAAATCCAACCTCGTTGAACGATTGTATAAGAATAGCCAAGCTGGTTGAGAAGAGAATTCAGTTGTATGCACGGCGTGAAACTTATAGTCGTCCTTCGTATCGCAACAATTCCTTTCGTAGAAATGATCAACCATCAAGATACTTTTGCTATAAATGTCGCACTCATCATCCCAGGGAACAAGCATGTGCCCAAAAACAAAACTTTCATATTGAATGCGATCAATATGAAGGAGAAGAGGAAGAAACTTACCACCAAGAAGAACCTATGCAAGAAGAACTACCAAGTACTCTAGAAGAGAAGGAAGAGGATACAATGGCGATCTCCGTGCATGCCCTCATGGGGTTAACAGCCCACCATACCATCAAGGTACCAGGATTTCTCCGCCAGAAAAAGGTGAATGTGCTAATTGATTCCGGCAGTACCCACAATTTTATCGACATCAAAACAGCAAAAGCTTTGAATTTATTCATTAACTCTTCCAACAAAGACAAATTCCAGGTTCTAGTAGCCAACGGGGTGAACGCGCAATGTGTTGGTAGAACATCTCAAGTTTCCATAAAAATGGGAACTTATACCTGGGTTGGATCCCTTTTCGTCATGAATTTAGGGAACTCGGATGTCATTTTGGGAGTTGAATGGTTGGAAACATTAGACACGGTTAGCTTCAATTTCAAAAAATTATTTGTGGAATGGAAGGAAAACGGACGAGTCATTCGCTTACAAGGCATTACTACTCCTCCATCACAAATGGTGAGCTCTCATAGTATGGAGAAGATATTAAAAAAGGGTGGATATGGATTTATAGCTCAAATTAATTGTTTGGAAAAACAATCTCGAGCAACTTCGGATATTATTGCTCCAGATTTACGAGACATCGTAACAAATTACGAAGAGGTTTTCCAAGAACCTAAAGGATTACCACCTAAACGATCTCATGACCATGCCATCCATTTGATTCCAGGGAGTGTCCCACCTAACAGCCGTCCTTACCGCTATCCTCAACCACAAAAGATAGAAATCGAACAGATCATTCAGGATCTGCTAGATCATGGAGTCATTCGTCACAGCACTAGCCCTTATTCCTCACCTGTAGTTCTGGCTCGACGAAAAGATAACTCTTGGCGTATGTGTCCTGATTTTCGTTCTCTCAATAAACTCACTATCAAGGACAAATTTCCTATCCCTGTCATAGATGACCTACTAGATGAGTTGCATGGTGCAAAATTTTTTACAAAATTAGACCTTCGCTCGGGATTTCACCAAATCCGTGTCAGAGAAGAAGATATTCCCAAAACTGCTTTTCGTACTCATGAAGGTCATTACGAATTTTTGGTCATGCCTTTTGGTCTCACCAATGCACCATCCACATTCCAAAGTCTCATGAACCAAGTGTTTCGTCCACTCCTCAGTAAGTTTGTGTTAGTTTTTTTTTGATGACATTCTCATATATAGCAAAACATGGAAGGATCATTTACATCATGTGGATAAAGCCCTTCACATTTTACACAAAGAAAAGTTATTTGTCAAACGTTCCAAATGTTCATTTGGTGTCCAAGAAGTCGAGTATCTTGGTCATATAGTTTCACACGAGGGCGTCAAAGTCGACCCCAATAAGATTAAGGCAATTCAAGAGTGGCCTTTACCTAAAACCATCAAGAAACTTCGTGGTTTTTTGGGTCTCACGGGCTACTATCGCAAGTTTGTACAAAATTATGGTAAGATTGCAGCACCTCTCACAGCACTCACAAAGAAGGATGCTTTTCGTTGGTCGGAAGAGGCTACTCAAGCCTTCGAAGCTCTTAAGGAGGCCATGTGTACAACTCCAGTTTTAGCAACTCCCAATTTTCACAAACCATTTATTATCGAATGTGATGCGTCGGGAACGAGGAATTGGGGCTATATTAATGCAAGAAGGTCATCCGTTGGCATTTGAAAGTAAACAACTCTCGGGGAAAAATTTGGGAAGATCAACATACGAAAAAGAAATGTTGGCTATTCTTCACGCAGTAGAAAAATGGAGACACTACCTAATCAATAGCCGCTTCATTATAAAAATAGATCATAGTAGTCTCAAACATTTTCTTGAGCAAAGGTTTTCCTATCCGAAACAAAATAAGTGGTTAACCAAACTATTGGGTTATGATTTTGTTATCGAATACAAGAAGGGGAAGGAAAATGTAGCCGTCGATGCGCTATCCAGGAAATATGAAGACGAAGTAATCATTAACGCTATTTCAGGTCCTTGCTCCCAATGGGTGACTCAATTACAAGATGAATGGTTATCCAATAGCGAAACTGCTCAGATAATTCAAGAATTATCTATAGGGTCCTCTAAACACCCTTTGTTCTCTTATGAAGATAAAATCCTCCGGAAGAAGAACCGCATTTACATTCCACACAATTCAGAACTCAAATCAAGGATTCTTGACGAATCGCACGCTTCTCCATCTGCGGGACATTCAGGATTTTTGAAAACATATTTAAGGGTCAAACAATCATTTTGTTGGAAAGGATTAAAAGCAGAAGTCAAACAATGGGTAGCAGAATGCGAAGTTTGCCAACGCAATAAAGGAGAAACAGCCAAATCACCAGGATTGTTACAACCATTACCCATCCCTGAGCGTCAGTGGGAACATATATCCATGGACTTTATTGAAGGACTTCCTAAATCAGAAGGCAGGACAGTAATCTTCGTAGTCGTAGACCGGTTATCCAAATACGCTCATTTTCAGGCTTTACAACATCCATTTTCCGCAAGCAGGGTGGCCAAGGTATTTATGGATTCAATTTTCAAATTACATGGTATGCCAAAAAATATTGTCAGTGATAGAGATCCCATCTTCACTAGTAACTTTTGGTGGGAATTATTTCGACTTAGTGGTACCAAATTGAATATGTCTTCGGCCTACCACCCACAGACAGATGGTCAAACAGAAATAGTTAACAAATGTTTGGGTACATACTTAAGATGTTTTGTTCAAGATAAACAATACCAATGGAGCCAGTGGCTAGCATTGGCAGAATGGTGGTACAACACTTCTTACCATTATTCAATTAAGATGTCTCCCTTTGAGGCATTATACGGCACCAAGCCTCCAATCGTCGCAGATTATGTACCAGGGTCATCCAAAGTAGCCAAAGTAGATGATTGGCTCCAACAAAGGCAGTCTACACTCACCATCCTCAAAGAGAATTTAGTCCAAGCACAAAATCGTATGAAACAACAACAAGACTTGCACCGATCAGAGAGAACTTTTAATATAGGTGACAGGGTTTTCCTAAGATTGCAACCTTACAAACAATCATCATTAAGGATAAAGTCCAGCCAAAAGTTGGCTCCACGATTCTATGGTCCTTACAAAATTGTGCGCCGCATTGGAGAAGTAGCCTATCAGTTAGAGCTACCTTTATCATCAAGAATACACCCGGTATTTCATGTTTCGTGTCTCAAAAAAGTAATTGGTCAGAAGGTGAAAAGTCAATCAGAATTACCGGTGCTCGATGAGGAAGGACGCATATATCTCCAACCTGAGGAAATCTTACAACAAAGAGTACGGAGACTACGGTCGCGCCAGATTCAAGAATATCTCATCAAATGGCGAGACTTCCCAGTGGAGGATGCCACATGGGAACCTGAAAGTATTTTCCAGACATTTCCAGCTTTGAGGACAAAGCTTTCCGAGGAGGGGAGTCATGTTACATACCAAACCTAGCCGTCGGCTAGGTATTCCATGTGCTAAAATTCATATATATAGATTAGATAGTTATTAAATTGAATCATCATTTTTTATATTTTTATTCACTGCGCATCCGCACTTTGCCTTCACGGTGGGATCTGCCCTCCTAGTGGCAATTGATTTCATATTAGTAAATTCGTTATTTAATCTTCAGCTCGTTACATATCCGTTTATCTCTTTCTGTATTTCTATATTTGTATGCTGCGTTAAGGGAGGATAACAGTTAAGCAACAGGTAAGGTAGAAATACCTTATCACTTTATGTGTGCGTGTATTAATTAGAGGGGGTTGGCTTTTTTTATTTATATATGGTTTAATGTATTTGTATGGATAGATAGACAAATAGACACACACACATATACACACTTTGAGATTAGGTAAATTATCCTCCAATAGGCTTGTTGGCTTGGTTGTGACCTACAAACACCTTTACCTTTTACCCAAGGTTCCACAAGCCTGGGGGACGGGGGACGGGTTTCCGGGGACGGCGGGGGACGGCGGGTCGATTTTAGGGGACGGCTCGGGGACGGCTGGTATAATACTATAAAAAATGAAATTTTTTAGAAATTTAGAATAATCTACACATTCAAAATTCTACACCCAACAAAAATGATATTTCATATTACTAATCAATTATGTAAGTGCAGCCATTCATATTCAGATTAGTTACTAACACATAAGTGCAGCCATAATTGAGTCATTTAACATTTTCATGTTCATATTAGTTACTAATTTGCAGCCATTTAATTGTTTCAAGTTCAACAACTATAACTTGAAGGTTCAGCCAAGGATATCAAGTGCAAACAATGTTCAAACAGTCATCATTTTAAGTAATAACAGTCATCATTTTTTCAGCCACCAATGTTCAAACAAAGACTGTCATGTTTAAAAATTTTCAGTCACTAACTGTTCAAATATGACAGCAATAAGAAATTTGAAATAGTCATAGTATCAATGCTCATTTGCAACAAAAAGACTCAAAACTAAAATAGTAAAGGAGTATAGTTATACAATGTAATAGAACTCCTATGGAACTTCTGTTGGGCTATCACTATCAAAATCTGTATCACTATTTGATGAGATGCCCTCATCATCTAAGTGAAGATCCTCCAATGAAACTCCAACCAACCCCTCATGACTCTCATCCTCATCAATCTGTCCTGCATCCTCTGGATCAACATCCCATCGTGTAGCTGGAGATTGCTTGTACTCTGGCTTAACTCTCTCACGAAGACGAAGAGAGCTATGCATTGCAACTAGCTTCTCCGCTCTGCGAGAGGTAAGCCTATTCCTCCTCACATTGTGGATAAAGCTGTATGTAGACCAATTCCTCTCAGCAGCAGAGGAACTAGCAACCTGTGAAAGAACCCTAATTGCAAAATATTTCAAGTTAGGTGTGCTGTCCCCATATAGCTGCCACCATCCAATGGGATTTTTTTGGGCAATGGTAGCCCTATCCTCCCTACACTTTGGGTGGCTGAAGCGAGGGCCCTCGAGATTAGCAAAATTGAGCCACTCATTTCTAATATTTGAGCTCTCCTCCTTCGCATATATCTTTCTAATGGCCTCCAAAAACCCTTCTCTCACCTCTGGATCCTCATGGGGAGGCACTCTCCCAGGCCTAAGCTCATACCACTTTGGGTTTATTGCATATGCTGCCATATGAAGGGGGGTGTTCATCCTATCCCACCTCCTCTGTATAATAGGCCTGATGTAGGCCTCATAGAATAACGAGGATGGATCTCTAGCAGAAATGACTTTTTTAATCTCCCCCAACATCTTGTCAAAAGTCTCATATATTTCTCCTAGACTAGGAGCATCCGTGTCGACATATCCGATGACGGCAACAATAGGGGCAACAAAAGACACAATATACCTACAAGAAATCAAAAACAAAATTTAGAAACTTATATGTCACATTGTCATATGAGCACTCCAATTTGAAACAAACAATGAAAATTGAAAAATCATAAATTAAAATAACATTTTGGTTTCTTACTTGGCTTGAGACCACCAACTATCATCCAATGTTTTGTCTCTAATTTTTTTGCCCTCCTCTGTCCTTGATTCTGGCCACCTCTTCCACTCCGTGCATACTACCATGGATTGTAGAGCATCTTGCACCTCAATCATCCTCTCCAATAAAATGAAGTAGGTGGCGTATCTAGTGTCTCCCGGTTTGATGAACTCCTTCTTTGAGAAGGACCGAAAGAGGGCTAACGAAGTGTGATGGTTGCAAATGAACATTTGCATATCTCTGGCTTGTGCAACCATCTCCTTCACCCAATCTATCCTCCCAATGTCTTTCAATGCATTGTTCAATGCATGAACACAACACGGGGTCCAAAAAATATGTTTATATTCTTGTTCTATCATTTTGCCTGCACGTTGGCAAACAAGGGCTGCATCTGTAACTACCTGTAGTGTACAGCAAAAAATTAAAATGGTCTCATTTAAGTTTTTAACAGCCATTTAGAATCTAGATTTGTAATTTTAAAATTTAAAGATTTTAATTTTCTTTAAAAAATCTGAAAAAATTAAAACTTAAAACTTAAAGTAAAACAGAAATTATCGAATTGATTACCTGTACAACATTGGAGGCTCCAACCTCCTCAATAGCCTCCTTCAACTGAAGGAACTGGAACTCGAGCATCCTTTTTTTTTCCCGTGCAATCAATGGCTTTGAGAAAATAGGGACCTGCTTTACATGTGACAATGATATTGATGAGTGGACGTTGACGAATGTCAGTCCACCCATCCATGATGATAGAACATCCATGAGTCAACCATGTGTTCCTCATCTGCTCCATAACCACACTGCATTTGGAATAGTGTTTGTCTAAAAGAGAGGTACGCAGCCTATTTTCTCCAAGCGGTAGATATGAAGTCCCTGCCTTGGTTATTTCTCTTACTGCGTCCTTGAAGTAGGGGGAGCGTGCAATATGGAAAGGCAGCCCATGTGCAAAAAATAATTTTGCTATAGCATCATCTGCTGATTCTCTTCCTTGCACATTAAACATTTCACTTACAGTTCCCCTTTTCTTTGAGGGCAGCGGTGGCATACTGGATGTTTGGGTTAATTCTTGTGGCTGTTCTAAGGAGGCCCCAACGTCCTCTCTAAATGATGGGCTGCCTGTAGATGAAGACAAACCAAAATTTTTAAATCTAGACTCTTGCACAATCTTATGGATTTCATTAACTTGTGCCCGGGTCATTTTTTGGCAAGCCCTAACCCCTGTTCCTGCCTTATCTGTGAGATGAGACTCAACCCTAGTATAGCTGCCCTTAAATGTAGTTTTGCAAATATTACACAGCCATGTTCTTGAGCCCCCAGAAATTTTTTTCCCTTGGTCACAGTTAGTTACAAATTGCAGCAGTGGTTTTTTTATATTAAATGGACCCCTGGCATATTCTTTAAGTAACAAAGATGGGCAGCCAAAACTAGGTTGAGAAGCAGTGCTATCCCCTTTGGAAGTTTGGGGTTGGATGTTAGAGGATGAATCCCTAACAGCAGCAGTATTCATGTTTATGTTTGGATTTTCAGTTTGGTTTTCCTCCTCCAAATCAACCTCAAAAGACCCTGATGCACTGCTGGCCATGTTTTGTGTTGAAATTAAAATATAAAATTTCAATTTGAAAACTTCAAAACCCTAACAGCTTGGAAGAGGTAAAAAAAATTTAAAAACCTAGTGCCTTCTGCTGTTGTTTGCTGCCTTCTGCTGTTGTTTGCTGCCTTCTGCTGTTGCTTGCTGCCTACTGCTGCTGCCCTTGCTTGCTGCCCTTGCCTTCTGCTGTTGCTTGCTGCCCTTGCTGCCTACTGCTGCTGCCCTTGCTGCCCTTGCTGCCTACTGCTGCTGCTATGCTGCCCTTGCTGCCTTTGCTGCCTACTGCTGCTGCTATGCTGCCCTTGCTACTGCTGCTTTTTCCTTTTGCTCTCCAGCTCTCTTTTTCTACTCTTGAAAAATGAAAGATGAGTGTAAGTAGTTTTTACTTTTTTGTTTTCACTTTATATAACTTAGTTTTAGGTTTAGGGTTTTGGAGGGGGGGGTGAGACTCAAAATGGGTCCCACCCCATCCCTTTTTAAAAAGTTAAAAAGTTAAATTTTTTTTTTTTTTTTTTCCCCTTGGTGGGGACGCCCAGCCGTAGGGGACGGCTGGGCCCCATGGGGGACGCCCGGGCCGTCCCCGGGACGGGGGCACGGGCCGGCCCCCCGGGGCCGGGCCGTCCCGGGACGCCCCAAAAAGGGGACGTCCCGGGACGGGAGGCCACGAGCCTCGGCCGTCCCGGGACGTTTCCCAGCCGTCCCCCAAAAGGGGGACGGGGGAAACGTCCCCCTTGCCGTCCCCCCGTCCTGGGGGACGTGGGAAACGGGGGGACGCGTCCCCCGAGGGTGGGGGACGCGTCCCCGTGGAACACTGCTTTTACCCTATAAATATGGATATTTCAAATAGGACCAAACTTTTTCAACAAACCCTATAAATATGGATATTTCAAATAGGACCAAACTTTTTCAACAATAGTAGAGACTAGATTTTCCAAATTGGGTAACTATGTTGAAAAGCCTACTTATTTGTAATGTCGAGCATGCTGGCTCTACTTAAATGTTGTCGTGAATTACATTCTTGTAACACTCAATTCCAAATGTCATCCCAATAAAACAACCCTTTTCTTGCCAACCATTTACCTACAGACGAAGGCAAAGGTCTAGTTGCCTATGGAAGGAATGATAAGTCCATATAGGCCATGAATATAGGTCTTAAGCATTATTTACTTCAAAATGGCAATGAAGCCATTTAGAAGTTGTCTCATCATGCTGCACAAATTTTCTTTAGTGGGGTTGATGCATTGATTTCAAAAGATTGCTACTTTCAATTTAACCAAATAATTGGAATGGTCCTCCAACTCCTTTGATGCGAAGAGCAATAGGAATTGTATCAAACGAAGAATTTGCCATGGCGCCTTTCATTGCCCTCATCCTATTTATTTTCTTACTACATAAGTGCCCAAATTGTGTAGGCAAGTATCCCTAAGGTGATCTTAAGGAAGTTTGCAAACATATGAGGTGAACAAAGGGATTTCTTTCTCCCCTTCCAGAATTGTTCAAAGAAGTTTTCTAAGAACTTGCTTCCTAATCATGACTTTGCAAAGGATATTCAGCCCTCTATTCTTAAATGACAATATTTTTATATACATTTTCAGGATATCTCCTCGAAGATGCAACTCTTTGGCAGTATCATCAAAAATACAATTATGGGTTTAAAAATTGGGGGCTGACTTTGGGACCTATTGATTGGGCATGCATATTGAGAGTTTAGACTATAGTAGCGAAACTTGGCAAGTTTTTGAAAAACTCCTTGAGTTTGGGTGTGAGTCGGCTTCGTCGAGTCGCTTGGGTTTGGACTCGCAAGTTTTCAAACTCAATCGAGTTTTCTGAAAACTCTCCGAGTACTCGGGACTCGCGAGTTTTTGAAAAACTTATTTAATCCCAAGAAAAAACTCAGCCATCTGTGCATGAGTATAGAAAAATGGCTTGGAAAGTTTTTTTCTTCAAAGTCTCTCATTTTGCAATTTTCAGTTGGAGAGAGCAGAGACAAGCTGAGATTAGACTAACAACAACATTAAATTGCATCCTAAATCCATTTTTTTTAAGTTCTAAAGAATCTAATAGCCCCCCAATAGCCACCCAACTACTATGTCTAAGGTAAAATAACTTTGCTTATGCTGTCAATGCATAAACTTGACAAGGCTGAATCAGGACTCCTCGTCAAAACTCCTTTCTGCACCAAAATGCATACAAGGAGGAAAATTCAGTCAAGACAATGAAGGTATTGATGGTTTTGCCCCAGCAAGGGGCATTGCCTCTTGATCTTGCAAGGGGGCTCCCGCCCCGTTAACCTCCAACACAGGTGGCGACGGGCATTGCCTGTCATGTTGGTCATGAAGGTCATGTTGATCAAGTTGATGATACGGCTGATTGGAGAAAGTGGAGTGAGCAATTGTAGAACAATGTGTTGTGGGCAGCAGGTTGAAGTGATGCCAGTTGTAGAAGATGTTTGGAATAGGAGAGAGAAAACAAGAGCAACAACAACAAGAGCCTCTCTTTTCAATGGATGATTTTGAAATTATAGTGGAGTTAGTGGCAAAGGCACAAGAAGAGGCACAAGCACAGGCACAAAGAGAGAGGACTAGAGCTTTTGCTAGGGCAAAGGGCAAAGGCATTGCAAGACACTAGATAGTGGGCCTATTGAGGCATTTTGACATGTTTTGTAATTTGTACCTTTTATATCATAAGCAATACAAGAATATTTGAATTTTGGAGGTATTAAAATGGTCTATTGAACATTTAGCATGATCTTGCCTTGTTTATTATTATAAATGGTTTTACCATAACACCTATGGTTGTACTCATGTTTCAATGTTTGATTGAACTTTGACCTTAGCAAAGTCCCCTCTCTTTGGGCTTACCAGCCTGCTTTCTATTGTATCCTCTGATACCTGCTATTTATATCTTGATGGCATCATTTAGGTCATTAAACTCCTCCATGGGACATAATGTGCCTCCAATCCTGTCTAATGTGCCCCTTTGCAGGTCTTTATCCCTTGGGGGCAGCTTTTATATATTTATAGATGTTGTTGTCATGTTTGTTCTTTTTCTCAATGATTCTTGAACACAATGAGATTGAAGAGAAAAAAAGCTTGTGGTGCCAAGCATAAGATATTTGCATATATTACAAGACATACTTCTGCAACTATACCTGGTAGATAATTTCAAATGTTGCATTTTGAATCAGCCTTTTGAATATAGGGATGAGTAGGGTCCCCCCATTTTGGGCGGGTTCTTGAGTTTCTCATACATGAGAAATAGTAGTAAATGAGAAACGACAAGAAACAACAAAGGAACACTTAAGCAAGGACAGAAATTTAAGTATACAAGTATATGGATAAGATTTCTATTGAAAATGTGAAAAATAGCTGAGATCATAAGTATACAAGTATATGGATAAGATTTCTATTGAAAATGTGAAAAATAGCTGAGATCATAAGTATACAAGTATATGGATAAGATTTCTATTGAAAATGTGTAAGTGTTATCAGATCCGACTCATTATCCCCAAACTTGGCTTGCCGTGGGCATGGGAATAAGCAGGTCTTTATATGATTTAGCCACCATTTGAATCCAATTCTTGTCTATTGATTAGGGAGTGTTTAGCCTGCATTTGAATCCAATTTTTGTCTATTGATTAGGGAGTGTTTAGCCTGCATTTGAATCCAATTCTTGTTCATTGATTACAGAGTGTTTTCCATAGGAGTAAGAATACACAAATACAAACCTATGATTGTCAAATGATGCATTTTATTGCGTAAAAATGTATAATAAATAAGTATTAATCATACAGTTCACTGAGCTGAGCTCTAAGTGGTTGAGACAATTTGTCTTCTACAAAGAAGGCTGTTCAAGTGTTGGTGGGCATAGAGCCCAAGGTGTGTGAGTGGTGGGTGCTTGACCTTGAGTTAGTTGTCTTGGCCTCACATCCATGTCAAGCAATCAAAAAAATTATTAATCATATAAATATATATTATGTATATGACAACAACAAATACATCTAACACACACATGTATATGTGTATTCTATTGGACTTGGCTTGCCATGGGCATGGGAATAAGCAGGTCTATACGTGATTTAGCCTCCATTTGAATCCAATTCTTGTTTATTGATTAGGGAGTGTTTTCCATAGCAGTAAACATACACAAATACAAACCCATGATTGTGATTTAGTTGCTATAGGAGGAAATTTCCCATCAAATGATATATTATATTACATAAAAATGTATGATTAATAATTATCAATCATAGTCTGCTGAGCTGAGCTCTTAGTGGTTGAGAAGAGTTCTCTTCTACAAAGTAGGCTTAATATTAAGTGTCTGTGGGCACAGAGCCCAGGGCGTGTGAGTGGTGGCTGCTTGATCTCGAGTTAGTTGTCTTGGCCTCACATCTATGGCAAGCAATTAAAAAAAATATTTATCTTATGTATATATATTATATATTATGTATGTAATAATAAAAAATACATCTAAAACACACACATATGGCTTCTATTGGGGGCCACTCCCATCAAAACATCAAAACATCAAAACATAACATCTGCTAGGTCAATCAAACAATATCTAGCTTGTCTTTCTATCAAAGATATTTTCCCTCCCAAACCACTAATTATGCTCTATCAATTTATGGATATCATTTTCATTAAGAGATAGAATCTTCCTTGGCTAGTTGCCTTCTAAAATTTGAAATTCGCCAACACAAAGATATCCCTGAAATTGGCTAAATTGTCTGCCACTCCTTCCCTCTCTACTGATATGTTGGAATTTCAACGTATTGCCTCTATCAATAGTTGATGGAAATCCAAAATAATTCTATTGTTGATTCAATCCTCACATCCTTTTTTTTTTATAACAACATTAGAAATCATTTGGGAATCCTAATCAATTGAAATATATCTCCATCCTTTTTCCATGGCTATCTTTATTATTCTAAAAAGTCTCCGAGCCATTGCATATTTGTTTCTTTAAGTTCCTTAGAATTTTGAGTGGATGGGGAGAATTTTGCCTTCAATATGTTGAAAAACACCATCTCTTCCAGCTTTCCCTGTGTTTCCTTTGGAAGCTAACTTTAAACTTAAGTTTGATGGACCCACCATTTGGACACTTAAGCTTTACCATGTGTCGGTATAGATCCTTTGCACTAACATGATTACCTCTGGGCTTAGATCTGGATTTGATGCTCATTTCAATATAAGTTTTGACTTTTGAACCTTTAGAAGCCTAATAGGCATGAGTCAACAGTTGCCATTTTGGATCAGACATAAGAAGATAAGGTTGATCTAAGCATCAGACCAAAAATTTGCAGAATCCCCCTCGTTGATTGACCACCTAATATATTTTTTAATTAATTGCAACTCTGATTTGATGTTCCATGATGCTAAACCCTGAGGCAAGGTTTGTTTCCCTGACAATTTTACTGCATCAATAGAAACTGCTCAACTCTTTCTTTGATCTTTGAATAATCTCCATCCAAGTGTTTCCCCTCGCCAGACTAGTAAATCTGCAATTTCACAAGTTTGACCCTCTAAATATTCTTCCTTTTTCAAACCTTATCTTATTTGCAATCCACCTGTTGATCTAGTCTCATAAAATTTGCAACATCAGAATGAAATGTTTTCATTAACTATTTATTGTTCCCATTCTGTTGATTCAAATAGAGTTTTCCAAAGGTTTTGAAATATCCATGGCAACACATCTGTGTATACACAACATGCTTTTGCTCCTTAGTAGTTTGCCCTACCTGGATGGACTCCCTTAGAGTATTACCAATATTTTTCAAACCTTCTTATTGATAAGCTGATATGTCAGTTTAGTAAAGCCTAAGCCTACACTAGAAGCTGATATGGGATTGAAATGGCTCCACTCAAGTTACATCATGACCACTATTACAAAAACATTTTTAGCAATTATGCATATATCGCCCAGCAAGATTTGAACCGGGTCTTCTTGGAAGTTGAGGTATTTAACCAGTTGAGTTCTTGCTATTTGATATATATTTATATTACTACATATATTAAATATTATTTTAAATGGTGCATACACATACACACGTGTATATATTTGGTGCATGCCTATACATCTATATACACACACATAATCGCACGTGGCACAGATATATTCATTTAGATACTAATCCATAGATCACATATATTATATAATACATGTGCTTTTATACTATATATCTCTTAATATTTCAGTATACCCCTGCACTTGCAGATGCACTCACCATTCTTTGTGACATATGGTGATACTTACATACAATATGAAATTAGTACATATGAAGTAACATATAATGGTGGCATTATTAACATG
Organism: Wollemia nobilis; assembly: GCA_028583015.1. Classification (NCBI taxonomy): domain Eukaryota; kingdom Viridiplantae; phylum Streptophyta; class Pinopsida; order Araucariales; family Araucariaceae; genus Wollemia; species Wollemia nobilis. The sequence continues at coordinate 298,987 of JAQPPZ010001748.1, read as the reverse complement.
TATACTTGTTGAAGAAAGTTTCTAGGTCCACCTGAGTTACAAATCAAGGAACAAATTTGATGTTTGGGACCCAACTTCCCCATGGTTGGGCCTATCATTAGGAAATTAGTAGTAAGATACAAGAAGATTGTAGATAACCCCCAAGTTATAGGTACACGGTACACAAGGACAGCAATGCAAATACTCATAAATGCAGTATCCTTTGGAAAGTAAACTAAATAATTGCTTTTGTAACTGTTAACTGGACAACATAAATGCTAATACAAATAATAACTAATAAGATTCTTTATTATTGTTGTTCATATGAAGATGTTTCTTAAATATGGATCAGAGTGAGCCCTTCATCCTTGCTTAGATTGTTTCTTTATCTCTCAATCTCAGTGGCTTCCCTGATTGTCCTAGTCATAAGGTGGTCTGCATTGGCAATAAGCCTTCATGTATTTCCTCATTATACTGTGGCTTGTTTTGTTGTGATGCTTTGGTACTGCTGAATTCTTGGTCAGTTCGTGTCTTAGGTACGCATGAAGTTCTTTAATTTCTACCCCATATATCTATTTCTCTCTGATATACACTTTATCACAGTCATCACATGCATACTTATTGATCAGCATATACACATATATGATTCAATGTATCAATTCACCATATGTTAAGATTATTAATGCATTGTGTATGTGTTCTTGGAACTGTCAATTCAAAAAATCCTAAAACTTAATGGCCCAGCCAAACCTGCAGCCACACTCATTCATGTGCACTTGCACCTGTACCATGCAACTTTGCAGTTTACAGATCATAATGCCAGCTCAAAAATGAGAAATGAAGGCATTAGGAGCTTAATTCTGGCCTAAGTGATTGTGTAAGTTCTGTGATTACTCTTACATACAATGAGATGTTACAATTTAGTAGTCCATATACCTTGTTGATTTGCAGCACGTAAATATAAAAGAGCAATCTGCATTGGTCTTATCAGTTATTCCTAGACTGTCTTAATCTTTTAACATCCGCATTCTTACAAACTTTAGGTGCTTCAGAATAAGTTTGGTGTCATCTTTTGTAGAGTGACAAATATTTAGCATGCGGACCAATTCTCTTACCATCTTTGCAGCTAGCCTATTCCTCTCTAGTAATAGTAAAATTTGTTACAGTTCCTCTTTTAGGTAGATGAGCTGGAATCCTAGGACAAAAGGCAAATGATTGTCCATCAAATCTTTGGAGCTCAGTTATTGTTTGTCCACCAACCAGTTGAATATTTCTGAGCCATTTGTTCTGGTATTGTTTTGGCTACTCATGTCCCAAACATAACCTTCAGCAAAACAAACAAAAAACAAATGTGCTGATATATTTTACTGATATTCTTTTCCTTTATATTTGTGTGATTTATGGGCATAGTTACCAGGTATGGTTCGAGTCAGAGGTTCAGAAGGCCAAAAAAGTTCAGAGGTTTGGTTTTTTCAGCGGGGATTGGAAAAGTTCAGATAACTAGAATATATACAACCATACAAAATATTTATAAAAAAGCATAAATATATTAAAAAATTACACAGTAAAACTCAGATTCTTCCATATTTTCTTCATTCAAGTACATTTTATACTTTATAAATATGCAAGTTATATTTTATTGTCCAAATTTTATATTTGAATATATAAAAACTTTGTAAATTAAAAAAGAAAAAGAAAAAAAACAGGGTTTGGTTCAGTCTTGTTTGGACTCTTGATCAAAGTTCCGATGAAGTTGGTAACAATGTTTATAGGCAAGCTCTTTGTATATCGCGTTGGATTGAAGGCATAGTCCGTACTACCATGGGCTTAGATGTCACGGCAAGACTCAATTTACCACGAGACTGGTCAAAACCCAAGCAGGTACTCAATTGAACTAATGTACAAGGTAAGATGGAAAATTTCCCTTGCTCCAAGGGGGTCTCATATGTTGAAGATGCATGTTGGTTTGGCTATGACCTAAAAAATCACCATACCTTTTATCTTTTATGTCACGTTACGATATGGAACAGAGAGTTCAGTTTATGCCACTTCTGCGAATAAATATATATTAGCACAATCTGGGTCTTTATCATTTGTGTAACAAGCAGTGAATATTGCCTTATATCCAGTGTCACAAGATCCAGTGAATTTTATCAAAATGTCTGAATTTTGACATAAACAAATTCAGAGAACATCATTTAAACAAACAATATATATATATATATATATATATATATATATATATATATATAAACACCTATTACTTTTTCCATTTCTGTCTTTCAATCCGATGTGTACTAGATTGTGTTCTATATCCACAAAAGGTAAAGGTTGAAATAGAACAACTAAAGAAAAAGTTTATAAACAGGGCAAAATGATTTTAGGGCAACTCATTCATAGAGCCATTTGCAAGTCAGTATCATTTTTGTATGAAATGTGAAGTTCCTTGTACATATTTATATTTATTTTAGATATTTACATAAAAACCTGTGAAGTCCCTTCTACATATTTATATATTTAATGATGTTTGTAATGAAACTATATATTTATTATTTTCAAACTATATATCATGACAAACATTACAGCTAATTTTTTCAATGATGATTTTTTTTTTTTTTTCGATTTGAACTCGAACCTGAACCTGAACCTGAACCTGGTAACTTAGCCCACACCTTTAATGTATTGTTTGTTAGGTGCACCATGTATGTGAACCAAATCAAGTGCCAAAGTGATTTTGCACCAACTACCCAACAGAATTAAAAACATTGACAAACAGGTGTTACATCTGTGAATGCGTGCTTGACATTTGAGGCCCTAACCACCTAAAGAGCATATTGAAGAATTTGATACTGAAAAAAGGTGTCTTTGTTCATCCCAGAGTAGTTTATGAACCCAGGGAAGTTAGGGCCACATGGAATCTTGAGAGATGACACTTAGGTTAATGAGGGCCAATGAACTACATTCCACCATAGTCTACTTATGCTGCATCCACTCTACTCAGAAGCATTTCTGTTTGCATCAGTTCCCACTTATGTAACTGCAAATGTCCAAAACAAAGTGTCTTCTTTTATGGTTTGCAGTTTCTGTAGTCAGGCTTAATGTTGCCACTGGGCTCTCTTTTCCCATTTGGAGCTACTATATCTGCTTCATCAACTTTCTTGTTTTTTGATGAATGTAAGCTGTCAGCATCCACATCTTCAGGAGCTTCACCCTCTTCTCCTTGTTTTTTAAACATGGACTATGTCTTCAGGATCTTCACCCTCATCTTTTACTTGGAATGAAAGACTTACAAGTAAGAAATGGCCCCTTCTATGATGCTGCCTTCAAAAACCATGTATTATAAAATTACACATTTTATTTGTGGTGTTCCTGATGTTCTTTGTCCTTGCTTTGACCATAATAAGAGACTTCATGTATAGCTTTATTTTATTCATGATTGTTACTTGGAGTTGTACTATCTTGTCATCTCAAGTTTGAGAGGATTGTATCATCTTGAAATTTTCAAGCTTGAGAGGTAACACTTGTTCAATCCCAGGGTAAAACCATCTCCTTTGCCCTCCAAAACCTCAAAACAGCCCTATGTCCCCTAAAATGGCACTGTTCTTACCTTTGTGAACCTCTGCTGATTGCTGGTCAAATTATTCTCATATTTCTCACTAATTCCTCCTGTGGCATGGGCTTACTGTTGCTTCCTCATCTTTGTGTTTTTAGAGTCCTCTGAGACTGGAGCTGACTTTTTAACCCACTAAATATATTTGGATGTCAAAAATGTGGCCTTCATTTAAATCCAGGCCCAAGTCATGCCTCCCAAAAATGGTGCTGCTCTGCCGCTCTCTGAACCTCCGCTGACCAATAGTCAAAGTATCTGCTTATCTCTTATTAATTCCTCCTTTGGTATGGCTTACTGTTGCTTCCTTATGTTTGTCTTCTTACAATTCTTTGGATTGGACATTTTTGAAAAAAGTAGAAACTGAGAACTGTCTTTGTTTGAACATTGGTGACTGAAAAAAATTAAAAAATGGTCCTTGCTTGAACATTGGCGGCTTTAAAAATGATGATTGTTATTGTTTGAATGTTAAAATCTGAACAGTGTGGCATTCATTACTTGAGCAATAGCAAATTTTTTGGTTGACTGTTAGAGATTGCACTTGATATCCTTGGCTGAACCTTCAAGCATTTGTTGAAATGGCTGCACTTAGTAATAGGCTATTAGCTGAGTTCATCCTAGATTGAAACATGTTTTAAGAACATGCATACTTTTTAAGTTTTTAGTATTTTTCATTTTTGTTGTTGTGTAGAATTTGTAGATAATACTAAATTTCTATTTTTTTTTTTAGTATTATACCAGCCGTCCCCTAAAATCGGCCTGCCGTTCCCCGCCGTCCCCAAAATGCGTCCTCCTGTTCCCCGTCCCCCAGGCTCATGGAACCTTGCTGATTTTTCTGTCCCAAGATTTTATTGGTGGTAATGAAAATGTGAACTTTTAGTTGAGGAGGTGAGAAATTAACATACTAGATAAATTAATAGAGGAAAAATATAGCTTTCTCAGCTTTTTCTTAGATGCGTAATACCTTAAGCTGTTTCTTGTTTCATCTAGGGAGTTTCCTTATGATTTTTAGAAATTGAAAGCCACCCCCCCAAAGTCAAACAATTTCTCGTGTTTACATCTAATTTAATCAAATAAATCTGGCATGGGTTCTAGACCACAAAGCAACCATATAAAGAAGACTACAATATGGCTCTATAAATGAATATGTTCTTAACAGACTATTAAATTTTTAGCTATACATTTGGCTAGTCCCATAATTTATTACCTGATTTATTAGGTGCTTAGACATTATAGAGTCTGCCTACCGTTGTAACAAGATTAGTTTGCAGTGTTACCTCTTTCTATGGGTATCTTCTGCTTCATAGAATTATGATTAAAAATGTAGAAGAGGACACCTACTGATGCTTTAATGTGAATGAGTGAGCTGCTCTGCTACATGATGTTGTAAATTCTAGTCAATGCAACATTTTTGTTTTTCTTTATTAGAAAATATTGTTGATAAGTTGGACCTAGGACTTTCTCAAATTAGTTCCATCCTTGGGCTTGAAATAACACTCTTTGTGTTGAATTTCTTATTGAATCTCTCAATAAAACCAGTTTTGGTTATACAATTGGGGCTTCCTGATGGCTCATGTGATATGAGGCAAATTATTGTTTGTTTTTAATAGATAAGTCACTCGATGGGTATCTGTGATGATAACCTGAGGAGATGCCTTCATGGAGCTTCTGTTACCAAGCTGTGGCTTCATTTACTAACCATATAAGATTCATTTGCTTGGACGCTATGATAACCTCAACTTCTTGAGTACATAATATGTGGGCCATCAAGTTTCATACATGAAGATGCTCTGGCTTAGATGAATCTGATTGTGTGACAGACAATATTGTCGTTATTTTTCTTTATTTTTATTATTCGATTTGTATTTGTAGGGGATGGGCATATAAAACAATATAGCTTGCGGTGACATGTAAAATGCATTAGTCTTGGTAGAGCAAACTGTTCACACTGAGGTTTTGCAGGGTAGTTTTAAAATTTTGGCTGTTGCTCTATTATTGTTTCTATTTTAAGCAATCTCTTATATTGCTTGTGTACTATGCTAGCATGTCTCTCACCGTGCCATATATTCTTGTTTAGCCAATTAATTTAATTTGTTTAAAGTGGGTGTATATGTTTGTATCCACACGTGCATCTTAAAAAATACACAGATGCAACACAAGCAAATATCATTTTTTGCATTTTTAACAGTCTTGTTAAAATAGACAGTTAAAAACTGTTTTTGCAGGAATCAACTCATTCAAGCAAAATCTTTCAAGAACTTGAATGCCCCCAAAAAGAAGATTATATGGAGAAAACAGCTGTGAGTCCTATCAAGAGTAGCAGTGATTTAGGCCAAAGCGCTGCAAGTAAAACTACACTTATGCCAAACAATCAAAGGAAAGAAGGTTCTTTCAAAATTAGACTAAAAATTAAAGGCCCGTCTCTTCCTGTTGGGACTACCACATGACATGTTCAAACAGGTAATAAGACATTTGTATCATATCAGGCAAATTCTTAGTCATGTAAATTTGGCAGTGACATGAGATGTTTGGAGTAAATCAAGGTGGAAAACGGCAATTTTTTGTTCATACTTCAGCCCCTGTACCTGATATGGGATGTGACTAACCATAGTTCATATTTTTGTAACAAATTCTACCCTACAAGTGGATTTGCAGCTAGTTACAGATAGTGCCATGTACATTGTACGACCATAATTAACGTACTGCTGTTGCTAAAGGGTACAAAGTGTATTTTTAAGGAGTCTCTCCTACAGTGGAGCCTTCAGAAGGGTCAACATTTTTCTTATTCCTGTCTTGAGCAGAATGGCCAGACAGATGGACAAGTCAACAGTAGAAAGAGGTCCTCATACTGTTCCATCTTCTCATTCGGTTAAAGCTTTGCTATATCGAGTAAGAGCTGTTGTGGGAGAAAACATAACAGCTAATACAAGAGGCCATACTGTAAAATATTTGTCATTCTTTCTATAATTTTTTAAACTGAAGCCTATGAGGGGACATTCCCCTATCCTATTTTTGTTGATTTTTAGTTTGAAGGTAATTCTTAGGCGACATGAATTCTTTATTCTTATGGTGCAACTGCACATGAATAAATCAGAATTTGATGTACACCAAAGACATACTGCCAATTGATCATTTATGCCAGGTGCAAAGGCAAAACAAATAGAAGGTAGCTTTCACTGTCAATTCAGCATTAACTTGTATCTTCTGTCAATTCTGAAATAAAACTCCTTATGTTCATGAACATTATTTTTCATATTTTGAGAGTAGAAATAATGTTTATATTTTGGGCACTGGATTTTTATGCACAGAGAGGGGGGAGGGGGGTGAATGTTAGTATACAGATTAATCTTTACAATATTGGTGAACTTGTATTGTAGTTACTCACTTAGCTATGGTGAGGGTGCTCTGAACTGTCAATTGGTTTCTCCAATCCAACACTAATTGGTTAACACTGTTCTATTTTCTGTGCTGCACAATTGGTCGTTAAACAAATTGTTGTTGGTTGGAAATTAGGTGGATGCATCTGCATTCTATGATTAAACTCTCCTATTTGGAGAGAGTTGAATCATCATTTCTGACCAAAAACGAAAAAATATCCACCTCACTCTTTGATGCAACAGTCTTCATAAGCTTATGGAGCCAGGTGAATTCTGAGTTAGAAATGGCTATCATAAAGCTTGGTAATAATGAACACGTAGCAGTTCTAGGTAAGCAAATTTTAGAGTTTCAATGTCTGAGTCGTCGTAGTCCATGCTGTTTTATACTAGCATAGAAATTCCCATTTATTTTAATTTTTATTCTTACCCTTTTTTAGGGTCATGGAAGAGCAAATATTAAATTTATATGATAATACCCATAATGCTAGATAATATTAGAGACAAAATAAGGGGTTTGGGTGCAGCAAAGAACATAATAGAGTAGAAACAGGCCTTATGACATCTGTAGCCTTATAACCATATGAATAGCCAGGAACGCCTGCTTCAAGGTTATATTACAGTTTTCTTATATTCACATTTCTATTTCATAAATATAAAGACCTTTTCAAATTTTTGCCTTGTGTTTTTGTTTTATCTTTTTCTTTAATTAGAATAAGTTTCTTACATTAATTCTGCTTCAGTTATGTGTTTAGGATTTCCTTCGTCATATCAACTCTTTGGCAATTTTGTTAGTTTTTCTGTAGAATACCTTTTGTTTTTTTGTCTATATTTTTCAACGTATGATCCATTGCAAATTCTCCTTCATTGAGTATACTATTTTTGCTTCTGAGGATCAATTTGAGCTAGACACTTTTTAACTAATCCTTTTCTCAAATGGGTTGTCACGCCCTTTATTTTCTTTATTGCGACATGCATTTCAATATTTAAAAACATCAAAATTGGCTTTCAAACTGTTACCATTAATTTGCGACACTGTATTATTATATTTTATCTTTGGATGCTAGTGTAGAATGCTTTGGCTCAATATTATTGGCTGAGCGGTAAAAGCCTATCCATGCCATTGTTTTAATTTATGGAGTAATAAAAGAATAAATTTCTTTTGAAAAGATGGTACTTCTATAAAGCTGTTTGTAACTTAAGATCACACACCGAATTTAATTAAGCATATATTATGTAGTATTATTTTCATGGGTCACTTAGATGAAAAAAGTTTGGTTGCACGAGAACAATTGTGGTTAGTGTTGGATATTTGTTAAGAAATTTACAATATTTTTTAGAATGAGATTTTTTTTTTTTAAAGATACAAGTAACGAGTTTACTATCCATAAGTGAAAAATTGAACTGATTAATTGAACTTATTTACTTTCAATCATTATTCATGTGATTTTGATTTTGTTAGCTTTTTGTGAAAGTGATGTGATGTTTTTTCCATGAGATATTTATGTGAAGCTCTTAATAACTTCAAGAATTGAATTAAGAATATATAATAATGAAAAAAGTTTGGTTGCATGAGAACAATTGTGGTTAGTGTTTGGATATTTGTTAAGAAATTTACAATATTTTTTAGAATGAGATTTAAAAAAAAAAATACAAGTAAGAGTCTACTAACCATAAGTGAAAAATTGAACTTATTTACTTTCAATCATTATTCATGTGATTTTTATTTTTGTTAGCTTCTTGTGAAAGTGAAGTTATTTTTTAACCATGAGATACCTATGTGAAGTTTTTAATAACTTTGTGAATTCAATTAAGAATATATAATGTCATTATTTTTATGGCTTCCTTCACATTAGATATAAGAATTAATTGTTGTTTATATTAAATAATTGTTGATAAGATATATAATTTTAATTGCACTTTAACTTGTCCATTTATTTTCTTTTGGAAGCTATAATTAATGTATATTATTTTTTTAATTGGTTATATGAAATTGGAATAGGTCCCACCTTAAAGTGTGACCATATAATGGTATTACAACTCTTTGGTAATTATGCATGTATCATTTTGGAAGATTTGAACTGAGGTTTTATGAAAGGAGGCATTTAATCTATTGAGCTGATGTCAATTGATTAAATGTTAAGGTTCACCCATAGGATTGGAGCCTTGGTTTTGCTCCAACCAATATCAATTACCATCTATTAATGCAATGGGTATAAAATGAAGCATGTGAGATGAGCTCATGCAATTTGATTGGTGGATTTATATCGATTTTTTAAAATATAAAATTATATTGTCAATCATGGTGTTGGGACACCTTTTAAGACCATTTGATTTTCATTTGATTGGTGAAATTAAATTGATTTATAAAATATATATTTATATTGTCAATCAAGGTAATGGGACACGTTTCAAGGCCATTTATGATTTTCAAAATAGGGATTTCAAAAGTATGTAGAGCTATTTATATTGTCCATGAAAATGTAAAGATAGATTGATTTTTATGCAATTTAGATGTAGATATAATTTATATGCATGACCTATGAAGTAATATATATGTTCATCCTATTTAGTGTCTTGTTTGATTGACATTTCTATCGTATTACCTTTAGTGGGTGTTATGAACCTTTAAATAAAAACACATCCACACAATATTTTAATAATAATAGAAAATGAGCTTGAAATTAATAATATTACTAGATGAAATAGAAATGCAACAAATTATATTATAGAAAAACAAGAATACATTACAAAATCATAGGCCTCTTCGAGGGGGCAACCTCCTTAGAAGCATAGCTTCAATACAAAATATGAGAGATTTGTTCATCTGTCCCCTTGCCTTTTTAAACTCTTCATAACCCCAACTATAACGCTAAGTGTCGGCTTCATATGCAAGTAGCCACCTGAGCTAGAATCTTGTACCAAACAAGTGATTACATTCTTAACAATGGTTACATAAAATGACCCCACTTATATAGGCATCTCAAATGCCGCATACACATTACAAAACATTACATAATATTACTAAGATAAGGTCCCTACCTTAATAAGGGGGTAATTGCATAATAAGGTTAGGATGGGGTCCTAACATGCCCCTCCCCTTCAAAAAGCTTTGTCCTCAAAGGTGGAGATGAGGAAACTGTTCCTGTAACTGTTGGAGAGGTTGCCATGTAGCATCTTTTGGCTATAATCCCTGCCATTGGATCGAGACTTCAGTGATAGTGCGGCTATGGAGAGTGCGGGTTCTTTGGTGCAAAATGCTGTCAAGCTCCAAGATGATTGTGCCGTCATCTAACTCATTCAGTGTTGATTGAACTTGGATGCGGTTGCTGAGTACCTTCTTGAGACAATAGACATGGAAGACTAGAGGGACCTTGGAAGGTGGTAACTCAAGCTTATTAGCCACTTGTCCAATCCGATGCACTATCTGCTAGGGTCCATAAAAGTGTGTTGCCAGTTTTTGATGAGCTCGAAGTTGCACGAAAGATTGTTTGTAGGGTTGGAGTCAAAGAAAAACCATATCACCTACATTGAAATTGTGCTCAAAACAATGTTGGTTAGTTTGTTGTTGCATCCGATTTTGAGCTAGCACCAAGTTCTCTTTTAATTATTGCAAAAGTTGGGTACACTCTTGAAGAGTTGCATCCACTACATGAACTTTGGAGTGTCTAGGAACATATGAAGAGGGCGATGGAGGTGGGTACCCATACACTGCCTCAAAAGGAGTCATTTTGGAAGTTGTGTGGAAGTGTTGTACCACCACTTAGCCAAAGGCAACCACTTAGCTCACAGTGTGGGGTGCTCAAAGGTAAAACAACAAAGGTAAGTTTACAAGCACTTGTTGATAATTTCAGTTTGCCCATCCATTTAGGGATGGTAGGATGAGCTCATTTGCAGTTGCATTCCCTGCAATTTAAACAATTCTTGCCAAAATCAACTAGTAAAAGCGGGGTCACGATCGAACACAATGAATTTGGGCATTCTATGGAGTTTGAAAATGGAGTCTATGAATGTTTGAGCATTGTGAGGCCAATGTAAAAGACATTCTATTGGTTGACATCTCTGGGTTGAGAGATTGGGAGTATAGGGCGAAAATTTTAATTCAGGAGCTAAACGCCCGATACAAAAAATTTTCTAAAAGAGACCATATTTTTTCATTGGTTGAACAAGAACCAGAAAAGCTTGGTGCTTTGTTAGATCAAGCTCAATCTGGAAATGTAACGACCACTAGTGTACATAATGATGAAATTTTAAATATTCTTTTAAATAGGTTGGAGAATCTAAATGTCGAAGCCCAGGCATATTATAATCAATGGGCTATTGATAAGAAGAAGGTTAAAGTTGCAGAGGCAGGAAAAGTAGTTGTTGATGTAAGTTCTTCTAATTTTGTGTTTATTAATTTATTTGTTTTTATAACAATTTGTAACTAATATATTACAATTTATCTATTTTGCAGTCCAATTTTGAAAATCTAAAGAAATAGGTTGAGAGCCTCAATGTTTATTTGAACACTACCAAGGAAAATCTTTACAAAGTGATACAATTGAAGGAACGCTTAGCTTACACCATTAGAGAGAACAATGCATTCAGGAAGATTATCATTTTGCATAATTTAGATCCTGATATATTGCTGAAGGAAAGGAAAAAGAAATATCTTCATCATCTAAAGAAGATCCTGCCAAAGAGGAAAGGGCATTGATCTCAAGTTTTCAAACAATGCAGGAGAGCCTTATTAGAGCTGGTGCACTACCACCAGATGCTGCTGATCAGAGTAATGTGCAAAGTGAGCCTGATCCAGCAATAGTCACAACATCTGATACTCCTTTAGAGATAGGATCTGCTTTAGGCCACGTAGTGTAATATTGTGAAACTGAGTTAAAAGTTCACTATTTTTGTAAAATGCGATGTAATAAAATATTATTCGAATTAATGAAAAACATTTTGCAAATATTTGTCATACAATTTTAGATAATTGTTTTGTTTTATATCTTTTTGTAAGAGCTATGAATCCATTCACCAAGAGCACATATGATTTTGGTAAAAAGTACACTATTTTGGCAAAATGTGATGTAATGAAATATTATTCGAATTAATGAAAAACATTTTTGCAAATATGTCATACAATTTTAGGTAATTGTTTTGTTTTATATCTTTTTCAGATTCAAACTTTTGCCAATATAGTTACCATATTTCAAAATCAAATGTTTACAACAAAAATCAAATCTATCAAATATAACATAAAATTTTCTTAAAAAGTCTATGATATCATTTATAAAATTTGACAAACAAAGAATAATATGAATAAAAATATATATATATATATTTTTCATAGTTGATCCTTGAAAAAATTATAGTGGAGGAAGTTGAAACAAACACTTATCAGTTTGTCCAAAATCAGTTGTTTGCATAGTTGTTCCTTGTGTTTCTAAAAGTTGATCAATGCAAGTATCTTTATCTTCATTATCATGAATATTTGTGATACCTCTTCTGTTTGCTAGGGATTTCCAATATGCCAAAGCTCTGTCATATGGATACTTGTCTAGTTCATAAGATGAGACATATATTCTCAGACAGTTTTCTAAATTTTTATCCAATCTGTTACGAACTTTAGATTTCACAAAAGATAAAGCACTAAAAACCCTTTCATCTTCTACTAATCCCAAAATCATTGTTTGGCATAATTCATATAAGCAAAAATATTCACTCATTGTATATTGTAAAACACTGCTTGGATACAATTTCTTCCACAAACTTGTTATAGAACCTGGTTCATTCGGATTAGTCAAATGGAAAATTTGATCCACCATTGTTGATCCAAAATAGGATGATTGATTTGTCAAAAGGTCTTTATTGAGAATACCATTGATCTCGATACCATTGACCTCCACACGTTTAGTAAAATGTTTAACAATTGTACCCATATAGTTTATGAACAGTTTACTTGTAATATTGCAGTCAGTACCAGGATCCCAAAACATGGGGTTAACCATAGCCATGGCCTCAAGCAACTCATCTCTTTGAAAATGGTCTCTTATTTCTCTTGTCAAGGTTTTTGCTATTTTTCTCAATTTAATCCTTGTATTCTATAGAACTACATCAAATCTGCTATATGTTATGGGCATTTGTTCAACATCATCTGTAACTATTCTCGATTGCCTTTCAAAACAATATAATTTTATCTACTTTCCATGAACATTAATGCAAAGATTATCGTTGATATTGAACTTCAAAAAATTGTTTGGATTATCGATGTTTGTTAAATTTCTCCAATCTTCAAACAAAGGATCCATAAAATTTTTGCCAGACAAGTATAAATTATCGATACGCATACATATTTGTTTTCTAATCCTGATGAAATCAACAATATAAATGGATCTTTCTTGCGCAAGTTTTGTCAAAGTATTCATTTCATGCAACATTGGAAGAATACCACATAAAGTGAGCAGAGTTTCCAAGTCTGTCATTCGGTATAACAAGTCCTTTGCCTTATCAATTGCCCTTCGATTATCATACATAAACCCTGCTAAGGATTGATATTCTTTGAAAACTCTAGATGTAGGTTGAAATAGTGAAATCCACCTTGTATCCACATCTTTTAACAATTTTTTGCCTTCAATAACTCCTAGTGCAAAGAATTGAAACTCTGCAAACCTTTTTGGACTGCACAAAAAATAAGCATGTACTTCATGGACGAGTTCTTCCACTCTAGCAACATTTTCAAATGTGCTCACAATTTTGTATGCAAGATTCATTCTATGAGCCATGCAATGAATGGGGATCAAATATGGGGTAATTGATGTTTGAAGTCGAACACAAAGCCCATTTCTGTGACCTTGCATTATAGCAACACCATCAACTCCGATACATATTAACTTACTAGCTATTGTTGTATCATCCATTCCCACAATATCCTTTAAGCTTCTTACAACAACATTGTAAAGGTTTTTCACATTACAATTATCGATCATCTTATGTAATGCTAGCAAATGAGGTTGCCTTAAATGATCCTAAAATGTGTAAACATGCATGCATATCCAAGATGTGTTGTCAACAATAGTTACTTCATCAATTGAAAGTGAAATAAATTTAGCATTTTTAACCTTCTCTCTCAGGTCCTCCTTCTCAACTAAAGATAGATATTTTACCATTTCCCAACCACTACGATCTGACCAATGGGCACTGGGAAGATTTTGCACATCAGCTAGTTGAAAGAGATGCTTAAAATCAATAAAATCAGACATTGGTCTACCCTTTTTAAGAATAGTATATACGACAACAAACTGCAAACTTTTTGAAACTAAAGTGGTTTTATGAATTTTTTGAAATTTTGCTGGAATCGTTCCACCATTCTGAACAATTGTTTTTTGTTGTTTCATCTCTTTGTCATAGTCTTGTGCATATCTGACATGTATGCATTCAGAAGCATCCTTCCACCTTATTATTTTCTTAGTTGTTCCATCACTTTCTTTTACTATCACATAAACTTTCCCACAATGTTTTTCTATTGTATCCAACTTAAGTTGCATCTTATGATCCTTCCCTAGTTTCCAACTACAAATAATGCATCTACATTCTGTTGGAGTATCATTACTATTCTCAGGCTGCATTGGTTCAATAAATGGATATTTTGATGACCATTCTAGCTGAAATGTCCTTCCAATAGTCCACTTGGTTAACTTTCTACGTTTAGGTTTTTGAGTAGAAGATTCCCCAGAAGTTGGTATTTGGTCAAAATGGTCGTTTTGTTTTTTGGTTGGTGTGTCAGTTTTTGGATTCTCTTCAAGTTGTTGCATGTCATTGTTAAGAAAATTTTCATGTTGAGGTATCTCATGCTCGAGAATATCTTCAAGTGGAGGCATGTCAAGGTCAATTGTGTATTCTACAGAAAAAGGTGTTCTATATCATTGTTTGATATTACTTACAAAAGTTACTATTGAGTAGCTAAAATAGGTATGTACCTTGAATTTGTGCAGATGTCGATAGCTCCTTGGATTTTGATATTTGGCTAAAATATTTTAGGATACTCTTGTTTTCAAAAAAATTGCCTCCCTTGCTTCCATTGGGAGTAGGTGCCATTGAAGTTGTATAGTAAAATGTATTTCATGTTAGAAAATAAACATGATATTGAAGAAAATTATCACAATTCTAGAAGTGCTATAAGGAAGAGGGAGGTTAAGAACCTATCATTGTTGTTTTGTGTAGCTAGTCTTATTCACCTTGGTACCCATCATTTTCTATGGTCGGTCTTCTTCCTTCTGCTATCGGTCATTTTCTACTATTGATTTTCTTCACCTTGGTACCGATCGTTTTTTGTAGTTGATATTCTTCACCCTAGAATTGATCATTTTTTATTATCAGTATTATTCCTCCAGTGTCGGTTGTATTCTACATTTGGTCCTCTTCCTTCTACTATCGATCATTTTTTGCTATAGGTTTTGTTCACCCTGGTACCGATCATTTTCTACAGTCAATATTCTTCACCTTAGTATTGATTATTTTAAACTATTGATCTTCTTCCCCTAGTGTTAGTCATTTTTTGCTATCGATCTTCTTCCTCTTATGCCAATTGGAATTTGCTGTCGATCTTCTTCCCCTAGTGTTGATCATTTTTTCTTGTGATCTTCTTCCCCTAGTGCCGATCAAAATCTATTGTTGGTCTTCTTCCCCTAGTGTCGATCGGAATCTGTTGTCGGTCTTCTTTCCTTTGTGTCGATTTGTTCCCTTTGGTATCGATCATTTTCTTTTGTCGGTCTTCTTTCCTCTGGTATTAGTCACATTCTACTTTCGATCAGGTTCACTTTTTTACCGATCATTTTTAGCTGCTGTAGGGTTTTCTATGCTACAGGTCATTTTTTGAGGACTTTGAATGAGTATGAGTATCGTTGTCACATCAGGTATATATATTGGTGGTATAAGAGGTGAATTTGGTAGGATAAATAAAATTATTTATAATTTGAAGGTAAAAATGTGCATGATTTAGGCGGGAGTGGTTGGCGATTTAAAATAATAACGATGAAATTATTATCAAAGTGGGGCGAACCGACCCTAAAAAAATTTTGCTCCCAAAAATTTTGGGTGAATGGGTCGACGTCAAGGGGCCCATTTTTTGCCAATTTCAAATTTTAGAAATCCTAATATTCATGAATTAACGATGATTCACCGCTATGCATAACCCTGCCAATGAATCAAGGTTGAGTTGTCTCAATAGTGATAAGAGTTACCCCTAAACCCCCAAGACAACCTATTGCAACTCCATTAAGACCATCTACAATGATAGAAAGGACCAAGATTCCAACAATGGTAACCATTCCAAGAGCCCCTTCTATCAAAACCTTCAACATGGTGGAGCATCTAAGGAATTCTATTGTAGTCATACCTCTTTGGAAGATCCTCTCTATTCTAGAATTAATGAAAAACTTAGAACATGCCCTAATGAAGAAAAGGAGTTGAGCATATATGGAATTCCCATTGTTCTATAGATTTTGGTCGCAGAGCCTAGCAGGCCAAGCCCTTGCGATTCTACTTGAAGTTGATCTATATAGATCAACTAATATGCAACTGCATAGTTGACTTAGGGTCTAGCACCTTGATAATGCTAAGAAAGGTGGCAAAAGCACTTATTCTATTGCTCGAACATACCAACAATAGGGTGGTGCAATCATATGACACTCCAATGCTAGTATTCAAACTCATCCAAGATTTTACTTTGGTACTCCAAGTATACCCTAACTTAATGGTTCATCAATACATATCGGTGATTGATCTCCCAACCTCATTTGAAATGTCTTTCAAAAGAGTTCACTGCAAATATTGAAGGATACTTATCGCTCAACTAGACCCACATGCTACTTCAAACCAGATATGGGACCGAGTTCAATATCCCATCAAAATCCCTCCACATGCACCACATAGAGCAAATCCCTTTCAAAAGAAGTGGGACGAAGTAGGCTACTTAGCAGAAGAGTTATCAAAATATGACTACTTCATTGACAAGATGCACCCATACATTCTAAATGACTACCTAGAGCAATGGGCATTTGAAACATGAAGATCATATCTCAACGAAGCATTCAAACCAACTGTATATGACAACACCTTCAAAACCTGAGCAATTTTTACCTATTGAGGATGTTTTGGGTATCACATGGACTTGCATCATGGGGTGATTTATCACCAAATATCTTCGTCTGTACATACTGTACATAGCAAATATATATATGTAGAATAAAACTCTAGGAAGAAAAATTAAAAAAAAGCATTCCAAAGCATAGAATAGCTTGTCTGACTTCAAAGGCAAAAGTGTGAAAAATGACCCCATTATATTTTCAATCATGAATATTATGTTGGTAAACACTATGTCAATCATAAGAGATAGAAAATCCATGATAATATCAAGACTAAGTGTAATCTATGCTAGAAACCAAGTAGTGCTTACCATTGGATCCTACATCCTTAGCATTTGAGATGCCTTAAAAACCTGATAGCACACAAATCAAGACTATATTATTAGAAGGTATCAATGCCTAGACATTCCATGGGAATATGTGCTTTGATAATTTACTACATGGCATATGATTGAGAGACCATGACAACTGATATTTGGTAGACAACAACTAGATCCCAAAAGTGCAAAATCTCATCATAAGCCTACGAATCATCACCCACTATCCTAAGGGTCTATTAGGCCAATGACAAGACAACTATCACACCTAAATACAAGAAGAAATGATGAAAAACTAAAAATTTGCTTATTTAGTAGAGTGGTCTATATAAGAAGGGAACTCCTTACCTTAATATATACACTTGCTTGAATCAACTCTCTGTGGGGACCATCCTGCCATAGAGGAGACAATTTAGCAAAGGAAAGACCTAGAATTTCCACAATCCATCTAGTACCAAATATGTCAACAAGAAAGAACCATCAAAGGAGGCTACTAATAGAATTAAAACTCCCCATACCATGAGGTAAAAAAAACCACTAAAACTTGACAAGTAAAAGAAATATAACGTTTTTAGCGATATCTAAGTCAACCCTCATTACAAAGGAGGACCTCAAAACCTTTTAAATAGTATCTAAGAAGGCTCCATAGTTGGATAAATTTCAAAATGCTCAATGGATATAGACCTACCCTCTAACCAGGAGAGTGGAAACAAAAATATATCTAATCCCTTGCAGTGATAGGATTTCAAGAAAATATGTATTCTAGGGTAGTTGCGAGAAAACCTAAGCAACATGCCCTATAAAAAAAATCTAGGAACTAGGAAGGGAAATAGGAAGATCTTAGAATACAATGTTGAGGTCAATAATATTGTCAAAGCTTGTTGAGCCATAAAAAATATCTCTTCTAAAGTGGTGATAAAAGACTAAGGGGAGTAGGCCCATAAAGTACCAGCCTAAAGGTATCATATATCGAGTAGAGATAAGGTAATGGGTAGAAAGAAAACATTTTTTATTTTCTTCTCACTATAAAGGAAGCATTCCTTTAGGAGTTTTGAGCTTGAGTTGATAGATCTTTCACGTCCTCTTCTTGCCCTTTTTTATGTTTTATATTTCATTAAATTTTTAGATTCTAAATTTTAACTTTGTGCCCAATGAATAAGGTAAGAAGTTTGGGTTTACTCCTTCAACAAGTTGAGGAGCCCTAGGAGCTACCAAATTTAAAGATAACTTTTTCCCTACAACCCTACTTCACTCCAAGCCAAACTAGTCAAAAGTAGAATGGACCAAGGCACTATAGTTGGAAGGCATTTTTCAATAAAAATAAGATAAGCTCCAAAGAAAGGTGAATGAGCTTAGTGGTCTCATCGACCATTAGAACTTAAATATATGGATAGCACTTCACTTCCACCCAAATATATTTGTAGCAAGTGAACCAAGGCCCATGAATCGTGGACTTTCAATCCAATGGCCTGCATGGTCCTTCCAATAAATGAAATCACAGTTGGAATATATTACATTATTTGGTACATGCTAATGTATCATATTGGGTACATCTTTATATTAGGAGTGTGTCTTAGATTAGGGTTTGAGTGTTTACTTTATACAATGTAATAAATGCACAACTATTGTTAGAATGTGCAATGGTGTAAATTTGCATGTTGTCCATGTGTACATGAGCCTATAGAATATAAAGACGAAGAGTCATGGTAAGGTGTAAGGCCAAGGGTCACATCCCATTATATAGACCTTTGATATAGAGAACTAGAAAAAGAGAATAGTAGATGAGTAGTATAGAGCAAGGTAGATACAATGTAGAGCATGTATGAAATATGGAGAGTTTGAGATCTCCAATTTTTGTATGAAGATACTATTTTTGTGAGTTTTCTAATGGCAGTTTTATGAGTAGTTACATAATTTTATTATGAGTTTTACATGCTTAGTATATTGCCATTATCTTATATTTAATATTGCATACTTATTTTATACCTCATGGTAGTTATTTCATTAAATATATAGCATCAAAAGCTAACAGTGGTATCAGAGCCACAAGGGAGATTGATAGGAGATAGGAAGAGCCACAAGATAGATTGAGATGAGATAGGGAAATCTCATTTCAAAAATTTTAAATTTCTTTTTGGCTAGAGTCTTTCCATAGGGTTGCAAGAAAACTCATGAAGACTAGGACTTAACATAGATCTCTTTCCACTAGATTGAAGGATAACTAGTGAAGTTTATTGATTTTTAGAGATCTAGAGATTTATATGAATTTGGTTGTTGCTGTCTAAGTTTTTTGTTGCAAAAAATTAGTTCTCAAAAGTTGAGAAGATTCCTACAATAGATAGAGAAGAATTTCATCTTTAATTTCCTAAAAGTCTATGTGCTTTCCTTGTGCAGGGATTAGTTTTTTATTGCATAAAAAGAGTAGACATTGAAGATTAAGGAGGTCCAAGAAAAGACCCCATTGGAGATTGAAGACTCCAAATTCAAGAAAGAAGAAAACAACTCTATTGAGATAAAGAGGCTAAGAGAAGCCCTATTGAAGATTGAAGAAATAGGGGATCCAAGAGAAGAGATATCATTGAAGAAATTCCAGATTTGGAAGATAAAATATTTGAGAAAAATATAGAGGAGGACTAAGGAAAAGCTCTAATTGAAAAGTTGCATAATTTGAAGACCCAAGAGAAGAGGTCTCAAGAAAACTTGAAAGAAGAAAGAATAAGAAGGCTATAAAAGCCCTACTGAAGAAGTTGAAGAAGTGGTAATTTGAGAATATTTGAAGAAAGCTCAAGGTAGAAGATTGCAAAAAGGAGTAGCTCCTAAAAAGAAGAATTTGGGACAATTGTCACCATCAAACAACAAGCCCAAAAGGAAAAGTATTTGACAAGTTGTTAAATTTTAGAAAGGATTCTTGAAGATCTCAAGACATTCAAATTCTTGAGGAAGAGACCAGTGATAGAGGTAATATTGGAAGAAAAAATCTAGCAAGAGATGATGAGGATAAAGAATATAGAAGAGGCCACCAATTTGAGAAATTTAAAGATTACCATTGCAGAGAATAAGATTGTTGATTATTGCAGCAAAAGTTGAATATTCACAGGATAGCAAGTTAAAGGTGATATAGTGCTGCAAAATTGAAGAAGACTTGGGTAGATTTTGAAGTGCCCTTGAACAACCAATTGAAGGAAGGCTTGATAACAAAAGAAGGCAGAAATTTGGAGGAATTGAATGCTATTTTTTGAATAGCAAGAGAAAAGAGGAGAAGTTAGAATTTTGAGGCAGCAATTTAAGAGATTTGGACAACATTTAGTCAAAGAAAGGTGTTGCAAATTTTAGAAGTTAAAGGTAGCATATTGGACAAAGTTAAAGCTGCAAAATTATACAGTCTTGGACAACACAATTGAAAGAAAAATAGGCAGCAACTTAAGCTAGCAAATTGAGAAAAATAAGGGTAGATTTGAAAGCATTCTTGGTCAGCATACAAGCTGATTTTTAGCAGCAAGCTAAGGCTGCAAATTTGAAAGTAAAGAACAACAAGTTCGAGTAGAAATAAAGGAGAGGATACGAGCTACAAAATATATCCAAAGAGGTTTGGAATTAGGTGCTTTAGTTTTATAAAAGGTTGATTTAATTTAAGTTTATTTGGCACTATATATTAGAGAGTTCAAATCAGGAGAAGGAAGAACTCTAAGTTTATTATCTCCCAGTTAAAGAAGGAGGTTTAGAAGCTTGCAAATTAGTTGATTCATTTTAATATTTGTATGCTATTAAATAAGCAAGCATTAGCAATCTAAGGAGATTCAAATACAAATAGGAGCACTTAGAATATTGTGCTCAATACACATTTTTGAAATATAAGTCTTCAAAAGGTATTTTGATCATTTCAAAACCTGCAAAATACATCAAACAATATAGAGTTAAAATATTACAAGTAATAATATTGTAGAATATAAAGCTCAAGATAATATTTGAAGGAGTACGTTGCTAAGAAAGCCACCATTTCAAGGAAGCAAGAATAGTTATTTAAGAAAGAGTGAAAGTATAGTTTAGATATAACTGAGTATAGGGGGTAAGCATTCAAAAGCCATGTGCTAGTGTCTCTCTAGAGCTACGAACAATAGCCAAAAAAGAGTTGTGAGTCAACAACAACCAGCAAGTAGCCACAAAATAGAAAGGACAAGTCACTGAAGCACCATTAAAACATGAAGCGGTGCAAGAGTTGAAGAGCCAAGGTTACCTTCAGTCATTGAAGATTCGCTTAAGGGAAGATGAACATAATAGAGTAACGTAGCATCTACAGCCAGACAGTGCTAGGGCAAGTGAAAATATCAAGTAGAAATTATTTGTCTAAGGCTTGAAACATCTTGGAAGGAGTGCCATCATTGGAGTGTTGGCAAGAGATCATTTTTCTAGGTAAAGAGAAATAAAAACATAACACCTAGGAGTAAGGAGTGCCATTTAGAAGCATGTGAAGAACTTGCATACCACATATAATTGTAGAAGGAAGAGCACCAACCATCATGCAAGCAAGGTGAAATATCTTCTTACATGTATTAATGGAGTAAGACCAAACTTAGAACATCCAAGAAGTGATAGAATATTTGAATGAGCATTATGAGGAAAGATGAACACTGAGGAGATTAACTACCACTAATCATGATTTGTGCATGCCAAAACGTAGAAATAATATTAAGGATACCTAAATTATACGAATCATCAAGCACTATACAAAGTCATTGAGTGCCATGTGGCACGTGAGACAAGGAATGTTAGCAATCTTGGAGGAACCCAAATGTTTCCTAAATGTATATTATGTTAGAAAATATATTACATTATTGGGTACATATCAATGTATTATGTTAGAGAATATATTACATTATTGGGTACATATCAATGTACCACCTTTGGTACATTACTAGAGTAGGAGTTTACTTTAGAGTAAAGTTAAGTAGTTACTTCAACATGTAATAAATGCACAAGTGTCAGAATGTGCAATGATGTAAATGTGCATGTAGTCCACATGTACATAAGTCATAGGATAGAGTCAAAGGTAGAGTAAGGGCCAAGGAACCTATATTCCTATATAAAGGCCTTATAGTGAGTGAAATAGAGAGGAGAGAATATAGAGTGTGCATAGTATAGATTGGTAGTGTGGTACAATGTAGTTCCTTTAAAAATAATTTATGGAGTGTTCATGTCCTCCATTATACTGCATTGTACTATTTTTGTGAGCTTTCATTAATGGCATATTTTTGAGTTATTGCAGAAGTTTATCTCTTTATTTTCCTGCATATTATAGTGCCATTATCATATAGATATCATAGCTTGCTTATCTTGCATCTTGTGGTTGCATTTCCTATATCATATACTCATCAAAAGCTAACAGTGGTATCAAAGCACATGGTAGATCGATAGGAAATAGGGAGAGCCACAAGTGAGATTGAGAGAAATCCAAAAATCTCATTTACAAAATTTTTGAGATTGCATTTGGCTAGAGTCTTTCCACAAGGTTGTAAAAAAACTCATGAAGACTAGGACTCAACATGGATTCCACTAGATTGACAAATCAACTAGTGAAGATTGATTATCTCTAGATTTAGAATTTCTTCCATTATAGTCCTAATACTTTGTTGTAGGAAAAAGGAGATTCAAAGAAAGTTGGGAAGCTTCCTACAAAATATCTAGGAAGAATATCTTCTTTAGAATCAATCCAACACCAAAAGCAACAAATGGAAGAACAAAGATTTGGAGGCCTGAAGAAAATGTCCCATTGCTAGAGATTGCAGACCTATAGAGTGTAGAAGAAGAAAAGGCCATAGGAGCCTTGTTGCAGATTCAAGGAAGAGACTCTAGAGAAGAGTCCAGGAGAATATTAGAGATTGGTGATCTCCATTGAAGACTGCAAATAGCAGATTGAAGAGACTCTAGAGAAGAGTCTTGGTGAAGATAGGATATTGGTGATCTCCATTGAAGATTGAAGAAATCAACCTGAGAAGCTAAAGAGACCTACAAGAGGTCCTATTGAAGAACTTCTAGTTTTTGGAAGAGAAAGAGAAGGACTAGCAAAAGTCCTATTTTTGAAGTAGCAAATTTCAGAGATCCAAGAGGGAGATCTCATTGCTAAACTTCCATAGTAGAAGGTTGAAGAAAATGTCTCATTGAGAAGACCAGAGAAGTTGTGAGAGTGAAGACCCTAAAGAAGAGGTCTCAAGGAGAAAATAAGGAGAAGGCTTGGTGAGCCTCATTAAAGGATATTCGGAGAAGGCCATTGAAGGAGTTCCTAGGAGAACTCATTGGAGAAATTTACCACCAAGGAGAAGTTCCTGATAAAGGAAGAACTTGGGACAATTGTCGCCATCCGACAACAAGCCCAAAGGAGAAGGATTTGGCAAGAAGTTTGCCAAATTTTAGATGAGATTGGTGAAGACCTCAAGACTTTTATATTCTTGAGAAGAAGGCCTTGATTGAAGTCAAAATTTGACAAGGAGGTTGAAGGAGAAAGGAGCCAGACATTACTACCAAACCTGAGAGGTTTGAAGATTGTCTTTGAAGGATAGAAGGCTCATTAAGAGATAGGAGATCTATGGATTCTACAACAAAATATTGAAGGATTCTTGAAGGAAAATCTCAGCTACTATTTGGAGGAGTTCCCTACCAAATTTTTTAGATTCAAGGATAGCATTTCAGTGGAGAGATTGACTACTTTGCAATCTAAAAATTTTCATATTTGAGGACAACAAGAAAGCATCAACTAGGACAACATTACTAATTGTGAAACTTTAGATTTACAGAGTGCATTCTAAAGGATAATTAAATTCACCTACTATAAATTCGGGGTAGCAAGTTAGAGGGTGTACAAAGCTGAAAATTGGTGTGTTGAGAAGCTGTTTTGGAAAACAAAGAAGAGTTGCAAGTTCATCTAGTAAAAGGCAGCAATAAGGTGAATCTAATCACCTTGAAATCCTTCATCTACAGAGATCATTAAGGTAAGCAACTTGGGTGCAAATAGGTTCATTAGTTGAACTTTAGATTTTTGGTTCATTATCAAATTCTATTAAGCACCTTATTAGAGTTTCAAGAAGTTGCAAAGAGAAGGTTGCATATTATAGTCTTCAAGGGAGTGTAGAAGGAAGTTTCTTTTAAGGTTTATTACCTACACATTAAAATAGGAGATTAGATATATTTCAATAGAAAGAAAAATATCATTTTCCTATTATCTAGTTAAAGTTTAGAAGACTACATTAAGTTGTAGATATTATAGTGCATTTAGGAGCAATTACTAGTGCATGATTTAAGGTTCATTTGAAGGAGTAATAAGGTAAGATTACTATTGCACTATTCTAGCTATCCTTAAGTGCATTAAGTTGGAGATATTATTGGTGCATTAAGGATTAATCTAAGGTGAAAATTAGTGCACTATACTAGTTACTCTCAAGGATTATTAAGTGCATTGTTAGAGTGGAAAACCAAAGTGCACAAATTAGCATGATATCAAAGTGTCTAGAGACATTGTTGTGCACACGAAACCTACAACATCTTGTGGCAAGGTGAAGCCACCAAAAGAGCAACAAAACCTCCATAGATTGGAGAAGGAAAACTGCCCACCATAGAAGCTAGAAAGCTTCAAAAAGGAGACCATAGAAGTCTCAAGTTTTAGTGCATTTCAAGGTAGTGTTACTCATATTATTGCACTCTAATCTATGTATCAAATCTAGTGTAAAAACAAAGTGTCTAAGGACACTATTATAGTGGGTATATTACAGTTAATCAAGGGTAGATTCATCAATACTAGAGCAATAGAAAAGAAATTATATTGCACTCAAAGTGGGAAGTTTACATAGTTCAAAGGAGCTCCAAAAATATAAGGTAGAGTAATTCAAAGGCTTAATACCCATGCATTGGAGGTGTCCAAATACACAAATATTGGTGCTAGCACAACCCAACTTAGTGCCTACATAGCGCTCAAGAACCTAATTTACATTGGTTTAAGAGAACCTACGTAAAACATCTCCGTTACAAGAAGTGCAAACAATAAAGAAGATAACACAAAGGTTACATGGAAATCAAGGAGAAAGGTTACCATATATCATTGCTCAATCTTGGAAGAAGCACCTTCATTGAAGCCCACCATCATCCAACGTAGCAAGCTCCACCATTGCCAAGCAAGCACCACCATTGAAGAGGAAGAAGCACCTCACAAGAGCAAGTTGGATGCACACTAGAATACACTTGAAATAACTAGCAAAGAGAAGTGAAAGGGATCAAAGGGAATAAATATGTTATAGTAGCTTGGAGCACATGCAAAGGAGTGCCAATACTTATCCCAAAGGAGCAAGGCATCTTGTGCCACTTGGCACACAAGAAGGAAGAGGCACCAAGAAGTTTTAATGCTTGCAAGATATCAACGAGTGCTCAAGGAATGTAATCCCCTTCATAATTACACCAACACTCATGTAAGAATATTCTTTCAATGCCCAAGATCAAAGTCTAACACCTACAACACGTGGTATATCATTTGTAGTGCTAATATTAGGGTAGCACCTTCTAAGGGAAGGAAATTAAGCGTTGAATAACTTGGAAGTGACACTTGTCACTTGGACCAAGAACATATCCATATTAATAGCTACCCAAGAAGACTACACAAAGAGGAGAGTAAATTGAAGCTATTTATAGAAAAGTCTAGATGGTAGCCATTATCGAAGTGAAAGCACACAAAAAAGCATCACGATCAGATTCAAAGTTCAACAAGAGACTGCCATATACCAACATCGATTGAAGAGAGCATTTAATGCTCAGGTTATGAGCACAATACTAGCATCATTTGAAAGAGAGCATTGAATGCTCATTTCCCATAATAGAGATCAACGTCTGAACTTAGAAGCCTTATCGTAGGCCAATCAACTTGCTTGCTATATGTTGAAAGGAGGTAAAAGACATACTTACTTTAGAAGTCAAAGGTGCATTAAAGACAATCATAAGAGGACATCCACCAAGTCTATCATAAACCAACAAGGAGATACAATGCATTTCAAGGATTCAAACGGTCTCTCTATCCACCTGATGTAAGGACTTCACTCTTATTGCATATTCTGATGCAGATTGGGCAGGATGTATATATGACAGAAAGAGTACCAGTGGAAGAGCATTTTATCTTGGAGACAGGCTAGTAGCATGGCACAACAAGAAATAGGAATCAGTCTCTCTATCCACAACAGAGGCAGAATACATTGCAGCAACATGTTGTACACAAATATTATGGATAAGACAAACCCTGAAAGATCTTGGTATTCACTTCAAAGAGCCAATTTCAATTAAATGTGATAATACCAGTGCTATAAACATATCAAAGAATCTGGTTATGCATTCTCGAACCAAACATATTGCAATCCGGTATCACTTCTTGAAGGATAAATTTGCAGAAGGTGAGGTCAAATTGGATTTTGTTTCGACTACAGATCAAGTAGCAAATATATTCACAAAACCATTGCCCAAGGAAGTTTTTGAGTACCTTTGAAGTAAGTTGGGAGTAGTCACATTTCCCAAGAATTGACTATCAATTGGGATCAAATTCTCAGGGGGAGCATTTATGCCTATGTTTATAGTTTTGCTCATATTCATGATTTTTGCTAACTATAACAATGTGTGTCTGAGAATGTTGTGCATAGAATCAAGAGGAGTCTACAACAACCCTTTGGTATTATTGTCAAAGGGGGAGAAGAATTACAGGAGATTGCATGAGTGTTGCCAACAATTCCAAAGGGGGAGATTGTTGAGCAAGGTGCAGAAAAAATATTGTCATTGTTGTCAACACAGACAGATAGATCAGTTGATGCAGTGGACAAGAGTTCAGAGGTCAGTGAGAGCATGTACAGTAAATTTCCAGGAAGACAAAAGTGGCCCAGATTCACAGAATCAAAGAAAAAGACAAGTAAGAAAACTATCGCGATATCACGACATATCGAAGGAGAGAGAAAAAGCTAGAAAAGCTGTCGCGATTTCGCGACATATCGGAGGAGAGAGAAAAAGTTGGAAAAGCTGTCATGATTTCACGACATATCGAAGGAGAGAGAAAATGCTGGAAAAACTGTCGCGATTTCGTGACATGTTGGAGGCAAAGAAGCCAAGTGGAAAAATTGTCACGATTTCGCGACATGTTGGAGGCAAAGAAGCCAAGTGGAAAAATTGTCACGATTTTGCGACATGTTGGAGGCAAAGAAGCCAAGTGGAAAAACTGTCACGATTTCACGACATGTTTGGAGAGAAGGCGCAGGCAAAGAAAACTGTCATGATTTCACGACATGTTTGGAGAGAAGGCGCAGGCAAAGAAAACTATCATGATTTCGTGACATGTTTGGAAAGGAGGCACAAGCAAAGAAATGTGTCACGATTTCGCGACATGTTTGAGAGAAAGAGCTTGCAAAGAAAAGTGTCACGATTTCATGACAATTTGCAAGAGGAAGCGCTAAGGAGAAAAAGTGTCACGATTTCGTGACATAATGCAGGAGAGAGAGTCCGATAGAAAAAGGTGTCACGATTTCGTGACATGCTCATTCGAAGAGAAAGAGGAGAAAGGAAGTGTCACGATTTTGCGACATGCTTCATTTTCGCGGTCCAAAGCGAAGAGAAAAAGGAGAAGGATGAAGTGTCACGATTTTGCGACATGCTTCATTTTCACGGTCCAAAGCGAAGAGAAAGAGGAGAAGGATGAAGTGTCACGATTTCACGACATGCTTCATTTTCACGGTCCAAAGCGAAGAGAAAGAGGAGAAGGATGAAGTGTCACGATTTTGTGATAGAAGCAAAACAAAGGAGCATGGAAGCAGAAGCATCGCGATTTCATGACAAATTCGAGGAAGATCTCAACAATGAAAGTGTCACGATTTCGTGACATGTTCTATTTTTGCGGGCCAAAGATAGAAAAGGCACAAGGCAGCGAAAGTGTCATGATTTCATGACATGTTTCATTTTTACGGGCCAAAGACAGAAAAGGCACAAGGCAGAGAAAGTGTCACGATTTCATGACATGTTCCATTTTCGTGGGCCAAAGACAGAAAAGGCACAAGGCAGCGAAAGTGTCACGATTTCGTGACATGTTCCATTTTTGCGGGCAAAAGGCAAGGAAGTGCAAGGAGGCAAAAAATGTCACGATATCATGACATGTCATGTTTTCACGGGTAAAAGGCGAGAAGAGCACAAAGAGATAGAAGTGTCACGATTTCGTGATAGGTCGCAACAACACGATTACGGACTAAGCAAAAAAAAAAAGAGAGGTAACTAGAGTCAGTGCGATAGTTATAGGTGCAGTTACAGATAGAGTTCATGCAAGCTATTTTAAGAACGATCGAAGAAGGAGAAATCGAACAGTCGCATAAATAGAATCAAAAAATGCATGCATGCACATAAAAGAAGACGAACAGTCATGGTAGAGGTATATGTTGCATGTAACGTGTTCAACGAAATGCCCACTCTATATATACAAAAGGAGTTACATAAAGAAGTAGTTATAGTTGACAAGTGGCAGAAGAGAATGTTAATAGACTACATGCGGGTTTACATAAGTGACAGAAGACAAAGAGTCTTAATGAGAAATAGGGTTATAAAAGGAGGGGGAGGAGAGTTGGGGAGGTGTGAGAATCTATAATGTGAGAAATTGCTGCGTAAAGAGGGTTAGAAGAGGGCCGAGAGAGAGATAAGCAGAGCCGTGAGAGCGTGCAGAGTTTGATTAATTGCAGACCAGTCAGGGTCGTGTAAACAGTGAAGGCATTTTTATGTCATTGAAATAATTTAAAATTGCAGTCCAAGTTGGTGCTTGGCATTAGGGGTTGGTGCTCCTATCTGTTGCAACAGAAAAATAAGGGGTTGGTGCTCCTTCCAGTGGGTGCTGGTAAAGTGTTTGTAAAATTGGTGTTTTGCAAAGGCTGGATTTGGATTGGAGTCCAAGCAGTCATTTTTGAGGAGTAGCCAAATTGGTGAACCTCGTTACATTGTGTGTTGTGGTGTGCTCTCTTGTGAAAATTGCTTTACCTATTTTTAAGTTCTCTTTGCTTCAGATTTAAGTGTTGTAGATTTGAATTTTAATAGCTACACTGATTCACCCCCCCTCTCAGTGTCATTGTGAGAATATCAATTGGTATCAGAGCAAGGTTCCTGAACAAGCTTAATCAGCTAAGGTGATCTTGGAAGGAACACAATGGCAGGTGGTGAAGGATTCTCATCAAACAAAGCTCCTTTGTTCAATGGAACTAATTACTCATTCTGGAGACTCAGGATGCGAGACATATCTGAGTGCATTAGGATACGACATTTGGGAGTCAGTAGAAAGTGGATACACAGTACCTACTACTCCTCCAACAGATACTATTGAGAAGAAAAAGTTTGAGAATAACTCCAAAGCAAAGAATGCCATAATGTGTGGGCTAGTAGACAAGTGAACTGATAAGGATCATGAGCTATAAATCGAGCAAAAGACATGTGGGACAAACTAAAGAGCATCCATGAAGGAGACAACAAGATCAAGGAAGCCAAGCTGCAAACGCATCGAGCTCAATTCGAAGCATTACAAATGAATGACGATGAGAACATAGAGGCCTATATGCTGAGAGTCAATGGAATCATTAATGCAATCAGAGGACTCGACGAAGAAATCGAAGATGCGGTTGTCGTGAAAAAGGTACTTAGAACTCTTCACAAAATATTTAATTCTAAAGTTTTTGCAATAGAAGAGGCTAAAGATCTAAATAATTTTAGCATGGATGAGATGCATGGTTCTTTGACTGCATACGAAATGAGAATAGGACAAACTAAGCCCATAGACAGAGAAGCTACTTTTAAAGCACACAAAAATATAAAAGTTGAACAAGAATCTGAGGATGAAGAGACATCGGATGAAACAAAAGCTAACTTTGTTCAGAAACTTACAAAGGGAAAAGGAAAATATAGAGGAAAGTTACCGTTTAAGTGCTTCAATTGTGGAGGGGTCGGTCACTTTGCAGCTAAGTGTCCAATGAATGAGAAAACCAAAAGTGATGAAGGGTCACACCAAGAAAGAAGTGACTGGAAGAAGAAACCAAATTTTAGAAAAAGCAACTTCAAAAAGAAAAGTTTCATATCCAAGAATGTCAACTCTTCTGAAGATAGCTCAGGTGAAGATTCTGAAGAAGAAACAGGTGAAGCTCTGTTCATGGCATTTGAAGAAGACAAAACAAAAGAAAAATAGGAAGGTGACACAAACATTAAGGATGAGGCTGAAGTATATCTGGAAGGAGAGTTGGTTGCTGCACTTAAAGAGTTGAGTACAGAAAGGAAAAAGAATAAAAAGGTCTCAAGAAAGCTTGAGGATGCGAATGACATAATAAACACTTTGAAAGTACAAAAAGAAGAATTTAAGAAAATGTCTGAAGAACTCGAAGTGCAGTTAACCATGAAAATAGATGAGTGCAGCAAACTGGAAGAAGAGATTGTTGTCTTAAGAATGCGGCTAGAAGAAAAGAATCAAAAATTGAGTTGCTATCACAAACTTGAAGGAAGTTCTGCGAAGCTTGAAAAGATTATAAATAGTCAGAGGTCTACAAGCATCAAATTTGGCTTGGGCTTTGTCGAAGGAGAATCGTCAAGTGGATCAAAGGCCATAACTGTAGAACAAGTAAAGAAAGAAGATAAGATCAAGGTTGATCAAGGAAAAACGAATTAGGCAAAAGAAAGCAACAATGCCAGGCACGAGAAGAGTGCTGACAATGAGGGATTCATAAAAGTTACACATCAAAGGAGAAGAAAATTTGTGGCTCCCACCACAAAATGGCAAAGACCAACTCCCAGGTTTAATCATTCCTTTTTTGGTTATTGTTTTAAATGCAATGCTTACGGTCATAAGATTTTAGACTGCATTTATAATATAGGACAAAGAAATTTCACCAATAGAAATGTCTTTTCACCCTTGATGGATTATGCAGTAGAATGCTATAACTATCATAACTTTGGACACATTGCAAGAAACTGTAGAAGCACATATGCAGCAAACAAATATCAGGGAAGAAGATCTCAACCAAACAGTTTAAGGCAAAACAAAAAATTCCTAGAAAAACATGCACAGGCTACTGACAAAGAAAAGTCTAAACAAGTGACCAAAACTGTAGCCAAACCAGAGTGGAAGGAAAAGGAGCGACCCAAGGAAGAAAAGGAATCCTTGATTGTTCAGACAACATTCAAAGCACAGAACAAATCGGCACCATGGATATTGGATAGTGGATGCTCCAGTCACATGACAGGAGATAAACAAAAATTTGAAAAATTACAGAAATATGAAGGCGGCTCTATAAAGTTTGGAAATAATGATGGAGCCAAGATAGTTGGCAAAGGATCAATCAAGATAAGTGATGGAAAGATCAATTCCAAAGAAGTTCTGTTTGTGATTGGGTTGAAGCACAACTTATTGAGCGTAAGTCAAATCTGTGATAGAGGTCATGAAGTCATCTTTAAGAAGCAGGGCTATGAAGTCAGAAAAGCACACAGTGGGAAGCTGATAGCTACTGGATCGAGGACTTCTAGAAATCTATATACTCTCTCAAAAACTTTAGAAGGAGCATGCTTGATTGGATAGGAAGATGAAAATTGGTTGTGGCACAAGAGGCTCGGTCATATTAGCTTTGACAATCTGGTAAAAATAAGTTCAAAAAGGGCAGTAAGAGATATACCCACCATTGGCAAACCAGTAAATAGCATCTGTGCTTCATGCCAAAAAGGAAAGCAAACTAGATCCACATTTAAATCAAAGGAATACTTCACCAGCAAACCTTTAGAGCTAATACATACTGATTTGTGTGGACCCATGAGAACACAAAGCATAAATGGTGACAAATACTTTATGTTGTTCATAGATGACTACTCCAGGATGACATGGGTACTATTTTTAAAGCTTAAATCAGATGCCTTTGAGATGTTCAAGATTTTTAAAAAATAGGTTGAGAATCAAACTGGAAAAAGAATTAAATGCCTAAGATCAGATAGAGGAGGAGAGTTTATCTCAGAAGAGTTTGCAGAGTACTGTCAAAAATATGGGATCAGAAGATAGTTTTCAGTAGCAAGGACACCTCAGCAGAATGGTGTTGTAGAAAGGAAGAACAGGACAGTGCAGGAAATGGCATGGACAATGTTGGCTGAGAACAAAATAGCTGACAGATTTTGGAAAGAGGCAGTCCATACTGCGGTTTACATCCAAAATAGGTGCATGCTAAGGACGCATGAAAGCAAAACACCTTATGAGCTATGGTTCGACAGAAAGGCAACAACAAGATATTTCAAAGTGTTCGACAACAAGTGCTACATCAAACGAACTGAAGATAATCTCGATAAGTTTGAAGATAGAGTTGACGAAGGTATTTTTCTTGGGTACTCGACAAAAAGCAAAGCCTACACATGTTACAACAAGAGGCTAAAGAAAATTGTGGAGAGTGCTGATGTTAAAGTTGATGAAGGTAGAGAACGAGAAATTACTTATCAAGAAAACTACCCTATTTATGAAGAAGTCATTGAAGGAGATGAAGAAAAGGAAACAGAAGAAAATCAAAAAATTGACCCAGATGATTTAAGAATTGACTCAGAAGAAGAAGAAAACAAGAAATTCAAAACAGGCAGCTGGCAGAAAAATCATCCCAGAGAACAGATTATTGGGGACCCAACAGTTGGTATTCAGACAAGAAGAGCAGTAGTACGAAACTACTCTCTATTATCCAACATTGAGCCCAAAAATGTTGTTGAAGCAAGCACAGATGAAAGTTGGATGAAGGCTATTAATGAAGAACTAGATCAGATTGAGAAAAACAAAACCTGGGAGTTAGTACCAAGGCCGAAAAATAAAAATATAATCGGTACTAAATGGATTTTTTGAAATAAATTGAACGAAGATGGACAGGTTGTAAGGAATAAAGCAAGACTGGTTTGTAAAGGCTATGCACAGGTTGAAGGTATTGATTTTGAGGAAACCTTTGCACCAAGTAGCTAGACTAGAGGCAATCAGAATGTTTCTGGCTTTAGGAGTTCATAAAAATTTCAAGGTATATCAAATGGACGTAAAATCAGCATTTCTGAATGGAAAACTGGAAGAAGAGGTTTACATTGAGCAGCCAGATGGTTTCCAACTCGGTGATAATCCCAACTTTGTTTGCAAGTTGAGGAAAGCTTTGTATGGTTTAAAACAGGCACCCAGAGCATGGTATGCAAGGTTGGATAACTATCTGATTCAACAGGGGTTCAAGAAAGGTTTGGTGGACAACAATCTGTATGTCAAAATAGAGAATGGCCATCTTATTGTCCTTGTTGTTTATGTAGATGATATCATTTTTGGCAGCAGTCATGATAAGTCTTGTAGAGACATAGCAAATAAAATGAAGAAAGAATTTGAGATGTCTATGATTGGTGAACTTTCTTATTTCCTCGGACTGCAAGTCAATCAAAGTGAAAAGGGCATTTTTATCTCTCAAGTTAAATATGTGAAAGAAATGTTGAAAAAGTTCACAATGGAGGATAGTAAACCTGTTAGCACTCCCATGACAACAGGTTGCAAGTTGAGCAAGGATGACAAATCTCCAGATGTAGATCAAACCATGTACAGGTCTATGATTGGAAGCTTCATTGTATTTGACAGCTACCAGACCAGATATCTTACAGGCAGTATGCATGGTGGCAAGATTTCAGGCTAGTCCCAAAGAGACTCATGTGACAACCATGAAGAGGATTTTTAGGTACCTCAAGGGTACTATGGAGTATGGGTTATGGTACCCAAAAGGTAAGGACTTCACTCTTATTGCATATTCTGATGCAGATTGGGCAGGATGTATTGATGATAGAAAGAGTACCAGTGGAGGAGCATTTTATCTTGGAGACAGGCTAGTAGCATGGCACAACAAGAAACAAGAATCAATCTCTCTATCCACAGCAGAGGCAGAATACATTGCAGCAACAACATGTTGTACATAGATATTATGGATGAGACAAACCCTGAAAGATCTTGGTATTCACTTCAAAGAGCCAATTTCAGTTAAATGTGACAACACCAGTGCTATAAACATATCAAAGAATCCGGTTATGCATTCTCGAACCAAACATATTGCAATCCGGTATCACTTCTTGAAGGATAAAGTTGCAGAAGGTGAGGTCAAATTGGATTTTGTTCCGACTACAGAGCAAGTAGCAGATATATTCACAAAACCATTGCCCAAGGAAGTTTTTGAGTACCTTCGGAGTAAGTTGGGAGTAGTCACATTTCCCAAGAACTGACTATCAATTGGGATCACATTCTCATGGGGAGCATTTATGCCTATGTTTATAGTTTTGCTCATATTCATGATTTTTGCTAACTATAACAATGTGTGTCTGAGAATGTTGTGCATAGACTCAGGGGGAGTCTACAGCAGCCCTTTGGTATTATTGTCAAAGGGGGAGAAGAATTACAGGAGAGTGCATGAGTGTTGCCAACAATTCCAAAGGGGGAGATTGTTGAGCAAGGTGCAGAAAAAGTATTGTCATTGTTGTCAACACAGACAGATAGATCAGTTGATGCAGTGGACAAGAGTTCAGAGGTCAGTGAGAGCATGTACAGTAAATTTCCAGGAAGACAAAAGTGGCCCAGATTCAAAAAATCAAAGAAAAAGACAAGTAAGAAAACTGTCGCGATATCGTGACATGTTTTTTGTCGCATGATTTCGTGACATATCGGAGGAGAGAGAAAATGCTGGAAAAGTTGTCGCGATTTCGTGACATATCGAAGGAGAGAGAAAATGCTGACAAAATTGTCACGATTTCGTGACATCTTGGAGGAAAGAAGAAATGAAAAATTGTCGTGATTTCATGACATGTTGGAGGCAAAGAAGCAAGTGGAAAACTGTCACGATTTCGCGACATGTTGGAGAAAGAAGGCAAGGAAAAACTGTCATGATTTCACAACATGTTTGGAGAGAAGGCGCAGGCAAAGAAAACTGTCACGATTTCATGACATGTTTGGAGAGAAGGCGCAGGCAAAGAAAACTGTCACGATTTCGTGACATGTTTGGAAAGGAGGCACAAGCAAAGAAATGTGTCATGATTTCGTGACATGTTTGAGAGAAAGAGCTTGCAAAGAAAAGTGTCACGATTTTACGACAATTTGCAAGAGGAAGCGCTAAGGAGAAAAGTGTCATGATTTCACGACATGTGAGAGAAGGAGAAAAGTGTCACGATTTTGACAAGAGAAAGAGGTAAGGAGGGAAAGTGTCACGATTTGCGACATGGAAAGTCAAGAGAAAAAGAAGGAGAAGTGTCACGATTTTGTGACATGCTTCATTTAGCGAAGAAAGAGGAGAAGGATGAAGTGTCACGATTTCGCGACATGCTTCACTTTCACAGTCCAAAGCGAAGAGAAAGAGAAGGATGAAGTGTCACGATTTGGGTTGGGGAAGGGGCATGTTTAAGGCATGGAAAGTGTCACGATTTCGTGACATGTTTTTTTGTGGGCCAAAGATAGAAAAGGCACAAGGCAGTGAAAGTGTCACGATTTCATGACATGTTATTTTAAGGTAGAAGGAAAGGCAGAAAGTGTCATGATTTTGTGACATGTTCTATTTTTACGGGCCAAAGATAGAAAAGGCACAAGGCAGCGAAAGTGTCACGATTTCGTGACATGTTTCGTTTTCGTGGGTGAAAGGCAGGGAAGTGCAAGGAGGTGGAAAATGTCACGATATCGTGACATGTCATGTTTTTATGGGTAAAAGGTGAGAAGAGCACAAAGAGACAGAAGTGTCACGATTTTGCGACAGGTCGCAACAACACGATTACGGACAGTTAAGTGAAAAAAGAGGTAACTAGAGTCAGTGCGATAGTTATAGGTGCAGTTACAGATAGAGTTCATGCAAGCTATTTTAAGAACGGTCGAAGAAGGAGAAATCGAACAGTCGCATAAATAGAATCAAAAAATGCATGCATGCACATAAAAGAAGACGAACAGTCATGGTAGAGGTATATGTTGCATGTAACATGTTTAACGAAATGCCCACTCTATATATACAAAAGGAGTTACATAAAGAAGCAGTTACAGTTGACAAGTGGCAGAAGAGAATGTTAATAGACTGCATGCAGGATTACAAAAGTGACAGAAGATGAAGAGTCTCAATGAGAAATAGGGTTATAAAAGGAGGGGGGAGTGAGGGAAATTGGTACGTGTAAAGAGGGTTAGAAGAGGGCCGAGAGAGAGATAAGCAGAGCCGTGAGAGCGTGCAGAGTTTGATTAATTGCAGACCAGTCAAGGTCGTGTAAACAACGAAGGCATTTTTATGTCATTGAAATAATTCAGAATTGCAGTCCAAGTTGGTGCTTGGCATTAGGGGTTGGTGCTCCTATCTGTTGTAGCAGAAAAATAAGGGGTTGGTGCTCCTTCCAGTGGGTGCTGGTAAAGTGTTTGTAAAATTGGTGTTTTGCAAAGGCTGGATTTGGATTGGAGTCCAAGCAGTCATTTTTGAGGAGTAGCCAAATTGGTGAACCTCGTTACATTGTGTGTTGTGGTGTGCTCTCTTGTGAAAATTGCTTTACCTATTTTTAAGTTCTCTTTGCTTCAGATTTAAGTGTTGTAGATTTGAATTTTAATAGCTACACTGATTCACCCCCCCTCTTAGTGTCATTGTGAGAATATCAATTGGTATCAAAGCAAGGTTCCTGAACAAGCTTAATCAGCTAAGGTGATCTTGGAAGGAACACAATGGCAGGTGGTGAAGGATTCTCATCAAACAAAGCTCCTTTGTTCAATGGAACTAATTACTCATTCTGGAGACTCAGGATGCAAACATATCTAAGTGCATTAGGATACGACATTTGGGAGTCAGTAGAAAGTGGATACACAGTACCCGCTTACTCCTCCAACAGATACTGCTGAGAAGAAGTTTGAGAATAACTCCAAAGCAAAGAATGTCATAATGTGTGGGCTAGTAGACAAGTGAACCGATAAGGATCATGAGCCTGTAAATTAGCAAAAGACATGTGGGACAAACTGAAGAGCATCCATGAAGGAGACAACAAGATCAAGGAAGCCAAGCTGCAAACGCATCGAGCTCGGTTCGAAGCATTACAAATGAATGACGATGAGAACATAGAGGCCTATATGCTTGAGAGTCAATGGAATCATTAATGCAATCAGAGGACTCGACGAAGAAATCGAAGATGCGGTTGTCGTGAAAAAGGTACTTAGAACTCTTCACAAAAGATTTAATTCTAAAGTTTCTGCAATAGAAGAGGCTAAAGATCTAAATAATTTTAGCATGGATGAGATGCATGGTTCTTTGATTGCATACGAAATGAGAATAGGACAAACTAAGCCCATAGACAGAGAAGCTGCTTTTAAAGCACACAAAAATATAAAAGCTGAACAAGAATCTGAGGATGAAGAGACATCGGATGAAACGAAAGCTAACTTTGTTCGAAAACTTACAAAGGGAAAAGGAAAATATAGAGGAAAGTTACCGTTTAAGTGCTTCAATTGTGGAGGGGTCGGTCACTTTGCAGCTAAGTGTCCAATGAATGAGAAAACCAAAAGTGATGAAGGGTCACACCAAGAAAGAAGTGACTGGAAGAAGAAACCAAATTTTAGAAAAAGCAACTTCAAAAAGAAAAGTTTCATATCCAAGAATGTCGGCTCTTCTGAAGATAGCTCAGGTGAAGATTCTGAAGAAGAAACAGGTGAAGCTCTGTTCATGGCATTTGAAGAAGAAAAAAAAGAAGAAAAATAGGAAGGTGACACAAACATTAAGGATGAGGCTGAAGTATATCTGGAAGGAGAGTTGGTTGCTGCACTTAAAGAGTTGAGTACAGAAAGGAAAAAGAATAAAAAGGTCTCAAGAAAGCTTGAGGATGTGAATGACATAATAAACACTTTGAAAGTACAGATAGAAGAATTTAAGAAAATGTCTGAAGAACTCGAAGTGCAATTAACCATGAAAATAGATGAGTGCAGCAAACTAGAAGAAGAGATTGTTGTCTTAAGAATGCGGCTAGAAGAAAAGAATCAAAAATTGAGTTGCTATCACAAACTTGAAGGAAGTTCTACAAAGCTTGAAAAGATTATAAATAGTCAGAGGACTACAGGCATCAAATTTGGCTTGGGCTTTGTCGAAGGAGAATCGTCAAGTGGATCAAAGGCCATAACTGTAGAACAAGTAAAGAAAGAAGATAAGATCAAGGTTGATCAAGGAAAAATGAATCAGGCAAAAGAAAGCAACAGTGCCAGGCACGAGAAGAGTGCTGACAATGAGGGATTCATAAAAGTCACACATCAAAGGAGAAGAAAATTTGTGGCTCCTACTACAAAATGGCAAAGACCAACTCCCAGGTTCAATCATTCCTTTTCTGGTTATTGTTTTAAATGCAATGCTTACGGTCATAAGATTTCAGACTGCATTCATAATATAGGACAAAGAAATTTCACCAGTAGAAATGTCTTTTCACCCTTGATGGATTATGCAGTAGAATGCTATAACTGTCATAACTTTGGACACATTGCAAGAAACTGTAGAAGCACATATGCAGCAAATAGATATCAGGGAAGAAGATCTCAACCAAACAGTTTAAGGCAAAACAAAAAATTCCTAGAAAAACATGCACAAAGCTACGACAAAGAAAAGTCTAAACAAGTGACCAAAACTATAGCCAAACCAGAGTGGAAAGAAAAGGAGCGACC
Organism: Wollemia nobilis; assembly: GCA_028583015.1. NCBI lineage: Eukaryota > Viridiplantae > Streptophyta > Pinopsida > Araucariales > Araucariaceae > Wollemia > Wollemia nobilis. The sequence continues at coordinate 259,898 of JAQPPZ010001748.1, read as the reverse complement.
CAAGGAAGAAAAGGAATCCTTGATTGTTCAGACAACATTCAAAGCACAGAACAAATCTGCACCATGGATATTGGATAGTGGATGCTCCAGTCACATGACAGGAGATAAACAAAAATTTGAAAAATTATAGAAATATGAAGGGGGCTCTGTAAAGTTTGGAAATAATGATGGAGCCAAGATAGTTGGCAAAGGATCAGTCAAGATAAGTGATGGAAAGATCAATTCCAAAGAAGTTCTGTTTGTGATTGGTTTGAAGCACAACTTACTGAGCGTAAGTCAAATCTGTGACAGAGGTCATGAAGTCATCTTTAAGAAGCAGGGTTGTGAAGTCAGAAAAGCACACAGTGGGAAGCTGATAGCTACTGGATCGAGGACTTCTGGAAATCTATATACTCTCTCAGAAACTTTAGAAGGAGCATGCTTGATTGGACAGGAAGATGAAAATTGGCTGTGGCACAAGAGGCTCGGTCATATTAGCTTTGACAATCTGGTAAAAATAAGTTCAAAAAGGGTAGTAAGAGATATACCCACCATTGGAAAACCAGTAAATAGCATCTGTGCTTCATGCCAAAAAGGGAAGCAAACTAGAGCCACATTTAAATCAAAGGAATACTTCACCAACAAACCTTTAGAGCTAATACATACTGATTTGTGTGGACCCATGAGAACACAAAGCATAAATGGTGACAAATACTTTATGTTGTTCATAGATGACTACTCCAGGATGACATGGGTACTATTTTTAAAGCTTAAATCAGATGCCTTTGAGATGTTCAAGATTTTTAAAAAATAGGTTGAGAATCAAACTGGAAAAAGAATTAAATGCCTAAGATCAGATAGAGGAGGAGAGTTTATCTCAGAAGAGTTTGTAGAGTACTATCAAAAATATGGGATCAGAAGATAGTTTTCAGCAGCAAGGACACCTCAGCAGAATGGTGTTGTAGAAAGGAAGAACAAGACAATGCAAGAAATGGCACGGACAATGTTGGCTGAGAACAAAATAGCTGACAAATTTTGGAAAGAGGCAGTCCATACTGCGGTTTACATCCAAAATAGGTGCATGCTAAGGATGCATGAAAGCAAAACACCTTATGAGCTGTGGTTCGACAGAAAGGCAACAACAAGATATTTCAAAGTGTTCGACAGCAAGTGCTACATCAAACAAACTGAAGATAATCTCGGTAAGTTTGAAGATAGAGCTGACGAAGGTATTTTTCTTGGGTACTCAACAAAAAGCAAAGCCTACACATGTTACAACAAGAGGCTAAAGAAAATTGTGGAGAGTGCTGATGTTAAAGTTGATGAAGGTAGAGAACGAGAAATTACTTATCAAGAAAACTACCCTATTTATGAAGAAGTCATTGAAGGAGATGAAGAAAAGGAAACAGAAGAAAATCAGAAAATTGACCCAGATGATTTAAGAATTGACTCAAAAGAAGAAGAAAACAAGAAAAGGCACAAGGCAGCGAAAGTGTAATGATTTCGTGACATGTTTCATTTTTGCAGGCCAAAGACAAAAAAGGCACAAGGCAGCGAAAGTGTCGTGATTTCATGACATGTTCTGTTTTCGCAGGCAAAAGGCAAGGAAGTGCAAGGAGGCAAAAAGCATCGCGATTTTGCGACATGTTCTATTTTCACGGGCCAAAGACAGAAAAGGCACAAGGCAGCGAAAGTGTCACGATTTCGCGACAAGTTTTGTTTTTGCGGGCGAAAGGCAGGGAAGTGCAACGAGGTGGAAAATGTCACGATATCGCGACATGTAATTTTTTCACAGGTAAAATGCGAGAAGAGCACAAAGAAACAAAAGTGTCATAATTTCATGACAGGTCGAAATAGCACGATTACGGACAGTTAACTACAGACAGAACAACAGGTAAAGGGGCAGTTGTAGAGGAAAAACATGCAACCAAAATAAGAAGAGGTAACTAGAGTCAGTGCGACAGTTATAGGTGCAGGTATAGATAGAGTTCATGCAATTTATTTTAAGAACGGTCGAAGAAGGAGAAATCGAACAGTCGCATAAATAAAATCGAAAAATGCATGCATGCACAGAAAAGAAGATGAACAGTCATGGTAGAGGTATATGTTGCATGTAACGTGTTCAACGAAATGCCCACTCTATATATACAAAAGGAGTTACATAAAGAAGCACTTACAGTTGACAAGTGACAGAAGAGAATGTTAATAGACTGCATGCGGGTTTACAGAAGTGACAGAAGACGAAGAGTCTCAATGAGAAATAGGGTTATAAAAGGACAGTCGCATAGAGAATTATGTTGCTGCTGTAAGTGAGAAGTTGCTATTGTAAGTGAGAAGTTGTTGCTGTAAGTGAGAAATTTCTACGTAAAGAGGGTGAGAAGAGGGTCGAGAGAGAGATAAGCAGAGTCGTGAGAGCGTGCAGAGTTTGATTATTTACAGACCAGTCAGGGTCGTGTAAACAACGAAGGCATTTTTATGTCATTGAAATAATTCAGAATTGCAGTCCAAGTTGGTGCTCCTATTTGTTGCAGTAAAAAAATAAGGGGTTGGTGCTCCTTCCAGTGGGTGCTGGTAAAGTGTTTGTAAAATTGGTGTTTTGCAAAGGCTGGATTTGGATTGGAGTCCAAGCAGTCATTTTTGAGGAGTAGCAAAATTGGTGAACCTTGTTACATTGTGTGTTGTGGTGTGCTCTCTTGTGAAAATTGCTTTACCTGTTTTTAAGTTCTCTTTGCTTTAGATTTAAGTGTTGTAGATTTAAATATTAATAGCTACACTGATTCACCCCCCCCTCTCAGTGTCATTGTGAGAATATCAAGATCCATATTGAATACTAAAGTATTCAATACCCAAATAATGTAATACAAGAGGGTGTTGGAGTATATATTACATTATTGGGTACATATCAATGTACCACCTTTGGTACATTACTAGAGTAGGAGTTTACTTTAGAGTACAGTTAAGTAGTTACTTCAGCATGTAATAAATGCACAAGTGTTAGAATGTGCAATGATGTAAATGTGCATGTAGTCCACATGTACATAAGTCATAGGATAGATTCAAAGGTAGAGTAAGGGCCAAGGAACCTATATTCCTATATAAAGGCCTCATAGTGAGTGAAATAGATAGGAAAGAATATAGAGTGTGCATAGTATAGATTGGTAGTGTGATACAATGTAGTTCCTTTAAAAATAGTTTATGGAGTGTTCATGTCATCCATTATATTGCATTGTACTATTTTTGTGAGCTTTTAGTAATGGCATATTTTTGAGTTATTGCATAAGTTTATCTCTTTATTTTCTTGCATATTATAGTGCCATTATCATATAGATATCATAGCTTGCTTATCTTGCATCTTGTGGTTGTATTTCCTATATCATATATTCATCAAAAGCTAACATATTAAGCCCATTGTTGGTCAGAGAAGATAGATATGATACAGAGGAGAATCAAACTATTGAAAATTGAGTTTAATAAGTATCAAGGAGCATTAAATACATTGCAGTGAAGGAATATTACCTTGAAGAGCACAAGTTGCAGAGTCAAAGAGAAGCAAGTCAAAGTTTTACGCGTCATATTCAAGGAGGTATGAAATATTTAAATTGATTTAAAACCTTTGCAAAATATTAAGGAGATATAAGGCATAATATTATTGAAGTCAAGATTAATTAATTATACTTAAGGTTATTTGAATAATAGGAGAAATAAGGTGATGAATTATAATCTTAGAAGAATTATTGAATGCCTTAGAAGATATTTGAAGTAATAAGCTTTTTGAAAGATTTTTGGAAAATATCAGGAATCAGCTATCAGAAAACATAAGAGCAGCAATCATGTAGAAATAACTGAGACCAGTGACGAGGAGTTGCAGATCCATAATCCCAGTGCGTTCTGCCAGTGGTTCATAAGTTGCTGAAGGTACTGAAACTCCATGTTGACTTTCTTAATTTGGGCAAAAATCTGCAACCAGCAATCATAGAAAACCTCATATTTATCAGACAGTGAAAAATACAAAGAGGATTCTTGCTGGGAAAAAATAACTTTGTTGCGGGTTTTCCATATGTGGGAGAGAATAGCAATTCTGAAATATATGCCAAACCACTGAAATATTCTTAGTCTGTTTGGAAATCTTGGTTTCATACTGTATGGGCTAAATATATTGAACCAAAGTAGTCCTTTTTTGCTTGGAGTGTGCTTTTTCAAGGTTTGCCTATTGGTAAATGCTTGAAATACTTGGGAGTTGATGATGTCTCTTGTAAGTTATGTGGTCAGGAGGAAAACTATGTTCATTTATTCTGGGAATGTTCTCGGGCTAAACAGGCTTGGTCTTGGATTCTTTCATTTTTCAGACCTTTTATTGCTGGTTCATGCTCCTGGAGGCATATCTTATTGGGAGACCCTCTTTAGTTCTCCAAAAATATTTCAGTGGTTTGGCATATATTCAGAATTGCTATTCTCTTCCACATATGGAAAACCCGCAACAAAGTTATTTTTTCCCAGCAAGAATCCTCTTTGTATTTTTCACTGTCTGATAAATATGAGGTTTTCTATGATTGCTGGTTGCAAATTTTTGCCCAAATTAAGAAATTCAACATGGAGTTTTAGTACCTTCAGCAACTTATGAACCACTGGCAGAATGCACTAGGATTATGGATCTGCAACTCCTCGTCACTGGTCTCAGTTCTTTCTACATGATTGCTGCTCTTATGTTTTCTGATAGTTGATTCCTGATATTTTGTATAGAGATATGTTAGGTGATATGTTTGTTGCAGTTAGTGTGACTTTTCTTCCTAATTGTAATAGTTTATCTTGGTTGATTGGGGTGTGTTAATCCCACCCACACAGTTTTGTATGATTAAGCTTTATTAATACAATTTTGGCTTTTTCATTCAAAAAAATAAATTCCAATTAGGGAGTTATAAGGAATTCAACACCAATTTAAAGTTCTTGAAATTTAGAAACTATATTATTGACAATTGAAACACAACATAGAGTTTTTGAAAAGTTGGAAAATTACATTGGTATTAGTCTCTTTCTCAAATTAATGAGACTTAAGGAATCCAACTTATAGTTCTTGAAAATAGAAGAATTTTATCAAAATTGAAATTGCATCAAAATTATCTTTAGCTTTCCATTCATAAATAGGGAGTCAAAAGGGATTCAACTCAAAGGTAATTTAGAAAGCTAAGTATCATATCAAAGCCATATTAAAACACTAGGGAGATATAAGGTATTCTACAAAATTTGAGAATTGAAAAAGATATTATCAAATTTGATCTTATATTCAAAATACTAGGGAGCTAAAAGGAATTCTACCTAGAGATTTAAAAATTAAATCCTTACCAAAACTATTGGTTGATCATTATTCAAGCACTAGGAAATACAAGATATACTACAAGATTCAAAGATTTGAAAATTAGTATTTGATATTACACTCAAATTCAACTTAAAATTTAGAAGTTGAAAATATAGGGAGATATAAGGCTTACAACATAATTGCTTGAAAAAGTTGAAAATTGAAAAGTGTTCTTAGACTATCATATAAAGACTAAGGAGGAATAAGGAATTCTATCTCAAAGGATTAAAAGATCAAATTAAAAGAAACATGGATGAAATAGTGAAGAATGCATTTAATGATGAAGAACTATTTCATGAACTGAAGTTTTATTCACAAAACTTAATAGATACTTTTGATAGATACAAATATTTGTCTACCAGTTTAAAATAATTTTTTTTTTGTTTCTCAAGGAAGCAAAAGAAGAAAACTTTATGACATTAATTAGTTATCTTCATGAAGTACTTTTCAAGGCTTGGTGGAATGCTCAAAACATAGTTAAGCTTACTTCAGAAGAATGTTTGATGATATATCTATCATTAATTGTTTTTGAATTCTTTCAAGGCATGAAACAAAAGAAAGATGAACACACTAGCAATGAAGTATTGAATGCTGGCCAATACTATTGTGATGATGTACTAACTCACCATGTTGAAGATATATCACTAGTGAAGGTACAAAAACAAAGAAGAAGAAGAAGAAGAAATAGGAAGATGAAGCATGACAAAAAAGAAAAGATGAAGATGAAAGAAAATACTTTCAAGCTGAATCCAAATATCAATTTACAAGAGATAGATCAAAGTGAACTAAAGGAACAAGATGAAGATCCATATTGAATACTAAAGTCTTTAATAACCAAATAATATAATATAGGGGAGGTGTTGGAATATATTACATTATTTGGTACATGTTAATGTACCATCTTGGGTACATATTTAGATTAGGATTGTATCTTAGATTAGGGTTTGAGTATTTACTTTATGCAATGCAATAAATGCACAACTATTGTTAGAATGTGCAATGATGTAAATGTGCATGATGCCCATGTGTACATGAGTCTATAGAATAGAAAGGTGAAGGTTCATGGGAAGATGAAAGGCCAAGAATCATATTCCATTATATATAGATCTTTGATATAGAAAAATAGAAAAATAGAATAGTAGTAGTATAGAGCAAGGTAGATACAATGTAGAGCATGTATGAAATATGGAGAGTTTGAGATCTCCAATTTTTGTATGAAGATACTATTTTTGTGAGATTTCATTAATGGTAGTTTTATGAGTAGTTGCAGAAGTTTCTTATAAGTTTTACATGTTTAGTATATTTGTCATTATCTTATATTTAATATTGCATGCTCATTTTATACCTTGTGGTAGTTATTTCATTAAATATATAGCATCAAAAGCTAATAATCACAAATGAGAAGAGAAGGCTTCGACCAAAGCCAAAGTAGGACATATGGAGACCAGTTGGGAACCTGAGAAAGGAAAGCACTAGCATTCAAAGGAGAAGGTCCACCATTGGCCAAAGGAAGTTCCACCTTGTACAAAAATATATGGCTATCATGCATGCAAGAATGAAAATAGACATAGAAGCATTAAAAGAGGACATCCTCTAATGGTTTTAAAGTTAGAATTTTATGGCCAACCCTATCAAAATCAATCATGCATAAGTCATGGACACTACCTACCATATGCATGAATCTACCCTATCCACCTGCATCGATCAAGGAGATCATCCTATAGCATCAACAAGGTGGTGCATCCCAAGAGAAATGTGGTGGCAGAGTAATGGTGCAACCATCTTGTAGCAACAAAGAACAAAGTCATCCTCACTTGATCATACAAAGTCCCAAAAGTATTTAACATTTATGGCCCAAGATATAGAGACCTCAAAACTTCTATCACATGATTTATAGAAGGATTTATTGGCTATAGGAATAGAAGATATTTTTAGGTCTTTTGCATAAAACTTCAAAGGGAAGGCACCCTCTTCTCAACTTATAAATAGGTCTAGTTTTATTGTAAAAGACATTGAAAGTTATCTGCCTATGCCTACTACCTACCCTTTTGGTCTCTTCCTTTCACCCTTTTTTTCTACTATAATAAGGGGAGACCAAACCTTTTCTCATGCCTAGGGAGCATCAAACCCTTTAGGCCTCATTGTATTATAATCATTTTAAGTAAGTTAATGAAATTCATGACTACTTTTGACTTGTCTTGATTCATGGTGGTGTGTTTGCTTGGTTGTGTTCACTAGCCATAGGTGATATTTTTCATGTTCAATTGCCACTTGTAGTAAAAAATTGGGGGCCTTAATTCTTTTGTGCATCACCCCAATAACTTAGGATTTTATTTTCTTGCAGAGCATTTAATTTCCTATTTTTTATTTCATTGTAATTCTTTCCCTAGCCTCAACTCATGGAGGATATTGTACATTAAGGATTTGGATACAATGAGAAGTTAGCCTTGACTAAAAATCCAATATATCATCCCACAATAAACCCATCATCCATAATGCTTCTTGTTATTTTGCTCTACACGAGGCAAAAGTGCATTCATCTGCTCAGGCTCCCTCAACCCAAGTTTGGTTGATGCATTCTAATATGACAATAGTCACCTTGATATCCCAACATCCAGCCTATTCAACATTCCATTATGCATGTTTTTTTCATCCTTGAAAACCCCTCACTTTTATCCTACCCTCTAATAATTTGGCTCCACCATTTAAATGAAGTTGCTAGTTATAAAGCTTTCAAGTGATAAATTCACTATAGATGTTTTAACATCAATTTTTTAGGTTTTTAATTTTAATTATATATATAGGGGGCCTGACCATGCTAATCAAAGAGTTTCCTACTTATTGGTGTTTAGTAGGCCCCAAAATGTTGATGCATTTTTTTGTTTGTTTTGTAGGTTTCATTGAATTTATTGGTTGTAGGTCTTCTATGAGGCATATTTATTAGGTAGCATATTCACACACAAGTGGTGTATTCACACCAAGTATGGGAACAAGTAAGTATACCTTCTCCTCCTATTTTCAATAACTAGTATAGTTATTTGTTGAGTGTTTCTTGCATATTTCTCTATTTTTCTTCAAAGATACATATAAAATAAAATTTAAATATTAGCTTGGAATTCTATTATACTTCCATAGGCATTCAACCAGAATTACATATATCTTGCATAAGGATTAATTGTATTCTTGCATCCTCCTTACACCCTTGCCTTTTAAAAGAAGAAAATAAAGGTTTAGTTTCTCATAGATTTTATCTTAGATAGCACCCATAAAAAACAAAAATTACATATAGAATAGCATCTTGTATTTTGCATTTTATTTTCATATTGCATTGCATTATCATCTTGTGCATCAATCTCTAGGATAGGAGAAAACACAAGCTCTTGTTAAATTGAACACATCAAAAACTAGATTAGGGAAATCTTTAAGCCCTTGATGAACATAAAAAAATCTTTTCACAAAAGATAGACCATGTAAAGTAAAATCTAATAATGAGTTAGCAAAATGGCTCTCTCATTTGAGTGTGGATGACCCTTGAGTGAACACATCAAAGGCAAATGCCCCCGTGCACCTTTTGGCATTCCACATATTTGGTGAACCCAACATGAAATACCACGTGGGTCAAAAATCTCTTTGACATAGGACCTTAATCTTAATTAAGATAAAAATAACCACACTTTAATTAAGGTTGTCTAGTCTATTTATTTAGCATAAATCCATTAAATCAAGATAACAAAAACATAACCAAATTTTTAGTCCTACTAGGGGAAGGTTAAGTGCCCCTTGAGTAAACTAATGTACGAACCTTGAGGGTTATATCTCTTGGCTAGTATATTACAATGGGCTAATGGGAGTCATAAGGTGGGATGCTATTCCAAGGTGACATAAGGGTTATGAAACATCTCTTTTTATTTAAAAACTTTGGAAATAAAACTTTAATAAATTGAATTTTATTCCTACCTTTAACTATGTTTGGACATCTTTATCCTACTTAGAATGTTGTACAAGCATTAGCACAAAATTTGAGTGCTTCAATTGAACTTCCAAAGAAGCAACCTATGATTGTAAACCCAATATTTGAGGAAGAAGAGGAAGAAAATCCTCCCTGAAACCTTATATCTTTTTCATAATGAACAAGGGGAAGTAGTTCTTAAGTTTATGGACCATTGAGCTTCTTTCCTATGAGGAAATAGGGAAGTTATACACTTCATCTTAAGGGTAGATGAGAAGAATACTTTTGTTGTAGAAGAACTCCTTTCAGAACTTTTGTAATAGCCTAGATCTAATCCTAAAAGTGCTCAATAGTGAGACTTGATCATTACAACCATAGAAGAGAGGCCATAAAATATCTCATCTTCCTCAAGAAATTTAGGATCTATGCCACCCAAAATAGAGTCATTCAGGTTAAATCTCTCTATATCTCAGCCTATAAGTCTTCCACAAGTCTAAAAAGTGGATATCTTTCCCATTATGCCTAATTATTCAATGTGATTTCTTCCAATCTATTATTTAGCATGTCTATTCCTACTAAAATTCCCTCTACTAACCTTTCTTTTTAGAATGATCCCCAAATTAATAACATGACAATCCCTTTTGTATTATCCCATCCACATTCTTAGTATTATTTTTTGGTTAATTCCTAACCTTAGTTCACAACACCACAAATTCCTTATCCTAGGTTCCAGGATATAAACTCTAATCTAGAACAATTAGTAAAAGAAAAATATAAATTTAAACAATAGCATGATTCTATTCAAGGAGTCACAACTAAGAAGTACTCCTATAGATACTATTGTAATCAACCTGTAGACCCTATTCTAATTAACAAACCATATGCCCCAAATTTTGTGTTATTAAATTTTTGGATGTATAGGGAAGATGGTGATCCAATGGATCACCTTTGAATCTTCCAAGTTACATGCCATGACATTTTCTATGATGAGGCATTATTAAAAATTTTCTGTAAAAGGCTTGGTGTGAGGCCCTAGAATGGTTTTTCCAACTACCTCATCACTTAGTCAAAAGTTTTGGTGATTTGGAAAAATGTCCATCCAACATTTTGATGTCTATATCATGAAAAAAATGTATATTTGATGATTTATATCAACTAAAACAAGGTAAAAATAAATATTTTTATGAATGCTTACCCTGGTGGCATGCATTGGTTAGAAACTCCCCTTTGTCCTACCACCTAAAGACCTCTTGCATATTTTCATAGGCAACTTACAAGAACACCTTTCATAACCACTAGAGATGATCCATATCTCTTCCTTTGATGATGTAGTGGACCTTGCTAAGAAAATAGAAGTCACCCTCCAACATAGAGGGCAATTAAAAACTAAAAAGAAAGAATTAAAGACCTTTTCTTCTAACACTAAAGGATAGTATAAAAACAAACATGTTGTGGGTGATGGCATAATTGAATCTCATTCCATTAACATATTAAAATAGGTAATGTTAATACCATTACAACATTAAAAAAATTAGTTTTAGTTAAGACTCAAGAAAACCCTCAAAGAAAATTTACCAAGTTAAACCAATCTCTATATTCTATATTAACATAGTTTTTATATGCTAAGCTGATAGAGTTATCTCCTATAAGGCAACACAAAAAGGTAAACCAACAATTCACTTTCCATAGCACAAATGGTCACCACACAAACAAATGTATCACTCATAAGCATGTTGTACAAGATCTCATTGATGAAGGTCATCTAGTGGTCAGTGGTCCTAAACAAGCAACATCCTCTAACCAATATTTATGGATATTTCATGATCCATTACCTAAACATGTGAAAAATACTACTAACCATGTTCAATATAGGAATGTCCCCTTACAATAACCATGTTCATTAAGGATGATATTCCACCTGCCTCCATGCTTGGAGAGATCCCTTTGTATATCACTTGTAACATTGATAAGAAATGCATTAAAAAGGTTCTCATTGATAATGTTTCAGCTTAAATTTCTATAGCCTTAAGTTCATCCATAGAATAAAGCTTAATAAGGAATACCTACAGAAATCTAACATTTTTATAAAATCCTATGACAAGGAGGAACATGGAGCTACAAGAATTGTATTTCCTCCAATAAAATTGGGACCTTGCATATTAAACATTTTGTTTTATGTGTTGCCCTATGATCTAAGCTATAGTATCCTATTATGGCAACCATGGATCTATGTGATTCAACTTGTCCCTTCAATTTACCATCAATGTGTAAAATTTGAATATCAAGGTAATTTGTATAAAATTATGGTCGATAGAGATCCTTTTTACTTATTCTCAATCCATCCAATTAGAAAACCAAAAGGCTCAATTATGCCCTTTTTTGAATATATCTCATCCTTTTCTAGGCAATACCTTAAGGTTAATACCACCTAAGGGAATAAGTATCAACCAAGGAGAAGAAAACAATAGTTAAGCCATGATAAAGGGTAAGGAAAAAGTTTAGGATATTAACAATATAAACCTCAACAACTAACATCATGAGATATTAGCCTTGGAATTGGTTACATTGCCTTCATAACCCCACACTTGGGGTTACCTTCCAAAAAAGGAATGATTTTGCAAATAGGAACTTGCAACTTTATTTCTATAGAAATAACTAATGAGGAGAGAATCAATGGAACTAATCCATGACTAATAGAATGAAGGCATACCTTGGGTTATCTCTCTAATATTTACCCTATCCCTAAGAAAATTATTTTTAACTTTGGATACAAGGAAAAAGGATTAGGACTTCGAGAGAAAGGCATTAAGGAGCCTCTAGAATTTGAATCTTGGACTAAGTTTTGGGTATTAGATACTTCACCAACCCTAATGAAAGGACATCCTTCTTCTCTTTAGAAAGCAATTACAATGAAGAGGTGTGCCTTTTCTCATTGGAACCCCAAAGATAAGTCACCTTGATAGAGGGTTTGGATTGGTATGAAGAGGAGGATAGTGAACCTTCCCCCTTCTCCATTTTCAACATATTTTTGTAATATGCACAAACCAACACCCTAAGCATCAAGCTCATTGAGGAGATTAGTAAAATATCCAGCAATAGCCTTGATGATAAGGATAGATTAGTTCTACCACAAGAAGATAGTGATATGACATCCCAACCAATAGAAAACATTTTGTCAACATTTCACTTAAATGACTATGAGGTGAAAGTTTTACCCCACAACCCTTCTAGGGATGATTGTAATGATTTTTCTCATCAAGAAAATATTTCTATTTTTGTAATGAGTTTACACATGTTTTTATAAGGGGTCTCAATCCCCTCATACTGAGTTGGATTTGAACCTTGGATCTCCAAAAGAGAGGCCAAATCCGTTACCATTGTAGTAAGTTTGCAGCTTAGATTTATAATGAGTTTACAAAAAAATTTATGAGGGGTCCTGATCCCCTCATACTGAGTGAGGTTTGAACCTTAGACCTCTCAAATAGAGGCCAAATCCCTTACCATTGTAATATTCTTATAACTAAAAATTTTAATTTTACATGGGTTTTTTATGAGGGGTCTTGACACCCTCGTATCAACAAGAAAATATCCCTATTGAAGAGCCTCTTTCTTTAGTCATATTTTTCTCACAGTCATCCAACACTGAGCAATGGAATTTATATTCCAATGAGCTTGAAATTCTAGGGGTCTTACTTGCCCTTGTACAATATGAAGATGAGTCTCATATCCTTATAGAATAAACTATTGATATTAACATAGGATATGAAGACAATCCAAGAATAATAAAGTTATGAAAGGTTCTAACTTTAGAAAAATGAGAAGAGCGTATGAAACTTTTATTGAATTTTGTGATATTTTTACATGGTCCTATGTAGACATGCCTAGACTAGACCAATCCTTAGTAGTTCACTACTTTTAGTCAAGCCTAACTCTAAGATGATAAAGAAAAAGTTAATAAAGATGCATCCTAAGGTTTCTTTAGTGGTTAAAGAGGAACTCCAAAAAAATTTGAAGGTCAAATATATCAAGGTTGTCGACTATTCTAAATCGATCTCTAACATAGTTCCTCTATCCAAGAAAGAATGTGTTGTGCAAGTTTGCACAAAATTTTGAGACATCAAAAAAGTTTGTCCTAAGGATGATTTTCCTCTACTTGACATAGACATGATACTAGACTTCACTACTAGATGTAGAATGTTATACTTGATGGATGGATTTTCCAGTTATAATAAAATATAGATTGCACTAGAAGACCAAGATAAAACAATGTTCATTACTCCTTGGGATACCTTTTGCTATGAGGTCATGCCCTTCACTTTGAAGGATATTGGTGCAACATACCAACATGCAATGACATACATCTTCCATGACATGATGCATGACATTGTAAAATATTATGTTGACGATCTTCTCAAGTGATCCATGAAACGAGAAGACTATGTCAAAGACCTAAGATGAATTTTTGAATGACTCAAAGAGTATAAGGTTTGCCTAAAATCCTCCAAATACATATTTGGAGTAACATCCGACAAACTATTAGGCTTCATCATGTCTAGGCATGGCATATAGGTAGATCTCAACAAAATATCCGCTATCACTAAAATTCCACCACCTAGAAACCTAACTAAGCTTCGAAGTCTACAAGGCAATTTATAAGTTATTAGGAGATTCATATCCCAGTTTGTAGATAAATGTCATCTCTTTTCTAGACTCTTAATGAAAGGGATCAAGTTTAATTGAGATGAAGAATGTCAAAATACCTTTGATGCCTTGAAAATATGCCTTCTATCTTTTTTGGTACTTATCTGACTAGATCCCCTCTGTCATGACCCATCGTAGTGGGCTTTTTGGCACAAAGAAACAATGTATTAATCTATGATGCTTTAATATCCAGTTTGAGCAATTGAACCATGTGATGTTTAGTTTATTTGGAAGAGCATGGTACTATTAACATATTGCCAAATGTGCGAGATCAGGTACACTCATAGGTGGAAGAAGTAAAATCATCCACCAGAAGCGGGGGTACTTGAGGTTGGGAAAATGATGATTAATACAACTCAAGGGTAACATTGATGGATACCTTCATATAGGCATGCATTCGATTAGGGATAATCATCAAAAGCTAGCCACCTTGAGCCTCAGTTGATAGCCTGGTAGCTATAATAAACTCTTGGGCTGAGACAAATGACTAGGTTGATGGAAAAATTCCCTCTTTGTCTGTTGCATATGTTTGATTGTCTTTTACTTCATCACTATCTACATCAATGGTTTGGAAAAAATGCATAACCTGGTTGTTTTTGGAAAAGCTCCTTGTTTTGCTTAAACCTTTCAAAAGAATAGCATGATTTTAGTAGTTGATAAGAAAACCGACTATTATGGATGAAAATTTGACTTTTGCGGAGATGGAGAGCGGGAGCGGGAACGGAAGTGACAGTGGGAGCGAGAGCGGGAGGAGACTGTGGGAGGAACCAGTGTGGACGTTGAAGCTGGGAGGGATAGCCGAAAGTGGGAATGGCAACCAGGCAGGGGAGGGTGTACCTGACCCTGTCCCTGGATCACCAAAAAAGCCTCCCGACCCTGACCCTGGCGGGATTAATGGCAAAAAGCTGGGCGGAAGATCCTATGCACAGGTTGCTAGCATCGGTTCCACGGTGGCTGTTAAACATTCTACTTTGCTTCCAATCGGGTCTGATCTGATCATTCCAGATGACCTTATTTTTGACTACCTGGAAGCGGAGAAGTTTTCCTTGGTTGGGAAATTCATTGGTGGATGCCCAGACATGGAGACCATCCAAAAATGGGCCGTCACCAAATGGAAAACCAGTGGGCATATGGAGATCATTGCTCTGGCCAGGGGTTTCTTTACCATACGCCTAAACAACCCGGATGACGTTTCCAGAATCCTTGCAGGGGGACCGTGGTTTCTTGGGCACAGAAGTCTTTTCCTCCGTCGGTGGGCTGAGGATTTTGATCCCGAAACCCAGGATATCAACACCGCCCCGATCTGGGTGAGACTTCCAAATCTTCCACTGCATTTGTGGCATGAGGACGTCCTCCGTGGCATTGCCAAAACCATCGATGAGTTCATTGCCTTCGACCCAGCTACCAAGGCCCGATCTCGCATGGTGCATGCTAGATTTTGCGTAAATGCAGACTTGGCATCTGAACTCCCAACCTTTGTCAACCTCATCTATGGCCCGCAGTATAGCAGACGCCAGGCAGTCGAATACGAAAATAAACCAGCTTTTTGCATCCACTGCCATACCCAGGGACATCTTCGAAACCAATGTCCAGCATTAAGAAGCGACATTCCCAGAGGCAGCAAAGGTGATAGCCGCGGCCCAGGGCCTACCAGGAACCAACATCAAAGGCGGGAGAAACCACCTAGCACAGCGAAGCTATCAGACCCCCAGACGAAAGTTTTCCTCGCTGAAACTATTAAGGAAATGCCAAGTAAGGAAACTGATCCCATTTCAGACCACGTAGCTATCAATTACCCCGAAACCAGCAAGTCTGGGCCACTGATGGCAGACCCTACCTTTGAGCCACCCCCATCCCCTGGAAAACCCTTCTCGGCCCTGGAAGCCCATCCTAGTCCAGTTTATTCCAGCCAAACCCCCCCTCCCAGCCCGCGAGGGGAACTCCTCAGCCCCAAAAACACCCGTAGCAAAAAGGCCATCGTCGACTATGGAATCGATCGAAAAAGGGGTAGACCGTCCGGACCTGAACAACGATTAAAGGAAGCTGAAGAAGCCATTGCGAATGGCACACAAACCACTTTGTTCCCTGGTGTGAGTGATCCCCAGGGTAATGACCCAAAAGGAACTAAACCCCCCACCCAACAGGGGAAAGGGGGCCAAAAACCCAGAAGAAACTTTAATGAAGGTCCTCTCATGGAATGTGAGAGGCCTCAACGCTGCTACCAAGAAGCGGCTCATGACAAATCTCAGGAGAGAGCATCAACCCACCATTCTCATTCTACAAGAAACCAAAAATAATCCTACTGCTGGAGCGAAATCTGCCAGAGTCATATGGAATGAAGGGCAGGTCACGGCTAGCCTAGCCCAAGGATCTACCGGAGGGCTTATGGTCCTTTGGGACCCATCCTGCGTTGAAGGCAGAGTTTTGTCCACATCCAGCAGAATTATAAACATCTTATTTCATTGTAAGGTCCGAAACTTCTCTTGGGTTTTAACAAACGTCTACGCCCCCAACTCCTCGATGGACAGAGATCTTTTCTGGACCACCCTCTCCCAGATGAGAGCCACATTCCCTGAGCAGCCTTGGATGATTGGAGGGGACTTCAACACGCCCCTATTTTCGTCAGACAAGAAAGGAGGCCTGGATTCAATCAGCAGAAGCATGGAGGATTTTTGTGAGTTCGTTAGCGCCAATGAGCTCATGGATATCCAGCTGAGAGGTAACAATTACACCTGGAGTAATAGGAGAACCGGTGAAGGGCTGATTCAGGTCAAGCTCGACCGATTTTTCATCTCCAGTGAAGCCGTCCACGCTTTCGGAGAAGCAGTTCTAAAAACTCTCCCGAGGATTGGATCTGACCACTCTCCCATCCTTCTGGAGGTTGGCGCTCCACCTTGTTTCAAAACCCCTTTCAGGTTTGAGCCCATGTGGATCAAGCACGACAATCTCCGCACGCAGTTGGCATTGTGGTGGCAGCAGCCCTTTGGGGGGTCCCCGACAAATATGCTCGCCCAAAAATTGAAGTGGATCAAGGAGCAGCTCAAGGTATGGAACAAGGAAACCTTCGGTAACATTTTTGTGCAGAAGAAAAACATAGCTATCAACATTCAAACCATCGAAAAGGAGATTGAAGCAGGGGATCAGAGCCAGTCAATCAGGGCAAAAGAGAGAATTCTTCTTTCGGATTTCCACAACATTCTCGCCAAAGAAGAAATCCACTGGCGACAAAAATCCAGAGAGCTATGGATAAAATATGGGGATTCCAACACTCGGTTTTTCCATGCTTCCACTCTCCGGCACAGAGGGGCTAACAAAATCTGGGAAATTCAGCGTGCTGGCGGAAACCCTACCTCCGATATCAACGAAATTAGGGCGGAAGTTGTCTCTTACTTTCGATCCCTCCTAGAGAATCATTCCCAGCCAGATCCCCAAGCCATGAATGCTCTGCTGGCAAACATCCCCCACATTATCACCCCTGATGTGAATGAGTCCCTCCTCAAAGACTTCACTCAGGAGGAGATAAAGGAAGCCCTTTTTTCCATGCAAGCGGATAAGGCCCCTGGGCCTGATGGCTTTTCCCCTCGCTTCTTTCAGACGTACTGGGACATTGTTAAAGTTGATGTCTGCAAAGCCATCAGAGACCTTCAGCACTCCCGAGCCATTCCTCGAAGGATCAATTCGACCTTTGTGACCCTCATTCCCAAGTCCCCTGATGCCAAGCTTATGTCTGATTATAGACCAATTAGTCTCTGCAATGTCATATACAAAATCCTTACCAAAGTTGTGGCCACTAGACTGAAGCCTATCCTCCCGTCCATCATCGAGCCAAATCAGGGGAGTTCTGTAAAAGGCAGGAATATCCTGGACGGTGTCATTGCTCTTCATGAAACTCTCCATTCAAACACCCTTGCCAAATAGCCTGCATTCATTCTCAAGTTAGACATGAACAAAGCCTATGACAGGGTTGATCGGGGTTTCTTGATCCAAGTCCTCATTAAGTTTGGCTTCCACCCCACCTGGGTTGAGCTTATCAGAAAGTGCGTCTCCTCGGCCTGGTTTTCCATCCTGGTGAATGGCTCCCCTGCAGGCTACTTTCCCAGTACTAGAGGACTCCGTCAAGGGGATCCCATGTCTCCCATCTTGTTCATTATCCTAGCGGAGGCACTGGGCAGAGCCTTCACCGCAGGCTGCAACTCTGGAGCTATTTCTGGCATCCCGGTGGCTTTCGGCATCAAACCTGCTACTCACCAGCAGTTTGTCGATGATACCATCCTCACAAACATTGCTTCTGTTCCCCAGGCCAGGGCCATCAAACACATCCTCATCCTCTATGAGAAAGCAGCAGGGCAAAAGGTAAATCTGACCAAGAGCAAAGTTTATTTCCTCCACACCCCTTTGGCATGCCAGAACAAGATTGCAAGAATTCTCGGGTGCACCATTGATAGTCTTCCGACCACTTACCTGGGATTGCCCCTGTTCAAAGGTTGTATCAAAGGAACAATGTGGAATACCGTTCTAGAAAAAATCCAAAGGAAACTTGCGATGTGGAAGGGGAAGCTTCTTTCCCAGGCTGCCAAAGCCACTCTGACTATGGCCTGTCTCCAAGGGATTCCGATATACTTCATGTCAGTTTTCAAAATCCCCAAATCTGTGTGCAGCAATATCGAACGGATCCAAAGCCATTTTTTGTGGTCGGGTACTGGTGAGAAATCAAAGATCCCGCTCGTGGCTTGGGAGACGGTTTGTCAGAGCAAGGAGTGCGGAGGACTGGGTTTTAGGAAAGCCTCCAAAATGAATGTTGCCCTCTTAGGTAAGCTCTCCTGGAGAGTATTCACCAATACTACGGGAGAATGGGGCAGAATCATCAATAGGAAATACTTAAGGGAGTCCCGTTTCCTGAGAGACCGCAACACTTTGGGTGGGTCTACGCTATGGAAGTCCCTGGCCCAGACTAGACTCCTAATCGAGAAAGGTGCAAGGTGGATCCTGGGCGATGGGCGTCGTATTGACTTTTGGGATGACAGATGGGCCCAGGACCAGCCCCTAAAGTTTATCAATGGAACGGAGGAGCTTAGATGGTCAACTCAAGAATCAGTCGGGAAGATGGTGTCTGACTACCTTACCAACCACAATGGAACCACCATTTGGAAGAACATTCAGGTAGAAGGACATCAGGATACCTGGGACAACCTGAAACCCATCCTCCAGCACATCACCCTGATGACCAATCAACACGATCAGCTTGTCTGGGGACTGACCGAAAGTGGGCAGTATACAGTCAAGTCCGCCTATAGAGCCCAGGTTGAAGCCCCTGACACCAGTTTCCCAGCAATGGCAATTTGGAAGAAAAAGCTGATCCCAAAGGTTTGTTTCTTTGCCTGGCTTGCATACAAAAATAGAGCTCTCACCATTGATAATTTGCTTAAAAGAGGCATTCCAATTCCTAATAGATGCTATTTGTGTCAAGCTGATTGGGAATCTACTGACCACCTATTTCTGAGATGCAAGTTTTCCCACCGTGCTTTGGGATTTTTAATGGAACCTTTTCAGATCCAATGGGCCCTTTCGGGATCTATAAAGCAGTTGTTTATCCAATGGGCCAACCCCTTTCGCAACACCAAGGTCCATTTTCTTTGGGCCTCTTGCCTTCACCACCTTATTTGGCAGATCTGGTTGGAGCGCAACCGAAGAGCCTTTGGCGACCCAGAAAGACACCCCTCCTCTGTTGCTGCCAAAGCTCTATCCTTTGCTTCAAAAAATGCAAAGCTCGTCTCCTTTGGTTCGCAGAAGCTCTTTCCCGTCGAAGCGGCCATCCTTCAATCAATTGGTGTTCCGATGGATGATGCTCCCCGACTTCAGCGCGTCTGTCCGAGAAAGGGAATTAAGTGGGAAAAGCCTCCCCCGGGATGGCTAAAACTAAATTTTGATGGGGCATCTAGAGGGAACCCCGGGGAGGCGAGCGCAGGTGGCGTGGTCCGGGATTGTCATGGTAACCTTATCCTTGCCTATGCCGAGTTCCTGGGAACCCAGACCAACCACGTGGCGGAAGCTAAGGCACTGTGGCGGGGGTTGACACTCTTGAAAGAGGAACCCAGGAATATCATCGTGGAAGGGGACTCCAAAAACATTATCAACTATCTGGGGAATTCCCAGACCCCCACGTGGAAGGTGAGTTCTATTATAGCTGAGGCTAGACTCTTGTTCCAGGCTTGTGAGTCCCCCGTGGCACAACATAGATTTAGAGAAGCTAACCGATTGGCTGATCTCATGGCCAATCATGGCATTGATGACCGTGCCTCAAACGTTTGGAGGATGGATTTCCCGCATCACATTTCTGTTGCCGCCAATGAAGAGAATGATGTCTTTGAACAGTAGATCGCGTCAGCCCAGTGGTGGCATTTCCTGGTTAATACACTCAGTCGATGTTTGCCAAGTGGTGCCTAATTCTGCCAAGAATGCACCCGGGTTTCGCGGGATCTTTCATCCTTGGAAGATGTTTTTGGGAGTACATGTTTCCAAGAACACTGATTGTCCAAGGTGGCTAAGTCCCGAAGCTTGGCAGCATACCAAGGAAGAGCGAAGATCGAGAGTCACGGCCTCTACCGTGTTCTCTCTTCATCCCACCCCTATCAATCCATTCCTCGCACGTGTCCATGCCACCTCTCGTGCTAGATTTTCCTCTCGGCATGCACGGCTTCTATTCTTATATCATACTCATTCATCTCAAACACCCATCACCTCCTATCAGTCTCCTTTTCCAGACTTTCCCTGTGAGCGGTCTTATTTTCCTCTGAGACGGGTTTCCATCATGGCTAAGGATTCCAAAGAAGCCAGAGACCCCATTTATGTAGAGCCGACCTCGTTAAACTTGACCTCTATGGCGGAAGCTTTTATGAGAGGGAAAAACCTGTTAAACTTTCTGCAAAAATTCAAAGGCCCCGACGATGACATTACGATGGACTTTCTCAAAACCTGGAATGAGGGCAAGGTACAAGTTAAAGGGGTCCAATTTCATGTTACCAGCAGCCTTCTCCAAGAGATCACATAGCAGCCTTTGGATGGGCGTTTCATAAGGCGAAACAAGCACAACTGGGCCGAAGAAACAGACCAGTACCCGGACAAAGGTCAGAATTTGGGCTAGGGAAAAATTGACCTCTATAGAGAGGGGCTCGGTAGCCCATGGGATGAGGCCATTGCCCCAATTATGGCCTACTTAACATGCTACGATCCGGACAAGCCCTTGCGAAGCTTTCACCTCAGCTTCGTAAATCATCTTCGCCAAGGTAAACAAGTTTGCATCCCTGACTACCTGCTCTATTCTCTGGACCTGGCTATCAAAAATGCCAATAGATGCAATACAAAGCCGATCCACCAGGGGCTTATGCATGTCATTTTCAACCATGTTGTGAGTCACCAAACTCCCCCCCTCTCAGTTAAGCCTCTGTCCTCCAATCCGCCCCTCTCTCCCTCTGGGTCCAAGTCTGCTATCGATTCTGGAGCTAAGTTGGAGAATCCTTCTCCCGCTGCCTGTACCCTCCGCAACAGTGCTCGCCGCCCCCTTACCCGATCCAAAATTACTCCCCCTCCCCTCCAAAAGCACACCAAAATCTTGGGCAAGCCTCAAAAATCCAACCTGAAGAAGCCGACCCAGATCATTTCTGATTTCGAAAGTGACATTGGGGATCCCTCAGCAGGTACCCTGAAGTCCGCCGCCCGAGAACTGGAGGAGGCCGCCAACTTCATCCTGCGTGCTTCCAAATGTCTGAAATCCTTCGGACAAGCTGCGGAAGACCTGTCCGATCCTGGTGGTGCTACAGCGGCGTCTGAAGACTGAGGATCGTGTTTCGCTGATACGGTTTTTGGTTTGTGAGGTGCTTTCTCCCTCATACTTTTTACAGGGTTGTTTTGGATTGGTCCCTGGGACTGGTGGAGGCTCTAGTTTTGTCTATGTTTTTTTCGGGCGTCAGCTTTCTGGTGGTCATCTTTTCCCGACAATTTACAACTTTTTGTTTTTCAATTTTCTGGTTCGTCCATTGTAATGGCATAGGTACAATTGCCTGCGGGCCTTTTTGTAGTGAGGTTTTGGGATCCTCCTTAAAAAAACCCCGTCTATAAATTAAATTCTACCACTTACCAAAAAAAAAAAAAACCTACTATTATATGCTTTATGTATATATATGTATATAAATAATAGGATTTTATTTTAAATGATAAAGGAATTTCATTTATAAATAATAGTGTTTATTTTAAATGATAAAGGAATTTCATTTATAAATAAAAGTGTTTATTTTAAATGATAAAGGAATTTCATTTATAAATAATAGTGTTTATTTTAAATGACAAAGGAATTTCATTTATAAATAATAGTGTTTATTTTAAATGATAAAGGAATTTTATTTATAAATAATAAATTTTTATTTTAAATGATAAAGGAATTTCATTTATAAATAGTAGTTGTTTATTTTTTATGATAACGGAATTTCATTTATAAATAATAGTTTTATTTTAAATGATAAAGGAATTTCATTTATGAATAATAGTCGTGTTATTTTCAATAGAATTTCATTTGGAAACTCCATATTTAAATGATAGTTGGATTTCATTTAAATGATTAATGAAACCTATTTTTTAAATGATAATTGAAGTTCATTTAGATAAATAATGGACACTCTAATTAAAAATTATTAGAACCTATATCAAAAAGATTTATATTTTTTTTATCTTTCATGCTCTTATGAAATAGAAGAGCACTGTGAGTCACACACGTTCGACAATTAGAAGCTTCACGTTGATGCAAGAAATGAGCTTCGTTTACTTAGTAGGAACTTTCGTCGACGTAGGAGGAGAAGCCTCATTGATGGTAAAACTTGGGAATAAGCAAACAAAGGATAAAAAAAATAATATCTTGTGTAACTGAGAGATGAGTAATGGCAAACAAGATGGAGGTGGTTGGGAGGATAAGGAAGAATGCATAAAGATGAAGAAAATGTATTTGAAGAGAAAGAAATAGGAGAGAGCTAGAGGGGGTAAAAAGGAGAAGAAAGAAGCATGACAATTGGGATGTCAGAAACTAGAAGACACCAGTGCTGTAACAAGCATTTGGAACAATAGCAGAAGGAAGAAACCAACGTATACAAGGTTGGATTATTGAAAGATATCTTACTTTAATTTTGGTTTATTATTTATTGCATCATTTTTTTTGTTGGTCCTCTCCACACCAGATTGCTGGCTTTGTATGCGTATGATTGTTTCTTAAGTTAGAATCATCTCCTAGCTCCTTGTTGAGTCTTCCCTGTGACGTCTTGGTGTTGTACTACCTGTTAGGAATTCTCCAGCAGGTTGGAGGTTGTGTTAGCACTATTGTGACTGAACCATAACTAAAACCCTTGGTGGCTATGTTGTGCCCCTCATAAACCAGTTCCTTACCAACCAAAATTCACCTCCCTGTAACCACCTTCATGTTGTTTGGGCAGCCAGTTCGTAGACCTATCACTTTCTTGTCACCTTTGTATCCTCTAGTTGAGACCGTTCATGAGTTATGTGTAGGTTCTCTCTAGAGGGATGGGTTTGAAGAAATTTTATCAATTATCGTCTGGTTTGACCTTTTATTTCCAACCATACACCATAGCCTCTGTGGTATTGTATTTTGTGTGAGTCTTCCCCTTCACCCAACCTCTTGGGTGAGCACCAGTAGCTTGAAAATCCATCACTCATGTTTTTTTTAGGGTTTGACCTGTGAATATGTGCATGGTGTCGTTCATATTTTAGTGGACTTTTGTCTCTACTGTAAGTTTTATAACAGGGAACGAACTTAGGACTATGTGAAGTTCTTTGAAGGGGATTTAATTAATTAAGTGTAGTGAAACTTTGATTAATTAAATAAGGTTTGCTTTTGTTTATTTAATTTTTTATTAGTAAATAAAAGAAACCTTAGCAAATTTATTAGAGGAAAAGAAATAAATTTATTCATGGATTAAACTAAATGACTTTGATTTAGTAAGTAAATAGAAATATTTTATTTCGTAAATTAAGGGTATGGGACTTTAATTTATAGAATGAAGAAAAAGGATTTATTTATGAATTAAAGTAAGTGACTTTTATTTATTAAATAAATAGAAATAGTTTGTTTTGTAAATTAAGGGTATGGGACTTTAATTTATAAAATGAAGAAAAAGGGTTTATTTATGAATTAAAGTAAGTGACTTTGATTTATTAAATAAATAGAAATAGTTTGTTTTGTAAATTAAGGGTATGGGACTTTAATTTATAAAATGAAGGAAAAGGGTTTATTTATGAATTAAAGTAAGTGACTTTGATTTATTAAATAAATAGAAATAGTTTGTTTTGTAAATTAAGGGTATGGGACTTTAATTTATAAAATGAAGGAAAAGGGTTTATTTATAAGTAAAAGTGACTTTGATTTATTAAATAAATAGAAATGGTTTGTTTTGTAAATTAAGGATATGGGACTTTAATTTATAAAACAAAGGAAAATGGTTATTTCTTAGATTGAAGGAACCTAGATTGTTTGGTGATTAAAGGTAAGAGAATTTAATTGTTGAATAAGGGCTGAAAGAATTGATTAAAGTAGAAACAATGATCTGACTGCATTTGTTGAAAGACTCTCAATAGGTAATGAGAGGGAAAAATGAAATTAGAGATTTTTATTGATATCAACTATGTAGTAGATGGTTAGTTACTTTGATTTAATTTGTATAGTTGCACTTTGGTAATTAAATAAGTAAATGCATTTAGAAGCATGTCTATCATGGAACCATGAGTGCCTTTATCCCCTACTATCCTCAAATGATCGATGGAAAGCTGAGAAGGACCAAGGAGGTAGTTAGAACCAATGTAGTGGTTTGATTCTACTTATATTGATTTACTTATGCTCAAATAGATTAACCATATGGGGATATTTTCCTAATGAAACTGATGTAATACATTATTATTTAAGAGTATAGAGGATTTACCATACTTGCTTATATGTAATAAGTGTTAAATGTTGGAAGATGTACCTTAAAATTACTGCTTGAATTATCTATGTCTTGTATTAATTTCCCTTTCAATTAATGTTTACCATATCTTAAATGTTGCTTTCCCTCTAGTATTTTGTATGCTTTTGGATTATGTTTTTTTTTAGATTTAGTATCTAAACTATTCTTGTTTTCCTTGCTAAAAAATAAAAAAACCTAAGTATGGAGTTCTAGGGTGAACTTAGAGGTGACCTAAGGGAATTAAGACCCCCTTAGGGTGAACATAGGTGACCTAAGGGAATTGAGATCCCCTTAGGGAGATTGATAGATGAGTTATGGAAAGACTACATATGAGTTAAGATAGCTCATCGTGTAGACGATATGGATAGCTTAACTTGTAGTATGTGTAGCATACCTACATAGACTAACTTGTGTATGGTATGGAGATGGGCGTATACCATCGATGGATTGAAGGTGATAAGTTTAGCTCATCAAGGATGATGAGAGAGATAAAATTATTTGGTAACACATAATATGCCTACATAGATGGACTTGTGTTAGGGTATCTAGTGAGATGTAGCTCTTTGGGAAACTTAGGGGATTTAAACAATAGTTCAATTAGAATCAATTAGGGGTTTATGAATCCCTCTTAGTAAAAAAAATATTTTCTTTTCTATGTGTTTTCTTGTAGTTAAATTTGGATTATCACACCCTCAAGACATTGTTGTTATATAATGTAGTAATAGTTCATGCATTGTATGCCATGTTGGCATAGTATGATGATCACCATAGGGAAATGGTTATCTAATATATTAGTAGAACCCTTATCAGTTATGAGAATAGATATACTGCTTTGGAAAATATGTGCCTAGCAGTGGTCTTTGCTTCTCAAAAGGTGAGATATTACATGCTAAGCCATAAAAATTATCTTATAGCTAAGTTTGATCTATTAAGATACCTTATGTCCAAACCCTACCTTTCAAGTAGGATAGCTAAATGCGTTATGGCCCTTAATGAATTTGACCTTGAGTTCATTAGCCAAAAGTCGATAAAATTATAGTTGATAGCTGATTAACTAACAACAACCCCTTTACCAACTAGCCATCCCCTAGTAACCAAATATCCTGATGAGACATTGTGCACTCTCAAAGTGTCACAGTAGGATTATTGGACTCTTTTCTTTGACAATGCAATATGTGTCAAAGGAGTAGGGATAGGAATCATATTAGAGTCACCTCAATAGATTTTCATCCCCTTATCCTTTAAGCTTCAATTCTCATGTAGTAAGAACATGGTTGAATATGGAGCACTTCTTCTTGGGCTTTGAGGAGCCCTAGACCTAAAAGTAACCTCACTCTTTATATTTAGATATTCATAGCTCATAGTTAACTAGGTTAATGGAGTTTACCAAACCAAAGATAAACTAAGACTATATAAATATATTATGGATAAGTTGATGGCTTCCCTTGAGAAAGTAACCATTGATAGTATTCAACATTCTAGCAATCACCAAATAGACACAATGATAATAGTTGCCTCACTCATGCCTTTAGAGGTGGAGGATGAACAAGTAACAATTATCATCCATCACATAATGCAACCTATAAGCTTGCAATCCAGTCAAGAACCATTAGCCATCTTTGTCATAGAATAAGCACCTATCCTTGACCCTTAGTACAAAGAAATATACAATTTCCTTAAAAATGGTGCTTTGCCTGAGGGTCTAAATCACAATGAGTGAAGGAACCTAAGGCAAAAAGCTTGTAGATACATGATAATTAGAGATACCCTTACAGATAAAATTTTGATGACATTCTTTTAAGATGTCTAACTTTAGATGAGGCTAAACAAGTAGTTCGAGATACCCATGAGGGAGCATGTGATGGATATTTCAATGGAAGTGCCATTACTAAGAACCTTATTTTCGTGGGTATTATTGGCCAACTATGAAAAAGGATGCTTGTAATAATTTATGTAAATGTGACAAGTACCAAAAGCATGATAACCTCATACATACACCTTTCCAAGAGCTTCAATCCATCACATCTCCTTGGCCCTTCTCTACTTGGAGGTTGGATATCATCAAGAAAATAAATCCAATATTATCTTATGGATATAAGTTTATAATTACCATAACAAAATATTTCACAAAGTGGGTAGAGGCTATGCCCTCATCCTCCTGCACCATAGTTTAGGTTTTGAAGTTCATCCTGAACCAGATTCTATCGTAGTATAGTATTCCTAACATGATTATCTTAGATAATGACACTCCCTTAAAAAATAAGGATGTTTTCAATATTTACACAAATTTTAAAATCTAAATTAAGTAGTCAACCCCATATTCCCCATAAGGTAATGGTCAGATCGAAGCTTCAAATAAAATTTTAATAAAAATATTAAATAAAATTGTTAGAAAATTTGATAGGAACCTATCAACATA
The DNA here is from genome assembly GCA_028583015.1 of Wollemia nobilis. Classification (NCBI taxonomy): domain Eukaryota; kingdom Viridiplantae; phylum Streptophyta; class Pinopsida; order Araucariales; family Araucariaceae; genus Wollemia; species Wollemia nobilis. The sequence goes on along the minus strand of JAQPPZ010001748.1, from coordinate 232,500 downwards.
ATGAACCTCAAATGACACTATGCTTGAATTTGCATGTTTTCCCACTCATGTGCTTGATTGCATGGATGATTGCATGCATGACAATCTAGAAAATAATTTTGCTTATTTTCATGTGCTTGTGTGCATGTTTGCCTAAGTTTATTTGTTCATCCCATAACATCATGAGGAGAAATACCACAATAAATTAATGATGATCCTAGATAGAAAATAAATTCACTTGCATTGCATTTGCAATAGGTCATTGAGCTAGCAGCCCTCCTCGATGAATCCTAAAAAAAAAATCTTTCCTTATTCTTTTGATATTTTAGAATCTGGTAGAGGGGCTAAGGTCTTAATGATGTGATCTTTAGCCAAAAATTCTCATTCATAGCCTCTCCTTCAAGATTCCACAATGTTCAAAGAGCCAATTTTGCAAATCCAAACTTAATACCTTTTTTTGTTTTACTAGATTCTTGAATATCATTAGTGTCATCATACTACAGTAATATCATCATATTGCATGATTTCTTGTCATAAATGCATGTTTTTCTATCATACTTCATACAATTTCTTGACCTTCATGGTTACCTCTCATGAATGCATGGTTTTCTTGTGCATGTATCATGTCTTTTATATTCACATCTTCCCTCCTGTAAAAGCATTCATTATTCATTTACATTATTTTATTGTTATTTTTATAATTGAAATTTTACATATATGCATGACTGCTTATGCATTTAGGATTAGGGAATTTTCTAATGAAGTGATGATGATAGCTAATTAGGTTAGCTCATATGCATTGTACTTACACTAGGTCACTAATGCTAAGCAGGTCCTTGCCCTTAGGATACTTTATTGAATTTATTCACTATTTGTCTTACTCTACTAGGATTCAATGATTATCTCTTTACATTATACTTGGAATTATTTGCCATCATATTTTTCTTTCTTTTGGTTTGATTACTTGTATTAAACCTCTAGCTTTTGCTTTTCAAGGAGGGGGTGGTGAAGGTTATTCCTTGCTTGATGACTTCCACTCATTAGCACATAGTATTGATGAGGGATAACCTCATCCCTATCTTCCTTTTCTAAAAACACATAAGCTAACAACTTCTTAGGGTTAGAGGATGATAATTATTACTTTCTTAGATAGTTTTCATACATAAGCATGCAACACTAAAAAAATTTACGAGAAATAATTTCCATCCTCCTTTATTCAAGAGCTTTGAGCCATTGATTGCTTATTTGCATTACAATTGTTGTCATGAATGCATGCTTATACAATTACATGACTACTTATGCATGTAAAAATCAAGGATTTTGTGATGAGGTGATGACGACCACTAGTTAATATAGCATATGCTTGCATTGCATTCACACTAGATCTTTGATGCTAGTAAATCCCTACCCTTAGGATCATATGCATGTGTTGTATGTTCCATACTTTTTTCTTGAGCATGATCTATTTGTTTTCACTCTTGCATGTTTTAGCAATAAACATTGATTTACTACATTGAACTTATCCCCTGCAATAGCTTTGATAAGACTAGCATAACATTTGACATGTATCATAAACCTTAGAAACAATGGAGTGTTATTTGTCAAGTTTTTATTGGTGAACAAATTTTTGGCTTATATCACTCCTATTCTACCTAATTTCCTTGGGAATTTTTTTTGTGATAATATAATGCTTGTCAAGTTAGTGCAACCTTGTTATATTAAAAAAAATAGCTACCATGGTTGAGAATTAGATAGATATTCATCAGCATACAATAAAGAACCCTAACTATATATATACAATTATAGGTCTTGGGTCTTGAATGCTAGTGGCAATCTCCTAAAATTATATTGATCTCTATGTTTCCATGCTTGCATTAATAATTTGTGTTATGGGTTAGTTTATGTGTGCATTAGAATGCATATTTTAGCAACGAGAACTAGGATGGTTTTTAACCATTAACTAGCATATGATATACATACACCTATCATCAATTAGAATAAGTCCATAGTTCTCAAGGGAAATAAACTTGAATGCTTCCACTTATCACATATATTACCTAAAAGGACTAATCAATCATATTCTTCTAAAAACTATCATCTACTTGCTAAATGATGTCAATTTCTCCCAAGTTGCAAGAATGGATGGTCTCTAATTTCTTATAAACCCACAATTAATTCAAAATTTTTGGTTTCAGACCTCTTATTAGCACTTTTTAGGTGATGAATAGAGCATACCTTGTTTCCTTATGAGCTCTAATAAATATCTAAAGCAATAAAACTTAAGACGTTAACATAGGTATGGGCAAGATAATTCCTTAAGAATTGACATAACATCTTGAAAATCCTTAATAAAACATGCCAGATGACAAATATCCTATGACATCATCATTGATGGCAAGGTCACCTATAAAGCTATTTATTACAAAAATTATCTAAATGAGTCCCACAATTGGGGGCATTATACATAAATATAATAATTAGGACATAGACTATCTGTGGGTGAATTTTGGTACCTCTTCACCCACTCTTTCTTTTTGGCAAGATGTTAGCTAGGTAGACTACCCAATTTTGAAGCGTTAAAGGGGCGAACAGAGAAATGGGAAGGTGAGTGCTCAACCTGGGTCCAAAATCCTTGCCTTCATTGTTAGATGAAAGAATGGGATGCCAAAATACCAAATAAAAAAATGGACTATGGGCCGATTTTTGCAAGTCCCAAGTTCCCATCCAAAAGCTGGATGAAACTTTGGGAAAAGTAATATGAGGAGTCCAAACTGAATTTTTTATCTGCATTAGAATATGGTAAGTGGAATACTGGGAGGTTGGTGCAGGAAAATTTTACCCAAAAAATCTCATCCAAAGCCGAAATCACCATGCGATAGGATGAAAGCTTCGAGGATCCCCAAGAGCAAGCATTGATGACCTCAGGTACCTGATGTAGATCATCGATGGGCGCAAAGGAGGAGGATTTAAAAGTACATAATTTTAGAGGTAATTAATCTCTTACCTATCTACAATATGAAGATATGAGGTAGATTGGAATTTAAGAGGCTATAAAAATAATCAAATGTCCAAATCCCTATAGAGACACCTGAGTCCTTCTAGATGACTGCCATCGCTCATGGAATAGAGCATTAGCAAAATTTCCAGTCATTTCAATTTGATATTTCCTGTTGAACGCCATTAATGCTTAATTTCGAATTCATTGTAAAATTTCCTATAAATAGCGAGATTCTTGGCATTCCAAAGGGCAGCTTTGTGGCCTTTACAATTCATATGTAATCCTCTATTGCTTTTAAATAACAGTAACTCACTATTTGGTCTTTCAATATATCTTTCATTATCTTTCTACCTTTGTGTGAATGTTTATTTTTGTGATGGTCATTTGAGTTGATCTGCTTAATTCTACTATTTGGATTTCATGGGTTTGACTGGGTGGTTTTGGAATTTGCATTCACCACTGGGCATCGGGGTTTAATTTTGCTAAATCCAATTAGGTGGGAGTGCTCTAATTCTGCTTCTTGGATTTCATGCACCCTCCTTATGGTTATGGAATTCACCCTTACACATCAAGCTGAAGGAGAAGGGATAGATGGGGTAGGTTGATCTATTAGGTGGTTTGTTTTTGTTTGCACCTATGACGTTGGAGAAGCGTGTCTTAATGTGATTGCATTTCATCCTTGTCAATTCCAGCTATGACCTTATTTGTTTCTTTTCTCATTCCCTTTTCCCCCTTTTCTCCTTTATGACATAAATATTTGGGATCTCAGGAGCCGGTCGTCTCTGAAGATCGACCAACTCTACCCCTCTAGGGTAGGGCGACCGTTCAATGCTAGTCAAAAACCTTCGAGCGTGCTTCTCGCTTGTTCAGTGCCAGTTTTTGTACCAACAGTTTTTGGTGACTCTACTGGGGAACTCTTTGAATTTATGTGTTTAAGGAAACAAGATTTTGGTTATTCTCTGATTTACCTAAATCTTGGTAAATCAATTGGCAACTCCAACTATGTGACATCTCCACATCATTAGATCAATTACCTTTTTGTGCTAAATTTGTCCATTTCCTGAAGGACCTAGGGTTTGATGAGTAGCCCTAACCTTGCAAGAGGTGATAGTATGTTCATCTGGTGACTCCATATTAGTGGTGTAATCCAAATGTTGTAAGGGACCAATAATATAATGGCTCAACCAAAATGTCCCAGCTGGAATGGTGTAGATCCTCTAAAAATATTTGGCCCGCAAGACATTCCCAAGGCTGCTCTCAAAATGCTCCCCACTTATAAGGATATTGACGATGTTGCATATGAACATTTCCAGGATGTAGCATCTCTCTCTTTAAACCATGGTATTGCTTCTAAAGACATGATGCTTATGCTCCTTTCTTCTTCTTTAAAATAAAGAGCATTATCATGGTTCAAAACTCTGGAGCATGGAAGCATCAACAAATGGGCCGATCTCACATAAGCACTTATTGATGCATTTAACACTTTTGTAAATCCCTTCCTCCTACTCACACATTTTATGTTGACTTCAATGTTCGCTTTACCAAAACTTGGAGGAGGATCCCCTATGAAGCCATACCATCTTCTACCCAAGCATACATTTACTATGTTCGCACCTTTGAGCCTAACATAGGCCTTCTAATGCAGCAATCAAGAGAGATATGCTATCCTCAGGTTTTTAAAGAAGTATCCTGAGCAGAGAGGATGTTGGTTCAAGCAAACAAACTCCTTGAAAACTTTTATCAGCCACTTTTACCCATCACATCTTCTATTCAGAATCTAGGGTTTACAGCTTTCCCAACATATCCTAGCACGTAGTAAGAGGTTAGAAGAAGAAAAATAAATTGGTACCCTAAGCCATGCAACCAAAGCAACCATTCACCTCTGAGGGTAGAAGATATCATAGCTTTTTGTTTCTCATAGGAGCAGTAATACAAAGACACACCAACACTGGTCCCTGTTGAGTGGTAATTTTGCCCAAGTGCAAAACCACACTCATAGTTAGGATTTTATTAGCAAACCCTCTCTTGCAAAGGAATAAACATTCATCCAAGGTTCCTTTTACTTTAATGTGTGCATGTATGTTTGTATAAATGTATCAAAAAGTGCTTGGAATACCTTAGTGCTCTGCAAAACAACTATTAACAAGGGGCTTGTGTTGGGGTTACTTTATTAGCTTATGCTATTATTGCTCATGAAACTTTAAAATATAAAAGCAAATGTGATTGGCCCTCTGTTGAGCAAGGTGCAGCAAAGTATTGTCATTGTTGTCAACACAGTCAGACAGATCGGTTGATGCAGTGGACAGGAGTTCAGAGGTTGCTTAGAGTATGTGCAGTGCTATTAAATGCTTATGAGGATGTTTCTGATGTTTGGGTGAAGTTGCTACAGGTTTTCCAAGAAGACCGAATTGGCCTATATGCTAAAAATCAAAATAAAATCACAAGGAAGAAAACTGTCACGATATCGCGACATGTTGAGCAAGAAAGGAAAACTGTCGTGATATTGCGACATGTTGGGAAGAAAGAAAAACTGTCGTGATATCGCGACATGTTCGAAGAGAAAGCGCAAGCAAGAAAAACTGTCACGATATCGCAACATGTTGAGAAGAAAGAAAAACTGTCACAATTTCGCGACATGTTCAGAGAGAAAGCGCAAGCAAGCAAAACTATCACGATTTCATGACATGTTCAAAGAGAAAGTGCAAGCAAGCAAAACTGTCACAATTTCATGACATGTTCGGAGAGAAAGCGCAAGCAAGCAAAACTATCACAATTTCACGACATGTTCGGAGAGAAAGCGCAAGCAAGCAAAACTGTCGTGATTTCACGACATGTTCGGAGAGAAAGCGCAAGCAAGCAAAACTATCATGATTTCATGACATATTGGAAGAGAGAAAGGCAAGTAGAAAAAGTGTCATGATTTTGTGACATATTGCAAGAGAGAGAGTCCGAAAGAAAAAGTGTCGTGATTTTGTGACATATTGCAAGAGATTGTACGAAAGAAAAAGTGTCATGATTTCGTGACATTGTAGGAGAGAGAGTCCGAAAGAAAAAGTGTCACGATTTCGCGACATATTGCAAGAGAGATTGTACGAAAGAAAAAGTGTCATGATTTCGCGACATATTGCAGGAGAGAGAGTTCGAAAGAAAAAGTGTCACGATATCGCGACATGTCGGGTTTTCGTGACCCGAAGGCAAGAGAAAGAGCAAAGGAGGAAAAGTGTCATGATATTGCGACATGTCGAGTTTTCGCGACCCGAAGGCAAGAGAAAGAGCAAAGGAGAAAAAGTGTCACGATAACGCGACATGTCGCATTTTCATGACTAAAGGAGGAAAGAGAAAGTAAGAAGGCAGAAGTGTCGCGATATCGTGACAAAAGTAAAGAGGAAGAGTATGGAGGTGAAAGTGTCGCGATATCGCGACATGTGTTTCGTAGGTACAAGCCAAGAAAAGAAGCAAGGAAGTGAAAGTGTCAGGATATCACGACATGTGTTTTTGTGAGCTAAGAAGAGAACCCAGCTGAAATAAGATATGTGACAGTTAACTGAAGTTATATGGCAGTTACAGGTGCAGTTATAAAAGAAAATCATGCAGCTAAAATAAGAAGAGTTAACTGAATTCGGTATGACAGTTACAGGTGTAGTTATAGAAGAAAGTCATGTAGCTAAAATAAGAAGAGTTAACTGAAGTTGGTATGATAGTTACAGGTGCAGTTACAGAAGAAAATCATGTAGCTAAAATAAGAAGAGTTAACTGAAGTCAGTACGATAGTTACAGGTGTAGTTACAGAGAAAATTCAGAACTTTGTTATAAAAGGAGGTCTGCGTGGAGAATTAGTTAGCTAAAAAAAGAGAAAAAGTGTTACAAAAAGAGGGTTGGAAGAGTGTCGTAAGAGAACGTTAAGCAGAGCTGAGAGAGCCGTAAGAGTGTAGTAAGAAGCACAGCAAGAGGGCTATAAGAGGGCCGTAAAAGTGTAGCAAGCAGAGCCATAAGTGTGTGTGGTGTTTTGGTGAATAGCAAGAGAGGTTGGGTTAGCAATAGATCAGTCAGGGTCTTGTATAAGCGAAGGCATTTTTTATGTCAATATTATAGTTTCAAAATTGTAGTCCAAGTTGGTGCTTGGAATTAGGGGTTGGTGCTCCTTTCTGTTGGTGCAGATAAATCAAGGGTTGGTGCTCCTTTCTGTTGGTGCAGATAAATCAGGGGTTGGTGCTCCTTCCAGTGGGTGTTGGTAAATTGATTGTAAAATTGGTATTTTGCAAAGACTGGATTTGGATGGGAGTCCAAGCAGTCATTTTTGAGGAGTAGCCAAATTGGTGAACCTCGTTACATCGTGTGTTGTGGAATGCTCTCTTGTTATACTTGCTTTATCTGATTTTAAGTTTTCATTGTTTCGATGTTAAGAGTTGTAGATTTGAATTTAAATAGCTACACTGATTCACCCCCCCTCTCAGTGTCATTGTGAGACTAACAATTGGTATCAGAGCTAGTTTCCCTTGTCAGGCTAAATTAGCTAGGGTTGATCTTGGATTAGTATGCAATGGGTAAGAAGAATAGATCTTCCTCAAATAAGGCATCTCAGTTAGTTTTAGTTTCTGTGGAAGATAATTGAACCAAAAAAGATAGAAGTGAATTCTGAATTATGTGATGAAAACCTTGAGCCTGAAGTAGATCTAGAAGGTGAGTTGATCGTTGCACTTGAAGAGTTGAATATAGAAAGAAAAAATAACAGAAGACTATCCAAGAAGTTGGAAGAATATGGGGATAAGATCGAAGATCTCTTCTTACAAATTCATAAATCCAATAAAATAGAAGAAGCCTTGAAGTCACACCTGGATGATAAAGTCGATGTATGTAGCAAACGTGAAGAGGAATCTAACAAAGTTTTTAGTGATCTAAAGCTGCAAGTAGAAGAGTCCAAAAGGATTGAAGAAACTCTCTGGTCATAGATCAATGAGAAAGAGATTTTTTGCTGCAAACAAGAAGAGGAGATTGTTTTATTGAGGAAACAACTAGAAGAGGCCAATACAAATCTCAAATTTGAGAAGAGCACAGAGTTTCTAGATAAAATGATAAGGCAACAAAGAAGCCCCATGTGTAAGCTTGGTCTAGGATGTGAAGCTGAACAACCTTCATCTTCTAAATCTATAAAAAAGAAGAAGTCCACTATTGAAGGATCAAAGCAAGAAAAGCTTGAAGTTGAATCTTCAAAAGGAAGAAAATCTCAAAGGAGATCTACAGCAAAGCAACCACAACAAAAGAGGTTCTATCACTCTCACTCTATTCATAATAATGCTTTTAATGGCTATTGTTTTAGATGCAACCATTATGGTCACAAGGCAATTTATTGTGGATTGAATAATAGTTCAAAGAGTTATCCTTGGTAGAAATACATCTCATTATTTCGGTTGAACGCCATGTGCAATGTTTTAAATGTAATGGTCATGGGCACATAGCAAGGTCTTGTCCAAGAACTTTTGTATCTAATCTAATGCAATACAAGAGATTTCATCAGACGCAAAGAATGCAACACAGACAGGGAAGAAATCATGTGCATCAAAGAAATGAAAATAATCATCCATCAAGGATGTACAAGATACAACCACCCAAGAGAAATGTTCAAGTTCATGAAAAAGTTTAAAATAGGGATGCAGTTGAAAACCTTCAGCCTAAGTTCAAGAAAGATTGGAGAAATAAAGAAGAGAGGAAATCGTGTCTCCTTGGACTGAAGGAGATTACTCCTCTATTGCACTAAGCAGCTCTAGACAACACATCCTCAGGGGGAGCAATGTTAAAATTTTATTTTAATGCTCCTATGTATTTGTGTGGTTATCTGAGGATGAAAGGAAATAAGTCAAGGAGTTTTCGTATAGTTGTCAAAATGTGTTTTAGTTCATGTAGATGTTTGTGGAGATAGTATCAAACTGATGTGCTTCAGCAGAACAACATGAACTTCTAGGTTTTTCGATGCAACAGCTGATAGGCATTATCTGAGATAGAACATGCAGCACAGATCAACGTGACATGGAAGCATAAGCTGGCAGGTGCTGGTTTTAAAGCCTGTAACATTCCCAATCTACAGATAAAATAGAATCCGTGTTATGAGTGAGAAGGCGTGCATTTCTTAACCAAAAATAAAACACATCGTTTGGTATAAGAGAGCATTAATTTTCTCTAAAGAAGTAGCAGTTATCAAAGAGATGCCAGAGTCAAAGCAAATAGTGGCACTAGCACCCAGTTGGTCCAGAGTGAAAATTGGCACATGCAAGGCAAAGACATTGAGTAGCCCTCACATATGCCCTAGCAAGAAGCAGAATATCGAGTGTTTATGACTACACGTAGATTGAGGTTCTAATGCTAGATGTAATGGTCCACTGCCAATACCTGCACAGGCGATGAAAACATTCATGGCAGCCATTAGAAACCAAAGACATTGAGCTGCACAACTGATGCGAGGCAAAGTCGTCAGTCATGGAGGAGATGGCAGTCAAAAGGCTGAAGAAATTACGCACAGGCTGCCTAGAGAGTCGATCATTTTTAATTTAGGAGACAGTTTTTAGCAACAAGGACACCTCAGCAGAATGGTGTGGTAGACAGAAAGAACAGGACAGTGCAAGAAATGGCACGAACTATGTTGACTGAGAGCAAAATAGCGGCAAGATTTTGGAAAGAGGCAGTCCATACTGTGGTATACATCAAAAATAGGTGCATGTTGAGGACACATGAAAGCAAAACTTCGTATGAGCTGTGGTTCGGTAAAAAGGCAACAACAAGATACTTTAAAGTTTTTGGTAGCAAGTGTTACATCAAAAGAACTAAAGATAATCTTGGTAAGTTTGAAGATAGAGCTGATGAAGGTATTTTTCTTGGCTATTTGACAAAAAGCAAAGCCTATACATGCTACAACAAGAGGCTAAAGAAAATTGTGGAGAGTTCCAATGTTAAAGTTGATGAAGGTAGGGAATGAGAAATTAGCTATGAAGAAAACTACCCAATTTATGAAGAGGTTATTGAAGGAGATGAGGAAAAGGAAACAAAAAAGAAATAAAAAATTGACTCAGATGATTTAAGTAGTGTTTCAGAAGAGGAATAAAACAAGAAATTCAAAACAGGCAGCGGGCAGAAAAATCATCCTAGAGAGCAAATAATTGGAGACCCCACAGTTGGTATTCAGACAAGAAGAAGAGTAGTGTTGTGGCTGCTCCACAACACACCCCAAAAATGGGGACCCCCATTTTTTGCACACTTTCCAAGAATATTGCAGTGGCCCAGATGTTAAAAGAGCAAAGAAAAGCAGAAATGATAAGTTGTCGCGATATCGCGACATGTTGCTCCGTCGCGACCAGAAATGAAAAGTTGTCGCGATATCGCGACATGTTGCTCCGTCGCGACCGAAAATGAAAAGTTGTCGCGATATCGCGACATGTTGCTCCATCGCGGCCAGAAATGAAAAGTTGTCGCGATATCGCGACATGTTGCTCCGTCGCGGTCGAAAATGAAAAGTTGTCGCGATATCGCGACATGTCGCGTTTTCACGGCTAAGAGCAACAGAATGCAGCATGATGAGAAAATGTCGCGATATCGCGACGTGTTGTGAAATCGCGGTCAAAGCAGTCAAACAGAACAAGATGCTAGAAATGTCGCGATATCGCGACACGTCTCATTTTCGCGATGCAGGACAAAGAACTAAGTTGAAGACTCAAAGTTGTCACGATATCGCGACATGTTGTGCTTTCGCGATGTTTGATGGGTAAAACAGCCAAGTACAGAAAGTGTCACGATATCGCGACATGTCATGAAATCATGGTTCATAGAGGAGAGAGAAAGACAAAGTGAAAAAATGTCACGATATCGCGACATGTCATGAAATCACGGTCAAAGCAGTCAAAACAGGGCAAGGCACTAGAATTGTCGCGATATCGCGACATGTCATGAAATCGCGACCTAAAGACGAGACGAAGGGCAAAGAGAAAAAACGTCGCGATATCGCAACATGTCGGAGTTTCGTGACTGGAGGACAAAGTGAACATAGAGGAAAAGTGTCGGAATCGCAGTTGGATTTCGCAAAGAAGAAGAAGAAAAAAAAAAGGTACGAAATGAAAAAGTGTCATGATTTCGTGACATGTCACGTTTTGTGGCCAAGTACAGCAAAACACAAGAAGGATAAAAATGTCACGATTTCACGACAGGTTGCATCCACGTGTCCCGAAGGAGAAAAACATCGCGATATCGTGACATGTCTCATTTTCGTGGTGCATGAAGGCGAACAAGGTTGTGGACATAAAAATGTCGCGATATCGCGACATGTCTTGTTTTCGCGATACAGGTAGAGGAGCAAAGCTGCAGATATAAAAACGTCACGATATCATGACATGCTATTTTTGTCGCGATTCATGGTGGGCCATTACGGAACATGTAGGGAAGTGTTGAACACATGGCATAGAAGGGGCTATGATATCATGGGAACGTGATTATAGTTCATAGAGAAGACCAAACGTTTCAACACCAGAGCAAAAAGCCAAAACGACAAAGAGGCGGGGAAGATGAAACGAAGCGACCTGGGAGATGAAACGAAGCGTCACAGGGCGAAACAGAGGGCCATAGTAAAAAGTTTAAAAGTAGAAGCAAAGACAGGTACAGGGGTCGAAAATCGCTGCGAGCAGAGTTGCAGAGCCGAAGGCGATAAGCCATTCTGGGCCTGCTTTTGGAGTGTTTTTCTTCCCCTTTTTTTGGTTTTGAGAAAACTAGAGACTTTTGTTATTGTAAAATGATCAATTTTTAATACAAAAAATTCAGAGAGTTGCATCTCATTGACAAGAAAGGAGTTATTTTCTGCATGCAAGATTTAATGTTTATCTTTCCCCTTTTAGATTTTTAGGCTTATAGGTGAAGTTTAATGCAAGTTCTCTTGGTTGCTTCATGCGAATGTCTAAATCTGAAAACCACAGTTAAAACCCTAGAAACCAGCACCTAACTTATCTGGATTGTGCAAGTTTTGTAGGTTCAATAGGTTAGGTTGTATGCAGAAAACCTCATTATCTTCGATTTTGTCAAATAGGATCGTAGCACTCTGAATGTACTTTAGTTTTAGTTTCTTTGTATTTTATTTTCACTTCTTTTATTCTCTGCATTTTTATTTTCCCGAAAATCTAACTTTAGTCGAATTTACAGTCATTGAAATAAAATACTTGAAAATCTATCGAAATCGAAAATAAAATAATTTCATCATTAAGATTAATTCACATTGAGTTCATTCTGATTAAATGAACAATCATTACAGTTTCAAAATAAAATAAACCACAGTGCCCCTTGTTTACAGTTACTTGCAACCACTAAGGTGTTCCGAGCATTCGAACTGAACATTATTATTCATACAAAATGCTAACATAGCGGAGACCTTGGAGAAATTATTTATTAAATTTCTTTGCAAGAGAGGATTTGGAACTCGAATCCTATCGGAGAGTGTGTTTTCACAATCGGGTGAAAATACCACTCAATAGATTGGCGCTAGAAGGAGGGCCTGAATTGGTTTATTTCAGTGTGATTTAAGTGCTACAGGGATTTAAATTTTGAATATTTCATGCCCTATTGATTATTATATTTAGCCCTCTTTTAACAATACAACTTTGTACTATTAAAAGGAGGACATGAATTGCTATGCACTATTCTAACGCTTTGATTGTTCATACAGGAATAATGTGATTTGATTTGATTTAAAAAAAAAATAATAATAATAATTTTGGTAGTAAAGTTATATTCTTTAAGATTCACTAATGGCTATGTTTTCACCGTGGATGCCAGGTAGCCCATTGAACATACCGGGAGTTCAACATTATTTGCCCGTTGGTTTTGAGAGATGTCTTCCTCGATTTTTGTCTAATGGGACAAATACTACAGAAGAACATATTCAAGCATTCAAATTTGTTGTGAATCACTTAACAGTTTGGTATGATGATGTTGCTTGTAAAATGTTCCCTTACACCTTGGACAAAGTGGCATATGATTGGTTTACAAGTCTGCCTTTAGGGTCTATCACTTCTTGGGCTCAACTAGAGGCAACATTTCTTAATCAATTCAACAGAGAGCAAGTTGACCCAATCCGCATGTATGAGCAGTTTTTCACTATTAAAAAAGGACCAAGTGAAAATGTGAAGTCATTCTCTGAAAGGTTTTTTGGATTATATACTCAATTAGTGACATTTTATGCTCTTTCAGAAGAAGTGGCTCTCCAAATATACGTCAATGCTCTTGACCCACTCACTTCCACATATTTGCGAGGGATGCCTCAAATCACATCTTTGTCACAAGCCTATACTCAAGCAATGGCAATTGAGCAACAAGCTGAGTTATCAAAATTATGGTGTGGGTTTTGGATCATATAATCTTCAATCATTTAATACCTCCCTTACCCACCCGATGATTTATCCACCTCAATCGAGTTCAAGTTTGAATCAATTTCAGAATCAACAATCGTTCCCAAACTTCAATCAATTGCAAAATCCCCAACCTACTATGCAAGATCAATCATATTTCTTAAGTATGAATCAACTTCAAAATACTCATCTTGACTCAAAAGATGTTTCTAAAATCAATTTCAATGATTTTCACAATATGATGATTTCAGGCAAGGGAGGAGTGCTAGATCCAACTAGTATTGAAACATGCGATAAATTGGGAACCCTTGACTCACCAAAAGATGAATTCTATGAGGATGAATCCATCTCGGATGACACGTCGGATGACATTGTTGAAAATAATGACCAAGAAAATTCACACCTTCCAAATTATGTTAAACGTGAATCATGGGTTACAAATGTGGACTATGATAGCCTTATCAATTTGAATACAAGCAATAACCCAATTTTGGAAATAATTGAACCATCTAAGGAAGGTAAAGGTAAATTTGATGAGAAGCATGTTGATGAATTGAAAGATGATGAAGAAATAGTTGAGCACCACAATTTGATTTTGAAAAATGATTATTATGATTCTGGGGATAAATGGGAAGAGTATGCTCACTCCAAACTTTCTAATGAATTTCGTGTGCCTATTGATATGCAGGATAATACAATTGCCCTTTCATATGAGGATATTACAGGTCCTGTACAATCTGAGAATGTTTTGGAAGAAGGCTTGGAATCTCATCAAAGATTGGAGAAGGATAGTGATTATACTACCATGGATACAGACGGAGAATCAATTGATTTTGTTCCCCTCGAGGGGCAAGAAATCAAAAATCTTGATCCACCTATTGATTCTACAATGTCTATGCCATCTCAAAATGATGAAATTACAAAACCTAAGTGGTGTGGGTTTGATACTATTGATGATCCTAATGAAAATGTGGATTTCGAGGCAACTCAAGACATTGATCATGGAAAGGTGTCACGCGACACATATCTTGAAAAACTAGGCTCTTGTTTTGAAAAGGATGGACGCATGTTTGATTGGGTGCCTAACTTTGGTGTTTTTGAACAGGTGTTGGACGATGAAGAAGACAATGAGGAAAAAGAAAAGGCTACTAACACTCATCAAGTTATGGTAAATTTTAATCATGATGGGTTGAGTATGGATGACAAGGTGAAATCTTTACCTTTGGTAGTAGCTACAAAAATTTTAAGTGATAGGTTACATGGTGTCCCTTTGGATGCTAATATCATTAATGAGGAAATGTCAAGGGGTGAAAATGTATGTCCTGTAAATTTTGTTGATGCTTGTCAAGTTTTGAATGATTTTGATTGCTTTAAAATCATGGAAAATGATTTGAATTCAAGACTTTTAGAAATAGGCTCTTGTTTGCAACATCTCACATTTGAAAAGGAAGGCCTAATTTTAAATCATGAATCGAATTATGAAATGGATACTTTCAAGAATAGACAAGATAAAATTGAATATCATTTATTGTCTAATCATTTTAGTAATTTGACGCTCACCTATGAGAGTACTAATGGAATTAAATCTAATGGGTGGGGTGAGTGAGGCAAGTTGAAGTGTCTTGCATGGTGCGGTCTAATCTTGTTTTGGTTGGATTCCTATAGCATTTGGCATGCGTATCATGTTATATTTTTGTTGAAGTGTTCTAATCATGTCTGGGATCCAGGAAAGTAATAGTCCAAGCTTGGCATCATCTTGTACTATATTGTATATAGATTTTGGTTTTTGGTTTTGGTTTGTGTTTTCAAGTTTCATTTTTGGGATTGTTAGTTTGATCATGATTTAAGTTGTGTGTTTATTTGACATGTTTGGTTTGTTTAAAAAAAAAAAAATGATGAAAAAGTTGTTTTTCGAGATGTTAACTTATGCTTTAGATCAGGGAAATATGAAACATTGGAATTGTGTGGTAGAAAGCTCCACAAGAAACACAAATAGTTCAAATAATATCGTTTGAAATCTGTGATGCATGAAGTAGTCAGTCTTTTATTTCATCTGCAATTCAAAAGAGCAATGCATTCATATTACTTCACATATACATGCCATTTTAATTGCATATGCATTTTAAATCATTTTAAAAATATGTCAAATCCTCTTAGGGTTATTCTATAACATAAAATTAAAAAAAAAAATCCTAAGGTTGGGAACTGATGCCCGAGCTATCTTGAACCAAGCACATTCTATACACATTAAAAAGAATCTTGAGCAAAATGACCAAAACCTTGCTTGGAAGAAAAGGTCAGGCGAAAGGATTATTTCGCGTCTATCCCATCATGCAACATAATCCTTGAAATAGTGGTTTTTACCACTTCCATAAAGCTTAAAGACCTGCATAGAGTAGTAAGGATAGGACATAATTCTCATCTCGCCTAGGTTGAGAATCCGATTCCCCAAAGCTTCTATGTTTCATTTAATCATAAATCTTGGATTGGAAGGATCGTACTACATGTCCCTAGCAAGGATGGGTAGTCATCCCCAAGGTCCAAGAAATAAAAATTAATATTTCCCATTTCATCTTAATATTGGATTGGAAGGATCGTACTACATGTCCCTCGCAAGGATGGGTAGTTATCCCAAAGGTCCAAGAAGTAAAAGCTTCTAAGTCTCATTCCATCATAAATCTTGGATTGAAAGGATCGTACTACATGTCCCTAGCAAGGATGGGTAGTCATCCCCTAAGGTCCAAGAAATAAAATTAATATTTCCCATTTCATCTAAATCTTGGATTGGAAGGATCGTACTACATGTCCCTAGCAAGGATGGGTAGTCATCCCCAAGGTCCAAGAAGTAAAAAATTAATATTTCCCATTTCATCTTAATATTGGATTGGAAGGATCGTACTACATGTCCCTCGCAAGGATGGGTAGTCATCCCAAAGGTCCAAGAAAAAAAAAAGAGAATGAATGAAGCCAAATCATGGATTATGGGGTTAAGTATGCCCATGCGTGGCAGCATGTCTTGTCTAAAACAAGACCACTGATTGTTCAAACGGATAGACTAGCCCGACCATTTCATCCATAATTGGTTAAATTATTTTGTTCAAAGTGAGGTAATGAATTCCAGATCGAGTAGTAAGGATAGGGTTAAGCTCCCATCTCGCTTAGGTTGGGAGTCCGATTCCCCAAAGCTCTGATTTCACTTTCACTTGCACATGGGTTCAAGATAGTAGTGACTCATAACCAACTTTGGGATCTAATAAATCAATTCATTATACATATAGTTGATCCTAAGAGGGTTTGATAATTTTAAATATTTGTATATGATATTAGAAGGTTTAAAGCTTTTATAAAGCAGGTAGTTATATCTCTAGACCATTAATTAGGCTATGCAAATCATTCACAACCTCACATATGCATTCATGTAAAACTGACAATGGAATGTGGATCAATTTCAAACGATAAAGAATGGAACACACTGCACACACCAAGCTGATACTTAATGATTCTAATGGTTCATGTATTTTTGATCTATCGGCATTTGTTTTTTATGTGTTGACGCTTGTATCTAAGCTTGTGTATTTCAGGTTAGGTTCTCACCGAAATGCTCAGGAGCATTTCCCAGCAGAGTCGCCATTTGTTGTGGCTGCTCCACAACACACCCCAAAATTGGGGACCCCCCTTTTTTGCACACTTTCCAAGAAGATTGCAGTGGCCCAGATGTTAAAAGAGCAAAGAAAAGCAGAAATGATAAGTTGTCGCGATATCGCGACATGTTGCTCCGTCGCGACCAGAAATGAAAAGTTGTCGCGATATCGCGACATGTTGCTCCGTCGCGGCCAAAAATGAAAAGTTGTGATATCGCGACATGTTGCTCGTCGGGGCAGAAATGAAAAGTTGTCCGCGATATCGCGACATGTTGCTCCGTCGCGGCCGAAAATGAAAAGTTGTCGAGATATCGCGACATGTCGCATGTTGGGCTAAGAGCAACAAAATGCGACAAGAGGGGAAAAGTGTCGGATATCACGACGTGTTGTGGAATGCGGTCATCAAGAGTTGAAATGTCGCGATATCGCGACACGTCTCATTTTGTGTTGCTGGAGGCGGGACAAAGAACTAAGTTGAAGACTCAAACTAAGTCGTGATATCATGCGACATGTTGGTGGGTGTATGGGGGGGAAAGGGAAAAAGTGTCGCGATATCGCGACATGTCATGAAATCGTGGTTCATAGAGGAGAGAGAAAGACAAAGTGAAAAACACGTCCGGATATCGCGACATGTCATGAAATCACGGTCACGGTCAAAGGAGAGAGAAGCACTAAGGCACTAGAAGTTGTCGTGATATCGCGACATGTCATGAATTCATGATCAAGACGAGATGAAGGGCAAACAGAAAAACGATCATGATATTAGAACATGTAGTTTGATGGGGGATGAAAAAAGTGTCACGATTTCACGACATGTCCCATGTTTGGGCTAAGTCAAAAAGGGAAAACGTCAGACGGTGCATCCACGGCCCGAAGGAGAAAAATGTCGCGATATCACGACATGTCTCATTTTTACGGTGCATGAAGGTGAACAAGGCTGTGGACATAAAAACGTCACGATATCACGACATGTCTTGTTTTCGCGATACAGGTAGAGGAGCAAAGCTGCAGATATAAAAACGTCATGATATCGCGACATGCTATTTTTGTCGCGATTCATGGCGGGCCATTACAGAACGTACAGGGGAAGCGTTGAACATGTGGCATAGAGATGAGGGGGGGCTATGATAATATTATGTTAGGATCGTCGTTACGAGTTCGTAGGGAAGACCAAACGTTTCAACCCCGAGCAAAAAGCCAAAACATGACGAAGAGGCAGGGAAGATGAAACGAAGCGACCTGGGAGATGAAGCGAAGCGTCACAGGGCGAAGCAGAGAGCATTGCCAGAAAGTTTAAAAGTAGAAGCAAAGACAGGCACAGGGGTCGAAAACCACTACGAGCAGAGTTGCAGAGCCGAAGGCGATAAGCCATTCTGGGCCTGCTTTTGGAGCGTTTTCCTTCCCCTTTTTTTGGTTTTGAGAAAACTAGACACTTCTGTTATTGTAAAATGATCAATTTTTAATATAGAAAATTTAGAGAGTTGCATCTCATTGACAAGAAAGAAGGAGTTATTTTCTGCATGCAAGATTTAATGTTTATTTTTCCCCTTTTCAGATTTTTAGGCTTATAGGTGAAGTTTAATGCAAGTTCTCTTGGTTGCTTCATGCGAATGTCTAAATCTGAAAATCATAGTTAAAACCCCAGAAACCAGCACTTAACTTATCTGGATTGTGCGAGTTTTGCAGGTTCAATAGGTTAGGTTGTATGCAGAAAACCTCATTATCTTCGATTTTGTCAAATAGGATCGTAGCACTCTGAATGTACTTTAGTTTTAGTTTCTTTGTATTTTATTTTCACTTCTTTTATTCTCTGCATTTTTTATTTTCCCGAAAATCTAACTTTAGTCGAATTTACAGTCATTGAAATAAAATACTTGAAAATCTATCGAAATCGAAAATAAAATAATTTCATCATTAAGATTAATTCACATTGAGTTCATTCTGATTAAATGAACAATCATTACAATTTCAAAATAAAATAAACCACAGTGCCCCTTGTTTATAGTTACTTGCAACCACTAAGGTGTTCCGAGCATTCAAACTGAACATTATTATTCATACAAAATGCTAACATAGCGGAGACCTTGGAGAAATTATTTATTAAATTTCTTTGCAAGAGAGGATTTGGAACTCGAATCCTATCGGAGAGTGTGTTTTCACAATCGGGTGAAAATACCACTCAACAAGTAGTAAGTAACTACTCTCTATTATCCAAAGATTGAGCCCAAAAATGTTGCTGAAGCAAGCAAAGATGAAAGTTGGATGACGGCAATAAATGAAGAATTAGATCAAATCGAGAAAAACAAAACCTAGAAGTTAGTACCAAGACCTGCAAATAAAAATATAATCGGTACTAAATGGGTTTTTCGAAAAAAATTGAATGAAGATGGACATATAGTCAGGAATAAAGCAAGATTGGTCTGTAAAGGCTATGCACAAGTTGAAGGTATTGACTTTGAAGAAACCTTTTCCCTAGTGGCTAGACTAGAGGCAATTAGAATGTTTCTAGCTTTAGCAGTTCACAAGAATTTCAAAGTTTATCAAATGGACGTGAAATCAGCATTTCTAAATGGAAAACTTGAAGAAGAGGTCTATATTGAGCAGCCAGATGGTTTCCAACTCGGTGATAATCCCAACTTCGTCTGCAAGTTGAAGAAAGCACTGTATGGCTTGAAACAGGCACCCAAAGCATGGTATGCAAGGCTAGACAACTATCTTACTCAACAAGAGTTCAAAAAGGGTATGGTGGATAGCACTTTGTATGTCAAAACAAAGAATGGCCATCTCATTGTCCTTGTTGTATACGTAGATGATATCATTTTTAGCAACAAAAATGATAAGTCGTGTAAAGATTTAGCAAATAAGATGCAGAAAGAATTTGAAATGTCTATGATTGGTGAACTTTCATATTTCCTCGAACTGCAAGTTAATCAAAATTAGAAGAGCATATTTATTTCTCAATTTAAATATGTGAAAGAGATGCTAAAAAAGTTCACAATGGAGGATTGTAAGCCTGTTAGCACTCCCATGATGACAGGTTGCAAGTTGAGCAAGGATGACAAATCTTCGGATGTTGATCAAACCATGTACAGATCTATGATTGGGAGCCCATCAGTATTTGACGAGCTACCGGACCGGATATCTTGCGGGCGGTTTGCATGGTAGCACAATTTTAGGCTAGTCCCAAGGAGACTCATGTGACAGACGTGAAGAGGATTCTTCGGTATCTGAAGGGTACTATGGAGTATGGGTTATGGTATCCGAAAGGTAAGGATTTCACCCTTATTGCATATTCAGATGCAGATTGGGTAGGATGTGTCGATGAAAGAAAGAGTACCAATGGAGGTGCATTCTATCTTGGAGACAGGTTGGTCGCATGGCACAGTAAGAAACAAGAGTCGGTCTCCTTATCCATAGCATAGGCAGAATATATTGCAGCATCAACATGTTGTACGTAGGTTTTATGGATGAAACAAACCCTGAAAGATCTTGGCATTAACTTCAGTGAGCCAATTTTAGTTAAGTGTGATAACACCAATGCCATTAACATCTCAAAGAATCCGGTTATGCATTCTCACACAAAACATATTGCTATCCGATCACTTTCTGAAGGAGAAAGTTGTGAAAGGTGAGGTTAAGTTGAATTTTGTTCCAACTACAGAGCAAGTAGCGGATATCTTCACAAAACCGCTACCCAAGGAAATTTTTGAGTACCTTCGCAATAAATTGGGAGTGGTCACATTTCCCAATAATTGACTAGCTATTGGGACCACAGTCTCAGGGGGAGCATTTATATATTTGATTATCTTTTTGCTCATATTTGTAATTTTTGCTAACTGTAATAATTTGTGCCTGAGAATGTTGTGCATGGACTCAAGGGGAGTCTGCAGCAGCCCTTTGGTATTATAGTCAAAGGGGGAGAAGAATTACAAGAAATTGCATGTGTGTTGCCAACAATTCCAAAGGGAGAGATTGTTGAGCAAGGTGCAGCAACAGTATTGTTGTCAACATAGTCAGACAGATCGATCGATGTAGTGGACAGGAGTTCAGAGGTTACTCAGAGTATGTACAGTGCTATTAAATGCTTATGAGGATGTTTCTGATGTTTGGGTGAAGTTGCTACAGGTTTTCTAAGAATATCGAAGTAGCCTATATGCTAAAAATCAAAAGAAAATCACAAGGAAGAAAATTGTCGCGATATCGTGACATGTTGAGAAAGAAATAAAAACTGTCACGATATTGCGACATGTTGGGAAGAAAGAAAAACTATCGCAATATCGCGACATGTCCGAAGAGAAAGCGCAAGCAATAAAAACTATCGCGATATCGCGACATGTTGAGAAGAAAGAAAAACTGTTACGATTTCACGACATGTTTGGAGAGAAAGCGCAAGCAAGCAAAACTATCACGATTTTACGACATGTTCGAAGAGAAAGCACAAGCAAGCAAAACTATCGTGATTTCGTGACATGTTTGGAGAGAAAGCGCAAACAAGCAAAACTGTCACGATTTCACAACATGTTCGGAGAGAAAGCGCAAGCAAGCAAAATTGTCATGATTTCGTGACATGTTGGAAGAGAGAAAGGCAAGTAGAAAAAGTGTCATGATTTTGTGACATATTGCAAGAGAGAGAGTCCAAAAGAAAAAGTGTCACGATTTCGCGACATATTGCAAGAGAGATTGTACGAAAGAAAAAGTGTCACGATTTCATGACATATTGCAGGAGAGAGAGTCCGAAAGAAAAAGTTTCACGATTTCATGACATATTGCAAGAGAGATTGTACGGAAGAAAAAGTGTCACGATTTCGTGACATATTACAGGAGAGAGAGTCTGAAAGAAAAAGTGTCACGATATCGCGACATGTTAGGTTTTTGCGACCCGAGGGCAAAAGAAAGAGCAAAGGAGGAAAATTGTTGCGATATCGTGACATGTCAGGCTTTCGCGACCCGAAGGCAAGAGAAAGAGCAAAGGAGAAAAAGTGTTGTGATATCGCAACATGTCGCATTGTCACGACTAAAGGAGGAAAGAGAAAGTAAGAAGGCAGAAGTGTCGCGATATCATGACAAAAGTAAAGAGGAAGAGTACGGAGGCAAAAGTGTCGTGATATCATGACATGTTGTGTTTTCGTAGGTACAAGCCAAGAAAAGAAGCAAGGAGGCGAAAGTGTTGCAATATCGCGACATGTGTTTTCACGAGCTAAGAAGAGAACCCAGCCGAAATAAGATATGTGACAGTTAACTGAAGTTATATAGCAGTTACAGGTGCAGTTACAAAAGAAAATCACATAGCTAAAATAAGAAGAGTTAACTAAAGTCGGTACGATAGTTACAGGTGCAGTTACAGAAGAAAGTCATGCAACTAAAATAAGAAGAGTTAACTGAAGTCGGTACGACAGTTACAGGTGCAGTTACAGAAGAAAATCATGTAGCTAAAATAAGAAGAGTTAACTAAAGTCGGTATGACAGTTACAGGTGCAATTACAGAGAAAAGTCAAAACTTTGTTATAAAAGGATGTCTGCGTGGAGAATTAGTTAGCTGAAAAAAGAGAAAAAGTGCTACGAAAAGAGGGTTGGAAGAGTGTCGTAAGAGAGCATTAAGCAGATCTGAGAGAGTCATAAGAGTGCAGTAAAAAGCGTAGCAAGAGGGTTGTAAGAGGGCCGTAAAAGTGCAGCAAGCAAAGTCATAAGTGTGTGTGGTGTTTTGGTGAATAGCAAGAGAGGTTGGGTTAGCAATAGACCAGTCAGGGTCTTATATAAGCGAAGGCATTTTTTATGTCAATCTTATAGTTTCAAAATTACAGTCCAAGTTGGTGTCTGGAATCAGGGTTTGATGCTCCTTTCTGTTGGTGCAGATAAATCAGGGGTTGGTGCTCCTTTCTATTGGGGCAGATAAATCAGGGGTTGGTTCTCCTTCCAATGGGTGCTGGTAAATTGATTGTAAAATAGGTATTTTGCAAAGACTGGATTTGGATGGGAGTCCAAGCAGTCATTTTTTAGGAGTAGCCAAATTGGTGAACCTCATTACATCGTGTGTTGTGGAATGCTCTCTTGTTATACTTGCTTTTAAGTTTTCATTGTTTTGGCGTTAAGAGTTGTAGATTTGAATTTAAATAGCTACACTGATTCACCCCCCCCTCTCAGTGTCATTGTGAGACTAACACCCTCATATGACCACGATGTAGGAGTGAAATTCCTTTTAGCTTGCAAATGTTCTAGATAGATTTTATCTTTCTTTATTAAGCAATTTTAACCAATTTTATCATTTATTAAGCCTTTGCTTTAAACATGAGATAAAAGATTAAAATCTTCTTCTAAAATGTACATTTGTACCCAGGTGTTGTAGGTGAGTTGGAGAGGAGAGGGCAATCCTCCAAGGGAGGTCCTAGGTTCAAATCTCCACCCTACAAAAGAGTTGAATTGGGTATCCAAAATCCAATTAATAATGTTGGTGCGGGCAGGGTTGGGTGCGACTCTCGGGTGACTTTGATGATGTAGAACCCCCTGTTCGTGGTCTCTCAAACCAAGGCAGCCCCGCAAGGGGTTTTTTGCTTAAAAAAAAATGTACATCTAAAAATAATTTAGTGGATTCATCTTATGTAGCCTTGATAGCCCTTTGATGTGCTTTATAATTAACTATCTTTAATTAAATTGATTTCCATAAAGAGAATTAATTGATTGCTTGAAATGTAATGGCTTATGAACTGCCAAATAAATTACCCCTTTTTGTAAGAAATCAAAATTTTCATAAAAGGGAACTAATTTATTGCTTTAAAGTAAACAACTTTTAAAAATGCCTCATGAATCGTTTCCCTTCAACAAAATTGAGGTTTTCATGAAGGAGAAATAATTTATTGCCTAAAAATAAATAACTTAAATCTTGAAATCCAAATCTCATTTCGAAATGTGAAAACATGTGAAGTTGAAAATTGTGAAATTCCTCTTAAAAACAACAATCTTTATAAATTTCTAGAATTTCAAATTTTTATTAAAACAAAAAATGTATTTGCTTTAAATGGAATATTAAAGCTTATTTTGAAGATTTGTGCCATTTTTTTGGAATTTTATATATTTTTTTATTTTTCTTAAATTTTATTTTGAAAACTTAAAAAAAATTGAAAAAATATAGGGTTAGAAAATAAGAAAAAGATAACATGAAATTCTGGAATATGGACCAGAATATAAGATAACATGAAATTCTGGAATATGAACCAGAATATGGAGGAGACCAAAGAAAACTACTGCAAAAAAAAAAAAATCCAACATATGCTGCAAAAAAAGGTTAGATTCCGAACACAAAACACAACCAGGTTAGACCTGCATCCACACAATCTGAAATCTGGTTATGGCAAGAGTCTAAGGAGTTAAAAAAAAACATGCAATAAAAATATTGAAATGGTGTAACCATATCCATGCATAAACACCATTAAAAACAATTAGTGCATTGAGGAAGATATTCAATAAACACAAATTTGAATTCGAAAGTTCATTTTCTGCTTATAATGGTGAAAAAAAATAGCTCCACTGTAGTTTGAATAAGCTTCCAATCTCCTTCCATTGCTTCATGTTCCAAAAAAATACCAGCCCCTCTTTCCTTTGCTTCAATGGCTTTTTAAAGCTTTCCAACTCTAAATTCAACTCTTCGTTTCATTTTCCCCCCTTTTCCTCTAGCTTAGTCACATAACTTCTTTGTAACTGCAATATCTTCCAAATGAAACGCTTCTTCCATAATTATTTTTGCCAATAATAAATTTCCCCCCTTTTCCTTTGGCTTAGTCACATAACATCTTTGTAACTGCAATATCTTCCAAATGAAACGCTTCTTCCATAATGATTTTTGCCAATAATAAATTGGTAAGTATATTCTAAATGAAATGCTTCTTCCATAATGCTTTTTGCCAATAATAAATTGGTAAGTATCTTCCAAATGAAATGCTTCTTCCATAACACTTTTTTTTGCCATCAATGAATTAAATAATGCTTTTCTTTTATTTAGAAATCTGCCAACATCAATATAAAGCATTAATTCAAAGTATCTTTAATAAAATCATAAAGTCAACATAGAAATTAATACCAAACCAATATGTAAAGAAATATTAGCGTGCCATGAGAAAAAGAAATGCTATTCTTTTGTTTTATTTTATTATTTTATTTTTATATTTTTTATTCTTATTTGTTTTTTTTGTTTTTTTGTTTTTCTTCTATTTTTATTTTATTTTCTTTCTTTATTTTTTTTATCAAAATGGATTTAATTAACTTTAAATGATTGAATTAACTTAATTCAACATATAAAAATTAATTAAAACAAAATTAAACCTGACCAAAACTTAAAATCACACTAGGAAAGAAAATGAAAAGGACACTAGCTACATACTAAACTTTGAACATAACACTCAAATACAATTAAAAACCTCCAAAATATAAACACTATGAAATAAAGACAAAAAGGACACTCAACACCACACAAGGCTACAATGCAACCATGGAGGCTATGCAATAAACTCAAGAGAAGGGATCTATTAAAATTAGCACCTAAAAAAGCACGAAATCCTCCAAAAACCAAAATTTAAAGGTGGGTCCCCAAATTTGGGGATAGTTGTGGAGAGGCCACAACAGTCCCTAAACCGCAAAAGATAAAATCTGCCCACCAACCTGAAAGTAAATCTGGGTTAGAATCAAGAAATGTTGCAACAAAAAATTATGCCTTGATTACTTTTGTTGCAGCCATCCCTAGCTCCTACAATAGTCAAAATATGAGGGGACTAACATCCCTCCCAAAAGGGAATGATTATGGATAACAATGCAAGTTGATCCATACAAGGTACGATTATGGTATCCACTTCCAGAATAGATGATAGCCCAAGCATAGGCTGAAATAGCAAAGGTAGATCCTGCACGAGTGGTCTACCTTCAAAATACGGAGTTGCTCAAGCCAAAAGTAACATTAGGATGACAAGGCCAAATGGAGCATGAGGAGCGGCTAAAATTTTGTATCATTTGGTTCGAACATTGCAGGTTCATCGGATAAATGGTAAAAAAGTCCCACAGAGCGATGTGCTGCCAACGTTACAATTTGTGTAAATAGGTCGATAAATAAATAAAAGGTATGGACCAAAAACTACATAGGTTGCTGATATCATCTCAGGGAGTCCACTTATGGAAAATAATATGGTTTCAGATGACATCTATTCCTTTAGTGTTCTTTCCTCCCTTCTTTATCTTGTGACTCCGTAGCCCAATGGACAACTTTAATCTGCAAGTTGATGTATGGTAAAAGATACACATTAAGCTAAATATTTAGAATAAGTATATAACCCAATAGAAATCACTCTATAAATGGCCTTGTGCACACCCTTGATGATTCATTAAATTATTTGGCTGCAGAGCGTGAACCGAGGTTCCAAGATGTGTTCTAACAAGCTGAGAATTTTTTTGCTGAATTGCATAAGAAAGAAGGGTTGTATTAGCATAAGCAAAGACCTTTGGAACTCTATCTACTATTGAAAATACCTCGAGCCATGAAGGAGTGTATCAATCAAGGCCTATTTTGAAGGGTTTTCTTTAGGGCTACTCTCTCTTTTATTTCCTTCTTGCATTGCTTCTCTCTCTCTCTCCCCCTTCCTCCCTGTCATTTTCTCCAACATTTTTTCCCTACACTTTTTTTTCTCCTTTTATGTCCTCCTCCTACTCTTGTTCTCCACTGTATGCTACTTGGTTGTACCCTTACTCTTCCCCTTCTTTCACCTGGTAGCTTTCCTTTGGATACCCCTGTTCATAGTTTATTCTTTTTGTCCTAGTCTTCATCCCCCTATTTTATATCTTGATTTGTGAAGGAAGAATGATATTTGGGTTCCTATTTCTAGCAAGTGGAAATCCCCTATGAGTCACCAAGAGTGTGGGTGAATTTTGGCACCTCTTCACCCACTCTTTATTTTTGGCAATATGTTAGCTAGGCATACTGCCCAATTTTGAAGCATTAAAAGAGCAAACGAAGAAATGGGAAGGTGAGCGCTCAACCTGGGTCTAAAATCCCAACCTTTATCATCAGATAAAAGAATGGGATGTCAAAACCCCTAGATGGAAAAAATATACTATGGTATGATAGTCACGAGTCCCAAGTTCCTATCCAAAAGCTGGATGAAACTTTGGGAAAAGCAATATCAGAAGTTCAAACCGAATTTTCCATCTGCATCAGAATATGGTAAGTGGAATATTGGGAGGTTGGTGTAGGAAAATTCTACCCAAAAAAGCTTGTCCAAAGATGAGATCACCATGCAATAGTATGGAAGCTTTTAGGATCCCCAGGAGCAAGCATTGATGACATCAGATGCCTGATGCAGATCACCGATAAGCGCAAAGGAGGATTTAAAAGTGCACAATTTCAAAGGTAATTAATCTCTTACCTATCTGCAACATGAAGAGATTGGGTAGAGTGGAATTTAAAAGACTATCAGAATAATCAAAGTCCCATATCCCTATAGATACACCCAACTCCTTTCGAACAATTGCCATCCCTCCTAGAATAGAGCATCAATAGACTTTCCAGTCATTTTAGTTTGATCTTTCCTGTCGCAAGCCATTAATGCTTAATTTTAAATTTATTGTAAAATTTCCTATAAATAGTGGGATGCTTGGCATTAAAAAGGGTGACTCTATGGCCTTTACAATTCATATGTAATCCTCTGGTAATTGTAAATAATAGTAACTCATTATTTGGTCTCTCAATCTGTCTTTCATTATATTTTTGCCTTTGTGTGAATGTTTATTTTTGCGATGGTCATTTGAGTTGATCTGCTTAATTTTGCTATTTATATCATGGATTTGACTGGTTGGTTATTGCAATTCACATTCACCACTATGCATTGGGGTTTATTTTTACTAAAGCCAATCAGGTGGGAGTACTCTAATTTTTCTACCTAGATTTCATGCACCCTCTCGCTGGTTTTGGAATTCATCCTTGCACGTCGAGCCAAAGAAGAAGTGATACACGGGGCAGGATGATCTGTTAGGTTATTTGTTGTTGTTTATGCCTACGACATTGGAGAAGTGTGTCTTGATGCAATTGCATTCCATCCTTGTCAGCTCTAACTATGATCTTATTTATTCCTTTCTCGTTCCCTTTTCCCCCTTTCCCATTTTTGGTATAAGTAGCTGGAACCTTAAGAAACGGCCTTCTCCAGAGATCAATCGACTTTTCCCCTATAGGGTAGGGTGGCCATTCAATGCTAGTCAAAAACCTCCGAGCATGCCTCCCGCTCATTTGGTGCTAGTTTTCACACCAATAGTATCCAACTTAGTAACACAAACATAGATTGTCCAACATAGCAATTAATTAGGACATAAACTATCCAAATTAGTAACATGAACATAGACTATCCAATTCATCAACATGGACATAGACTTTTCAACTTTGCAAAACATGGACATAGACTGTCCAACATAGTAAAGCAATAAATACATTAATTGTGTAGTACCCTAACATTTATTATATATGGACATTGATTGCCTCTAGCATTGTATTATATAAGGGCATATAGTATTTGAAACATCAAAAGCCATTAATTGCCTAGAAATCAATAGCTTGTGTAAGTGTTTATCCATTAATCAGGATAGAAGAGCCACCACTTAGGAGTAAGCAAAATATTTAATGATATAAACTATCCAATAGCATGGACTACCTAAAAATACATTCAATTATAGTCACTTAAGTGCTTGTCCATTGATTAGGCTAAAAGGCTACCGCTTAGGGTCTAATGATGCAACACATAAAACAAGCATTAGTTTGTTAAGCATTCCTAAATGAGTCCTACAAAGAGATGCTCTTTAATGGGAATTTTTTCACACCTTTTAAAAACCTTGTTTAAAAGGGGGCAATAACATTAAACATATCTAGATGCTGACATTAACCCTTTTTCACAAAAAAAAAATTGCTTCTCCTCTTTCTAACCCTAGGAAAATTATCCTGGTGGTATTTATAAACATCTCCTACCATGACACATCCCTCAAATAATTAAATCAATTCATTTCTAAAATTTTAATGAATTTATTCCAAACTTTAGTTTTAACATTAACTTGACAAATCAAAATTCTTCAATATTGTCAATATTTTTTAAAGCAATATTAGACCTCTTTATTAACCTACATTCACACTTATATTTCACATTATTGCTTGACAAAATTTTATTTTAATATTATGCCAAAGTTTTATTAACCTTTGATACTTGGAATTTTTCAAATCAAATTAATTTTTCAAAAAAATTAAATCAACCCTAAAATCTAATGTGTACCTACATATGTCAAACATATTTATCATAAAACATCATCCATACATCACAATATCTATCTAATTATTATATCCAATTAATACAAAATTTCACATCACATCAACTCAAAACACATTATAACACATCAATGAATCAAATAAATAATCGATATATATATATAAACATCATCCAGTCATACATCGATCTAGTGAATCACAATCACTCAAAATGGTGTACTCAAACTATACTAATATATTTGAGGCACCTCATAAAAAAAATGGTGCTCTCAGGGTGCTCATCACTACCAAAAATCTACAGAATGCACAAAACTAACCCTAGGTCTCTGATTTCACCCTCATCTAGCCAAGAAGGAAACTAAATTGACTTCTAGGAAGGCCTAGTCATTAATCTCATCCTAGAATAGGATCAAGATCATGATCTTGATGGAGATGGCTACCTCTGGCCATGAGGAATGACTGCATAGTATAATGCTTGATAGTGGGTGCTCCTCTCTAAATTAATAGTGTACTAGGCCTATAGATTAGATATCTAATTGACCAGTTTTTAAACATATGTATCATTGCTCCCAATACCTACTAATACCATCCTTGACACAACATCATCCCTCTTAGTCCTAAACTAATCCCTGGGTCTCTCTCCACTATCACTTAATCCCTCTTAGTCCAGGGTTGGTCTCTCTGATCTATGGTATGATCTCTCTAAGAGGGTTATGTCTTGTTGTGCCAAGGCTTAGTTTAATAGTGACTAAATAATCTCTAGCTTTCTCACCATGGTATCTCTCACCTACTAGGTTGTCTCCTCTATTGTCCTACTCATCCCAATCTCATTACTCATCTCAGTGCTCAAGGGAGGAATAATTAAATCCCTCATAGGCATCGACCTGTCTCTAGGTCTTTGTCTTAGTCTCTACCATGTTGCTTGAATGTGAAAATGGGCCATCATGCTAACTCTAACCCTAATCGAGGCTATCTTATAATTGGAGTGAACCATGCTAGATAGATATTCCTATACCATTATAAGTAGCCATACATGACCCCAACATAATCTACCTCAGGATCAAAAACAAGAGGATCATTTGAATCATCCTCTATAAAAATCTCTAGGTCAAGATCTTTGAACTCTCTCCTCCTCTCCAAGGTCACCCACTAGAACCATAACTCTCCCATAGCTGAAATCCCTTGAATAAGGCCAAACTATTGTAAGATCTAATCTGATCGATAAAGATCAAACTACCTGCAAGCTCCTTATAATCATTTGATTCTCATACTCAAGCTAACTAAAAGTTATCTAACCATCCAAGATGCCCTCTCCCCGAGCACCATATCACCTAGTCTACTTGCAAGTCATCGATGACCCATTGCACTACCATCATAACTCCTCAAAATAGCCTTTGTTTAATCTTTTGGGTGTGGTCCCAGCTAAACCCTACCATAACCTAGGCATCAGCTAGGTCCCTAAGCAATCCAACTAGTTTTTTGATGGGCAAGTGCTCCCATACCCAAATCTGTAGAAAAGTGTAACAAACCAAGTCCTTCCCCTTCTTGTAAACGATCATATAAAGGGTATGGTATAACCTATGTAAAATAAAATAACCTTAGGAAAACTACACCTATTGATCCCTCATCTGAGCAATGACCTCACCCCACCCCTAGTGCAACAATCTCTTATTAGTATCTCCAACCAACAAGCCTAAAACTATAGCACATAGCAACCTTGTAAGTTAATCCAATAGTCTTTCCTGGAACATAACATTATTGTCAATATTGTATCTCTTTAACTTGAACTAGGTACCATATGTTAATCACTAAATAGCCCAAGTCTAATCTTATATTATCTGTATACAAGCACCTTGAATAGGTACCTAGAGGATCCTCTAAGCATCCTCCAATATGATTGAAATCTCCCTTATTGATAGAAGGAAAGTGGCATACTTTAAATACCATTGCTTTGACAAAGTTTTCAAAATAGAATGGTCCAACTCAACACAGGGCATCATCCTTAGATGACCTAGCCCCATAGCATCCAAGACTATCATGTTAGCCTACATCATACTCTCTATTGTTGAATGTAGGGTACAAGAGTGTCGATATCAACACTAACACATATAACACCTATCTGTACAAGAAAAACAAAAATAAAGTGAAATTTTTCTCTAAAAGTCATTAATCTTCCCCTATATCTATCAATGAAGTTACCATCTATGAGTAAATTTATCGATGCTCCAAAAATTATGAATACATTGCCTATGTAGCAAATTTATGATGGTATATTCATGTTGTGTAGAGAAAATGCATCGATCATGGCATCTTGATTAAAAAAGAGCAAAAATTTAAAAAACTAATAGAGGAAAAAATCTCATACCTATCCTTGGGCTCCACTTGGGCCTACCCCACCTCTCACTATGTCTATTCAATATATTAGACGTCTCTGTTGTTCCAAGCCCTAGATTTTTCTCTAGAGCTCCTTTTCTTCCTCACACACAATGAAAATAACTTCTTACACTCCTCTGCCCTATTTTACCTTGTTTGGGTAAACTTTTTCCTTCTTTGAGTTTTTACCTAGCCTATTTGAGTTTCATCAAGACCTCATTTTGTCCCTCAAAAACTTGAGGGGGCACCCAAGCTAGGGGTAAAACCAGTTGAAACCTTTCTTTTGATCCTGATGAGAAAAATATCCAATAAAATCCTAGGTAATTTTTTGCTCTTCTATAAATAATTTTTTTTTACGTTCTACTCTATATCAATCAACCAAAGCTTAGTACCTCTATTTTTCTAAAAACTAGAGGTATATACAACTATTTTGATATATTTATTAATTAAAAATGCATCAAAAATGCGGTAAATGTATATACCTAAAAGTGGATCACTTAACTTGGACCAATTTTATCACAAAAAGCATAAGATGGTCAACTTAGTCATGATGATTGCCTCAAACCCAAAATTTACAACAAAAAACTAGCTTAAATGAACTCACCACCTCGAGATAAAATTTCCAATAAGTGAATTTTCTTTTTAGCCAAGGTATTCACACTTAGTACAATTTATCAAATTCCCCCTACCAAATTTGACTCATAACGGTCAAAATCCATGAATCCATCGACTATACAAATTTTTTGATGATGTATTTATACAAGTGGCTATTTGTGTCTAACACATAACCAATATTACAACCCTACCTACAAAAATCAATAAGGAAAATATTAACTTTATCCATCGTTCCTATCATTGTAGGCATCTAACAGACAAAGAGGAAGGTGGCTAACTTCCCTCCACCTACAAAATTAGCCCCAACCAGAGACTAGCCAATATTGCTCAGCCAATCAGCCTAATCATCTCTTAAGAACCCTCTACCAATATGCCACCTCATCCCTCTCCTTTGGGAAACTCCCATGAGGTCCAATTCTATAAATTGACCCCTTAGGAGGGCCTTAGGAGAGACTTATAGAGATAACAAATTGTTGTCAAAATTATGAGAAGGTTCATATCTATGCATCAAAGTGCTATCAAAATTCCTTCATGAAGTCATATTCAAGCAAGTAATTGGGTTTTGAAGGGAGAAAGAGTGAATATTTGATTTCATGGAATTCGGTAATAACATTCTTATTCCGTTTGATTTCAATCATTTGATCACTACTAACATTTTATGATTTACATCTTTGTATGCATTTATTAATCTTTTATTTTTTTTATCTAACTAATCCCTTGTGTTGTTAAGAAATTATTTTAGCTTTTGTAGACATCTTAGGAGGTCTACATAATAGAAATTGCTCTTAGGGTTCCTAGAGCATCCATTGTGGGAGTTTATAACCTTTGTCAACCAAAATTTTGTTTTTTTGTCATTAATAATGAATTTGTTGTCTATCTAACCCAGGTGGCATATTTGTTCTAGGTAGTCAAAATTTTCAGCTCATGATTTTAAGCCTCTATTGTCACCTTCTTGTCTTATAAGTGAATATGCCACCTATGATTGTTTTAGACGGTGTATTTGTTATCTTTATACATGGCCCTAGGTCACCTTGATAGCCCAACATCTTGTTTGTTCAACCTTCTCTTGTGTATCTTTTTTCCATCCTTGATAACCCCTAATTTTGATCCTACCCTCTAATAATTTGGCTCCATCATTTAAATGAATTTATCGGTTGTAAAGTTTTTAGGTGGTGAATTCGCTACATATATTTTAGCATCCATTTTTTAGATTTTCAATTTTGATTTTATATATATATAGGGGGTCTAACTATTCCAATTAGAGAGTTTCTTATTTCTTGTTGTTTGGTAGGCCCCAAATATTGGTGCACTCTTTATTTTTGTTTATTTTGTGGCTTTTAGCAAATTCGTAGGTTTTAGGTCTGCTAGGAGGCATATTCATCAAGAGACATATTCGTACACAGGTGATATATTTACACCAAGCATTGAAACAAGTAAATATACCTTCTCCTATTTTTAATAACTAGTATAGGTTGTTTGTTGAGTGTTTCTTACATATTTATTTATTTTATCTTTAGAAATGCATATAAAAGGAAAACCAAAAGGGATATTTAAATCTTAGCTTAGCATTATTTTTGCTTCCATAGGAATTCAACCAAAATTGCATATAGCTTGCATTAGAATTAATTATATGCTTGCATCCTCCTTACATCCATGTCTTTAAAGGAAGAAAAGAAAGTTTTTGTTTGTCATAGCTTTTATCTTAGATAGCATCCATCAAAAAGCAAAATTACATATAGGCTAGCATCTTGTATTTTACATTTTATTTTCATATTGCATTACATTAGCATCATGTGCATCAGTCCCTAGGATAGAAGAAAATCCAAGTGTTTATTAAACTAAACACATCAAAAACTAAATTAGAGAAATCTTTAAGCCCTAAATGAACCTAAATATCCCTTTTCACCAAAGATAGACCATGGGAAATACAATCTAAGTGTGGGTGACCCTTGAGGGAATGCATCAAAAGATAGCTCTCCCATGCACCTTTTGGTATCCCATAGTTTTTAATATGTGCTAACTACATAAATAGATTTAATGATCTTGCTTAAGGTTTAGTACATTTTGGTCTTTGATTTAGGCTTGATCAAGGAAGAATCTTGGTACTTGTAGTGATGTTCATGTTGGGTTTACCAAAATATGATATGGGGAAGTCATGGGGGCATTTGATTTAGCCTATAAGACCAGACATTACCCTTGCTCTTGTAGATATCAAATTTGTGGAATATTACATCAAAAATAGGGGTAGTTGTGAACCTAAGACTACATTTTATTGATTAATTAGAGAATTTCTATGTTTCTCCCTAATATATTCCTTTGATTACCTTAAATTTATTTTGATCCTATCTTAACTACAAATGCATCAATCAAGTGTAGCATATAAGACCTATGCACTATATGTCTTCAATGTTTGGATGACAAATGCAATGAACCTCTACTATTAAATCAAGGGTATAAGAATATAATGCATTCAAGCAAGCCCTAATACCTACATGCAGTTCAAATTTAAATGTGATACAAGAGTACAGATGGTCCCATAATGCTGATAAAACAAATTATTTATTTCCATTTTCCTTTTTATTTCTTTTAATACACAAATCAAAAACCAAAGAACATCATATGAAAACATAGAGTAAACAAAAGTAGTATGTCTAACATATAATAACAAAGGTAGAATTAGAACCTATTACCTATTTTTACCTCAATGGTAGAAGTATTATTGGAATGGCAAAAGCACTATCAATTCTATCACTATCTAATGGCACTTTTGCTAATGAATTCTTGCTTTCAAAAACTTGCAAGAAAAAAT
Organism: Wollemia nobilis; assembly: GCA_028583015.1. Lineage (NCBI taxonomy): Eukaryota > Viridiplantae > Streptophyta > Pinopsida > Araucariales > Araucariaceae > Wollemia > Wollemia nobilis. The sequence goes on along the minus strand of JAQPPZ010001748.1, from coordinate 197,435 downwards.
ACTAAGTTAGTAGTAGAGGGATCCTCCTAGACTAGTGGAGAATGTATAACTCCCTTGATCGTCATAAATCCCTTGTTCAAAAAGTGAAGATAAAGGAGATTCAAAAGCTATAGTTATGATATTTGAATATGTGGTCTTTTGAGGGAAGACTCTTTGACTTAAAGTGGTTTAGTGACGAGTCCTAATCTTAGAGGTACAAGGATTTAAGTTGGAAAGATAAAGCTAACAAATAATAAGATTCATAATCATGATAACAATAAAACAATAATAATAAAAAAAAATTATTAGACAAAAAATAAATTAGTATGCAAAAATGATTATGAAACAATAGAGTAAAAAAAAGATGAACTAAGAGATGGGGAGGGCACAACTAGTCACCTATAGATAGGGTTATAACCCCTAATAGATTTTATATATACCCCATGTAATAATGAGAGGATGAGGGCTTGCTCTTGTTGAGAGAATGGGTAACATTAGAGTTCACAAAGCACAAACAACTACCCCTTTGGCCCAACAAGGCTTCACTACTATAGGACATGTGGAGATTGATTCTAGTGATGCTACACTATCCAAAAGGCATGGGTAGAAGATGATGTTGGTAGTGTTTTGTTATTATAGAAATACATATTAGAAGTAACTCTATTAGAGCTTCAATATTAAAGATATTGTATTAAATATGTGATTCCAATAGAGCTTCATTATAAAAAGGAATTTTTGTCTTTGACTCCCCAAGGGTTAGCTTTATAGGAAGTTGAGGCTCCCTTGGAGGTCCCTCTAGAGGATCTTTCAAAATTGTAAAATGGATAGGTGGCATCATCTACATGGCTTGGTAAGTTCTAAGACTATGATATACTCAAAGTGATGGTGGACATAGTTGGCATGACATGATCTAGGTTTTACAGGTGGTATGTGATAACCTTGCCATCCTTTTTGTTTTTTTATTATGATAATAAATAATGCTAGCTTAATAAGTTATGGAGGCACTAAAAATATAACACTAATTTCAAATGACTATTGTTGCACTTGATTATATGGAAAGTAATAAAATTTGAAAGGGTGACAAAAGTGCTACCAAACAAGAAGTATCATCGTTGACATTATCACTTCAATACTAGTGCTTTTGCTTTTGGAGTAATAAATGCTACTACTTTGGGCTTGAATATGATTGACTTGATTTAGATGCTTGATTGGCTAGATGATATAGATATTGATAAGTTTTGGAGACTTGATGATATGCTAAAATTGGGTGTCTATACATTCATAGGCTAAATCCAATTTGTTGTTAGGTTCATTATAATTTTTTTCTAAATGGTCAATCCCATAATCAAGAGTTTGAAAATGGATACCTTCTTATAATAGACTAACAAAGAAAATAAATCCTTTCAATATGTTTATGATTCCAATACCAAAGCTTTAGTCTTGATCAACCCAAATTTCTCCAAATATTTTAGGTTGTATGTATCTGGTATGAGCAAAAGGATTGTAGCTATCCTAACCTAAAAGAATTATAAAAATGAGTAACATCTCTTCTATCATGAGTCAAGCCTTTCGCAACTACAAAGAGAAATATAACCTTATTAAAAAATAGGTGTTTGCTATCATGAAGGCTCTCAAGAAGTTTAAGTATTATATGTCATAGAGTAAGACTACCATATTTGTAGTACATACCAAAGTTTAATTTATTATATTACATGATGAATTGGGATAAAAACACTAGGTAGATCAATAAGATTTAAGAATTTGATATTGATATCAAACCCACCTAACTGATTAGGGGAAGATCCTTATATGAGATGTTAGTAAGGATAATATTTGAAGATCATGTCATTCTAATATAGGAGATAGATATAGATGACAAGATTATATGGATGGGAAAATTGCATAGATATATAGCTACAAGATAGGTACCATAATGGTTGACAACTAAAGAGATATCCTAATTCAAATAGAAAGTAACACATTATCATTGGTTAGATGGTGTCTTGTTTAGGAAAGGCTATGATGACATCTTATTGTGCTACATAAGAAGAAAATATGGGGGCATTAATCAAGAAATACCATGATGAAGGAGGGTGTTTATCTATACCCACAACAACTCACAAGATTATGATATTTGGATACAATTGGCCTACCATTTTTTTTTATTTTTACTAGTGAGTCAAATATTACAAATCATGCTACATGTTCAGGAGAAAAAAAGACCTCTAATACCCCTAAATCCTATCATCATGATGAAGCCCTTTCAACAATGGGGCCTAGACTTCATAGGAAAAATCAAATCATTTTCATTTGTAATACATGGATGGATCCTCATTGCTATGGATTACTTCACTAAATGGGTGTAAGCAGTCCCATCCAAAACAGCTAATAGTCATAGTTATAGATACTACCACCTAATTCAAGGGGTGCATGGTGATGAAGTTTATCCTAAAATATGAATTCTTTCTCAATACATCATCCAATTACTACCCCCAAGGCAAAGGCTTGGCCAAATCAACTAATAAAAATATCATGAGGATCTTAAAAATAACCATTTAAGAATCATAAAGGGATTGACATACCAAGTTGCATAAGGCATTATGGGTATATAGAGTGATACCAAAAGCATCCATTGTATCATCCCCTTACAAACTAGTATATGATAAGGAAACTATGTTGCCAATAAATTTAAACCTCTGTTGCCAATAAATTTAAACCTCTCTTCCCTTCGTATGTCACAACAACTCAAATTAGAAGATGTTAATATTGATCCAATGCAAGCAATGTCGAATGCATTATTGGCCTTAGAGGAGGAAAGAGAAAAGGCTTTCAAGAGGACAGTGTAACTTCAAGAACACAAGATCCATGGAGGGAAAATATAAAGGAGACTTCATATTCAAATGGGATGAGGATTGAGCAAAAATAGGGGATACCAAAGGTTCAATTCCTTATGGAGCAAGACCTACTATATTTTTAAGATCATGGGTCTAAATTCCTACATGGAAGGGGTAATGCTACATATTTCTATGAAGAGGAAGCATCTTTGCCCAACCTAGCTATAAAAAGTATGACCAAAAGAGTATGTAAGTATAAACATATAGTAATGGTTACTATTTTGGAAAATATCTCTTCTTCTTACTCTTTTAAATCATGCTTCTATTGTCCCCTTCCTCTAAAATTATCTTATTAAATTTTCTCACTTCTTCAATTCTCCCCTTATCATTATACCAAAATGATGTACGTCATCAAGTTTATTAAAATGATGTTAAAAAAAGAGTTAGAAAAATACTTTCCAAAAGCAAGTGACTCAGTCCATCATGAATGGACTACACAATGGGGTAAATTAGGCTCCTTTAGTTCAAACACCTCATCTAAGTAGGTCTATACATGACATAGATAGTGCAAATTATAGCTTATGCATCCTAAGAGGTTATAAAAGCCCCTTGGCACCACACCACTTCTCATTTGTAAAAGAACCCTTTGCACTAAAGCAAGCAACATGTGTTAGGGACTTCAAGTGAGTCACTTTCCATTCACCTAAATAGGTCATATGAGTAGAACTCCACTATATCTCGTCCTCATGCAACCTTGATTTTTAGTGAATCACTTGGAAAATCTCCATGGGGGCCCTCCTAACACAAAAAAGACTCCATCCTTTATCCTCTTAGTGAGAAATTTAAACCACTATTAGAAAACCTTAAAATATTAAAGTCTTCACTCCATGAGCAAATCATACCAACTCACATAGGGCCCTATCGAGCAAAGCAATTCATTTTTGCAAGAAAATTGCTTTTTTTCTAAAAATTGCTCCTTCCTCCAAACTCCTCTAAAGCATCAAAAATGAGTGAATCATGTTTTTTTGTGAACAATTTTTTTCTTTTCCTAAAATAAACAAACTTTATCTTTTTTTATATTTTCACTAGTAGTCTCATTTTTTCATCCCAAATTTCCATGGACACTACTTCCAAATACACGAGCCCCTCACTTACTAAATCACATCCCATATCACCACCTTCCACTATTACCAACCCACCCATTATGATTCTACTTTTTACCATTCCTATAGTGTCAAGGGAGGTCAAACCATTAGAATGGTAGTCATAAAAAAAAAGAGGATAAAAAGGAAGAGATAGGTATCCCCTCTTCCAAAAAGACCTATGGAATTCTACGATGATCCATACTTAAGGATAGAATAGGGGAATTACACAAACCCTATTAGACAAGTAATAAGGCAAGCCCTCAAAATATATAGCATAGGCCCATAAACTAACTATTGGAGTATTAGATAAATCTAGACATTAAGATTGGTTATAAACTTAGTACCTTAGGTTTGGATCTATCTAGAGTTGGTTGAAATGGTGGTGGAAATATATGACCCCTTAATCAGAAGCTTCATGCTTCCATAATGTATGGAAGACACATTCTACATAATGGACGGAAGATTCATTCTAAATTTTATTGTAGGTACCCTAGTACCTACTAGCAAGATTTCTTAATATCATACCTAAAGAAGCTCAACTTACCAACTACCTTTAGTATCCCACTAGGGATAGATTTGTTCAAAGAATATATTTAGATGGTATTTTTTGGAATATCCATGATACTAGGGGAGAGAAAAGAGTTAATTAATATGAGGCTAGCATATCCCTACTTCACATTGTCTAAACATACCCGGTATATTCATAGATTATTGACTATGCTAAGTACATTACAAACCAAATTGGACCTCCTACCTAGTCTAGCTAATCCTCTATCAAAAGATAGACTAGTTTTCTACCTTATAACTAGACCAAGTAGAAATCAATGGACAACCCTTCTTAATTATAGAGTGTACTTGGAAGGATATAACTATCCTTCTACATAATGAGAAGTACAGAGAAATATTTCCGAACAAAATGATAAAAATAATATAACAATAAGAATTTGTAGCGAAAGACTGAAAATAATTAAATGCCACTTGAGGTGGGCACACCCTCGCCGTATAGGCCAATGCGAATAACGCAGATGAAGTTCAAAAATAAAATATGATGCTTTCAAATAAACTATTGTGAATCAATATATACTAAATTTTAAACGCTTGGAAACCATAGCCGATGCATGCTATGTTTGGAATGTAACATGACTCCCCTCCTCGGAAAGCTTTGTCCTCAAAGCTAGAAATGTCTGGAAGATACTTTCAGGTTCCCATGTGGCATCCTCCTCTAGTAAATCTTGCCATTTAATGAGAAATTCTTGAATCTGACGTGATCTCAGTCTTCGGATTCTATGTTGTAGTATATCTTCAGGTTGGAGATGTATGCGTCCTTCCTCATCGAGAACTGGTAATTCTGATTGACTTTGTACTTTCTGACAAATTACTTTTTTGAGACATGAAACATGAAAGACCAGGTGTATTCGTGATGATGTAGGTAGCTCTAATTGATAGGCTACTTCTCCAATGCGACGCACAATTTTGTAGGGACCATAGAATCGTGGAGCCAACTTTTGGCTGGACTTTATCCTTAACGAGGATTGTTTGTAAGGTTGCTACTTTAAGAACACCCAATCACCTATATTAAAAGTTCTCTCTGATCGATGCAAGTCTTGTTGTTGTTTCATACGATTCTGTGCTTGGACTAAATTCTCTTTGAGGATGGTGAGTGTAGATTGCCTTTGTTGGAACCAATCATCCACTTTGGCTACTTTGGATGATCCATGTACGTAATCTGTGACTGTTGGAGGTTTGGTGCCATACAATGCTTCAAATGGAGACATCTTAATTGAGTAATGGTAAGAAGTGTTGTACCACCATTCTACCAATGCTAACCAATGGCTCCATTGGTATTGTTTATCTTGAGCGAAACATCTTAAGTACGTACCCAAACATTTGTTAACTACTTCTGTTTGACCATTTGTTTATGGATGGTAGGTCGAAGACATGTTCAATTTGGTACCACTAAGTCGAAATAATTCCCGCCAAAAGTTACTAGTGAAGATGGGATCTCTATCACTTACAATATTTTTTGGCATACCATGTAATTTGAAAATTGAATCCATAAATACCTTTGCCACCTTGCTTCCGTAAAATGGATGTTGTAAAGCCTGAAAGTGAGCGTATTTGGATAACCGGTCTACAACGACGAAGATTACTGTCCTGCCTTCTGACTTTGGAAGACCTTCAATAAAATCCATGGATATATGTTCCCACTGTCGTTCAGGGATGGGTAATGGTTGTAACAATCCTGGTGATTTGACTGTTTCTCCTTTATTACGCTGGCAAACTTCACATTATGCTACCCATTGTTTGACTTCCGCTTTTAATCCTTTCCAACAAAATGATTGTTTGACCCTTAAATATGTCTTCAAAAATCTTGAATGTCCTACTGATGGAGAAGCGTGTGATTCATCGAGGATCTTCGATTTGAGTGCTGAATAGTGTGGAATGTAAATGCGGTTCTTCTTCCAGAGGATTTTATCTTCATAAGAGAACAAAGGGTGTTTAGAAGACCCTATAGATAATTCTTGAAGTATCTGAGCAGTTTCGCTATTGGACAACCATTCATCTTGTAATTGCTTCACCCATTGGGAGCAAGGACCTGAAATAGCGTTAATGACTACGTCATCTTCATATTTCCTGGACAATTGCATCGATGACTATATTTTCCTTCCCTTTCTTGTATTCGATAACAAAATCATAGCCCAACAGTTTGGTTAACCACTTATTTTGTTCCGGATATGAAAACCTTTGCTCAAGAAAATGTTTGAGGCTACTATGATCTATTTTTATAATGAAGCGGCTACTGATTCGATAGTGTCTCCATTTTTCTACTGCGTGAAGAATAGCCAACATTTCTTTTTCGTATGTTGATCTTCCTAAATTTTTCCCGAAAAGCTGTTTACTTTCAAATGCCAACGGATGACCTTCTTGCATAGTATAGCCCAAATTCATGTTCCTGATGCATCACATTCGATAATAAATGGTTTGTAAAAATTGGGAGTTGCTAATACTGGAGTTGTACACGTGGCCTTCTTAAGAGCTTCAAAGGCTTGAGAAGCCTCTGTCGACCAATGAAAAGCATCCTTCTTTGTAAGTGCGGTGAGAGGTGCTGCAATCTTACCATAATTTTGTACAAACTTGCGATAGCAGCCCGTGAGACCCAAAAAACCATGAATTTTCTTGATGGTTTTAGGTAAAGGCCACTCTTGAATTGCCTTAATCTTATTGGGATCCACTTTGACACCCTCGTGTGAAACTATATGACCAAGATACTCGACTTCTTGGACACCAAATGAACATTTGGAACATTTGACAAATAGCTTTTCTCTGTGTAAAATGTGAAGGGCTTTATCCACATGATGTAAATGGTCCATCCACGTTTTGCTGTATATGAGAATATCATCAAAAAAAACTAACACAAACTTACGGAGGAGTGGACGAAACACTTGGTTCATGAGACTTTGGAATGTGGATGGTGCATTGGTGAGACCAAAAGGCATGACTAGAAATTCGTAATGACCTTCATGAGTACGAAAAGCAGTTTTAGGAATATCTTCTTCTCTGACACAGATTTGGTGAAATCCAGAGCGAAGGTCTAATTTTGTAAAAAAATTTGCACCATGCAACTCATCTAGTAGGTCATCTATGACAGGGATAGGAAATTTGTCCTTAATAGTGAGTTTATTGAGAGAACAAAAGTTAGAAAACATACGCCAAGAGTTATCTTTTCGTCTAGCCAGAACTACAGGTGAGGAATAAGGGCTAGTGCTGTGACGAATGACTCCATGATCCAACAAATCTTGAATGATCTGTTCGATTTCTGTCTTTTGTGGTTGAGGATAGTGGTAAGGACGATTGTTAGGTGGGACACTCCCTAGAATCAAATGGATGGCATGGTCATGAGATCGTTTAGGTGGTAATCCTTTAGGTTCTTGGAAAACCTCTTCGTAATGTGTTATGATGTCTTGTAACTCTATAGCAGTTATATCCGAAGTTGCTTGAGATTGTTTTTCCAAAAAATTAATTTGAGCTATAAACCCATATCCACCCTTTTTTAACATCTTCTCCATACTATAAGAGCTCACCATTTGTGATGGAGGAGTAGTAATGCCTTGTAAGCGAATGACTCGTCCGTTTTCCTTCCATTCCACAAATAATTTTTTGAAGTTGAAGCTAACCGTGTCTAATGTTTCCAACCATTCAACTCCCAAAATCACATCAGAGTTCCCCAAATTCATGATGAAAAGGGATCCAAACCAGGTATAAGTTCCCATTTTTATGGAAACTTGGGATGTGTGACCAACACATTGTGCGTTCACCCCGTTGGCCACTAGAACCTGGAATTTGTCTTTGTTGGAAGAGTTAATGAATAAATTCAAAGCTTTTGTTGTTTTGATGTCGATAAAATTGTGGGTACTGCCAGAATCAATTAGCACATTCACCTTTTTCTGGAGAAGAAATCCTGGTACCTTGATGGTATGGTGGGCGGTTAAACCCATGAGGGCATGCACGGAGATCACCATTGTATCCTCTTCTTTTTCTTCTAGAGTACTTGGTAGTTCTTCTGGCATAGGTTCACCTGGTTGGTAAGGTTCTTCCTCTTCTCCTTCATATTGATCGCCTTCAATATGAAAATTTTGTTTTTGGGCACATGCTTGTTCCTTGGGGTGATGAGTGCAACATTTATAGCAAAAGTATCTTGATGGTTGATCATATCTATGAAAGGAATTGTTGTGATACGAAGGACGACTATAAGTTTCACGTCGTGTAGACAACTGATGTCTCTTCTCGGCCAGCTTGGCTATTCTTATACAATTGTTTAGTAAGGTTGGATTGTGCATGTCTACCTCTACTCGAATATTTTATTTCAATCCATTACAAAAAGCTCCTACCACTGTGTCAGGACTGAGGTCTAAAGTGTATGGTAGTAAACTGGTAAACTTTGAAACGAATTCGCTAACCGATCCTTCTTGTTTAAGAGATAACAGTCTTACTGTGTATGATGATGTAGCTCCTTCATCGAATCTTTCTAAAAAAGAGGTAGTGAATTTTCTCCAGTTAATAGTAGCTCCTTTCTCTCGTTTAAGCCATACAAACCATTGGTAGGCCTCAGTGCCTAATTTTGATGCAGCGAAAGGGACTTTATCAAATTCCTTAATTTGATATAAGTCGAGAATGCCTTCCATTTTGGCTATCCAACCACGATGATCATGACCTTCAAAAGTGGGCATATCAATTCGTGGAAAATTATTAGGGCCTCTTGATTGGTGATAACCCGTATCCCTTTCTTGATTTTGGTTATACCACTGTCTATGATAGTGATCCCTGTAATTATCCGAATCACCTTGTTGTTGTTCCCAATCATCATTATGATCGAAATTGTCTTCATTCCTTTGGGCATGGGAGTGATTTTGGGGATTAGTATTGGGATGAAGCTGGTTTTGTGCTTGTACTAGGGATTTTAGGTTGAGACTAATTTCGTTCATACCCTCTAGTAAGAGTCGAAGAGAATCATCGTTGGAAATGGCTGAGTTACTTGAGTTTCCTTGTGTGATGTTTTTGTGAGCTGGGGGAGGATTAGTAGCCATAGTATCTACCAGTGGATGATGTGGATTATAACTACCAATTTTGAAAGGAGAAAGAGAATTTTTTGTACCTGGGCTTCGATTAGGTCTTCTTGTGTTGTTATTGGTCGTTTTCAAGCTTGATAATCGACCGTCAGAACCTTTGGTCCACTGTTTGCTCATGCACTTGTTAACATAACCTGCTTAGGATTCCGCTTCAACTACCGCAAAATTCGTTTGAATTTAGCAAAAAAAAAAGTGTGGATTTCGCTACAACTGTCGCTCCAACTGCGACGCGGATTTGAATTTTGCTGGCTCACCTCCTTAACAGCAACTTTTGATGACTTTCAGCGACTTTTGACGACTTTCAGTGACTTTTGACAATTTTTAGCAATACACGACGTGACACGACTGGATAGATTTTGATGACTCGACACAAAGATAGGACTGATAGCGACTAGATCAAGACACAATGCGAAAGACACGACACGCGAGACGCGAGCAGACACGCGAACACGACGCGGCTAGAAGACACGATGGACAGACACGCGGACAACACGAACACATGACATGTGACGGAATAGAAGACCCGACAACTGGAAGACCGGACGTGATGACACGACAGAAGATGCGAAGACATGGACGCAACGACACGACAGAAGATGCGAAGACACGAACGCGATGACACGACAGAAGACGTTACGCAAGCAGAGGACCAAACCAAATGGTGAACAGAAGACCAAACCAAACGACGAGAAGACCAAACGACAGGCATGGAGGAAGGCTTGCGTGGCCAAAGCCACGAAGATTTAAGTGACCCCGAACGAGTATAAACCATGAATTTTTCCTTCCTTGGCGAATGTGGGATATTTCCCAGTACTAAAAAATTAAAATGAAATTATACCGACGCTAACCTTAGGATAAAACGAATAATTTTTGAAATCACGAGCGCTGATTGGTCGCTGGTTAAAAACTGCGGACGCTGCATCGGATTGAATTTCTACGATGATTTTTGAATGGCATGCGATGCGTAAATCTGCGATCTTGCTTAATGATGATGCGACCGCACCGAAACGGATGTCACACAGGGAAAAAATTTATGTGCTCGGGCTGGTGATTAGCAGACCACACCGAAACTGACGCTGTGCAGGGCTGGCACTAGTTTGCCTGCTGTGAAGGCGCTGTGAAGAATGCCTGCTGCTGAAACGATCAACCAGGACTACGTTGCTAACAACGAAAACTGAATCGTCTGCCCCCGTCTTGAATCGCCTAGACTAATACCACTTGGAAGGATATAACTATCCTTCTGCACAATGAGAAGTACAGAGAGAGATTTTCGAACAGAATGATAAAAATAATATAACAATAAGAATTTGTAGCGGAAGACTAAAAAATAATTAAATGCCACTTGAGGTGGGCACACCCTCGCCGTATAGGCCAATGCGAATAACGCAGATGAAGTTCGAAAATAAAAATGATAATTTCAAATAAACTATTGTGAATCAATATATACTAAATTTTAAACGCTTGGAAAACATAGCCGACGCATGCTATGTTTGGAATGTAACAGTACTGACCTACCATACTAAGAAGTAAGCAAGACCTCCTACCACTTTTATGACATGGTGTATGAGGTTTTCATGGAGAGGTTTAATGGGAAGGTACCAAGGCTATTAGATAAGGCATGATGAATTTTGAGTGATGGGAAACAACTATGAGGATACTTCTATTTAGAAAGGACCCGATCATTTATCTACCTCTATGGCTTTTTAGTTGTCTTTTGACTTACCTACACATGTGTCCAATCACATGTTCAATCTAGAGTAAGTGTAATAATTTGACTAGATGGACCTAAAGTATTCCAAGAGAAGAAGAAGACAACCTTCTACATATTCAAGTATCTAATCATAAACATTACCCATTAGCTACATGGGTTCCATAAAATGGCAAAGGCATGATTAAGAGAAATAGGATTCAAGAAATTAAAATATCATTGGTCCTATGATCCATGGGAATTACTTGAGGGTACCTTGAGAGACAAGAAATTGGATACCTTCTTTTCTCATGAGAAGAGTTATAATGTGTAGTAAGAGGTTAGCCTAGATAAATAAATAACCTTTTCCACTCTAGGAAGCGGTCATGGGTATAAGGATCTGATCTTGAGTTGATACACCAACCCATCAGAGTGGCATGCCTTCTACATGAAGGTGAAATATACCTTTGATCCCAATATCAAGATGAATCATCAGATATTAGGGGCACTCAAAAAATTGGGATATACAAACAAAAAAAACCATTATATGGTACATGATGAGATATAAGATAGGCATGATCACCAAGTCTATTAGAGATGGCATTTTTTATATTGAATTCTTTACCATTTATGATAGAAGACATATAAAGAGTGTGAAAAGGGCTAATATAATCAATGAAGTGACAATATGTGCCTCAACCTCCCAAAAAATAAGGAAGAAGACAATATCCAAAATAACCATTTTGGCCACACCAATGACTTTGGAAAATAGTCAATTCAGTGGTGAGATAGATAGTTATCAAGGGGTAAAAAGACTTTGAAATATATGGGTCCATGTTTGGGTAGTCCATTATAGCAAAGGAAAAGTAGCAATGATAGTAAATATCTCAACTTGAGGAGGGAGAAATCCCTTAAGGAGGCTCCCCTTCTGGGAATGACTAGCTCCTTGACCACCATTGTAACCACTTCCATTTCCCTTGCACCATCCACTAATCCCCCTTCTTTCGTTATCCTTTCTTCTTTTATTTCTTCTTCTCTCCCTTCCCATTAGTTTGTTACACTTTTCTCACCCTCCACTAGTGTAGCCTATGATTCTCCAAGGGGTACGCCAACCCTAATAGCCTTTGTCCAAGGGTAATGCCAACCCCCCAAAAAATAAAGAAGATAATATTCAAAATCACCATTTTTGGCCACACCAACGACTTTAGAAATAGTCAATTCGGTGGTGAGATAGATAGTTATAAAGGGGTAAGAAGACTTTGAAATATATGGGTCCATGTTTGGATAGTCCATTATAGCAAAGGAAAAGTAGAAATGATAGTAAATATCTCAACTTGAGGAGGGATAAATCCCTTAAGGAGGCTCCCATCCTAGAAATGACTAGCCCCATGGCCACCACTGTAACCACTTCCATTTCCCTTGCACCATCCACTACTCCCCCTTCTTTCTTTATCATTTATTCTTTTATTCCTTATTCTCTCCCTTCCTATTATTTTGTTACACTTTTCTCACCCTCCACTAGTGTAGCTTATGATTCTCCAAGGGACACACCAACCCTAATAGCCTTTGTCCAAGGGGCATGCCAACCCCCCAAAAAATAAATAAGAAGACAATATCCAAAATCACCATTTTGGCCACACCAACGACTCTAGCAATAGTCAACTCAGTGGTGAGATAGATAGTTATCAAGGGGTAAGATCTTGAAATATATGGGTCCATGTGTGGATAGTCCATTATAGCAAAGTAAAAGTAGAAATGATAGTAAATATCTCAACTCAAGGAGGGATAAATACCTTAAGGAGGATCCCCTCCTAAGAATGACTAGCCCAATGGCCACCATTGTAACCACTTCCATTTCCCTTGCACCATCCACTACTCCTCCTTTTTTCTTTATCCTTTCTTCTTTTATTCCTTCTTCTCTCCCTTCCCATTATTTTGTTACACTTTTCTCACCCTCCACTAGTGTAGCCTATGATTCTCTAAGGGGCACACCAACCCTAATAGCCTTTGTCATAGTTGGGACCACACTTATCACATTATTTACATCTCTTATCATCCAAGTCACCACCATGCAATAATTAGCCTCATACACCACATCACCTCCATCAGCCTTGCCATCACTGACCATGTCACCTCTCGCTAACACTCTAGTATATTTACAATTGCAACCCATTCCCACCATTTCCACTATATTTCCCTCCATCACACATAATTTTCTCTAATAACTTCACTATCAAATTCCACACACCCAATATTCTCATCATCCCAGGTAAGGTAACTTCTCTTGGAGGTGATGATGCCCACTATCCCAACCCAAGGAAATGAGTCTACAAGAGCATCCCCACAAACTAGCATAACTGGTAGGTCAAGTTTAGCCTTTGAGTGGAAAGTTGGAGAGGCAAACATCACCAAGGCATTTGATATTATTGTCACTAAAGAGAAGAAGTGGGAAATATAATATAAAATGATTAGTGAGAGGACCTCTAAGGCTTCCATGCTCATGTAGTCACAATTATCAAGGAAGAGAGATAAAGCAAAAATTGTTTATGCTATTGAGACCGAACCCTCCAAAGTTGCAATAACTCCTATTGAATTGAATGCTAAAGTGCCTATGATAGAATAAGATATAATGGACCCTCACTAGATAGTTCAACTAGCAAACCAACTCACACTTGGCAGGCCATGAAATTTGGTTGTCTCATAGTTGAGAATGAATCAACATAAATAAGAAATAAATATATCAAAGCAAAAGTGGCTCAACTAAAGGCACATAGGGATCAAATCCAATAGGAGAATGAAGTCCTTAAGAAGAAGTTTTAAAAAAGGATAAACTGAAGAAGTATGTTGAGGACCTTAAACCCTAGCTTTCTAAAGCAAATAAAAATCAACAAAAACTTGAATACCTCATTCAATAGCTAACATAGGAGAAGAGGCAATTCTAAGATATTTTGAAAGTGAAAGACCAATAAATTATAGATTTGATGACGTCAAATTCAATAGAAGTAGTTGTAGACCCTAAGGTGGCTCAAGACATCCAAAATATCAAGTCCCTCTAAGACAATATCAAAGAAGAGGTGACAATACCTATCCTACTTTTGATTGACACTCGTAGAAGAAATCCTAGAACAAGCATCTCAAATAATCAATATAATGGGAGCATAGCTATTCATGAGGAGAAAATATCAAAAGGTCCTTAAAATTCTTGTCTCAATTATAGCAACATAGGATATATCACAAGGACCTAGTTAAGAAATTAAGAAAAATCCTAGATGTCTAGATAAACCTTCAAACTTGCAAAGACAATATGACAACATTAAAAATCCTAGTTCAAGAAATGAACAAGAAAATTCAAGGGTTAGTTGTTGTATGAATGCCTAACATATTTTAGGAAAACATTATATCCTCGATGATTACATCATTTTTTTTTGTAGGTAAAATTGATTAAGTGTGGGGTTTAAATGGGCCCCAAACCCAAGTACATAAACTAGTAGCTAAAACAATAGCATAAGATGACATAGGCCTACATATTGGCCAGAAACAACCTAACTAAAAAGGTCCAAACAACAGCAGAGAAGGATAGATGGATGCCTGACATCAAAAAAATAAAAATGCAGTCCGAGAAATACCCATGCAAGGGTTTCTTAAGAGAAGTAACTACCTAAAAAACCTATAAAGGAGCTATGACAAAAACCTATGTAGGGAAAGCTCACAAAATATCCATAAAAATTATAATAGACACCATGGTCTAGGGCGTAGGTAGTGACTCACGATCAACAACAACACCCTTCCACTTGAAAATATTTGAATGATTTGGGAAACCCTAGAGCTCAAGTTCCCAATTATGATGATCTCTTCGCATCGCTCGCCCTTTCATCAATAGTTATGTTACCTCAGCCATCAGCTTAATAGTAACTCTAAAATAGAGGTTATGCACAACAACATAACCATTATTCCATGAAATGACAAAGGCTTCAGTGATATCTTGATCAACCCCTTTGAACTTTCTTAGAAACGAAATGATACCATGAGCTTCTAGAAAGGTGTGAGACAAGGGATCAAAGCTAAAGGGTAGATGGCTCAAGCAAGGCCATATTGGCAAGACTGAGAAGAAAGGAATACCACAAAAGCTTCTTACTACCTAGGACACACAAAGGAAAACAAAACCAGACAACAATGGACTGACACAGACCAAGGATGTAAATATAGAAATTTTTGGTATAATAGATGCCCTTTTCGAAAGCTGAGTTGGTGTGATTGGAAGACCACGTAATAATTCTCCATAGAGAACTGATACTAAAAAATAGACATGGCACATGACATACTTCACACATGATAGGGTTGGGATAGTATTGGGAGTGCAAAATTACTCAAATAATTAATCTCAAAATTCACAAGACATAAAATTAAGCATCTCAAGACTTGATGCATATTGACATTGTTCGATAACATCCAATTGCACAACCTAGACCTACTCAAGGACTTGATATGCTTGGATAAGACAACCATGAGGTAAACCCACTGTCAAGGCCTATCTTGGGATATTGTATACTTCACGGAAGGGAAATGGGAGAACCAAATTCTAGCACTAATAGCAAGGCAGAGAGTCATGCTAATCAAAAACATTCTGCCATAAGAATTGGAACCAAAGAAACACATCATGTTGAAAAGGGTAGAGTCAGCATTGGAGAAGCTGACCCACCAAAATCTATGACCACAACTTTCAAACCAAATCATTATTAGTAGCATTTAAAACTTCTTGGAGAAAGCTTTCTTTCCAAATAGATAGATATTTATGGGTAACTCCCCAATTGGCAAGAATATATGCAAGTTTGTTAGCTTCGCGGTACACATGGTTGATAGAGATATCATTGAAATTTTGGGATAACTTCTTAGCTTCCTCAAAAATAGTTCTAACATTCCAATAGGACACCCTATTGTTTTTAAGAGCATTTATAATGTTCAAAGAATCTCCCTCAATAAAAAGGTTGCATTTATAATCCTTGAGAAGATCTAGCCCTTTCCACAGTGCACGACCTTCAACAAAATGATTTTTTTGGCACCCCAGATACTTAGCATAAGCCATAATAATTTGACCACTACTATCTCTGACTAGGCCACCTACACCAACATCCCCTGGGTTTCCTTTGGAGGCACCATGAAAATTAAGTTTCAACCACTCACTTGGGAGAGGAATCCAATGGGCACCCACTCTGGGATGGGGGCCTGGTAAACTAGAATTGGAGTTGCAAGGAATATTTAAAGAAGAGAATAGAATAGACTCCAATCTAGAATCAGATGGTTTGGAACAAGGGAAGAGCTGGGAATTCTCGACAGCAAAGGTAATATATTTTTTGGCTACAAATATGGGATTCTTAGAGGAGAAAGAGAAAACCCTACTATTTATTTCAAGCCATTATTGCCATAAGATATGATGAAAGCTCACTTTCCATAAAGAAGATAATATGAGATTTTTGAATGGACCAGACCATTGGGTTAAAAGGTGACTTAACCAATTAGGAGGAACCCAAGAGATATGAAAAGTGGATATAAGGTGATCCAAAGTTGTCTTGGAGAAAGGGCACTCCATAAGGAGGTGATTGGCAGATTCCTAGGCATTCATGCACAAATAGCATTTGTTGGGGACAAACATGCCCCTTTTCATAATGTTATCAATTGTTAAAATATTAATTTGAATGGCTAACCATATAAAATGAGTAACTTTTGGAATGAGGTATTTAATCCACACTCGATCATAAGGGATATGGACCACTTGATAATCAATAGTCAGATCATGAGCAGATTTAACAATGAACAACCCAGAATCAGTTTCTTTCCAAAAAGGAGAGTCATAGGAATTACCAGTGGGGATGACTATTGCATTTAGGATGGTTTTGAGAAATTTTGAGGCAGGAGAGATTTGACCATTAGAAAATGGAATATGAAAATATTTCCAACGCTTGGAATCCGATGAAATATCAATAAATTCTTCAACCTTGCTACCAATTAAAGTGTCCAGGAAAGGCTATAAGATAGCAATTTCATTGTTCTCTAAAAGTGGTTGATTAAAAATCCACTTATCAGTCCAAAAATTAATTTTGCTCCTTGTGGCTAGTTGCAACCTTATCCCCTTCTAAATGAGAGATCTATTTTGGATAATTGATTTTCAGAAAGTAGACCCATCTCTGGGAATATCATCATCTAGGAAACAACAATTTTGAAGATATTTTTTGTTGACAATTGAGACCCATTCAAGGTTGCTATTGGTGAAAACCTTCCATGCTTGCTTGGCTAACAAGGTTGTGTTCATATTAAAAACTCTTCAAATCCCCAATCCCCCTGAATTTTCAGGGATCGCACCTTGTCCCAACTGAATAGATGAAATCTTTTTCTATCCTTGACACCTTCCCACAAAAAACTCTTCTATATTTGCTCAATTTTCATGCAGATAATAGCAATAACTTTGAAGACAGACATGAAATAAACATGAACACTTTGGAGATAAGCCAGTGTTAGGGTGGCTTTGGATGCTTGAGAGAATAGGATCCCTTTCCAACCTGCAAGTTTTTTGTTAATCCTCTCAATAACATTACTCCACATGGATTCCTCCGAAGCATTGGTGAAAAGAGGGAGGCTCAAATATTGAGTAGGTAACTGGGATATAACACATTGAAAAATGTGTGTAATATTTGCTTGTATCTCTTGGGGAATGTTGATGAAATAGATTTTACTTTTAATATAATTTATTTTTTGACCTGCAGCCTCCTCATAAGTATCAATAATACTCTTAATAGATTTTTCTTCCCACACAGAAGCATGAGTAGCAAATATTGTATCATCAATGAAATACTAGTGAGATAGGGCTCTTAAATTGGATGCAACCTTAATGCCTAAAATTATGTCTTTGGAGCAGGAATTTTTTAGCGCTCTACCCAAGGATTCAATAAGAATGATAAAAAGTATGGGGGAGAGAGGATACCCCTATCTGAGGCCCCTGTTACTAGGGAAAAACCCTACTACAGATCCATTTACCAAGACTGAAAACCAAGAATTAGAGATGAAATTATGAACAAGATCAACCCATTCCCTATGAAATCCAAATTTGAGAAGGACAACAATCAGGAAATCTCTGTTAACTTTGTCAAATGCCTTATTCATATAAATTTTGAAAAAAATGGTATCTTTTTTGTTAAGGTTGGCAGAATGAAGGACTTCATGTAATATGATAACACCATAAGTAATATTTCTTCCTTTGACATAGCTACCTTGACAAGGATCTATGATCGGAGGAAGGATATCCTTGAGTATTTTAGCCATGGATTTAGTAAGATTTTTGTAAAGAACATTACAGAGACTAATGGGTCTAAAATCTGACATATATTTGCAAACAGGCCCTTTGGGAACCAATAAAATGAAAGTGGAGTTGATACTTATGGGTATAGATTTAGTTTGTTGAAGTTCAATGATGGCATTACAAATGTCAGGCCCAATGATGTCCTAAAATTTTTGGTAGAACTAGGGATAAAACCCATCAAGGCCTGGGGTTTTATCAGGGTGCATAGAAAAAGGGCCTCTTTAATTTCATCAGGGGTGAGGGGTTTAGAGTCAAATTCATATCTAAAGTGACCAGGCTAGGAATATGGTGGAGCAATTGTCTACCAGCCTAGATAGTATTTTGGGGGTTGGCTCCCAAAAAGCCTTCAAAGAAATATGAAGCTTCATTTCAGATCTCAAAAATGTCCTTGATGACGATGCCATCACTTTTGGTTAATTCTTTAATTTTGTTCAAATTTTGATGCCTAAGGGTAGTGGCATGAAAGAATTTTATGTTAGAGTCCCCCTATTTGAGCCAAAGGGCCCTTGATTTTTGCCTCCATAAAGTCTCCTCTTTAGCCAATACATTATGATAGTCTGCAAGAACTTGTCTCTCTTCATTTTTGAGTTGTTCATTGAGTTGCCCATTCTAAATTTGGAGTTCAATACTTTTTAGCTTTTGCAAAATCTTCTCCTTATTTTCAAATATGTTACCAAAAACTTCTTTGTTCTAGACTCAAAGATTTTCTTTGACACACTTAAGTTTTTGAGAAACCTTAAAAATAAAGGACCCATGACAGTCAAATTACCATCAGTCAGCAATTTGCATTCGTAAATCTGGGTGTTGAGTCTACATAGCTTCAAATATAAAGAGGATTTTGAAACAAGGACCTTTATCGACTTCAAAAAGTAAAGGATAATGATCAGATCCAAATTTGAGAAGACATATAAGAGTACCATTACCCATCACTGGTATAGCTTCTTGAGATAAAAAAACTCTATCAAGTTTAACTTGAATGTGTTGATCCTCAATTCTCCTGTTGCTCCAGGTGTATTTTGCCCCTTTAGTCTGAACATCCATCAGCTCACAATTAGTGACAAAGTTATAAAAATACTCAAAGCTTTTGGAGGGTATCAGGTTCCCTTCCTGCTTGTCAGAAGGAAAAATGGGAGAGTTGAAATCTCCAATGATAATCCATGGAAGGTTTAAGAAAACACTTCTCATCTTACTCAAAGTATCCCATATGCCCCTATGGTTGAGAGGATTGTTAGGGTTGTAGACATTTGACAAAACCCAAGAGAAATTACTACTTTTACAGAAGAGTATCATATTGAGGACCCTATCGAAAGAGGAAATGATTCTACCTTCTAACTTGTTTGAGTCCCAAATATAGAGAAGTCCCCCAAACGTATCTTAAGCGGGGCAAAAAACAAATTCACCATTTTTCCAAATAGAATTTGTGATTTTCTGGATTTTATTTTTGTCAATATTTTTTTCTTGCAAAACTATGATAATGGGTCTATGTTCTTTCCTTATAGACATCATAAGTTCTATGTTTGAGGAGGAAAAAAACCAATCCAACCAAGGAGATGTAGCTAATACCTATGAGAAATTAGAGTTAATATATGCCAAACTACAAGAGCTAGTTGAAAAGCAAAGGGGAACTATCATAGAATTCTTTTGAATACCTCACAAGGGAAGTGGAAGACCTTGCATTAGTATAGTTATTAAGGGACGATAAGTAGTAGAAATTATTAGAATTGTTGCTACAAAAGACCAAATAAGGAGAACCAATAACTTTGACAATTTTGAGAACAAATAACGTGATGCTATAAATTAATTAAATCAAGCCACTTAAGGAGGGTGAAGTCCTATAGCCACTTAGAGTGGGTGAAGTCTCTTGCGGAGTACGTAAATGGATTATGAATATGAATGATGAATAATTGTAAATCAACCTATCTCTACTTATATGAATAAATCAATGAATTAGTGAAATACTAATATAGCCGACTAGCTATATTAGTATTGTAACACAAAGGTCCCAATTTTGTAGACTTTATGCCCAAGGATGAAGGTAATATCTAGGATCTCACAACAATCAATATTAGCACCCCATGAAGTCACCATAAATAAATTACCTCAACACTACCTTATGATTTTTATAAATTTTGAAGGAGCATGCAATACAAAAATTCTCAAAATTTGACCAAGTATGGAATAGGTACCGATTCAGTACTAAAAGATGATCAATTAATTCCAAGTACTGATTTTCTTACTAAAAATGACCAATTGGCACCAAGGAGTGATTCACTCAACAAAATGTGTTCATCTACTTGCAAAGATAAGCAAATTGCTTGCTAAACTACAACAAACCACTCAAGTGAACACAAAAGTAAACTGAAGGTACAAATCTTGAGAGAAAACCTTTGGAAAGCAACATTTTTGTATGTAGTGGTGTACTAAATAATTTTGAAAGTCTTCTAATCCTTTGAGGCATGTAACATTTAGTGGTGCATCATATTGCTAAAAATGTTCCCAAATATTTGTTTTTACCAGGAGTAATTGTTTCTCACCCTAGCTAACTCAAAGGTAAAATTTTACTATAGATAGGGACCTAGGGTCCTTATTATATTCATATTTTGGCCATGATCATTTAGAGCTACACTCTATGAAATCCACATTGTGCTTTGACCTCGTGAGATCATAATAAATTGGTAAGTCCTTAGGCTTTCCATCAATGACATTGCCCTCCTAGTTTTCTAAGTGCATGACAGTTGTGGCATAACCCTTTTAGCTCATCTTGTCATTCACTTAACAATTTTATAATCTACTGAATGGGTGACATTCATGTTATTCACCTTATCATGTTTTTATTGAGCATACACTTTACTCGCTACGGTTTAAACTTGTATTTGCTTGAATCATTCACACCCTTAAACTTTCATGCATTTTATTTCCACACTTTACTTTTTGCTTCTTAATTTTCACATTTTACTTTCAATGCAAGTTAGTATAGGTTAGCATAGGAGTATTCTAAAAGGAATAGTGGGGAGTTGGCTTAAATCCAAAAGTTGGGAGAATCCATTAGCAATCCCTTCCAACTTTGTTGAAACTCAAATTGGAGCACAAACCTTAATTAGAAGTCAGGATAATTCCTCAATTCAATATTTATGAATGGTAAATATATATATTTATTTATATTTTTTTATTCATTACCAAGGATAAGATGTTAGACATGACAACAAATATATATATATATATATATATATATATATATATATATATATATATATATATATATATATTATTGGTTGAAAGAAAGGGTTTTGAAAGGATCCCCAAACCTTTTACAAAAAGAAACAACAAAAGAGACCATCTCCAGGAGATAAACAAAGAGCAACTAAAACAGGGAAACAATCTCCGAAGGACCTACAACAAAAAAGCCAAGAAATTTGAAAAGTATTTAATTTTTTCATATAAATCTATCTATGTATAATGGACATGATGCCCAATAAATTTTACTTTGCTTTTCAAATTATTTATCACCGATGTTCCAATATAAATAATGACAAGCATATATTCACTTTGTTAACCTACATCTTGACATTATCATATGCATTTTTAAGGAATAATTCTATAAAATAATTAAAATCTATTGAAAAATATTACCATCATTAATATGGTTTAGTATATGTATAGATAAAATAAGCTATGTGTGGCTTTTATTGGAGCCACTCCCATTAAAATAACAAAACATTACATTGTAGTTAAGTTAATTAAAATTTGTATAGCTTGTCTTTCTATCAAATATATTCTTCATTTGTCTTCTTCTAAAAAATATTCTTCATCTTCCTCAAATTGATAAGTTTTTGCAATCAACTCCTTCATATCATTTGCATTAAGATAGAAAATTTTAATTGACCAATTGCCTTCTAAATTTTAAAATTTTCCAAGATGAAAATCAACATTGAAAATGGTTAAAATATTTGCTACTATCTACCCTTCAAATTTGAATGTCGATAATATAAATCCAAAACCTTTATCGATACAATGTTGTGAGAAAGACCTTAAAAATAACTTTTCAATACTATATGATTAAAATATATAAGAGACCCACGTGTTGTAGGTGAGTTGGAGAGGAGAGGGCAATCCTCCCAGGGAGGTCCCAGTTTCGAATCTTCCCCTACCAAAAAGTTGAATTGGGTACCCAAAATCCAATTGATAATGTTGGTATGGGCAAGGTTGGGTGCGACCCCCGGGTAACTTTGACGGTGTGGGTTTTTCGCTTAATTATATATATATATATATATATATATATGAAAATATTGAAGTTTATTGCATAAAAAGCAATGTAAATAGAATAATAAATAAATTTAGCTGTAAAAAAATTACGGATTTAAACAGATTTAATAAATGAATACATGTCCATAGAAGGGGACCGTTCAATCACACAAGGACAAGCATAATTAGACAGGGATCTCATGCTTACGTATTTAAAGTAAGGGAATTAATTTAGTAATGAATAAAGTTTGACATTTTCCAACAAGGAGAGGGTATCTGTAACTACCTCATTATGACCCAACCTTGTCAGTTGTCACATAGCTTTAGCTTATGGATTTTGCAAGAATATTTATATTTTAATATAAGAATGAAACTGAAATATTTTTAAAGTGAAAAGCAATTGAGCAACCAACATTAAATTAATATGAAGTTCCCATTTCTTTAAGGTGACCAATAAACTCATGTGAAAAAGTTTTGCCAGTAAGAAGGTAATGAAAATGTGGCTTTCAGATGTAGACCAGACCAATATTTAATTCCTATGATTTAAAATTTGAGAATAAGATATGTTATTGATTAACATGCTGATGTATTTGGACTGTTTTGTCATATTGCTTGATTTATATTTAATTCCTATGATTTAAAATTTGAGAATAAGATATGTTATTGATTAACATGCTGATGTATTTGGACTGTTTTGTCATATTGCTTGATTTTATTTTATATTAAGAGAATATTTTAAAGTAACTACGAACTTCTTAATTATTATATTATTTTTTAATTTCATTTCATTATATGAAATTATTCACGTGTTGTAGGTGAATTGGAGGAGAGGGCAATCTTTCGAGGAAGGTCCTAGGTTCAAATCTCCACCCTATCAAAAATTTGAATCAGGTATCCAAAATCCAATTGATAATGTTGGTGCGGGCAAGGCTGGGCACGACTCTCGGGTGATTTTGACGGTGTAAAACCCCTTAATCGTGGTCTTTCAGACCAAGACGGTCCCACAAGGAGTTTTTAGCTTTAAAAAAATTAATTATATGAAATTGAAATGAATTTAATTGTATCTTAATCATATAATGGTGTTGTAATAGTTTGATAATTATATATTAACTTAATTTAATCAATTAAGTTAATATCATTTAATAATTAATTTATTATAAGGGTTGAGGTGTAGATCAATTGGTTCATCCAAACCCCATAAGGGGGCGGAGGTCTAAGGTTCAAATCTCGGGCTTCGTCGGACTGAACGCTTGTCCCTTTCCTGGTGCTTTCAACGGCGTAAAAGGTTTAAAATGATTGTGACATGGTGGTTATAAGGGCGAACTGCACGAAGATTTGTGTGGCGGCTTCCGGGGTGGACAGTGCAGAATACTGTGGCAGTCATAAAAAACTAAACAACTTGTCGGAATTCGTGGCGGCTATCGATTCCATCCACCATGTAAATTCAAAAATAATAATAATAATTAACCTATTAAAAAATTTAAAATCTATAAAAATAATTTTATTTGATTAACACAACATAAGGTTTCTTTGTTTGCTGATATTTTTAAACATAAAATTTTCACAATAAATATTTAAAATATATATATTTTATTAATTTTTATTTTTTAAAGTTTACATGGAGATTACCATAAAGAATTATAGTGCATTTGATTGTCTTCCTATGCTTTTATATATTTGTAATACTAGAAGAAGCTCTTCAAGTAGCAAGGAAACATTTATAGGGATGATTCGATAATAAACATTTTAAAAAATTAGAACCTATAAAAATTATTTTATTTGATCCCAAAACCTTGAAGATAACACAAGGTTCCCTTGTTGGCCACGTGAATAGTATGTCTTTCACGTATAATATTTTGACAACAAATATAGCAATCAACCATAATCTTATTTATTAAATTTAAATGGAACTCAACAATATACAACTCTATTTATTGATCGTGATAGTAGTGGTGTGATAGTAGTGATCAAGTTGGCAACATACTTAGTTGATTATAGCTTACATATGCATATAGATAGATAGGTATTAATGTGAACTGAATTTCAATTATAGAATATGTCACTACATTTGCATCATCACATTAATCGGTTAGAAAGCAAGAGGGCCAGCCCCCTACACATATGTCCAAACTCGATGTTAATAGAGGTGAGGAATCCCACAAAGTGGAACCAAGGACTTGCACCTTTAAGCTTGCTACTCCATTGGCAAAAAGTATGGCAAGTGTTGGGGTTTATAAACCACTCAAGTCCCACAACACAGTTAATGTGGGATTATTCACAAACTACACTAACAAGATAGATAGGTATTAACGTGAACGGAATTCCAATCATGGAATATAAGATCTCAAATGTTGGGTGCAATAAGTTCTTTGTTATTATTTTATAATTATAATAATTGTATGTGTGGATCAACTTGTTTTGCTTGGCTTGTAGTACTGAAGGGCAAAAGCAAAGAGTTCTATCAGGAGCCTATTGATACCTGACATTGAGTTATGAAGCTTTTAGTTGGTAGTAAAATCAATGACAATTGCATGGGTTCACAAGGAAAAATGTCATCATGGTTTTGAGGATCCTTGTGTGTTTTGTTGTAGTAATTTGTAGACGTGACATTGAGTTATGAAGCTTTTGGTTGACAATAAAATCCATGACAATTGCATGGGTTCACAAGGAAAAATGTCATCATGGTCTCAAGGATCCTTGTGTGTTTTGTTGTAGTAATTTGTAGACGTCATAGCATAATGCAGGCCCATGTTGGATTTCCATATCATGACTCATGAATGTGGTGCAAGTAGTTGTGATGTTGTTGACATTACTATATGCATTTTTTCTAATGGGCATCCATAAGGTAGACATCATGATCAAGTCTTATATGGATGATTTGATAACACTGGTGGTCAAGAGATTCATCCTCACCATATCCTTGGAGTATGACCTACATAAGCACCTAGCACTACAAATGTTGGTGATCTTCAACAGATAATACATGAACCCACGACTATTGCTACTCGATTTTTGCCATCTCCTTCATTAACATGTGGATGCACATCACCACAACCATCATGATGGTGCTTGTGGTCACAAGGTCCTCGCAAGCCTCATGGAGGATCATGCCTCCACCTCTTTCTTTCCAATTCTCAAAAACTATATTAAACATTAAAGGATTTGGTCATTTCCACAACTAGATGAACAAAGACTCATGAGGGGTGCAAATACCTACAAGACTTGGCCTAAGGTGGCTCTTTAGAAAGAGTTATCAAAACAAATATGTCATGCCAAATAGCCCTTCCTTTACTTGAATCCAAAACATGTGACTGTAAGTACCTAATGTCAATTCTTTGGTTGACAGTTGTAGGCCCTGTATGACCAATCCATCAAAATAGAGTCATTAAATTTATGGAAACATCTCGTTTTCTAATGAACATGATCATGGGGATGACATGGTATTGGGGGTAAGTTTGAAGATGGTGTATATGGGAAGTTCCATGAGTTTGAGCAAGAGAGAGGTGAAAGAGATAGGTGATGATATGTCTAATGTGGAGGCGACAAAGGAGTTGAGGGTGAGTGGCAGTCATACTAGTGGATGATAATAATAAGGTTATATAGGTGATGGAGTCGAGTCAAGGAGGATGTGTATGTTTTTCAAGGGGTTGAGGAATATTGAGTGTTGTCCATTAAGCTTGACCTAATATGTGGCAAATGTTACATTAGAGTTCAAGATGACAAGAAGGGCTAGACAGAGGAGTGACAAAGTTGTTGGTGATTTGGAGGGGAATATGTGTATGTTTTTCAAAGGGTTGAGGAATATTGAGTGTTGTCCACTGGGCTTGACCTAATATGTGACAAAGGTTACATTAGAGTTCAAGATAACAGAAAGGACTAGACAAAGGATTGATAGGGTTGTTGGTGATGTGGAAGGAAATGTTTCTAAATTATATTACTCGGTCATTAATAATGATATGTGACCACTAGCAAAATAAATTAATTTATATATCTAATATATTATTGAATTAAATGTAGATTTGTTTAGCTTTATATTGATTTTTTCATTGGCTAATTTGTAAATATTTATAATATGATTTCATATCAATGGATCCACTCTAGAATTCATTCTCATAGTTGATGTCTATCAACAAAATATTTTGGTTAAGGATAGATACTTTCAAACTCTAAATAGAGGTCCATGCTTGGGTAGATTGTATACCATGCTTTGGTGACCAATGTATAGTTATATATTTGAGTAAACAACATCCTCCATGAAAGTCATTTCATATAACCTATGGCTTCACAAATGTTAAAAAAATATTTTACCTTTACATATTTTTTAAGTATTCATAAAAATAATAATAATTTTCACTTAGTAAAAAATAATCAAAAATAGTTTTTACTTATTAAAAAATAATTTAAAATATTTTTTTTATTATAAATTAATAATTATAAGAATGTATACATAAAATATCATATAAACATGAAATTCTATAAACTCAAATAATAAAAAGATAGTTTTTTAAGGTGGAGTACATTATATGTACCACATTGTTATTGGTTAATGGTATTATAACACTAAATTTATTAAGCTTAATGAGGTTAAAAAAATAAAATACAAATGGTTGGGAAGAACCTACTTAGTCCTGTATGTTGGTCGGAGGGGTTTCTCAAGCTAACCAAATAAATAAATAAAATAAAATAAAATAAAATACAAGTACATTAAATATTTGTTAATTTTTTTCACAAATATATATATATATATATGCTAATTTTATAATCATTATTAAGCTTATATATTTTAGATACTATTATTTTATTCATATATTGATTATTAAGAACGATGAAATCAAACAGTACAAATCTTATAATTTCTTATATTAAATTTTAAATAAAACATATTATCATTTTACATATATCTTAAAAAATAAGATTGTTAAGTTTAAATATTTGTTTTATAATCCAAGTCATTAATATGAATGAAGAAAACTATGTCATTAGAAAGCTCATTCTTAGGTTGTTTTATGAACAATTGCAAGTTATTCTTTTTCTTTTATTTAATCCAAGCCATTAATATAAATGAAGTAATTATGTCATCACAAAATTCATTATTAGGTAGTCTTCTAAGCAATTACAATAATATATAGGGTGTAAATATTGGGGATGGTCCCTATAACCCCTATTTCACCTTGTTGTTGTTTAACCCAACGTGAAATGGACCATTGGTCACTCAGGATCGGTACCATCGTCGTAGATATAAGGTTTTAATCTTGGGGTTTTTCCCTATAACCCTTATTTTACCTTGTTGTTGTTTAACCCAACGTGAAATAGACTACCGATCACTCAAGATTGGTACCGTCATTGGACTGGCGCGCACGCACTCATGTCAAACTACTACCTTTGCAAAATATTGTAAAATATATTATTTATTTTAAAGTGGCTTGATTTAGTATTGTGAAGGGAAAACAAAATTTGATAGTGTCTAACTGGAGTTACTATAATATAACTAATGTTTTGTGAGCCAATGTAAAGAATTGTGAAATATATTATTTATTTTAAAAAGGGTATATAGTTGTTGATTTAATATTAAAGAGAAAAAAAATTGATAATATCTAAATTGGAAAAACTATGCTTTAATTTATATTTAAATGTTAGTTTACCAATTGTTCACACTAATTTATCAATATTATGATTTTTTTTTTTATTGTTTGTTTTATGATTGTGTTTTTATACTTAAAGATAATTGTTTGTGAATGCAAAAATGAAACACCAAATATAGATAGATAAATGAAATCAATCCACAATATGTTGCACAAAAGAGGTAATATTTTATTGATATAAAAAGGGAGCCTTAAATCTCCAATGTTACAACATAATCTGATATTGATACATATGTTACAATTATTACAAATCTAGGGTTCTCCGAAACCCTAGGTCAATAAATGGTGGTGTCTTCAAAACTTGTCTTTGATCCCAACAAAGTGAGTGGGCTTCTTGATATCCTATGCAGGACCACTCGAGCTTCAACAGTTGCCAATGAACATGACTCCTAAATCTGCACACAGAAAATAACAACAAGAGTTAGCAATACCTGTGAGGGCTCCACTGCATGAGATCCTTAGAAATAAAATTATTAAAAACCCTAATTGCAAAAACAATACTATAAACAGATCTAAGAATACTAAAAATTAATGCAATAAATAGTTTACCTTGTCTCACGCTGACTTGTTGTCTTTTGATTTTCGTCATTGTTGCAAAGACTGGTGCGTAGATGCCCTAGTGACACCCGAGGGGTAGTGGGGCTGCATAACTAGGGTTGTGAATGCCCGCGGGTGCTCGATGATAGCCAGAAGCGCCCAGAGGCGCTCGATGATGGCAGGAAGTGCCCAAAGGTGTTCGGTGATGGCAAGAAGTGCCCAAAGACGCTCGAAAAACTCAAAGGGGTATTTTGAGGACTGAGATAGAAACTGCATAAGCATATCTGGTTTGTGCGAGGTGGGCGATGGCGGATGCGGAGACGATGATGAGCAATAGAAAATGGTAATGGCAAGGATGCTTAGATGTTTGAGAAATTAGGGCACAAGGGCTCAAGGAACTCAAGAAATCTTAGACTTAAGGACTTCAAAAACTTACGGGTTGAGTCGTCAAAATGACTTCTCTTTATAATCTATCCTAGGGAGCGATAGAAAACGACAATGGCGAGGATGCTTAGATGCTTGAGAAATTAGGGCACAAGGGCTCAAGGAACTCAAGAAATCTTAGACTTAAGGACTTCAAAAACTTAGGGGTTGAGTCGTCAAAATGACTCCTCTTTATAATCTCTCCTAGGGCACGTTAGGGTTTCAACAACACAATTTGTGTGGTCAAGATTAAAACATGACAGAGGGTGGAGATTAAATTTGGGCATGTGGCATGGATTAAGGCGGATGAATGGCTAGGATTAATTCATATATATTTATATATAAATAAAATATATAAAATATTATTATTTAAATATATATTAAACAAATATATATAAATAATGGGTAAATGTAGCGGGAAACTATGGATGGATGACAAGTGACTAGATTTTGGTGTCTACACTATTTTCATTAGCAATTTAATATTATCTTTGGCTTCTATTGATTTGAATCTCTCCTATTTTTATAATGTTTAAACAAATTAAAAATTGATTGTCTTCTTTTTTCAATGGGTTATATGGGATTGAAACGGGCCTTATTGTATTACATCATCGCCACATAGTGGTATTACAATAAAGCTTGGATATTATCCATGTATGGTTTGGTAAGATTTGAACCTAGATATCCTCTTTGAAATGTTGAGGAAATTAATTGGTTGAGCTAATGCCACTTGATAAAATTGATTGTCTTCTTAATATACTTAATTTTATTACTATTATTCTTTTTGGTAATTTTAGAATTTTGAAGAGGATATGAAACTCCTTTCATTATTATACTAAGAAATAGATGAGTTGGCCTAAGGTTATATTAGGAGATGAGTTGGAAAAGAAAGAAAACTCGGATGAAAAAATATCCAATACATGAATAAGTGAAGAATTTGATTTTTTTTTTAAATTAAACAATAACAAGGAAATAAAAATCTATGCAAGGAAAAATTTTAGGACAACAATATCAACAAAAGAGTTAGGAAGAAAGAATATGCACTACCTTGTTGAGTTCAACCTTACATATAAGCATCATCAAAAATTATATAGAGATAAAAATATCAAATGGAAGTCCCGGGGGACAACACAACGGTTTGGGCTTTGGCTCTTCTTCGGGAGGTCCAAGGTTCAAACCGTAGCATGGATGAGTGTGTGAGGGGATGGGTGTGTGTTCATCAAATATATATATATATCAAATGGAAAATAAAGACATTTATAGCCTAACTAAATATTAAGTCACATCTACTCAAATGTGAAACAAATAGATGAAAGAGACTTTGCACTTATTACACTCCAGGGTCAATGGAAAGATAGAAACACTTTATCTTAGAATGCAAAGCCTATAATAATTATGTTTAATAACAAATCAAACTTAATTGTTCTATGAAACAAAAATAGAGAAGCTATAAGAATTTTTAAGTAGAAAAAGGGTATTTCTTTAAAAAAAAAAAAGAATCATGATTCAACTTTAATTCTTTATAAATAAATGAAAAAGATAACATGTTGTATTTAATAACAAAACTTTGTTGTTCCATAGGTTTTTTTAAAACTCGCTTGATGCTTGCGATAAATCGCATTTCTCCTAAGTCAAATACCCACGCAAGTGTTTTTTTTTAACTTGACCCCAAAAAATTGTTGACTTCTTGTTCATTTTTTGTCGAGTTCTCAATGATTACTCATCGTAACTCATGCTCATAGAGGCAAGAGGTCAATTTCACATTTAAAAGCTCTTTTTGGGATAATTTTTTTTTTTTAATATTCAACTCCCAAATGAAAATACTAAAGGTGAACTGTGAAACTACTCCAAACAAAGAATCTAAATTATTTTTTTGGCTCAAATCAAAGATTGGACATCGATGCAAAGAGTATTTCACACTATTTCGATGATTTTTTCCAAGGTATTTTTTAATCCTCTAGTTGCAAACTAGGGTTTTCTTAGTTTTTTTTTTTTTTTAAAGTTCTTTTAAAATTAAAAATCTTAGGCTAGGGATGCTAGGCTTTTTTTTTTCCTCCATATAGCAAGAAAAATCTAGGGTTTTGTAGTATATTTTTTTCAAACTTTTTTTTTTAATCTTTTCATGCATGTAGCTATACAATAAATTTTGTTGTTTGTTTCTCAAAGCAAGTAGGCTAGGCCCTAACGAATTTGATTAATTTTTTTATTTATGTTATTTTTTCTTCTATTAAGAAATAGAGATGGCTTTTTTCGATGAGGTCCTTGGAACAACGACAAGCAACAATGGTACTCCTACAAGTGGAATCCAAATGACTCCATCGACAACCCCAACTCAAAATCTAGGACATGCAAATTAACAAGGTGTTTTATAAACTCTATAACAAGGTGTTTTATAAACTCTATAACAAGGACATGCAAGGAGGCATCAATCGCCTCAAATTTCATTTTATTGGGCAACCAAGGAAAGATGTGGACCCTTGCCCTAAAGTAGATGAAATGACTAAAGCTAAGGTGAAGGCTTATATGTTGAACAAAGAGGTCAAGAAAATAGAGCACAAAAGGGTAAGTACTATAGTGGGACAATGTTGGCACAACAAAATGTGTAGCCAAACAACTCAACAACAAATAAAGGATGAAATAAACTCATATAATGAAGAAAATAATGTGCAACTGATAAGCAACTAATAGGAAACAAAAGAATGATTTACCAGTAAACATTTATACATGACATGCCATAGAGCACAAATAGAAAAAATGGAAGAACTTCATTCACAATACATTCAACATTACATCTGAGAGATGTTCTTCTCTCATGGTTCTTCACACATACTCATATTACAGAGTTGCATCTATGAAAATAAATACACACACGGAGGTACCATGTTTAGGGTTTTCCCGCCCATGTTTAGGCAACCAACTAATAACATCTCAACACGTGTCTAGCAACTCCCAAAAACACAAATCCAATATTTTTGGCACACATCCAACAATCTCCCACTTGCCAAAAAGACTAAGTAAATGAACAAAAAATGTCTTCTTCCTTATTCTTCAGGGTTACTAATCAAAATGAGAGAACTCCCATCAAATATCTACACCAAATGAACTTCCTGCTATCCAATGGCTTTGTCAGTGCATCTACTGCATTGTCCTGTGTACCAATATTCTGCAACTCAACTTCTCCAGATTCCACCATCTCTCTGATATAATGAAATTTCACTCGAATGTGCTTAGTATGAGAGTGAAATTTAGGATTCACGATCAAGTCAATTGCACTTTGATTGTCACACCACAAAGTAATGGAACTTTGTTGAAAACCAATGCCTCTACACACTACATGTAACCAGGCTGCCTCCTTGGATGCTTCTGCAGCAGCAATGTATTCAGCTTCAGTAGTTGATTGAGCCACCACTTGCTACTTTTTACTTCTCCAACTCACAACTCCTCCAAATAGTGTGAACACATATGCACTAGTAGATTTAGAAGTATCTACATCTCCACCATAATCAGAATCTACAAAACCTTGTAGCTGATTATTTTCTTTGCCATCATAACAGATTGCAAAATCATTGGTGCCTTTCAAATATCTAAGAATTCTCTTCACTGCAACCCAATGTTGCTTACCAGGATTAGACATAAATCTGCTCACAACTCCAACTGCATGAGCAAGATCTGGTCTCGTACACACCATTGCATACATCAATTTACCAACTGCACTTGCATAGGGAACTTTATCCATGACACTCTTCTCATCATCATCCTTTGGACACATATCTTTTGATAATGCAACTCCAACCTAAAAAGGTGTAGATACAAGAGTGCATTGGTCCATTCTAAAAAGAGTAAGCAAGTCTGCAATGTATCTCTTCTAGCTAATCCACATCTTCTTCTCACCATGGTTTCTCTTCACTTCAATACCCAAGAAATAATGTAATGGGCCAAGGTCTTTCATGTCAAATTCTCTTGACAACTCAGACTTGGTCTTCTTCACAAGATCCTTTGAATTGTTGAAAAGAAGAATGTCATCTACATATAACACCAAAATTAGAAAGTGATTGCCTTCACACTTGAGATAGATACAATGATCAACATCACTTCTCACAAAACCATGTCCAATCACAAAGGTATCAAACCTTTTATACCACTACCTTGGGGATTGCTTCAACCCATACAATGACTTTCTCAACTTGCATACAATATTTCTCCCACTTACTTCAAACCCAATCAGTTGCTCCATGTAAATATCTTCATTGAGATCTCCATGAAGAAAAGTTATCTTCATATCCATCTGCTCAATTTCCCAGTCATTTGCAATAGCCAATGCAAAGAGCAATCTAATAGATGCAATATTTTCCATGGGAGAAAATATTTCTTCAAATTCAATCCCTTCAACTTGAGAGTATCCTTTTGCTACTAACCTAGCCTGATATCTCTCAATTGAACCATCAACCTTGTATTTCCTTTTAAACACCCATTTATAGCCAATTGCCTTTCTACCCTTAGGCAACACTTGCAAGTCCCAAGTCTTATTTTTCTTTAGTGATTGCATTTCCTCTTCCATAGCTTTCTTCCAATGAATTGCTTCATCACTAGTGAGAGCATATTTAACACCTATAGGCTCATCACTCATGGAAGATAATGCAAAGTTATTGTATTCATCATAACCAAATCTGATTGGTGCACTCCTTTGTCATTGACTTCTTCTCAAAGTTTGCACTTCTTGAATAATGTCAGAATTTTGGAGTTGCTCCTCATGTGTAGGTTACTCTTCAACAACTTGAGGCTGATTGGACTCTTCCACAACAATCTCATTATCCTGTTGATGCTACCAATTGCATGAAAATTCATTAGTATCATGTGGTAACTCTAACAAAGGAGTAGAAATAGGATCTACACTTAATGGTGGAACAATTTGTGGCTGATTTTTAGCTTGTTGATTTCTCAAACCAGTAGCTGCATCAAATTGTTCTTGGTTGTCTGGGGTTGTTTCCATGGACTCTTCTTTGTTGTGGATGTCTTCTTTGAATACTACATCATGACTGAACACATGGTGATGTTGTGAAGGTATCCATACTTTGTAACCTTTGATTCCATCACCATATCCAATGAGTACTCCTTTAACAAATTTATTGTCCAACTTTTTCCTATTTTCCTTGGGCACAAGAACAAATACTTCACACCCAAACACTCTCAAATGAGCAATCGAGGGTTTGACTCCACTCCAAGCTTCCTCTGGTGTTCTCCCACTAAGAATAGAACTAGGTGACATATTGTTCACATAGTTAGTTGTATTAATAACCTCTACCCAAAAATTTTATTCAAACCTACATCCTCTCTCATGCTTCTTGCCTTCTCCAACAATATCCTATTGAGCCTTTCTACAACTCCATTCTATTGTGGCGTATATGGAGTTGTTTTTTGCCTTGCAATACCATGCAACTTGCAAAAATTATTGAATTCTTAGGAGCAATATTCTCCACCATTATCACTCCTCAAAGCCTTCACTTTCTTCTTAGTTTATCTTTCAACTATAACAACAAACTCTTTGAAGGCAACAAGAGCCCTTAACTTTTGTTTAAGAAAGTAAACCCATGATTTCCTAGAGAAATCATCAATGAAAGTAATAAAATACCTGGATCTACCTAATGAAGCAACTTCAAAAGGCCCACAAATATCATAATGTACCAATTCTAATATTTCCTTGGTTCTATAGTCACTAGAGGTAAAAGTGACTCTTTTCTGCTTTCCTAAAATGCATGCTTCATAAAAACCCATAGAACCAAACTTCTCTTTCTCCAATCCATGGACTATCTACTTTGAACACATCTCTTTCAGGCTCCTTTCACCAAGATGTCCTAACCTCCTATGCCACAACATCATACTTGACATCTTTGAATCTGAGGGTTTACTTGTTTCCATAGTGGTTGCATGTGTGCATGCAACATTCAAACATGTTGCATCCAACTTATACAATATTCCAAGTCTTACTCCACTTGCTTAAGTAATGACTCCATGCATCAAACTACAACCATCCTTATTGAATGTAATCTCCATTCCTGCTTTAGCTAGTTGGCTCACTGATAGCAAACTTCTTGTTAATCCTAGAATATGTCTAACATCTGGGATACACTTAACACTCCCATCTCTGAGTCTGATTTTAACCTTACCTCTACCAACAATTTCATGGCTAAAACTATCACCCAAGAAAACTCTGCCATAATTTGCTTCTTCATATTCTACAAACCACTCCTTGTGGGGAGTCATATGGAAGGATGCTCTAGAATCTATCAACCACACATCAGACTATATGCATACAACAAGATATGTATTAGCAATATGTAAAATATTCTCATCATGTAGCTGAATCAAATTTATTTTTGGATAAATCTACTTTACAGTCATGTTTCTTATGACCTTTCTG
Source organism: Wollemia nobilis (assembly GCA_028583015.1). NCBI lineage: Eukaryota > Viridiplantae > Streptophyta > Pinopsida > Araucariales > Araucariaceae > Wollemia > Wollemia nobilis. The sequence goes on along the minus strand of JAQPPZ010001748.1, from coordinate 161,550 downwards.
CTTGCACCTCCAACACACTAGCTGAGACTTCCTTCCTCTACTTGATTTAGATCTTCTTACACTAGAATATTTATCACCATCTCTATCTTTGGCACATCCTCTAGTTATCAAAGCTTTTGAGTGCTCAAAATGCTCCATGTTCCTTCTCCTTGTTTCCTCTTACAATAGCTAGGCAATAATCTCATATTTCTTGAGATTTTCTAGCTTAGAACTCCCATTGATTGCAACAATGAGATTATCCCAAGAGTCAAGAAAACTACACAATAAGCAGATGCATTATTCAATCTCTTTAACCTCATCACCAACAGACCTTAGTTGGTTCATCAATGTATTGAAAATATTCAGGTGGTCAACTACACTATCTCCATTCTTCATCTTCAAAGAATACAACTTCTTCCTCAAGAATATCAAGTTCATCAGAGATTTGGACTCATACAAATTTCCTAGGTTATCCCATAACTCCTTAGCAGTCTTAGCACCCTAGACATTCATCAAAATAGAATCATCCAAGTTCAACCCAATCAAGGCAATGGATTTCTCATTCTATTTGTCCCATTCAACTTGTGTCATTCCTGTAGGCATCATTGTTGTAATGACAACCATCTTCAGATCTCTTTCCACAAGCAAAAACTCCATCTTCAACTTCTAGAGATTGAAGTTTTACCCACTGAACTTCTCTATACCAGATTTACCTTCCATATTTACTGTTGTAAATCTTCACAAAGCTCCCACTGCACCGTGTGCTATGGAAATGGATTTATCTACAAATCCACAAAAAATAACACAAAAAAAGTATTTACAAGCTTTGTGCACAACCAGGAAAATGAGTTTCCTCAAGCTGCTCTGATACCAGTTGTTGGCATAACGGAATGTGTAGCCAAACAACTCAACAACAAATAAAGGATGAAATAAACTCATATAATGAAGAAAATAATGTGCAACTGATAAGCAACTAACAAGAAACAAAAGAATGATTTACCAGTAAACATTTATACATGACATGCCATAGAGCACAAACAAAAAAATGGAAGAAGAACTTCATTCACAATACATTCAACATTACATCTAAGAGATGTTCTTCTCTCATGGTTCTTCACACATACTCATATTACAGAGTTGCATCTATGAAAATAAATACACACATGGAGGTACCATGTTTAGGGTTTTCCTACCCATGTTTAGGCAACCAACTAATAACATCTCAACACGTGTCTAGCAACTCCCAAAAATACAAATCCAGTATTTTTGGCACACATCCAACAAACAAGGAGTGGGGCCATGGGGCCCATTTTATGGAGACAAGGCCGAACTATAAGATATACATACTACGACTAAAGAATCTATTCTTAGCCCTTGCATTTGACGATGTGTTACTAGTGGGAGTGGGAGAAGTGTAGGATAAGGCTCTGACACTAGACAAACCATCATTTACTATATTGCAATAGAAAGGGATAAGACAAAGGAGGTCAAAATAGCCATAAATTGTTTTTGGTATTAGTGCAATATTTCCTTCCACTCTATGAATAACCGTATTGGAAAATCATAGTGCAGGCATTGAGTGAGTTTGGAAAAGGAATAAAGATGCCTTACGCACATGTATTAAGTGGACCACTATTGGAGGAGTGTGTGATTAACATGCATGCTCTTGTAGAAGAGCAGAGGATGATATAGAAGAAAAAAGATTACAACATTCTTTTAGATGGATGGACAAATGAGAAATTGCACACTCCTGAACTTCATGGTGGCTTTGGGTGGATCCATGATCTTCCTGAAGTTGGTTAATGTCTCACAAGAGGTAAATAATGCACAATTATTATTCAGTTTGTTGGAGGAGGTTGTGGTAGAAGTAGGAGTGGAGAATGTTGTCCAAGTAGTGACGGACAATGCAACAACATATGTATCTATATGTAGACTTCTTTAGGAGAAGTACCCCTCTATCTTTTGGATCCCATGTGCTATCCATTGCATTGACCTCATTTTGGAGGACATTAACAAAATATCGTGGGTGAATACCATGGTAGAAGAGGCGAAGAGCATAACATAATTTATCTATAACCATGCATGGGTGCTTAGCTTGATGAAGGAGTACAATGATTGGAAGGACATACTTTGCCCAGGGTCCACTCAATTAGCCTCTAATTTCATCGCCTTGTAGAGCCTTCTCTCAACATCCTCCACTTTGAAGCAGATGTTTCTGTCAAAGGAATGAGATGCCTCACCATTTCATGTTAAGAGGAGAGGCAGTAGATATCAAGCCAAGTGTATAATAATTCATTTTGGAAGTGTTCAAGAAATTCTCAAGGTAATTGCAATTTGCTTGTTGAGTTCAAATTTAAATTTCAAAATCTTATTTTATACTTGAGTATTACTTTTCCTAAATTTTTAATATTTCTTTTCTAATTGCACGTGACTGAACCCTTGGTAAGGGTTGTTCACCTTATAGATGGTGAACAATTGGCCATGGGCTATCTGTATGAGGTAAAGGATAGAGCCAAAGAGGCCATTCACCATTATTGCAGTGGTAATCCATGCAAATATGAAGTAATTAACCACATTTTTGAGAAGAGATGGACAAGACAACTGTGTCCACCTCTTTATACCATCGAATGCTTCTTGAACTTCAAATTCTTTTACAATATTAGCCTATGTGGTAATAAAGAGGTCTAAGAAGGGTTTTATACTTGTGTAGAGAGGATGATAGAAAACCCTGACAAACATCACCTTATCCCTACTGAGTTGTAGGTGTATAAGGTTGTAGGAGGGAGCTTGTTTGCATCCCCCTTTGCTAGAGAAGCAAGGTCAAGCTTACAACTAGGTAATGCATTTAAACTTTTAAAATTCAATATTTAAAAAAAAATTATATAGTTAACATTTTTATAGTATGTGTCATAAATTAATATTTTGAAAATTATCTTTTTTTTAGATTTATGGTGGGAGGACTATGGCTCCAAAACACCTATCCTACATAGGATGGTTGTTTGCATCTTGTGTCAACCTTGTAGCGTTTCTAGGTGTGAGCATAATTGATCTCTATTTGAGGCCATACACACCAATAAATGCAACAAGTTGAGCCAAGAGCGCCTCAATGACCTTGTCTTTGTGCAATACAATCTTAGGCTTCACACAAGACAAGTGGATGGTAGTAAATCCTATGAGGCAAATCAACTAGACAAGCTAGATCCACTATTTGATCAGATTGCTAATAATTCTATGGATATCGAGTTTACTACAGAGGACCTTAAGGCACTCGAGGAGGAAGTAGAACATTTAAGAGGATTGAAGGAGATATACCATGATGATAATGCACTTGAATAGCCTCAAATTTGTCCACCTGTTCAGAGCCAAAACCAACCATCAACATCAAGTGCAAGGGGAAGAAGGAGAAAACAAAAAATAGTTTTAAAACTGTTTTACATTTCAAAATATTGCATTTTTATATTATATTTACCATTTGGGTTGAATTGTTGTTTCATAAACTATAATTATACTTATTACAATAAATATCTAATACAAAATCTGCTCTTCAATTATATCTTAATTTTTTTTATTTATTAAAAAATTCTTTAATTTTATTTTAAATTATTATTGAATTATCAAATAACTCTCTACAATTAAGGTCACAATTTTTTTCCAACTTGTAAGTTTTAAAACAATCATTTTGACCTCCTCGACATTTAAAATTTTCTTCCTTACTACCTAAATACGAATGATTTCTTTGGGTATTAAACCATGGTTCACTAAACCATAACAAATGTCAAAACAAAGTCGAAAAAAGTGTAATTTTAATTAACTTTTTTCAGTTGTTCAAATAATATTATACTTATTTATTTATTGTTGTATATTAAAAAATTGATAGTTTTTAATATTTTATTATTACTCTATAGTAGATTTGAATTACAGTTGTTTTGAATAAATTTTTTAATGTAATCGAAACCAAGATCTTCAGGTAAATTTAATTAATATTAAAAAAAAGATAGGCATCTTGGCAGAGTTTTTTTTTTTGGGTTATTGTATAAGGTTTAAACCTTAATTTTTTTTTGGATAAAGACTAAGTTAATGAGACTCAATCGTTTAGAAAATTGAATGGAGACATTCTACTGCCAATATCAACAGACCTATTTTATTCCAATAGTTTTTTTAAGATGGTGGCAAAAAAACAAAAGACATTCATTGGAAATAGAATAACATAGATTCGATAGGCCACTATTAACCAACCTATTTTTTTGAGTAGCTTTTTGAAGATAGTGGCAAAAAAAACAATCACATTCATCGGAAATAGAGTAACATATATTCAAAAAATTGAATCCAGACATTCTGCTGCAAAACAGTAGGCCACTATCAACAAACCTATTTTATTCTAGTAATTGTTTAAAGATGGTGGTAAAAAACAAACATTTAAAGACATTAATTGGAAATAGAATAACATAGATTCTCGATATGCCACTATCAACCGATCTATTTTTTGAGTAGCTTTTAAAAGATGGTGGCAAAAAAACAATCATTTAAAGACATTCATGGGAAATAGAGTAACATTTAAACCCTAATTTTTCATGTAAAGATTAAATTAATGGAACGTGATCGTTTAGAAAATTGAACCGAGACAATGACCACTCCAACAAACTATAATGGTTTAAAGTCTTTGCTTTCCACCTTAAAAATGTTCTCGAACAAATAAAGCAGAACAAGCGGTATACAATTATTAAAAATTAAGTTATACTTCATACACGTGACCACAAAATCCTCGATATAGATTTTGCTTTTGTAACGTAATTCACATTACTCCAGAAGAGCCGAGCCGTGGATAAAGCACGTGGCATATTGGGGTCAATGAGTTGGAAACCAATTATAACAAAAGCACATGAGGTCAACATCTCATGACGATGTTGGTGTACATTAAAATAGATTGTGATGGGCATGTGTAACGAGTGGAGGAGAACTTTGCAAAAAAAACAAGTATAACTAATCCCTTTATTTGGCATATGGTTATGCCTTTGAATGGTTCTTATCTATATGCCATACAAGGTGAGGATAAAGGATAAAGTTCTAGCTTTGAGTTCACATGGAATCCAGATTTACATGGAAAGCCCTTCAATTATAGGTCAATCTTTACAAAAAGCAAAAGCACTCATATGTGTGCCAACATTCACAATAGACTACTCATAGGAGAAAATGTGCCATGTCTAATTGAAGGTGGTCCACCTTAAAAAAAATACTTCACTTTCTTTGAACAAGTCATTTATACTTATCTTATAGTTTAAGATTAAGTTTTTTAGATTAAAATTTAAAGAAATGTCAATTCGATATTTCAACAAAGACTTTATGGGATAATGTTTGAATGTGGACTTATGCTTGAATGTGCATCACCTTAAAAAGTTTTTTTATTAAGAATTGTAATTAGTATGATCATTAGTGGCTAAGTGCTAAAAGTGCAAACTCCTTTCAATTGTTTATAAAGGAGTGCTAAAAGTGCAAACCTCTTTGAATTGTAAGATTTTAAAGGAGGTTCATATAAGATAACTGGAAGAACTAATTTGGAAAAAAGAGAACAATTAATTGAATGGCCCTTTCCAGCATAACTTACATGGAAACACCCTTATAAAATAAAATTCATTTCAATATGTTTAACCATCTTTTTAAAGTTGAAGGTATTGTGACTTTCTAAGCAACTTTAATTTAGTTTTTTTTTAATATTATTATTTTTAATTGAAAATATAACGAGATCATTTATACTATCTTATAATTTAAACTTGAGTCTTTTTAATATAAGTCCTAAAATATTATAATTCAATATCTTGAAAATTCTTTCCTTTATCCTATTGAGGTAAGAAGATCATTTACACATATCTTATAATTTAAACTTTGGGTCTCTTTAATTAAGGCTCCAAAACATTCCAATTCGATATCTTGAAAACTCTTTCCTTTATCTTATTCAGGTAAAGATTCCCTCGTATATTAGTATGATCACTAGTGATTAATTGCTAAAAGTGCAAACCCCTTTAAATTGCAAGGTTTTAAAGGAAATACTAGGAAGATAATTGGAAAGGCCAAACACAACTTATATGGAAACCAAGACCACAATTTAGAAAAAGAGATAACAATCAATTAAATGGCCCTTTCCAAACACAACTTATATGGAAACCAAGACCACAATTTAGAAAAAGAGATAACAATCAATTAAATGGCCCTTTCCAAACACAACTTATATGGAAACCCTTTCTATAGATCTATGAAATAGAATTGACCCTAAACATGCTTAATCATTTTTCAAAGTAGGAGGTATTATGACCTTCAATGCAACCTCCTAATTCTTTTAAATGAAAACATAGCGAGGTTACTTACACTTATCTTATAATTTAAAATTAAATTTTTTAAAAATGAAAACCCAAAAATATACTAATTAAATATTTTGAAAACTTTTTATTTTAACCCTATTGAGGTAAGAATTCCCTCAAAATCCATCCACAAAAGTCTTGGCTAGTGCCTTCATGGGAAGAGTTTTGGCTAGTGCTTTCTTTTATCTTATTTTTTTAACGGAGCCATAACGAGGTTACTTGTACTTACCTTATAGTTTAAATTTAAATATGTTTAATTTAAAAAAACATACCAATTCGATATCTCCACAACTCTTTCCTTTATTCTATCGAACTAAAATTGTTCCAATATTCCATCCACAAAAGTCTTGGCTAGTGCTTTCATGGGAAGAGCCCACTAAGGGAGCAATGCCTCATAAAAGCTCCAAAGGTCCCATAGGGAATTTTCTTCGAAACTTACCAAGCAGAGGGGACCGTCAGATCCAACCTGAGGGGATCCCTAGGCACCTTTACACCCTCATCCAAACATCAAAAATTAAACAAATCGCACGCTACAAAAAGCCGACTCCCCCAAAACGTAAAAAATAAAAGAAAGCTTTGGTCTAATTACCTTTTTACCAAATAATTGGCGGGCCCCAGAATCCCCTCCCCCAAAATAATTTAAGCAGGCATCAGCAAACAATAATTCGACAAACGCGGGCACGCCATCGAAGCAATCTTTGCCTGCCACGTGTCATCCTCGGCCGTACGGGCCCACGATCCCTCACCAAATTTTTTTAGCAATGGGTCACGTCGTTAAAGCAATCTGTGTCTGCCACGTGGCATCCGAGGGCGTACGGGCCGCCAGCGAGGGAAGGGCACAGTCGCTGATTGGGGGCGCCAGTTTCTCTCTCCTCGTAATTTTCTCTCTCTTTTTTGTTTTTGATGGTTTGGTGCGGGATTTCTCTCTCCTCTCTCTACTGTGGCGAGACATGTTTTAAGCGAATTGTCGGCCAAATTTGAAGGAGAATCTGCCCCGGAGGATCCGCTAACACTCTGGATGCCCAACGGATTCAACTCACCCAGTGTTTTTATTGCCTCCTATTTTAAATGGCCACCACCACTTTAGCTGCTATGTGTTGTGTGAGATGTTTTAAAAGCCTCAGTAGTCACCACTTACTAGCCCACTTTGATGGATAGGTAGATAGATAGTTTATGTAAGCATAGGTGATTTTTGCTGTTGATGTACTTGCTCGGGATCACCATCATCATTACCAGCCCCTCCTGCAACTTTCTGGTTTGGGGTGAAAACAGGTTCTTTTTTGGGCCTGTGTTGTTTTACACTGTCACTGTTGTGTTCTTCAAGCACAAATAAATAATAGAGTCTCATCCTGCTACGGTATTATTTATGTACCTGGGCGATCTCCGCTGATCTCCTTGGGCATCCGTACCGGCGACCCCTTTTGTTTAATAGGGGGTGTGGGCCTGTACAAGATAAGAAAATATAAGTAGTTCATTTTGAAGTAACAGTGTTTAGAGCTGGGAAAACAGGGTCTGGCACGGATTTTTGATATGGGTTGGTTGTAGAACGTGGTCTGGGATCGATTATCTCATCTGGGTGTGTTGGAGGGCGGAGTTTGGCATCTGGGTCGGAGGTAGAGTGGAGCTTAGTGGCTGATTTCTGATGTTGGTGTGTGAGAAGCGGAGATTTTGGCGTGGCATGTGAGGTGTGGGTGGAAGGAGTGGCCCTGATGGCGGTTTGTCAAGTGGGTGTGTGAAAAGACAGGGTTTTGAAGGTGGGTTTGTGGAAGATTCGAATTTGGCGAAGCGGTTCAAGGATGGGTCGATCTGAGGGGGGGCTTGCGGTTGTCACAGTGCATCAGTCTCCTCATAACAATGCTGGAAGTGGCAGCATGTCGGGGGGTTTGAGTACGAGGAGTGGTAATAGTGAGAGAGCGGTGAATGAGGAGGAGTTTCCGGTGGGTATGCGGGTCCTGGTCGTTGATGATGACCCCATTTGCCTCCTTCTGTTGGAGAATCTACTTCGGCGTTGCCAGTATAACGGTGCGTGTTATTGGCCTTTTGATTTTGTAATCTTTTCAATCAATTTTGGTTAGAGGAAATTTAGTTCAAATGTTTTTTTGTTGTCTGAGAAGCATAAGCCACAAGTAGAGTCATGTAGGCTTTATTTGAATAGATTTTGTTGCCACTAGTTTTCCTGCAAGTACTTCATATGGTTTTGGTTTTGATCCCGGGTAAAGATCTGAGCTTTAGGAGCTCAGGGAACATAGATAGTAGAAATGTGTCCTTTTGTTTGGATTCCTGATTTTATTCTTTCTTCTCGCTTCTTTAGAAATCCATCACTTGGGAGGTAGTGGCGGTTGGACCAAGTCTATTCATAAAAATGGGTGTTGAGGGATTTCTGTAGAAATCATGATAAGAATCATTGAACTTCCTCCCTCCTTGTGGATATGAGTCTCTCAGAAAACTACTCACTCTCCTTGTCTTGGGCTACCTGCTCACTTTTTCTGTTAAGACACCAGAATTGCTGAAGATGGAACCGAAGACTTAGTCACTGAGGTTATATATGTAGCCTTAGGATTTAAGCTAATGCTATGCTTATGTGTGGAATAGGTCACTGACACAATAGTTGTTCAAGTAGTAAAGGACTTGCAGAAGAAATTGCAATTTAAAAAAGATACTTTGTGAGAAGAATTGTCTTTGTGGAATATTGAGCTGTATGGGATCATAAACTTACGTTTGGTCTGTAAATTAGCAAACTAAAGGCCAAGACAATGCAATATTTCCTTTCGTTCCACTGGGCGGGCTCTTGATTTGCCTGATTAGCAAAGAAATCCTCAAATTCTTCTGAAAATATAACTTATTTTTTGTTTTCTTTGTCTGTGCAGTTACAACATGTGGACAGGCAACTACAGCTCTGAATATTCTAAGGGAGAACAGGGATAAATTTGATCTTGTAATAAGTGATGTTTACATGCCAGACATGGACGGGTTCAAGTTGCTGGAACTTTTAGGACTGGAGATGGACTTGCCTGTTATCAGTAAGTATTAACAGTTCGAGACTTATAACTAGATGTTGAATAGAACTTAATACCTTGACATGTTGGGAGATGGCCTTTCATTTTTTTGAATCCTTCCTTCATTAATGAAACTTTTCTGGTGCTTAGGCTCAGAGGATTCCCGACTGCTATAGTTTGTTGTGAACCTATGAAATGAATTTGACCCAAAAACATTTTGGTTAAATCAATGTAGAACTAAGATTTCTGAAAACGTGTAACTCACCTGAATAAGTCATCCATGTGACCATTTAACTACAAAAGCTTCTAAATTTAGTCAGCATCATGTAATGATAAATTGTGGAGGAGCCTCCTCCAGTGTACCATTGGCTTCAAGTTCTATTCCTTAGCATTGGTTGGATACGTATATGGAAAGTGGGCATATACCTAAAATCTCTTAAGAAAAAACCCCATAAATAATCTTAGGTTTTAGTTCTCCCTTCACTGACTGTGCCTTTTGTTTTGTTTTAGCATGTAAGAGTGTTCTATATGATATCAAATTTAAGTGAATCAACTCTTTAATTTTTTTTTTGTTTCTGTTATAGTGATGTCAGCAAATGGTGAAACCAGTACTGTTATGAGGGGAATAACTCATGGAGCTTGTGACTATCTGCTGAAGCCTGTTAGAATTGAAGAGTTGAAAAACATTTGGCAACATGTTGTTAGGAAAAAGAAGACAGACAACAAGGACCAAGATCATGTAGGGCATGGAGAGGAAAACGAAAAGGGTAACCGCAGGACTGAGGATGGAGAACATGGATCTAGTGCCAATGATGGTGCAGATCACAATTGGAGGCTTAACAGGAAGAGGAAGGATCAAAATGATGACGAGGATGATGATGATGACAATGAACATGACAATGAAGATCCTTCAACTTTAAAAAAGCCTAGAGTTGTTTGGTCAGTTGATTTGCATCAACAATTTGTGAGAGCCGTTAATCAAATTGGAATAGAAAGTAAGAGCTTAAACTCTTCCACTTTTATTTGAGCTACTTGTATAATCTTGTTTATTTAGTATCTCAAAATATTTTGTTTACCATGCTGGTGTTGTAACAAATTGCTTGTTCCTTCACTAATGAGGATTGATGATATTAACATAGGCTTTATTGTTGTTGTAAACATTTATTATATGATTTTATTAATTAGCTTCCGAGGATTTATTATTGTTGTAAGTGAGAGATTTGGAAGATATTCCAAATATTGTGACTTTGGCATCTATGATGCCTATATAAACTTGTGTGTTTTCCTTCAAAAATAATAAAGTTTGCTCAGAAACTTTGTTTCCATATCATTCACTATTTCCAAGTGTGTTTTCCTTCAAAAATAATAAAGTTTGCTCAGAAACTTTGTTTCCATATCATTCACTATTTCCAAGCAATTTCTTTGTTTACTTTTGTGGAACTTAGTTCCATAAGCAAATCATATCTAGTACCTTGGGCTGGTTATCTACTGGTCGAGTTAGGGACTTTTTTGGGGGGAAGGGAGGTTTTGGATGACCTAGGTGTGTGAGGGATGACAGTGGATGTGGGTTTGTCATATTCCAAAACAAAAGTTTTTTTTTTTCCTTTCAATTTCTATTTGGAATCATTACACTTAGTTTTCTCTAGATATTTTGTGTACTTCCAATGGGAATAGAACTCAACATATGAGTGGATGTGGGTTTGGCAATTTACGTGCTCAAAATCAGAGGTCCCTGGATTCTCATCATATCCTTTGCAGGTTATACATGACTTTTTCCGCATTCAAAGTTCCAAATTTTATGCGTTGTCATGGATGAAATTTTGAGTGATAAATATGCCAAACGGAGACAATGGACTTCTAACTTCAAGTTGTAAAGTGTATGGCAAGAAGGTCTATAAATCATAATGACATGCTAAAGTGTAAGGCAAGAAGGTCCATACATCACAATTGCATGCCAAATTGTCAGGCAAGAGGGTCCCTAACACCCACTCACAACACCTCAACCTCAACTTTGATAGGGTGGTCCCATGGAGGAGGCTACAACTTTTAATTTGAAGGCAGATAGAGGTATGTAACAAGCTATTTTCAGAGAATGGGACCAAGATTGTTGCAAATATCCCATGGATCTCCTTAGTAATTGCTGCAAAAAAAGTAGCTAAGTAGTTTGCATGGGACATGTTGTAATCCTGTTGTTCTGTTGTAATAAGTCAATGTGAGTTTGGCATGATAGAAAACAGAAGTATTTAAGTTTTAATTGTGATATTATCTACTCGTTGGGTGATATTGTCTACACACCTCAACAGATGTTTTTAAGTTATAATACCAAGGTGTGATCTAGAAATTCAAGGATGTAGGTTTGCTTTACACGGTTTTCTTAAGACATTGTTGTGCTTTCACTAGGCATCGAGTTTTGATTGTCATATAATTTTCCCTGGATGCAGAAGCTGTACCCAAAAAAATACTGGAGATTATGAATGTTGATGGACTGACACGAGAAAATGTTGCAAGCCATCTGCAGGTATGGTTGAATTTCTGTCAGAATTTTTTACTTTCAAGAGCAGTTCAAGTTGTTCAGTCCACATAGACTCTCATCAATTTGGAGACATTTTGCATTTTTTATTTATTTTTGAATAAGTGTAGTGGTTCTACTTCCACATATTCATTTGATCTGTTATCTAAATAAGGCCGTAGGGCAAGTTAAGATTATTGAAAAGAAATTACTTTAATATGTTTTGAAATTTTTGATTATAAAAATAGATGGATTCCTCTGGAAAACCTGTTTAATGGTCTGTGTTTATAACTTGAATACTTTGCAGAAATATAGACTGTACTTGAAAAGAATCAGTGGTGTTACATGTCAGCATGGTGGCATGGGAAATGGATTTGGAGGCAGGGAATCTACATTTGGTTCTCTTGGTTCTATGGATGGCATTGGTGATTTGCAAGCATTTGCCCAAACTGGTCAATTTTCTACCCATGCTTTAGCATCATTGAATGCTGGCGGAGCTTTAGGAAGACTGAATAGTTCAGTAGGCTTGGGCATACCAGGTCTAAATTCATCTGGAATGCTTCAGTTTGCTGCTCTTCAAGGCCCAAGCACTAGTAACAACTTGGGGAGGTCACAAAGACTGATACAAACTGTTAATCCAAGCACCTTGCTCCCTGGCTTGCCAACTGGGTTGGATGAACTGCAACAAAAACAACATATTTCTAGAATTGGAGATATAGGTGCAGTCATGGATGATCCAACAAGATTTCACTCAATGCAGCAGCAGATGTCAGCCACAAATAATCTTCCTCTTGCCTTTGGGGGTGGTGGCGGCGGTGCGAATATTACTGTAAATCCATCAAGCAATGCTGCTTTGGTGTTGCAACTAATGCAGCAACAACAACAACAAAACCACTGCAGAGGAATTGGCACCCCACCCCCCATGCAGAACTTAAGAGAGAACCTTCTAAGTAAGCAAGTGGACCTTTCTATTTCACCTGTCAATGCTCTTATAGGAGCTAGCTCGCCAAATCTCGGCCAAATGAAAGATCTTTCTCTCTCTTCAGTTGGAGCAATCAATACTAACATGGGGAACATAAGTGAAGGTGTGCCAACTGAGAATAGAAGACCAAAGCTTCCACTACTTTGTAACATAAATGCCGGACTTAGACCTGGTAGAAATCAGGTTATAAAGCAGGAGTGGCAAAGCCATAACCAAGGGATTGGGCCTAGTTCTAATACTATATTGGAAACACAGTTCAGCCCAACATCTCTCCTTAATCAAAAATTTGGTGGAAGACCTCAATGTCAGGGGCAGAATATGGGATTTTGTGATCAAAGAACGAATACTTTTGTCAGATCACCAGTAAACACAATGGTTCCAGTGTTTGGTGGACAGTGTGATGATGTACAGCCTACCTTAGATGGTCAAATGAAGTTGAGGGAAGATTATGCAATGGATCATGGGAAGGCTGTTAATAGCTTCATGCCAGATAATTGCAATTCCACAGAGGACCTAATGACCATTTTCTTTAGACAAGTAAGTTCTTCTTTCCATTTTAGAACACAAGATTATGGGTATTACTTAATTTATGGAGTTAACATTGTTGAATAAAATAACCATTGTTGAAGCTTAATTATTTGACTGTTTGTGAAAGGCAATATAAAACAGCATAAAAGTACTGAAAACAAACTAGTATACAAGCTGAAAATGTCATAAATATGTTGAGGTGAATATCAAACTTGGTCCATATTTTAAGTGGTATCATATAAAGGTATATATGGCTACAAAACTATTCAAGGAAAAATTGCGTGTATGGAATTTTATTCCCCCATGGTTGGAGTAAGTCTACATGGTTTAATCTAGAGCACTTTTTTCTTGGTCAGTCCTTTCAGCCAAAATCTGGAGTGGTTGTTGTAGTTACAAAATAATAAAACTTCTGATGCGTGCTGCTTAGTTTATTTATTTGTCCCTAGAACCCGTGATTGATATATTTGTGACCAAACCTGTCTCTGGCTATCCCAAGCACATGTTTCTAGAGAAAGGACCAGAATGTGGTTAGTCTAGAAACCAGGTTTGGTTTTGCATCAGTTTTCTCATCTTGGTACTAACTGGAAAATTACAGCAGATAGAAAGCAACTTTTGGTATATTTTTCTGCTGTCTTCTGTTAGTATAGTGTTCTCTTATACTAGCTGTATTTTAGACCTTAGCTTATAAGCTTCTATAGGGATATTGTTCTTCATGTTTGCATCTGTTTAATTTTATGTTTTTTCCCATTGCAATTTTGTTTGAGTGTTTGACTAAGGGGACTTTTTGTGGTGTGTGCAACAGCAGGAGGGAGGGAGTTTTACTAATGGAAACACTGGATGTGATGGCTACCCGCTTCAGACCACTATGTGAAGTGGGTTCTTGCTGGATAGCAAAGATGTATATAAGTGCGAGGAACACACCTATTTGGTGCATTAGTAGATGCTTTGGTGTGTTGTCAAATATTATTATATATGAAACAACCTCTTGAAGAGAACTTGTTAACATTGGACTCCCTTATCACTCCTGAAGTAGGAGTTTGTACAATTTGTAGTTCCCCTTGTATGTGGGTATTTGATAAGTCTGTTGAGCTAGAGGGTCTGTTCTTCAAGATAAATATAATGCCCAACAGGCTCAGAATGCCAGCAGAGAAGAAACTGCTTTGCAGCAAACCAAATGTGAAGTGGGTAGATGATTAAAACATTAGCATTCTCATAATGACTAAATACCATTTGGAATCTGACCAAGCTAACCGACTTACTTGGAATAAATTCAAAGTTGCCATAGAAACTATTTCACTGCCATCAGGCTTGATGGTTGCTATAATTTTGTTCCATCTATAATGTTGTATACCCAGGATGCCATATCTTGAAATTTGGTATTCTCTGTAGTTTAGATTCTTGGTGGAGATGATATAACGACGGTGCCAGAGTAGCTTTTTAGTCTCACTCAGCTGCCTTGATGTTTGTTCCTAGCAAGCCATATTTATTTGAAGATTGTCATGCCTGGAACGCTGACTGGTGATCTGATTCTCCAGTTTAAAAAAAGGCTTGACAGGAGGTTATTGCATGATGTAATCTCTTGCAACAATATATGTCTGTTTTTGGAATTATGAAAGCACATTTATTTTGTTCTCTCACAAAATTGACATAATAAAAAATTAAAAAAAAATCCTTTGGATAAGGGGATGAAAGTTTGGAGCTGCCTCTCTAGGATATTTTATAATATTATCTTATGGCAGCCTGCATATAATTTTCGTTTAATCATAATAAAGAAATATATTCTAAATATTGTAGGATCATTTATTTCCTGAAGAACTTAATGGGGTTAAAATTCTGAATCTTGTTTAAAATTCTAATAAGGATCATTTATTTCCTAAAGAACTTTAAGAGGCTTAAAATTCTGAATCCTGTAGGATCATTTATCACCAAAAGCCTTTTGAATTCATCCAACAGAAGATTTAAAGAGCCCTTTCCACATCACCAGTATGTAAGACGCACTTTAGTTGTTGCTGCAAAAAAAACCTTTAATGTTCAGGGTGTCTACAAACTAAATAGGTAAAGAGGGACCTATTCTTGAAGGAGGGACTATAAGTTGTGTGAGATATATTTTTTAAATATGGTATTGCTGCCACCCTACACTTATATCATTCACATAATAGTATTGTAATAATTTGGTAATTATGTATCATTTGACAAGGTTTGAACCTAGGTTTTTTAAAATACAGAGGAATTTAATAGATTAAGCTAATGATATTTGATAGTAGTTGTGTGAGATATTAAACCCAAATATTTAACATTTTTTAATGTTTGTTTCAAATAAAAACACTATTAAATTAAACAAATCAACATGCTAGTTATTCACAGTTTATTGTATTGTAAGAAAGAAATGTTTTAGAATCACTTTGTGTGCAAGTTTCCTCATATATGTATAAGGGGCCTATATCTCGTACTTATGATAAATTTCTAGATCACACCTTCGAATCTAAATGACGTCGTATAAGTTTTAGTATAAAATGTTTAGTTTCCAGTGGATGGATCATAAAAAAAAAAAAATAAATAAACAAAAACATGACAATCATTTATCTTATATATTTTTATTAGCTAAATTGGCAGCATTAGACCTAAGAACGTGAAGTTCAAAGTCGTGTAAGTTTTAGTATAAAATGTTTAATTTCCAGTGGATGGATCATAAAAAAAAAAAAAAAAACCAAAAACATGACAACCATTTATCTAAACAAAAACATGACAATCATTTATCTTATATATTTTTATTAGCTAAATTGGCAGCATTAGACCTAAGAACGTGAAGTTTAAAATCTAGACGTTGAATTATAAACCCCTATCTGCTACTTTTAAAGGTCATATTAAATGCAATAACAACTTGCGATTAATTTGAACGGGTGGTTACCTCAAAACCCCTATCTGCTACTTTTAAAGGTCATATTAAATGCAATAACAACTTGCGATTAATTTTAAGGGGTGGTTACCTCAGAACCACAATCCTTAATTTCTTTTCTTGTGCTATTGAATATAAGATATAACCATTGAGGTATTTATTATGAAAGGTTAAGGATTTTGAATTTATATTAATTTTTTTTTTATATAAGAATATAATATTTTTTTAAAAATAAAATTAAAAAATTGTAATAAAGGTTTTTTTTGGTTAATTAAAAATACTACTTCACTAAAGAAGGTGCATTCTATTGAATTTTTATTGGAACCAACAATTATATTCAATAAAAATAAGAGGTTATAATAAGAAGGAACTAGAAAGATCCAACTCGAATTTTTATTGGAACCAACAATTATATTCTATAAAAATAAGAGATTATAATAAGAAGGAAGCTGGAAAGATCGCAGCTCCGGGCGCAAGGTCACCTGCACAATCAAAATCGAAACCAACCCTTATAAGACAATCAAAATCGGAACCGACCCTTATAAGGACCAAATACACAATATACAATCAAAATCGAAACAAACCAAACCCTTATAAGTACCGAATAAACAACATAAATAAACATAGAAAAATGAACTAGAATAATAGCTCTAGGCACTAAGTAGACTTATTGCTCTGTCACCTATACAATCAAAATCGAAACCAACCCTTATAAGACAATCAAAATCGGAACCGACCCTTATAAGGACCAAAATACACAATATACAATCAAAATCGGAACAAACCAAACCCTTATAAGTACCGAATAAACAACATAAATAAACATAGAAAAATGAACTAGAGTAATAGCTCTAGGCATTAAGTAGACTTATTGCTCTGTCATTTTGTGTTTGTCCAGTGCGGCAAAGCTATTGAAACTCTGAAGTTGAAAGGCTGAAACTGTTTTTTGTTTTTTATGTAGACTTTCATCATCTTCTTTTCCTTATGAGAACGCCAAAAACCGCAGGAAGGGAAAAAAACTTTAAATTTTGCTTCCTCTATAGGAAGTGCCAATTTTATTGATGATAGTATCCTCCTAAAATAATAAAAAACATTAAAAAACAAAATTTAATAATTAAAAAAATTATTATTTAAAAAAACATTTTCCTAGACACCCCGTTAATTAATTCATGTTTATATATATATAAACCCTCATATTGTCTGATCAATAGACAATAGATATTGTGGAAGAAAAATCGTCCATTTATTTTATTTACTTTTCGCCTTAGATTGCGCTGCATGTATGAAACTACTAAGATATGCACATTGGACTGTGTTTAATATCCAGTCCACATTAGCTTTGTAATTAGATGTCCGAGACCTTTCTTTCAAGCCTACAATTAGTAAAACATATAAAAATAATAATTAAAAAAATAAATGTATAATTTAAATTATTTAATTGTTTGAGATTTTATGAGTTTAAAGAGTATTTAATGTTTTGGGATGATTCCTAATATCATGTTTTATCCATGTTAAATTTAAATTATTTCTAGTTTAATATTTTTAAAAATAATGATATATTTAAAAGATAGTTACAATATTAAATATTAAACATAATGATATATTTAAAAGATAGTTACAATATTTTTTTGATGTGTATTTTTTTTTTTGTTATAGTTTATATTTAAAAGATAGTTACAATATTTTTTTGATGTGTATTTTTTTTTTTGTTATAGTTTATTATAAGCACTTAAGTTCATTTAGATTGTAAATTTTATGAAATTATTTATTTTAAAAGATTTTCTGAAGTTTATATGGGTAGGACAAATCCTTTTGTTGAAAATGCAAATTCATATTGATTAGTTTTTTTGAACTCATAGATTATGATAACACAATCTCGGTGGTGGGTCCTTCCTTTAATTTACTAGAATAAAATTGAAGGGAACAAATACTAGTGTAGGGGTTGGGGGATTCCTTCTATGCTTCGATGTGATGGGAACTGTCATGTGGGTTTTTCATCGAGTTTTTGTTCTCATAGATTATGATAACACAATCTCGGCGGTGGGTCCTTCCTTTAATTTACTAGAATAAAATTGAAGGGAACAAATACTAGTGTGGGGGTTGGGGGATTCCTTCTATGCTACGTTGTGATGGGAACTGTCATGTGGATTTTTCATCGAGTTTTGTCCTCCAAAGACCTGATTGTAGATGGTTTAAAGGTTGACAAGTCTCGTTAATACAAAAGAAAGTTTTTTTTTTTTTTGACCTTGGTGTGGAAAGTGCAATGGAATCTTAAATGGAATTACAATAAGAACCAAAATTAGAGTTTTTTTTATATTGATTTAAGAAACCCGTCTTGAACATGAGATAGGTAGGGTGATTTTTGAAGGGATATGACAGACTTTTTTTTTCATTGAAGCTTGGTCTTGCTATCAAAAAATTTAAGGAATTTTCTAAATCTACTTGATAACAACTATTATGAAAATTAAAAAAAATTGTTTTCATCGTGCTATTTTGTTAGATGCCATTCATGTTTTCAGTTGTTGCTATAAAAACCATTTTTTTCATTAAAATGTATACTAAATACAATATCAAAGGGATATTAGTACAAAAGTTGTCTTTTGCACTAAGGCTTTCCTAAAGTATATTGGAGGTTATAAATTTATATATGATATAAAAAATTACATATAACTTGAAAAAATGAAAGAGATTGATGAGGATAAATCATTAATAAAAAATAAGATATTAGAAGACCCTAAAACAAAACAAAGAAGTCTAAGGGGAGATTGATTTATGAAACCTGAAAGAAATACCACAAACATTACTAATCCAATAATAAAAATGGTGACAAAGACGATATATTGGAATACTTGGAATATGAATATGGTTCCAAAAAAGAGTTATTAAGGAATATATAGGTGGTTATTATCTTGAATTTATTTTAGTAAGGAAACAAAAAAGGTAACAAGGAAGGGAGGATACATTCAAAATAAATTTGCAAAATAGGGGATTATTTAGCAGTTTTGACTACTAGAATTTTAGGAGGTATTGGAATGATATGAAACAATTGCAAATAAGATGGACAATTGCTAGAAGTAAAAAGTAATTAGTTTGCTGGTTTTTTTTTTGCAAGAAAAATAAAAAAATATAAAAATTGTAGTCATAAATGTATATGTTCAAAATGTAGTTACTCTCAAAGATAGATGTGGGAAGGATCTCAATTTATTCATGTCAAATTCAATGATAGAATTATCATAATTGTGTTCTCTATATTTTTGTGGGACTGCAACACAATTTATTTCCATTGTGAAAGAAAGATAGTAATACTAGTTAGTTTAGATCATTGGAGTATTTTGCTTTATCAATCTAAATGACCTTTGGGACACTATTCATTTAAACTTTCAACGTATACATGATAATTGATGTCTTGAGATATCCCATGTTGTAGAAAGATTGGACAAGTTTTTGTTATCCAATGGTTAAAAACAAAGTAAACAAACTCTTCAAAAATCTTCTTGTGAGATAGATAAGATCACAAATCTATTGTCTTAAGATGTGTTTGACTTAATAATTACCATTCAAATCCATTTCATATTCATTCTATATGGTTCCAATGTTAAAATTATAATTTTATTCATGGCCAAGAGTTGACGGTATTGTGCGATGTATTGGATAGGCCTAAGGGCATTTCATTGTACAATGTATTTATTATTTTGTAATATTTTTTTTTTTTTTTTCCAAGAAAAAATCATAATTTCTATTCCAAAAAGGAAAAAAATTACATATTGTAGATGCCTAAGGCATTCGACATCGATCTTGGGGAAAAACCCCAGCAAGAAGAAAGGAAAATACCCCCTGTTCAAAAACCAGGGAAAAAACAAGAGGCAAAAACCAACCAACCAAAAATATAACTTTGAACCCACCGGGACCAAACAATCAAGAGGAAAAAACAACAAATAATGGAGAAAAGAGAAAAATCACGCTATCCTCCCAAAACTTCAGGAAAGAGGCTCAAAACTTTAAATGGTATTAAATTATGGGTCGTAGATAGAACTAATAGTAGTGCCCAACAATTTACCATCTTTCCTTTCCATCTTTAACCATCTGCCTTGCTCCATGTGAATACCATCTTTTGATAGAGAGTCTGCTACCATATTCAATTCTCGATAAATATGAGAAAAGGTGATATCTTTGAAAGCCCCTTCCACTCCTTTCAGTTGTTCATAAATTGGGTTTAAAAGTAGAACATTCATCCTTTGTAAACCCCTCATACAATTAATAACAAACAAAGAATCCCCAAAAACTTTGATCTGTTCAACCTGTTTTTCAATGGCTAATCTGATGAGCAATTTTAAAGCAAGTAATTCAGCATAATTATTTGAACCATGCCCCAAACCTGCTTTAAATTTTATGTGATGGTTATCAGATAAATATAGAATACCCCTAGCCCCACATAAAGTTGTGGTACCATTTTGAGCACCATCAAAATAACCCCATGCACCAGACTTGTCAATATGGATTTCAAAAATCTGTCTTTTCCTTTGGCACTTATAATTCCTCTTGAGGCCTTCAAAAATGGAACGGATCTGTTGAGAGCATTGAAAGGAAGGAATAGAGTAATTATTGAAAATGTCGACATTCCTTGAGAGCCATATTCCCCAAACTGTGACTAGAGGCAAAGCTCTAAAGACCTTCAGCTCTTTTCTTTCGAACCAACTTTTGAAACATTCATCTAGGGACTGCCCTTTCCATACATCTTTGCATCTGGTTAAGATTTCAATTTTTGACCAAACATTTTTGGTGTATTTGCACTCCATAAATAAATGCTCACTAGTTTCCTCAGCCTCTCTGCACAATGTACATCTGTTGGGTCCGTGCCAATTTCTTTTCATGAGAATATCCCATGTCAAATCCTTTCTGCTTAAAACCAACCACATAAAGGTGCGGGTTTTCATTGGAGACTTTATTTTCCATATTTGGTTCCACCACCATTTTCGCTCAACATGATCCCCACTATCAAAAAAACTTTGTATCCAAGCTTTGGAGTGTAGTTACCTGTAAGTGGATTTTTGGTCCATATCAATTCATCGGACCTTTCATTTATCCTGACATTACTATTGTTAATATTTGCCACAAAGGCATTCCACTGATTTGCATGATCATTTTCCAAGCCTAGTTGATTTGCCCTCTTCCATCCTTGTTGCCAAATGGTAGTGGCATCATTTTCGGCCACATGTGCAACTGTATAAAGACCAAGCCCATGGAGTAGGTCTATGAGTTCATTAGAGAGTTTATATTGATCTCCACTGCCTACCCATGGATCAACACCTAACCTGACTTTTGTTCCATTGCCTATCTTCCATGCTAACCAGTTGCCTATTAAAGGAAAAGCAAGACACAAAGCTTTCCATATAATTGATACCTTGTTTGTGGACTTATTTGAGCTTCTGATCCACTCCACCAGGGTAAGTGGTTCAATATATTTTTGTATTATAACTTGTTTCCAAATATTTTCATGAGTAATAATTCTCCACAAACTTTTGGCAGCCAAAGCTTTCCCAAAATTAAAAATATTTTTCAGTCCCCAACCACCTTCCCTTTTTGGTTTTGCAATGTGCTTCCATTGAACTAAATGAATACCTTCTTTGACCCTATTCCCTGACCATAAGAAACTAAAATATTTCCTTCTGATGTTGTCAAGGACCCCATTAGGAATGTATGCCAGTCCATGCCAAAAAACTAGGATAGCTTCCAAGACTATTTTGACAAGGGTTAATCTTCCACCAAGGGACAACCATCTATTACACCACAAATTTATTCTTTTATCTATTTTTTCAATAAGCCAACTCCAGTATTTTTTCCCATAACCATTTGGTTTCAAATAAAAACCAAGATATTTAAAACCCGATTGAAAATCACATTTTGGATAATGAAAAAGGTGTTGGAAATGATTTTCTTCCTCTTCTTTCAGACCATTGAAGGACATCATAGACTTTGTCATGTTTATCATCATTCCAGTAGCATTACAAAAGTTTTCAAGGATACCTTTAAGACTTGTGGCTTCCCTCAGATGTCCCTCACAGAATAACAAAATGTCATCCACAAATAAAATATGAGTAAGGAAAATAGATCTGCCCACCCTTATGCCTTTTATAACTCCTGTATGCTTCGCTTCTCTGAGAGCCCTACTTAAGCCTTCAACAATCAAAAGAAAAAGGATTGGGGATAGAGGGCAACCTTGTCTTAATCCACGCGAAGAGGTGAAGAATTTTGAAGCCGAACCATTGATCAAAACAACAAAAGAAACATTGGTCATACATGCCATTATCCAATTTACAACTTGAAGATTAAACCCAATGTGTAAAAGCATAATCCTAAGATACATCCAATATGCTCTATCATAGGCCTTTGAAAGGTCCAATTTTATGACCACTGCCTTCATCTTCTTTGTCTTAATTGAGTGTAAACCTTCCTGTGCCACACCTATAGCATCATGAATCTGCCTACCATTCAAAAACCCAAACTGTTCTAGTGAGATAGTAGCCGAAAAAACATTCTTTAACCTGGAGGTAATTAATTTTGCTATAATTTTATAGAGGCAATTGCATAGTGAAATAGGCCTAAAGTCATCAAAGGATGTGGGAGAATCCTTCTTGGGGATAAGAGCTATAAAGGTAGAGTTTATATCCATTGGAATAAAACCTGTGTTTTTTGTCTCCTCCACTACCCTTAATAAATCCTCTTCAATCATCTCATAGAAACCAATGAAAAATTTTGTTGTCCAACCATCAGGTCCAGGACTTTTATCCTTTTGCATAGAGTTTAAAATACTTTTTAGTTCATCCTTTGACACATCAGCAAGTAACATCTCATTGTTCTCTGCTTCAACAAACCTTGGAAAGAAAGAAGTTAGCTTTAAAATGTCAGCTAAATTGGCCTTTTCGGGATCTTTGAACATCTTTTGAAAGTGTGAGACCCCAAGATTGGCTATCTCTTTGAAATTCCTTGCTACACTACCATCTCCTCTTGGCATTTCCCAAATGGTGTTTATGTTCTTCCTATGATTTGCATAGTTGTGAAAAAAATTGGTATTTTCATCCCCCTTTTCCAGCCAAATGGCTCTGCTTTTTAGTCTCCAAGTTGCCTCTTTACTGACCAGTAAATTCCTTCTTTTTGTCTCTAGATTCTTGATTTGTTGTTTGGAAGCCTCAGAAAAATCCCCTTCCATATCTGTGTCATAGAAATCAGAAATTTGTTTTTCCACTGAAATAAGATCCTGTTCTTGAGATTTATATTTTTGATAAGCCCATTTCGAAACTGCAATTTTAACCTTCTTCAAACTAGATGTGAATTGTGAGCAAGCGGAAGATGTAAGAGAGCCATCAAATTTCCTCCATTCATACCTAACTAAATCTTGAAGCTCTTGTTCCTCTAGCCAGGAAGAGTTGAATTTGAAGGGACTAGGAGGTTTTCATCCTTGAGTCCAATTTGTAACATAATGGGAGAATGATCAGAATCACCTCCAGTTTCCACCCAAGTTCTGATAATTTCACCTTTTGTCAGTAGAGACTCAGAGATAAGAAACCTATCCAACCTTTTAGCAACCAAGGCTCTTCCAGACCTATTATTTCTCCAAGTTGGAACAAGTTTTATAGGCTCTATATCAACTAAACCTGCTTCCTCTATTTTATGAAGGAAAAAACCAACATTTGAATCCGCCCTCGTCGAAAAACCCCAAACCTCAGCTCTTTTGGTAGTAAAGTTTAGGTCACCGCCTAATATCAAATTATCATGTTTCAAAAAGATATTTGAGAATAGGGCTTCCCAATAAGGCAATCTATTATCATAAGGGCCATAAATGTTGACCACCATAATTTTTTTACCCAACTCCAAAGAATATAGCTCAACACCCAGGCCTGAGACTAGATCCACAGTATTTAAGAGTTGGAAGGACCTTTTTTTCCATCCCAAAATGAGCCCTCCAGATCTCCCTTCAACATCCTTTGAGAGGAAATCCCATTCTTTCAAGAAAACAAGCAAATCACCTATGGTTTTCTTGCCCTCCCCCATGGTTTCTTGTAGCATCAAAATATCAGGATTTTGTACCTTCACTAACCTGTTTAAGGCAGTTTTTTTATGAGTACTACCCAAACCTCGAACATTTAGAGATAGAATAATCATTATAGACCTTTTCCTGGGGTCATGCTTGCTCTAAGAACCCCCATTATAGTTTGTTGCTTTCCTTGATTGATTTCTCTACAGGCTTTTTCTTTGGCAATGCTTAGAAAGGATTTCCTTCCTGAAGCACCTGTTAACCTACCTCCCACCCCATCAGTACTCAGACCACCTCTAATTACTATTTCATCTTCTGCATCCTTTTTCTGAGATATGAGGAAATAACGATTCTTACCAATTAAATGTGGATCATCTTCAGAACTAGAAAGAGAGTGAGAGTAAGAAAGTGGGTGAGTATTATTTTTTAAGTCTGAGGTTGCATCTCTGGGAGGGGAAGATTCTTTAC
Source organism: Wollemia nobilis (assembly GCA_028583015.1). Lineage (NCBI taxonomy): Eukaryota > Viridiplantae > Streptophyta > Pinopsida > Araucariales > Araucariaceae > Wollemia > Wollemia nobilis. The sequence goes on along the minus strand of JAQPPZ010001748.1, from coordinate 136,807 downwards.
CAAAAAGAAAACTATCTTCCTCCCTCCTTATGTCTTCCTTACCATTCCAATCTTTGTTCTTATAGACATTAGAAGTTTGTTCAAGATCCCCAAAAGCAGTTTCAGGTATTTGTGAGAGATCAGGTGGACAAAAAGAAACCTTGTTGTGCTGAAATTGTGATAAAAGATCTTCCTTATTTGATTGATCTATTCCAGTAGTTATGGGTTCCATAATAGGAGTAGAAAAGTTTCCCGGCATGTCTAATCTGCTCATCATCCCTTCTGTGCCTCCTACTTGTTCTGGAATTGGTAGACTGGCATTTGTCCCTTTAGATAAATTGGATAACATAGCACCTTCCTTGTTATGTGAAGGTCCACCTGCACTTCCAAGAAAATCACCTCTTTGACCCTCTCCTATCTCCCCTTGTATTCTTCGACCAGCTAAAGATCTTTGATTCCTATCAAAGTATGTGTTCCCTGTACACAAAGGCATAGGTAACTTAGCCCTCCATAATTTCTTAGAAAAAATTTGTGAACATTCGCTGGCCACATGTCCATAAACATGGCACTGTGTACAACGAAATGACACTTTGATATAATCCAAGGTCTGAGAGTATTTCCATTTACCAAATGCAATATCAATAGCTTCAGGAAGGCCATCCTTCAGGTCCAAAACAACCAAAATCTGAGCCACAGTCCTAGAACCATTTGAAATGAGCCTGTCAACCATTTTAATGAAAGTACCTATACTGTCACCAATTTTTTTCAAAATATTGTGAGTCCAAAACTCCAAAGGCAGACCTGGAAGTTTGACCCATATTGGTTTGGACGTCAATAACTCTTTTCGTGGGTCAAAACATGGAGACCATCTTCTCAGGGATAACAATGAAGAGTCCCAAAACCATTTTGAGTTTAATATAGCTTTTGCATCTTCCTCCTTATTGAAAGAGAAGGCAAGCCATCCTCTAGCCAGAAGATATATTTTTGGAGTATAGCCCAAAGCCTGGCCCCAAACTTCTCCAACCCATTGCTGAACTGATTTTTCAGAATATAATCTGTTGGAAAATTTTCCAGTAAGGGTTTTCTTCTCCATTTCTAGAATTTGATCTAGACCAATATCTTCACCTAAAACAAGGTTTACTTTTTCCTTCTTCATTTTCACACACTTCTTTTTCTTTTTTATTCCATGTTCCTTTGAAGCCCCACAAAATTTTGATTCTTCCATATTGCCCACCATTTCCTTTGTGCTTAAGAGGTTCCCAAGAAAACCTGTTGAAGAGTCACCACTAAAAACCTTTGTTGGGATGTGTATTAACTCTAGATTATTTGTTAACTCCCTTGTTCTGATTTCCAAGAAAACCCTTTCTCCATCCTCCGAATTCAATCCAGTAAAACAACTTTGAGGTTCTTTTGCATTTGAGTAGATTTGCGGAGAGATCCCTTGAGAGTGACCACTAGCCTTTGAAGAGATGAAAATGTGTTGCCCCTCAAAGGGATCTTCCGAGTAGTCCACAAGATCCTCTTCAAAATCCATCAAAAAAACTTGGCCTATGTTTCCCCTTGCAAGCCACACCTCTAGAGCATAACAACAGCGCCAAAAATCCCACCCTAGCTCACCAAGCACATCGACTAGTGTGGTCCCCATCGTACGATGTGCCATATCTGTAGTCTACCACATACGAGTCTACACCAAGTACATATTGAGCCCTCACTATTTGTGCTACAACTTCCTCTTTTTTGACATTCTCCTCCGGCTCCGATGGCAGGTTTTTCTCGACTCTCTTTGGGATCTTGGTTGAGGTTTTACCTGCAACCTCGATTAAAAATTATAATATAAAAGTTCAATTTATATAGCAGGAAAAAAATAAATTCCTCGATCTTTCCAGGAGAGAAACAAATCCAAACTAAAACTTTAACAAAATCTTTTCAACAACTCGATCTAACTCTACGCACCTGGATCTTTCCAGGAGAAAGACAAAAACAAAACCCCAAAAGACCATTACACCAAAATGAAGCTCATGTATCTCTTCGAAACGCCACAAAGGAAGACTCTATACACATTTTGAAGCTGATCCAGTAGCTGGCCGAGTTCCATCGCTTGACCTCCTCCTGCATCAACCCTTACCTAGGATCCCCCCTGTATTACATTATTTGGTTATTTGAAAATGGAAAATCTTGGGCTTGGAGATTTTTACTCACTCAAGATGTTTCTTGTAGAAGTAGTTTTTATTGGGGACCAAATCTGGTCCTTACGCTCCCACAATATTTTATTATGTAAACCCAATGGGCCATAGTTAACCTTGTTATGGTTAAACCCTATTTATTAATTGTAATTAACCTAAAGCCCACTTCTCATGTTATCTTAGGTTAAAATTTATGATATAATTAGGATTTTAATATTGTTATAAATACCCCCTTACACTTTTAATTTTATCATTAGACTGTTGTGTAACATAATCTATGGATAGTGATTATTTATGGTACCTATGGAATTCACAATAAATTATGGCTGAATTCAAGCAAAAATAAAATCATTATGGATTCACATGGGGTCATTACCAAGCCTATGCAAATTGGTTGAAAGCAAAAATCGAAGGCTTGAAGTTGTAGATCTAGGAGCTTGGACAAGCATCTATTCCTATGCCTCAACCTCAAAAGAACCAAAGTCCCTAAGAGCAGTGACAATCATTGATGAAGACATCGACGAATTTAGAGGGGAGGGAATATGTAGGTGATAGTTCTAACATGCCATATCAACCAAAGATGCAGACAAGTCGACAAAAGAAATAAGTGTGTTGTAAGTCAAAGATGTGCACAATGTAATTTTGGTGTCATAAGTTTGGATGTAATAAATTTGATATTCCAAAGTTTTGTAATATGAATAAAGTCATACAATGTAATGCATGTAATCATGAGTTAAATGCAAACATAGGGTAGTTATCACCCAGTTATATGTGAGGTGTCTAGAGTGGTAGTTATTATTAACTACGGACCTCTAAAGATAAATAGGCCCCCTCATTCATTTGAGCAGGTACCTTGTACATTATTCCATTGCATAGGAGGATATTGGGTATTGTGGACACATCCACACGAGGGAGAGTAGATAAGTTTGCATAGACATTGTATTGAGGGAGATACTCTATGCAGGATCGTAAATTGTATATGTAAGATAGTGTCGTACACATTCCATCGTATAGGCAAATGCTGATGCAATATCTACTCATAATCAACCATCATCTATTACCTTTGTATGGCCATTGCATGAGTTGTTAATGATGATTGCTATGATAAATATATTCTATTAGTTGTATCCTTTCAAGTGCTATTACATAGGGTTGAAGTCATCATATAAAAAAGTTGTCATATCGTGATTGTTATACAATGCAGACAATTAACGTACAATAAAGATAATTGTTGTACACAGAAGACAATTATTGTATAATGGAGACTAATTATTGTACACTGAATGTTAGCAATCTGGAAAAGGATAGGCCATCATATTCATAGAGTAAATTATCTAAGTTTGATATCAATGTAATCATAGTTTATTATTAAATCTATCAATTAAAATTGTTCCTCTAAGGGTGGAATACCACCAATGTGCTATAAAATACACTTTGTAACTCATGGAAGGTGAATCACCACATTTCCAAATTGGTGACCTAACTCACGAAACGTGAACCACCATATTTCCATATGGGTAACCTTTTGTATTCAATATAGTAGATTTCCAACACATCAATTCTTGTATAAAAATAGATGCACCCTTGACTATAATAAGCATGAGTTATGGATGTAATGTTATAGCGTCACATCTCTTCTCAAAGATTACTTGGATTATCCTTTGTTTTCTAAGCAACAAATCATTCTGCTATTTTGCTCATATACTCTTGTGTTATGGTTTGTTATATTCTATTATTTTTTAATACATTCCTTCTTGGTATTCTTTAACTCAAAATTCTAAGTTGTAGATTTGATTTATAAGATATTTTTAAAAATTATGACAAACAGATTGAATTTTTTTAGATTGCGTTATCTCAAAGAAACAATGTGGTTTTCTTCATGGTATACAAATTTTTAATGGTATAATCATTGAATAAGAAGCCATATATTCTCTACATTCCATGAAAATCCATGTATGCTCATGAAATCATATATGAACAAAGCATATTACAAGGTTTTTTGGAGTTTTCTATATGATATTCTTAGAAATTTTGGTTTCAACCAAGGTTTATGTAAATAGATTAGACGTTATAGCACTCCAAAATATCTTATTTTGATTAATGGATTCTCTATTGAATACTTTGAATCATCCCACAAACTCCAATAAGGTGATTCACTATCTCTTTGTATATTTATTATTCTTGTCAAGGCATTGGCAAGAGCTTTCTCAAAGGCAAAAATGGAAGGAAAAATCAATGGTATTTAGGTTACAATAAATGGTCCCTTCAAATCTCATCTCTAATTTGTTGAAGATACTTTTCTTTTGGGTCATAACTTTAGTGAGGCCATGTAATTAAATAAATCCTATCATGTAATGACAAGGTTGTTATATGGATGGTCAATACTAAAATCTAGAATATTTTCATTAACTCTACCCTAGATTTATAATTGATAAATATTAGAATTTTAGGGTTTAAATTAAAAAATTAACATCAATGTATCTAGCTATTCCTTTGTGTTAAAAAGGAAATATCAAGTTGATTTAGGTCTTGATTTTGTCTATAATGAATTCTTGTTTGGCATGTTGGAAAGGTGAATTCTTTGTAAACTAGGATTTAGGGGAAATGGTCTCCAATCTCGTGAGTTCACACTCAGACAAATATTCTTGCCTGAATCCTGTCGTTACTCAAGTTTATTTGGTGGAAAATTAGGGTTCACCAAGGGCAATTTAAATATTTATCCTAAATCTATGGTTAGTGTGTTAATTCAGAAATCACCTAACTTTGAGATCTAAAACATAAAGAAAATGTGTAATGGAAATTATGCAAAATGCAATGCAAATGAAAAAAATATGCAACAAAAAAAGCTAACCTATATGCTCTTTTGATTTTTTATGAAACATAATAAAATTTATTAGGAAACCGAAAGAAATATTTTCTTTTTTTAGCAAGGGTTTAAGAGAATACACAAACAAAATTTAGTCTAAGTGCAGTCTAAATTATTTTTGGTTTAATGCCTAATAAACGATAAATGAAAGTGAAAAGAATCTAAGTTCTTTGATTTCCCCCTTTAATTATGTTATTATTATTTATACAGAGAACAAACAATAATTTTTGAATTGTACTAAAACAAAAACTAAGATACAAGTACCCATATTCTATAAATGATAGATTGGAGGTCTAAAATTGGGTTTGCTACCTACAAACCGAGTTTGTCACCTGTGATCAACGAATTCGTCTACTAACCTGTGAACCTACAAAAGAGTGTTGAAGAATAAAAAATAATAGACGAGTTAGGTTTTGGGAGTTTGCTTGATGCTTGAAAAAATATCAAATATTCTTGTCTGCAGTCAAGCCCATTGTTCTTTTTACAAAATCAAATTCAAAACCTTTGGAAGATAATTATATGCATAAAAATAAATTAGAATTGCTACAAAATCAAGTTGAACTTGATTGAGAAGTTTCTAGGATACTCCTAAGCTTGATTAATTTTTTTTGATGTTAAAACTGATAGTTTGCTAAATTAGAAGGGTGTGTAGCCTGAAGGGAGTTTGTTGTTTGCATGAAAAGTTTGTCGTTTGTAGAGCCTATGACCTAAAAACTTGATTTAAGAGATGAAAACAATATTTTTTGATGCAAAAATAAAGGATAGGTGAAACTAATATCAAGGAATTAGAAGGAATCATAAAATCATAAAAAACTAAAATAGAGAGGAGTCTAGATGAATTCACTGCTTGTCAATCTTGTTGGCAACAAATTCATAGGTTGTAGTTGCATAAGTGAAATCAATGCTAAATATGGAATATTTTTGCCCAAGGACGCGAGTGGTGGATCTTGGTTGATGCCTATAAAATCTTGCAAGATGATTAAAGTAAATTCAACAAGATTGATGCAAAATGAGGTTAGCTTACCTAAATTGATTAGAGATGGAAGCTTAAAGCCCTACAAAAGGATGTTAGATGAAGGGGTCAAAGCAAATAAAGTAGCATAAAATAATTTAATAAAACATTAAAATTCCCTATGCAAAGAGCATAACAAGAAAAACTCCCCTTTCTACCAAGAGGAATGAGCTCCTTCATGTAATGTTTGAGGAGGCATGGGGGTGGAAAGCATTTTGAAGAGTAATAAAATGCAAGATAAGTTTGTTAGAGCTTTGCTATCATTCAATAAATTATTGTTTTTGGATAGGAGGTGCCTCAATTTATAGATTTATGGGGTTTAGATAAGAGGAGGATATGCGATTGTGAAATCTGCATGCAATTAGAAAGAAGTCAGTTCCAACTAGGCAAAAAATAAGATTGGATAAGTGGGATGCTTTGATCAACTTGGTGTAGGCAAAAGGTATGTCAAATTTGAAATATTTGAAGGTGCGTTAATCCAATTTGAGTTGTCAAACTGCTAGTAGTGATAGGCATGGGTGCCAAGGTGAGAAACTTTCCATTTTGTAAATTTGGAGATAAATTTGTTGCTTAGGCAAATTTGCGGCTATGAACTTGTTTGGGCGACAATTTCACCCATTTGACCATTAGAGGGAGGAGACATTCAAATTTTATTCCAAAAAAGGTTTACCACCAAGGGGACAAGTTCCCTACCTGTGAACTTGTCTATGATCGACGAACTTATTTTGAGCACTTAATTTCTGTAGTGAAGGTTGAGGAATGTCTTAAGTAGGTTGCCAAAATTTTCTAGAATATTGGGGTGTAGTGGGGTGAGAAAAATTGGGTGTCTATATTTTACGCCTTTTTGAGGTATTTATTGACTAAAAAATGCTTCAAAAATTCCTCTTTGTGACCTCAAATTTGCAAAAGGAGTAATCTTAAGGTATTTGCTCTTCATTGTAAAGGGAGCTATGCGATTTCTAGAAAAGTAATTTTGGCAGCCTAGAGGAGATATATTAGGCAACAAGGGGGTAAAACGAAATTTATTTTCACTACATAGCTTAAAGAATCAAATCTATGGATTTACTTTCCTACATTTTTCCATGGCTCATCAACAATGACTCATTCATCGTATAGACACAGTCTAGGATGAACTAGAGGTGGAGTGGATTAGGGAAGCCCACTATCATGTATTGTATCATGAGGTAGTCCTTACAGAGCAGAGGTAGGCTTCCCCATATCATCCCTCTTCTAGGTCTTGATCCAAGTTATGATCAACCACTTCGGCTTCTCAATAGTCAGTGCATGGGCTAGTACAAGACACATGGTCTCAAATTTGAGAGTTTTGATGAGATTTTTGTAGGTCTTTTGAGCTAGTTTTGGATACCGAGAGCACCAATTTTGTGATTATGGTATACCAAACCACTTGAGATATGTATATTATTCATGGATAAATATGAGGCCATTATTATTTGTTTATTTACTTCTACGTATGTGTTTCTTTTTGCTGGATAATAAGGGGTTGTACTTGGGTTTCCCACTCTTGAAAAATAACATCTCTCTTCTTTAGAGCTTGAGAGTTTACAAATAGATACACTTCTCATCTCAATTGAGATGCTATAGCTAGAAACCTTCATCATTTTACATAAAATGTTTGAATTCTTGATTTTCATTTTCTGGATCTTTTCAAATTTTTGTATGAATACAATTACTCCAAAATTTAGCATCTTTCTTGAAATTTTCCTATAGCAACCTTCACAATGCCAAAAATTCACCTCTACTATATATGCCTTGCATCTTAGTAGAGTAATATTTACAAAACATCGCACTATCATAGTCCATTTTACCAAATCTGGATTGCTAGTTTCCTTCCTGAAACACAAGTGCAACCACAAAAATTATAATAAATAGTCTAAATGAAAACACATTATTGTTACAAAATAAATCAGATATTACCAATGGAAAATATTAAAGTAATCTTAATCATTAATTGATTTAGTCAATCAAAGTTTTTTGTCAACTTCAAATAAACTGTCTACTTTCTCTAACCATGGAAAGGAAAATTTAACTTCATGATCCTCAATCAAAACCCCTCTATTGGCTAGCTTATTTGCACATTTGTTTCCTTCCCTTAATATATATGTAAACCTGATTTCTTAAAACTCTCTAGCAAGATCTTGAATTCCATAATTATCTCTTGTATGTTCCATGGAGCCTTTGCTTTCCTCAAAATTGCATTAATTACTATGAGAGAATCACCTTCCATCCATACTCTATTCCATTTCATTTGTCATATTTTTAACCCTTCTAAAGTTACCCAAGCTTCAGCTTCACTATTTGTCTTAAATCCACTATTGAAAGCATAATGAGACAAAATCTCTCCTCTATTATTTCTAATTATTCCTCCTCCTCCTATTGGTCTTGGATTTCCTTTAGATTCTCCATCAAAATTCAATTTAACCCACTCCACATTTGGTGGTTTCCACTTTATATTCTTTGCCTTCTTTTTGCTTCTCTTGTACCCAACATATTAATTCCATTTAATGACTTGACTCCATCTATTAAGACTCTTTGCTTCCAAATTAGGGATTGGGTGAGTTTATAGGGTTGGTTTAGACTCCTCTATGGCTAAACATATATTTTTTTCATAACCTCTAAACTGCTTTCCTTTCCTTTAAATATTCTTCTATTCCTTTCTAGTCATATATTATAAAGTATTGTATCTTTTGATATATCCCATATTGTCTGTAAAGCCTCACTTTTATAAGTTCTCTGCCATTGCTTTAACCAATCTTCAATTCTTCTATTCATCACCATGCATTTACCAAACATATTAAGAATCCATTGCCATAGATTCCAGACTATTGAGAAATGTCCTAAGAGATGGTCTATAATCTCCTCCTCCTAATTATAGAAAACACATTGAAAGGGGCCTTAAAAACCCCTTTTCATAAGGTTATTCTAGGATAAAATTCTTCTATGACCTACTAGACAAAAAATATTATAACTTTAGAAATGCTTGGGCTATCTCAAATATCTCTCTATATTCTAGTGATATTATTATTATGTTGGTGTTGAACATTATATCCACTTCTTGTTGTGTATTCTCCCGAGCTATTCAACTCCCAAATCAATTTATCCTTAGCACCCCTTAGAATAATCATAGTTGTTATCTTTCTACTCAATTTCCTCCTAGCATCAATGTCTTGTATACTTGTAAAAAAATCTTCTTTCCATTTGTATATTCCTTCTCGATCCTTGTACAAAATATTTGAAACCCTATCATCGTGTTTGTCTTGAAGCAATCTCATACAAGGTTTTAAAATTGGATCTAAATTGAGAGGTTTTTTATAATACCAAGTATCCATCCAAATATATATTTTTTCTCCAGTTCCCACCACCCATATTAAATCTTTAATCATAAGATCAATAGATTTTTTAAAACCATTCCAAAGAATAGAACCATTTGGAAGGGAGAATGCAGTAAATATTAAACTTGGGTCATTGGGATCAACATACTTAATGAGAAGAATTCTTACCTATTGTCTTTGACTCTCTTTGTACAATGTCCAGATAATTTTTCCCCTAAGAGCTAAGTTTGCATCTGCAAGAACTCTTAAACCAAGACCTCCCCTGATAGGGAATAATGTATTACCATCATTTATTTTCAATTAGTTGTTAGTTGTTGTAATGGATAAGGTTGTACCATCATTAATACAGCCTTATTCGTAACCTATGCTTTGTAATACCTATTTATGGGCATCTTATGGTAATACAATACAATTTTTATTCGTGCCGACCTTTTGTTATCTGTTTGTAATTATGTGTTCCTTATAATTGGTATCATACCCGAGCACTAGGAAGGCAAGTATCCTCTTCTTCTAGGCCATTTTTGGTTCAAATGAGGAACAAGAAAACCTCTTGTGGATCTTGGTTTGGTGGTTTCGTCCATCTTGTGAATGCTTTTACATTTTGTTACAGACATTTAAAATATTTTAGCTTGGTTTGCACCTTGTTGGATTTGAAATCTTTTTGTTATCATTTTTGTTTCGTGCTCGTTTAACTCATGATCTGGTGCACTTGCACCATATTTGTTCATGACCACCATCTGTTTTTGTGTTTGACGATATGGTGTCAAGTTTGAACGTTTCGCTTGATGAGATATCTGACAGACTCATCGACCTCTCCGTAAAACTTCATCAAATCCACGCAGAAATGATTGCCAACTTTCAAAAAATGCAAGCTAAATTTGTTGTCGTTGCTGACATCGATCTCATTGATGATGAAATTGATCTCAAACTAGTTCCAGATATTGAAGAATCTATAGCAACACCTGGAATCAAACCAGGGTTTATGGGCAAGAAGCCCATCATCTTACCACTAGATGATGTTGCTCATGTTAATATTTTTGATGATATTGAAGATGTTTCTCTTGTAGATTCAAGCTCATTTGAAGCTCCTGATGCTTTGGCAGAAGATATTTCTCACTTTTCTATTGTTCCTGTGCTTGCTATATTTTGTGGCCTACCAGATCATCCATAATTTCTCTATTGTATTATTCTTGCTCGATGGTTCTTCTCTCGAATGCTAGTTTCCTATTTTTGGCCACCATCATATCAATTTCCAGTGTTTTCGTGCAATTCATGCTTTGATCCAACATATTCACGACTTTGGAGTTTCAATATCTTGTTTTTAAGCGTTGATCTATTTTTGTACCTCTTGATGTATCACTACCTACACCATGGATCTATGCATTTTATGACCTGCTCTACTGTTTGTGTGACACCTCGACTAATTTCTAACAAAAATCTGTACTTTCATGCAAATACAACATGATTTACAACCGCTTCTTCCAGTGCAGATCTGCATATTTTCATCACCTTCCATAGATTCTCGGTGATACCTGTACATTTCAAGTGACCTGCATTTTTCGGTTGTTTTCTAGCTTATAAATGCCATCATCACCGCTTCCATTGTTTAGTTGATGTGTGCCTCCGTGGCCATTGCCTCTCGTAGCATTTTCCTTCTCGTAGCTCGATTTCGCATACTCAAAATCCACCATGGCCTCCACCATTCAATAAATTAAATTAAATTAATTTTTACATACCCATTTCCTCCATTTCCAACAATAAATTAAATTAAATTATTTTTAATTTAATTTATTTTTGTTATTTTTTCATCGTTGTCGTTGTCATTAAATCCATGCCATCATTAATGCCCATGTCCATCATTAAAACATGCCCACCACCTAATGTGCGTTTTCCTTTTAATGCACACGTTTTTCTTTTAATTTTCACACGCGGCTCACCATTAAATGCAAATTTAATAATAAATTAAATTAAATTATTTTTATTTAATTTTTTTCCAACACCATTCAATCAAAAACAAAAATTTAATGCATTTCCATGTCATTGCTTCATTAAATGCATTTCCATGCCATTGCTTTCATTAAATGCATTCCCATGCCATTGCTTTCATTAAATGCATTCCATGCCATTGACATTAAATGCATTTCCATTCATTAATGTTTGTCACCTTCATTAATGCACAAACCATTACCCTTCATTCCTGAACACATTTCCTTAATGCTCGTGGTCCATAATTAAAACCAAAATTTAATGCATCCGTAATTTCCAAATGGCATATTTGGCACGTATTTTGAGGCATCTCCTTCTGATAGTTTAGTTGTTGCTTTCTTCTACCGAATCAAGGGACCCATCTAGCTGTCCGTCGGTATAGCAGTGTTTACAATAATTGGAGAGCGTTTTTTGAGCCTGATTCAGTTCCAGTGTTAGTTTTTGGTTTTTTGAAGACTTTCTCAAGTTCATCATTTTGGTCTTTTTGCTTTGTAATATGAGTACCTTTTCGATTGTACCTGATACTCTTGGATTTTTCCCTCTTTCTCTTCGACCCTTGTATGCATTGGGGACCAATGCTTTCTTAGTGGGGAGGAATGATAGGGAATAATGTATTACCATCGTTTATTTTTGATAAGTTGTTAGTTGTTGTAATGGATAAGGTTGTACCGTCATTAATACAACCTTATCTGTAACCTATGCTTTGTAATGCCTATTTATAGGTATCTTATGGTAATACAATTCTATTTTCATTCATGCCAACCTTTGGTTGTCTGTTTGTAATTGTGTATTACTTATCATCCCCTAGTTTTGTCATCACACAACTTGCTCCATTTCACGAAAGGAAATTTCCTTTTATCATGTAAACCTGACCATAAAAAGGATCGCATAATATAGATTGAAAATTTTTCAACTGATTTTGGCATAGAATACAATGAAATATAATATGTTGGAATGGATTGTAAGATTGACTTAATTAACTGCACTCTTCCTACTAATGATAACCATCTACCTTTCCAAGTTGAAAGTTTATTTTGAACTTTACTAATAACTAGATTCCATAAATCTATCCTCATTCTCCCCTTAAATAAAGGTATCCCTAGATAAGTTTTTGGTAAATTTGCCTCATCCATTTGAAGAAACTTGTAAATTATTGCTTTGATATTAGTAGGAGTGTTAAGGAAGTAAAATTTGGATTTAGTCCTATTAACTTTTTGCCCTGAAGCTCTTTCGTACTCTTTTAAAAAGTTATTCAAATCTCTGACCTCATTTATCCTTGCCCTTCCAAAAAGGGTTGTATCATCTACAAACTGTTGATGGGTGATGTTATCGATGTTATTACTAACCTTAAGTCCACTTATAAGCCCATATTTATAAGCCTTATTTAAGTTCCTACTCAAAATTTTTGCCATAATAATGAATAAATTAGGAGATAGCGGATCTTCTTGTTTAAGGCCTCTCTTGGATTTAAAAGATTCTGTCACTAACCCATTGACCAACAGTGAATAAGAAACTGTAGAGACAAAAGCTTTAATCCAACTAACCCATTTCTTCCCAAAACTAAACTTATCTAAAACTGGAAAAAGAAAATCCCATTTAACCCTATCATAGGCTTTACTCATATCAAGTTTTAAGATCATAGATTTCTATTTTCTTGAAGCTGCTGAATGTATAATTTCATGAGCTACTATGATCCCATACATAATTTGTCTCCCTTTCACAAATCCTCCTTGCTCTTTTGAAATAATTTTGTCTAGAAATAGCCTTAATATATTTGACATTACTTTAGAAATAATCTTATATGCCATATTACATAGGCTTATGGGTCTAAAAGAACCAAACAAATCAACATCCTTATTTTTTGGAATTAGGGTAAGATAAGTTGCATTTTATAAGGAATGTATTATTTTACCCTAGATCGATCCACTGCCACCAATAAATAATCCTTCACTATATCCCAATTATATTGGTAAAATGTTGTAGAGAGCCTATATGGGCTTGGGGATTTATCCTTATTAAAAGAAAAAAGAGCTAAATAAACTTCTTCTAGAGTAATAGGCTCCATGTTTCCTATTGTCTTCATTCGTTATAACTGAAGGAACATCTTGAAGAAATTTATCATTAAGAACTTCGGTCTCCTTTGAACCTAGAATATTCTGATAAAAATACTTTGCCTCTTTTCTAATTTCACTTTGATCTTCAATCCAAACCTCTTCTATTGATTTAATTCTACTAATTCTAGAAGATGATCTCGGTACTATATCCATTCTATGAAAAAACTTTGTATTTTCATCTCCTTCTTTTAACCAAGTCTGTCTTGATTTTAATCTCCAAAATTTCTCTTCCTTACTCAAAATATTATGATATTCACTAAGCAAACCCCTTTCCTCCGAGCTTGGATTATTATCATCACCTTTTTAGAATTTTGAAAGTTTATCTTTTAGTTCTTTATTCTAAAAAATGTTTCCAAATATGTTCTTGTTCCATTCTTTTAATCTAGATGTCATAGCTTTAATTTGGTTTGGAAGATCATACTACTCACCATTACCTAAAGAATTCCATGTTTGAGCTATCATATCAACAAATTGAGGATGTTCTTCCCACATCTGCTCATATTTCAAATATGATATTTTTTGAATTCACTAACCACCATTGTAACTCTTATTGGTCAGTGATATGAACCAATCTTTGTTAAGGTATTAATTTTAGCACAAGTTCCTTCATCTAGCCAATGATTTGAGAGAATGCATCTATCTATTTTTTTTTCTATTAGGTTTTGGCCTCTCTTGTTGTTGGTCCAAGTATAGTTGTATTCTTCAAAATCAACTTCCCATAGATTATTATTTTGAATAAAAGCTGAGAAATCTTTCATACTTTGGGTCAATTTCCTAATTCCACCAAATTTTTCATTCAGCTTGGTTATGGCATTAAAATATCCAATGATCATGAATCGATTTTCTTGGTATTTACTTCTCATAAAGGCTTCAATCCCACTCCAAACTTCTAATCTACCTGACTGAGTTGTAGGTCCATAGACATTAATAAGGATGAAATGAATATTTGCAAAGTAGCAAGTAACTATGGAGGCTATCCAATGCCTATTTTTATGAATGGTAACACAAGAGGTTATAGAAGGATTCTAACAAGTTAGAATTCCCCTCGTCGGTCCTTCAAAATTCATAGCATCCCATTCACATCTTGCCCAAACTGCTTTCATAGTTTTTGAAATTTCTTCTTTTGTCATTTTAGTTTCCTGGATACAGAGAATATCATGTTTATTACTTAAACATAGGTCCCTAATACACCTATGCTTTAAGGGGGCATTAGCACCCCTTATATTCCATGAGATTATAATCATGTCTCACTAGGGGATTTTAGTCCTTCCTGTGTATTACCAATATCATTTTGTTATTTGGTAAAGAGAAGTTCAACCAACTTAGTTTGTGTTCCTTTATCTATGTTAGCTCTTGCTTCTCTAGATCTAGGTTTGTTTTCTCTTTTTGCCTTACCTATATCAGGAGTAGGTCTTATTATTCTATTCCTCAATATTCTTTCAAGATTTTATTTTTCAACATATTTATCCTCTCCCGGCTCTATTATAGAAGCTTTTGACTTGTCCTGCTCATTTTTTTGTATTTCCTTATTAATGGTAGAGGTATTAACTTCTAAAACTACATTTTATTTACCAATTATATTCTCTTGAATGGTGCATGGTACTTCAATAGTCTTCAAAATATGATGATATACATTCCTTAGGTTCATCGAGCATGTTCTTTCTTAAATTAGGATCATACTGAGTAGACGATTCCTTGCTAATATGTTGAATTTTTTGTATTGTGTCCTCTAAGTTTTGATCTACTTTTTCGTCATAGGCTAAAACCTTAAAAGAGTTGGAATTTCTTCCAAAATACTTCCTTGTTGGTCTCCACTATTGATTTTATTTTATTTTTCTATAACTATTTTTTGGAAGTTGAAAACCATCTTCATCCATAACCATTTGTAAATTTTTCTTGCGGTTTTCTACAAATGATTATAATGGGCTCTTCATAGGGCATGATCTCTCAATATGCCCCACATCATGACATCTTCTACATCTAAAAGATATGTTTTCATAATCTATAGTTTGAATCCACACCTTATACCCATACTTAAGAATGATTAATTCTAATAAAGCTTTACTTATATCAATCATGACCAATATTCGAGCATAAAAATACAAAAATCCATATTTTGTTGTATTTGAAATCTCAAGGAATTCTCCTAGAGTGTTGCTTATTGCCTTGAAGGTATCTATTTCCAAAAATTCAATGGGCAACCCAAACATCCTAACCCATACTAGTACTAGGGATAGATTTATATTTTTCAGGTGAAAAGCCTTCATACCAGCGGGTAAGGAAAAGTCCTGCTCTTCCCATAAACCAAGGACCCCTTTTAGGATTCTTTCTCTTTCTTCATTAGAAAAAAAAATGGCTAGGAAGAAAACTTTGGGAAGAAATGATAGAATCACTCTTGGAGACTTCCAACTCCTATCAATCCATTTTCTCAAGGCTGAAGCCCCTGGCCAATACCCATTAAATTTACCAAAAACTACCCTATCTTGGAGCAATGAGAATATAAGGTGCGCTCACTAACCTCTACCACTAGAGATGATTATAAGGATTTAACTATAAATATGTCCATGGAAAGGAAACTGAAATTCAAAATCTATTAAAAATTATCTGAAAGTCCTATAGCAAATATAATTTTGATTAAAACTTTATAAAATTTTCATGCACAATTTCTAAGATAAAGAAAGGGAAAAAATAATTCGCTAAAAAATTCTTTGTCCATATAGAATGTCTTGCCTCATTGAAGTCCTAACCCTTCATTGCTCTTCCCATAATTCGAACCCTAGTTGGTAAATATTTGCAATTTCTTTTTTCATGACTAGAAAAATCGTCACTACTCTTGTTTCGAATGGTAGACTTCACAGGGTTGTATCTCCCTCAATATTGCTCAGATTCTTGCATATGACCACTCATCTTAAAGCTATTCAAATTCTACACAAGTTTGTCCAATAATAATCTGAATAAGATAACTCTTCGTGAAGATATGGCTCCTAAAAAATGAGATATTTTTCAAGAAAAAACCCTAATCCTTTGCACTTTGTAATTTCATTTTTCGTGAATTGAAAAATCGTCATTGCCCTTGTTCCAAATGGTTGACTTCATAGGGTCATATCTCCCTCAATATTGTTTGGATTTTTGCATATGACCACTCATTTTAAAGCTATTCAAATTCTGCACAAGTTGGTCCAAGAATCAACTAAATCGGATAACTATTCATGAAGATATGGCTCCTAAAGAATGAGATGTTTTTCAAGGAAAAACCCTAATCCTTCGCACTTTGCAATTTCATTTTTTGTCACTTAGGTGTCTTTTTGGAACAAGAATTTTACTATATATATTCTTCTGCGTATGTGTTAATGATGTAATGATATATTTTAAAAGTTTGATTACTTGACTAATATGTTATAATTTTATGTAATGATGATTATGCATTCATGAGATATTTATTATTGTTATAAACAAGTCATTTAGATGACATCAATGATTTACCTTGAGATAAGGATTTTATTGTATTTCAAGATCCTTTATTTTCCTAGACCAAGATAGTCTGAAGGACTTTAATCGTTAAATTTTGAAGGACTGTGTACAAGTGCCTAGGATTTCTAAAGCTTCAATTTACCTAGACCTATAACACTTTGACCATTGTTGGTATATAAATTTTTTTACATGTGCCTAGGATTTTCTAGAGCTTTGATTTACCTAGACCTCTAGGAATTTGACCTTTTTTGATCTTGTAGAATTATTTACATGTTCCTAGACTTTTCTAGGGCTTTGATTTGCCTAGACCTCTAGGGATTTGACCATTGTCAATATTGTAAAATTATGTACATGTGCCTAGAATTTGCTAGAGATTTGATTTGCTTAAAACTCTAGGTCTTTAACCATTATTGGTCTATCGAATCATTTGTATGTGCCTAGGATTTTCCAGGGCTTTTGATTTGCCTAGACCTCTAGGACTTTGACCATTGTCTGTCTTGTAAAATTGTGCCTAGGCTTTGCTATGGATTTTAATTTGCTTAGATATCTAGGGCTTTGATCATTGTTAGTCTTGTAGAATTATTTACATGTACCTAATATTTGATAGGGATTTGATTTGCCTAAACCTCTAGGGCCTTGAATATTGTTGGTCTTGTAAAATAATGCATAGGCTTTGCTAGGGTTTTTGTGTGTGAAAATATTTCTTAGAGGACTTGTAGTGCCTGGACCTTGTGGGTTGGAAGGAATTTAAGCATGATATGTGCCTAGACCTTGTGTTTCTAAAGGGATTCATGATGTGTGCCTAGACCTCATGGGTTTAATTAACTTTAAGCATGATATGTGCCTAGACCTCGTGGGTATGAAGGAATTTAAGCATGATATGTGCCTAGACCTTATGGGCCTAAAGGATTTTAAGCATGATATGTGCTTAGATCTTATGGGTATGAGGAAATTTAAACATGATGTGTTAATGTACCTAATATTAGCTAGGATTTTTATGATAGGTGTCCCTTTTTTGGAATAGGAAGTCTTGTGATTTGCTTATGAGATCTAAATAATTTTGGTGATTGTTTAAAAAAAAGTGTTTGTTAAGGCACTTTTCCAATCATTAGAGGGAGAAAAAATACTTGGCCATATTTCTAGGCACCTTTACAATGCTCTATGTAATTACGAAACAACGTGGCTAGGTTATCAATATTTTTTAAGAGAGGAAGCTAGTGCTTATATTAGATTGATGTAATATTTGTATTATTCAATTTTTGAGATTATTCAAGTTGTAATTTGGTCCATGATCCCGTCTCCCATCAATAGCCTAATGAATAAATTGATATTTTCAAGGTAATTATTATCATTTAGTCACTGATAATGTTTTGTTACCTTTGTTAAAGTTGTTGTAGGGGACAAGATCAATGGGATGCAACTACAATTGATGAGTTGATACCAAATATTTATCAAAGGTGAGGAAAAATAACTTTGAGAAATGTAAATGTGGTGTCAACAAATGTATTATTTCAATAAAATAAATCTATGTAAATTCCACTAGCATTTGATGCCCTTTTGCATAATAGCTTATACTAATATAGGCTATCTTTACATCTTGGTAGGTGCAATCATGCATCAAACAAGCTAATGTCCTAAGGGTAAGGATTTTTTATCATTAAAGACCTAGTGCAAGTGCAATGCAAGTGTTAGCTATCCTAACTAGTTGTCATCATTGCATCCTTATAAAATTCCTTGATTCTATATGCATCAAGCAACCAAACATACATATCACACACAATCATGCAATAATACCTCTCATTAGAAGATTTGTGGATAGGAAATTTTATGAATTTATGAATTAATAAATAATATTTGATAGAAGTATTTTTTTTAGGAGAAAAGAGAAAGATTATTTGTCAAAGCATATTTTCCATTATTTAAAGGAAGCATAAATAATTTGTCTCCTTGCTTGATGCATTTATAAAACTGTATGGACTCATTAAAGAAAAGTAAACCAAGTAACCACCCTCCTCTAAAAATAGGGCTATGCTTATGAATGTTTATAGAAGTTTTAGGAAATATCTGAATTACTAATATGTGATGAGCTAAGGCTATCAATTTTCATGCATATTTATAATGTTCATCATATGGTCTTGATTAGGATAGAGAAATCATAACTTGAGCTTTCTAATAGACCTCTATACTAAGGAAGGATGTTTAACATAATCATCCCATACTGTTGGGTGTGTAGGTATGTTAGACACTTGCCTTGAAGGATATATTTGGGCTAAATCATAGGTAAACAAGGAGATATGGTCCAAATGATCATTGAATCATATTAAAATATATGAAAGGAGGATGTCTTAGCTAACTCACAAGTCAACTAGGAGTGATGGTACTAACGAATGATCAAAAATGGTACCAACAATCAAGTAATCAATTGTTAGTACCCCACTCTCTCATTGGACTATGAACAAGTAAGGTAGATGTGACAAAGTAGGTTTTGATTGTGGTGATTAGATGAGAAATGGGATGAACGCTGGTTATATATTAAAATTTATTATATACCCCCATACCAAGGAAATATGTTTAATAGAATTGCCCACATTGTTGGGTGCATAAGTATATTAGGCACTTACCAAATATTGAATAATTCTATCATTCATCATTCTTAAGTACAAGGATGAATCAGGTTGATATGATATGTATGATGAAGTTTAGTGTTGAGGAAGAAACATGGAATATGATGTTTTACCCTGACCGACCTGCAAACAATTAGGATATTGATTCTAACCCTATCTAATGCCTGACATATTTATGATTGTACATCTTACCAAACATTGAACATGACTACAAACATCTCCCAATTTTTTATAGGGAAACAAGAGAGGATTGATGAGAGAAGAAAGAACTTGATAACTTAGATTATTCTTAAATACAATGTATACATTTGCTTTGTAGTATCAAGATCATTACATGGTGCTAGTATGTTATTGCATAGGATGATGAAAAAAGATGATTCCAAGAAGATTGTATGCAATTAAGATGCAATCATTATTGATTGATGGTTGGATTGGCATTGCATGAAAAGAGAGTCTTTGGAGAGATATGCTACCTTAGCTACCTAGATGAAATGCAATCATCATCGGTCCTAGCAGATATCTCAACTCTATATGCACCAAGAAACCAAGCAACAACAAGTATATGAACTCAAGCACATGAATTATCATTTAGTAGAGGAATTATATACATGCGTTCTTTTAGTTCATATCCATCAAGTGTAGCTAGATGATAGGAACTTGAACCATACTTAGCAATTACGATAAGAAGTTATAACTAGTTAGGCTCAAATTTTCCTTTGAGTTCATTTTGGGTGTTCATATTTTTTTGATTTTCTTTGAGGAATAAATTCTTAACTTCAAATGATTGAGGTCTAGTCCTCTTACTATAAGCTCTATCATGTCTTTGATGATAGACATAGAGGTACTCCAAAGCATGAATCCTATTTTCATTAAGAAGGTGCCTTAGCTTGGTCGTTACCTTGAGAGTAATATGGTGTGGACCATTTATGATAGATTTTGTACTTAGTACAAAGTTTGACTACATCCTTGTTTTTGAAAGGGGTGTCATTATCTTTGATTATGATCGATGAAATGCCATAACGAGATGAGATTTTATTGAGGATGAATTTTGAAACTTGTACACCCATACAGGAAGATAGAGGCATGGCCTCAACCCATTTGGTAAAATATTTAGTTATTATGATGATAAATTTGTGGTCATCAAATGAGACAAGATTTATCTTTCCTATGATATCTAGACCCCATGTAGAAAAGGGCTAAGGAGAAGTCAAGGAATATAGTTTTATGAAGGGACATGAACAAGATTATCGTGTTTCTGACATTTGTTACACCTACGAACATAATCACAAGAATCCTTTTCCATGGAAGGCCAATAATATCCTAGCCTAAAGAGCTTTTTAACCATGACATTTCGATTAAAATGACCACCACATATTCTATTATGGACTTCTTGGATTGCATGTTTAGCCTCTTCCACATTAAGGCAATGAAGGAGGATACCATCAAAGGATCATTTGTATAAGACATCGCTAATGATGACAAAGCAAAAAGTGCACTTCTTAAGATTTTTTATTTCATTGTGGTTGAAACCTTTAGGTATCACACCATATTTGAGAAAGGAATAAATGTATTTATACCAAGATTTTTGAGGGTTTTTGATTCAACAATATTAGTTGCTAGAGGTATTTGACTAGATTAAAATGTTGTTGCTTGCTTGATTTATCAAATAATAATACAAGCTTGCTTATCATCCAATTCTAATGGAATTAGGGAAGCAAAAGCTGATATTACATCAACATGATGATTAGTAGATCTAGGAATGGTATCTATAGTAATTTTATTAAAGGTGGCTAATAGATGATCTACTATTTCTTTAAAGGGTTTTAACTTATCATCTTTAGTTTGATAAGTTCCTTTAATTTGATTAACAATCTGAGAGTCCCTAAAATATATATAAGGGGTAATTTTAAGGGTTTTAGCATCTTGGAGCCCAAGGATTAAGGATTCATATTCTATGGTATTTTTGGTTCACAAAAATTGAAGCTTGAATGATAATGAGATAACAATTTATTAAGGGGAGACTAGAACTATCCCTACTCCTAATGCTTTGGCACTTCTAGCACCATTGGAGTAGAGAGACCAAGCATTACATTTCTTGGTATCTAGAAAATAAATCATTTCATTAGGAAAATGGACCTCTATAGGTTGATGATATTCTAATGTGGTAGTTGCTACAAGGTTGGATATGACTTGCCCTTTTAGGAAATTTTGGTTTATGAATTCAAGGTTGAACTCATTGAGGCCATCACCCACTTAGTAGTGTTACCCAAGAGGTAGGTGTTTTTAGAAACCTTCCAATTAAAATAAGCACATCCACACAAATATTGTAATAATTAGAGAATTAATCAAAATAAAATAGAAATAGTATCATACACAATAGAAATAATATGTTATATTGATCACAATACATAATTGCAAGCCTCTTTGAGGGGCAACCTCCTTAGAAGTAGAACTTTGATACAATATGCAAAAAGAGATACATCCATCTATGTCCCTTGCCTTTTTAAAGACTCTTCTCAACCCTAACCCTAATGCTCAAAGGTCGGTTACACATGCAAGTGGGGACCCAAGCTAGAATCTTCTACTAAAGAAATAGTTACATTCTTGATAACGATTACATTAAATGACCCCATTTGTCTAGGCACCTCAAGTGCCACATGCACGTTACAAAGCATTACAAAATAACATTAGGATGAGGTCCTAATGTTAGAAAGGGGGTCATTACATATTAATGTTAGGATGGGGTCCTAACATGCCCTTCCCCTTCAAAAAGCTTTGTCCTCAAAGTTGAAGATGAGGAAACTATTGTTGAAGTTGATGTAGTGGCTCCCATGTGGCATCTTTTGGTTGTAGTCCATGCCATTGCACAAGGACATTAGTGATGACATGGTTGTGAAGGGTATGCGATCATTGATCCAAAATCTATTTGGGCTCTAGAATGATGGATCCTTCTTCATCCAGTTTAGGTAATGTGGATTGCACCTGTATGTTGTTGTCTATGACCTTCTTCAATGAAGAGACATGAAAAACTAGGTGGATCTTGGAAGTGGGTGGAAGGCCCAATTTGTAGGTAGTTGAACCAATCCATTGTAACACCTGGTAGGGACCATAGAATTTTGCTACAAGTTTTTGGTACCCATAGAGCTATAGTGATGATTGTTTGTAGGGTTGTAGACAAAGGAAGACCATATCACCTACATCAAAGCTACGCTTAGAATAATGTTGATCAACTTGTTGTCACATATGGTTCTAGGCCAATTCTAGATTCTCCTTAAGTTGTCGAAGGAGTGTGGCATGCTAACGAAGAGTGGTATCTATGGCTTGAACTTTGGAGCTTCTTGGAATGTAGGAGGAAGGTGTTGGTGGAGGGTAACCATAAACTACTTCAAATGGTGTGACCTTGGTGGTTGTGTGGTAGGAAGTATTATACCACCATTCAGCTAGAGGAAGCCATTTTACCCATTGTGTAGGATGTTCTAATGCAAAACAATAGAGGTATGTTTCTAGGCACTTGTTAACAATATTAGTTTGGCCATCAGTTTGAGGGTGATAAGTAAAAACTCATTTTGAGGTGTGTACCCTACAACTTAAATAGTTCTTGCCAAAAGTGATTGGTAAAAGTAGGGTCTCTATCTAAAATAATAGATTTTGGTATACCATGAAGGTAAAAGATGGAGTCCAAGAAAATTTGGGTGACTATAGAGGTTATGTAGGGATGTGATAAGGAATATAAATGAGCATACTTCGTGAGATGATCCACTACCACTAGAATGACTAATTTTCCCCTTGATTTTGGTAGCCCTTCAATAAAATCTAGAGAAATATTTATCCACACCTATTCTAGAATTGGGAGAGGTTGAAGTGTACTTAGGGTGCAAATCATTTTCCCTTTCATCCTTTGACACCTATCACATTCTACCATAAATTTTTGAATATCTCTCTTCATTCCCTTCCAAAAGAATGTGCACTTGGCCCTTTCATAGGTTTTAAGAAACCTTGAATATCTCACCATGGGTGATGCATGCATTTCCTGCAAGATGAATTCTTGTAGTTGTGAATTTTGAGGGATGACAAGATGATCATGATATCTCAAGTGTTGTCCATCCCACACATATCCAAGGTATGAGTTGGGGTCTTCTTGGAGTTTTTGAATCAAGGATTGCAAACTTGGATCCTTAGTCATCTCATCTCAAAGTTGATGGGTCCATTGAGGAAGTGGTGTGGATATAGCACATAGCATACCTTGATCTTCATATTATCATGAGAGTGCATCAACCATGATATTCTCCTTTTCTTTTTTATATGTGATGTCATAATCATATCCCAACAATTTAGATACCCATTTTTTTTGGGGTGGCTACCCATTGTTCCAAGAAATACTTAAGACTTTGGTGGTCTATTTTGATAGAAAAATGATGCCCAATGAGGTATGGCCACCAATGATTGACAACATGCAAAATGGTCAACATCTCCTTTTCATACATTGATTTTCCCAAATTTCTACTAGATAGTGCCTTATTGGTGAAAGTCCAATGGTCTTCCTTCTTGCATCAAAACTACCCCAATTCCACTACCAGAAGCATCACTTTCAATTACAAAGGGTTTAGAAAAATTAGGCATGGCTAACATTGGTGTTGATATCATAGCTTGTTTTAGGTCCTTGAAAGCTTGTTCTACTAGTTCTAACCACATGAAAGAGTTCTTCCTCAACATAGTGATTAGTGGGGTTGCTATCTTCCCATAGTTTTGAATAAACTTTTGATAATACCTTATGAGACCCAAAAAACCTTGAATTCCTTTGATGGTTTGAGGTTTTGGCCATTCCTATATAGCCTAGATTTTCTTGGGGTCAACTTTAACTCTATCCTTTGAGACAATGTGACCCAAGTATTCCACTTCTTGCATGCCAAAATAACACTTTGATTGCTTTGCATAAAGTTGATTCTTAGACAAAATTTGCAAGGCTTGATCTAAATGTTTGAGATGCTCCTCCCAAGTATGACTATAAATCAAAATATCATCAAAGAAGACTAAAATGAATTTGTGTAGGAAGGGCCAAAAGATTACATTCATCAGACTCTAAAAAGTAGAAGGTGCATTGGTCAGACCAAAGGGCATGACCAAAAATTTGTAATGCCCTTCATGAGTTCTAAAGGTAATTTTAGGAATGTCCTCTTCCTTGAGTCTAATCTGATGGTAGCTAGACCACAAATCTAATTTGGAGAAAAATTGAGTGCCATGCAACTCATCCAACTCATCAATTATTGGAATAGGGAATTTGTCCTTGATGGTTATTTTATTAAGTTCCCTAAAATCCACACATAATCACCATGAACCATCCTTTTTTCTATACCAACAACACTAACAAGGAATAGGGACTAACACTAGGGTGAATAACCCTTGTTGCAAGTAGTTCTTGCACCATTTTCTCAATTTTTTATTTTTGGACATATGGATACCTATAAGGGTGGACATTTGGAGGGAGACTACCTAGAACAAGTTGAATTGCATGATCATGGGTATGATGAGGGGGTAGTCCCTTAGGTTCCTAAAAAACTATTGCATGTCTATCCAATAGAAGTTGTAATTCTACCTATGGTTCTTGTTTATTATCATTAGGGGCTTGTATAGCAAAAAATTATGCCATGACTCCATGTGATGACTTTTTTAATAGCTTCTCCATCTTGTGAGATGAAACAAGTTGAGTAGCACTAACCTTCATTCCTTGTAGAGTATATTCACTTCCTTGTTGGTTAAATTTCATCCATAACTCAAAAAAATCCCATAGTACAGGACCCAACATTCTAAGCCACTATGTCCCCAATACAACATCACACCCTCCCAAGGGAAGGGAAAACATATTCGATCTTAAGATTATATTCCTCTATTTGTACTTTGATATTTTGACACTTACCCTTACAAGGCAAAGTTCCACCATTGGCAATCATGACTTCAAAGGAATTATAAGTATTTATATAACAATTTTCTTGCTTCACCACTTTAGGGTCAATAAAATTATGTGTGCTACCTAAGTCAATGAGAATTATTAGTCGTTGTCCCTTGAAATGCCCCATCACCTTCATAGTTTGGGGGGTAGCTATGCCTGCTAAGGCATGAATCAAGATTTCTAGCTGGGGTTCTTCTTGGACTTCAACCTGCTCTATTTGTTCCTCTTCTTGATGGTCCTCTTCCACCTCTTGAGACCCTATGGTTGCTAACTCATCCACATCAAGAAAATACAATTTTTATTGCACATATTTATGGCTAGGTGAATACTTCTCATCATAATTATAACATAACCCTTGAGCTCTGTGAGCTTCCATCTCTTCTCGACTCAATCATTTGATGGTGGGTGACTTGTTAGTCAAATTGGTGGTTGGTTTATTTGGGAATGGGGGTCATGTTTATGGAAATTTGGAAGTGCATCTCTATGCAATAAATTTATCTTCTACCATCCTAGCCAACCCTATGGCCTACGACAAGGTTTGTGGCTTAAAAATTTTAACCTCAACTTTAATATCATCCTTCAACCCACTAAAAAAACAACTTTGAAAGAAGTCTTCATTCAAGCCAGTAGTACGGTTTGCCAATTTTTCAAATTGAGCTTGATAGTCTCTAATAATTGAGGTTTATTTTAGTTTAGTGAGGGCTCCCATGAAGTCCTCATACTCACTAGGGCCAAATCGAGTGAGTAATTGTGTCTCCAATTCATCCCAAGTAAGATGGGGATACACTTTTTTGACCCATTGGTACCACTACAAAGCATCAGATTCAAAATTAAAAGATGCAACTATGATCTATAAGTGTTATGGAACATTATGAAGGCTAAAATACTACTCTGCTCAACACAACCATCCATTTGGATCCTTCCCATCAAATTTTAGAAAGTCTAACTTTGGTAGTCGGTATGTATTATTATTGGGATAGGTGTTGTGTGTTTCCCTTTTGGTATTACTCGACCCTTCTCCTTTGCGATCAAAAGGATCATATCTACCATATGTTTGGGTGTTACTAGCCAATAAACTTTTCAATTCTATAAATTTTTCATTCATTCCCTCCTTAATCCCTTTTTGTTCCCCTATCACATATGTCACATATTCATTCAATGTTTGGATCTCACTCTATAACTAGTTTAATCCATCAATGAGTTGTTTTCCAAGGGTCGTAGAGAGGTGCTCACCCCATTGGGTGAGTTTGTGATCTATTTGTTGTTCCATTTGTTGACCTCTAGTGCCTATAGCCATATACCAAAATTTTGGGTCTTCTAACACTACTTACTAAAAATAGAAGTGTTATTTTTGGTAGTTACTATTTTTAGTAATGGTCTCAAAAAAGTGTATGGCTATTATATACCAAATCAGTTAGCTCAAAGAGACGATTGAAATGGGCTATACCCCAAATGTGTGATTTTGGGACACCAAAAAAGCTTATGGGTACTATATATCTAAACAATCAACTTGATGAGATGATTGTAAAGGATTAGGTCTAAATATAATAGTTTTTTAGACTCATTTTTTATACTGTCCAATGACTACCTAGTTTGACATGACTCTATCCGATATTGTCCGTGAGTATTATTGACAATTGCACTGTCTAAGACTCTCATTTTTTTTTTTTGAATTTACATGGTGGAATCGGTAGCCACCACAAATTTGGAGTTGTCTGGATTTTATGGCCGCCAAATTATTCTGTGCTATCCATCCCAAAAGCTGCCATACAGTTCTTTGCATAGTTCACACTTATAACCACCATGCCACAATCATTTTAAAACTTTTACGTCTTGAAATCACCGAACATTTAGTGGCGCCCTAAGATTTGCTTGGACCTCCCCCTACTGGGTTTGGTCAAACCGATTGATCTCACCTCAGACCTTGAATCTCCTTGACTGTTACTAACAACCTTGTCAATACTATCCCCAACTATTATTTACAATTGCCCTGTCTATTATGATTCTTGACTATTACTAACAAACATAGTTTCACTGTTACTTTATTTCTATTTCTAATACTATTCTACTTACCACCCTTCTATTTCTAACACCAACTTATTTCTAACTAGTAAGAGTTGTTACTATTTCATCAATTCCATGATTAATGTAGTCTCCTTTATATGCTCAAGTCTATGTTTAGGGTTTTCAGAGTGATAAACTAGTGTAAGATTTGATGGACAATAAAAACAGGGTTATGCTAGTTCAAGGTGTGTGTACTAGATATAGCCCTCAATTATACCATAACAACGATCAATAATGCTCAGACCAATATTTTAGGCCACTACTCAAAGAGGATTCCACACATACCCTTGAGCACACTACCCACCTCTCTAACAATACATGAGGGTAATCTTCCTAAGTGTTGTGCTTGGTGCACTATGGATAGATACATGGTCAAAAGCTTCCTAGGGCTAAAAGTTTCTCCTAAACCTAGGGGGTCTCCCTATATACCTAAGAGTACATGGGAGCTCAAGTCCGTATACAGGTGTTGTCTAAGGCTTGGGTATTGGAGTATGATCACCCCTCACTTCACTAGACTCTTTATGGACAATCTAGCCTAGCCAATAACGAAAACTCCTCTATGATATTTTAAAATCCTTGGCATAAGGCTTCTAACCTATTAAACTAAAAAAAAAATTGACTTGGTATTTCATAGGATAAATTGTAAAATTCACAAAATGAACTATAGTAGGATGCAACCCTATAAAAAGCTCTAATACCACATTTTAGGAACCTTCCAATTAAAATATTCACATCCACACAAATAATGTAATAACCAGAGAATAAATGAAAATAAAATAGAAATATTGCAATACAAAATGGAAATACAATGGTTATATTGATCACAATAGAATCACAATACATAATCGCAAGCCTCTTCGAGGGGGCAACCTCCTTAGAAGTAGAACTTTGATACAATATGCAAAAAGATACATCCATCTATGCCCCTTTCCTTTTTGAAAACTTTTCTTAACCCTAACCCTAATGCTCAAAGGTCAATTACACATGCAAGTGGGGATCCGAGCTAGAATCTTTGACTAAAGAAATATTTTTTAAAGGTTGAAAATTTGGGGGCATATTGGGGCTGCCCTTACCATGAATTGAACTTGGGTCTCTGTTAGGAAAGCCCAATATCTTTTGCCATTGTGTTGTCCCTGTCAAGACTTCTACTAAAGAAACAATTACATTCTTGATAACGGTTACATTAAATGGCCCCATTTGTCTAGGCACCTCAAGTGCCACATGCACATTATAAATCATTACAAAATTATATTAGGATGAGATCCTAGCGTTAGAAAGGGGGTAATTACATATTAATATTAGGATGGGATCCTAACAGGTTTTGATATGATATACCTTAAAGGATCGACTTGAGCTATCAAAATAATTTTTTTTGTTGAGCATGTAATGCCTCAACTTTTGAGAGGCAAAAATTTTGCTAGAAATTTTTTATCCAAAGTATGTAATGGATTTCATAGCTTACTAAAGTTATACTAATGTAGTAGATTGCTATTTATTTAAGTTGGTCATCATGTTGAGCTAACATGACTCCTAGGGTATGCATCTTTGTAGTGATATACAATAACAGAGGTTTGAGATGGTTAGGTGGGATAAGGGTTAGAGGAGATAGAAGGTAGGTTTTATGGCATAAAAACCCTTTTGAGACTCATCATCCCATTTAAATTCAATGTCT
This sequence comes from Wollemia nobilis, assembly GCA_028583015.1. Classification (NCBI taxonomy): domain Eukaryota; kingdom Viridiplantae; phylum Streptophyta; class Pinopsida; order Araucariales; family Araucariaceae; genus Wollemia; species Wollemia nobilis. The sequence goes on along the minus strand of JAQPPZ010001748.1, from coordinate 107,539 downwards.
TTCCTTAATAGTTTAGTAAAATGTTGACACTTTTTGGTGAGTTGAGAAGTAAATCACCTAATAGCTTGTAACTTACCTTGAAGACTATTTAATCTTGTTAATGTTTTAGGTAGGGGCATGTTTGTAATGGTAGAAATATTGGATGGGTCAACTTCGATTCTTTGGTGGAAAATGAACAATCCTAGCAATTTTCTAGGTGTGACTCCAAAGACACATTTGGAGGGTTTAAAAATAAACTTTGTATTGCCTTAGGAGTTCAAAATTTTATTTTAAATTTTAAGCATGATATTCTTGTCTTAGGGAATGAGTGAGGAGATCATTGATATGATCTTATATAGTATCATGCATCATGTCATAAAAGATATATATAATAACACATTAGTGAGTTGCCCTTGCATTTTTTAGGCTGAAAGGCATGACTTGCCAGCAAAAGGTCCTCCATGGGGTAGTAAAAGTTATCTTACATTGATATCATGGTGCTATCTTAATTTATTTATATCCAAATAAAATCTTCATAAACGGTTGCATTCTAGACTTAGTAGAGAAATCAACAATCATGTTGATATTGGGGAGAGGGAAATAATATTTTGGGCAATGCCTTATTTATCTCTAAAGTCAATACAAACATGAATGATGCATTTATTTTTAGCGACAAGAACTATATTGGATATCCAGTTGGAATAGCCAATGGCCTTGATGAATTTAACTTTTAGGAGCTTTTGAAATTTCTCTTTGATGAGTAAGGCTATCTTAGGGTGCATCTTTCTCAAAATTTTCTTTATAGACTTGATATCTATCCAAACATCCAAGTGATGTACAATAAAATAAGAATCTACTCCTGGCATCTCTATATAAGACCATGCAAAGATGTCATAAAACTCAGTTAGGAGCTTTGTGTATGCTTGCGGTTCTTCAGGAGTTAGGGCTTTTCCTAATGTTGACATTTTTGCCACACTAAAAATAAAATTTTAAATTCGTCCAAGTATGAAGAGGCCCCAAAAGAGGAAGAAAAATTGGATGAAATTATATTTAGATATTTCTCCATCGTAGATCTCTTCCCAAGATTTCCAATGATATATTACAATAGACAATCGAATCAACGAATCAAAAGTTATGGCTCCGGGAAGCTGGACCACCAAAAAAAAATTTCGAGGCGAAAATCATTTTCAGGCATTTTTTTGGAGATCATTTTCGAGCACTTTTTTGAAGAAAATAATTTTCGGGCACTTTTTTGGCGAAAATCATTTTCGAGCACTTTTTTGGGCGAAATTGATTTTCAAGCAATTTCTCCAGCGAAATCAATTTTAGGCTATTTCTCCAACGAAATTGAATTTCAAACAATTTCTCCAATGAAATCAATTTCAAGCAATTTCTCCAGTGAAATTGATTTTCAAGCAATTTCTCCTGCGAAATTGAATTTCAGGCAATTTCTCCTACGAAATCAATTTCAAGCAATTTCTCTGGCGAAATTGATTTTTAGGCAATTTCTCCAACGAAATCAATTTTAGGCAATTTCTCCAACAAAATTGATTTTCTAGCTATTTGTTCAGCGAAATCAATTTCAGGATATTTCTCCAGTGAAATTTATTTTCAAGTAATTTCTCCAACGAAATCAATTTCAGGCAATTTCTCTAGCGAAATCAATTTCAAGCAATTTCTCCAACGAAATTGATTTTCAGGCAATTTCTCTAGAGAAATTGATTTTTGAGAAATAAAATTAAATTTTGAAGCATTATTTCTAGCAAATACCAGTTTTGACAAATGACTAGGGGGTAGCCAAAATTAAATATCATCATTTCCCAAAAGGATCTGCTCTTATATGATGTTGTTGATTTTCGAGGCACTGCCCATGAAGGTGAAAATTCTACCGATAATTCTTGTTGAGTTCCAGTATGCTACCAGCTGTAAATAATTTTAGATTTTTGAGGTGTCATTTGATTGGTTTGTTGCTGCTATCGAGGAAGAAAATACTACCGACCATGCCACCGACTTGCTACCATTGCCATTATTTTATTTAATGCTTATTAAATTTTAGGGGTGAAATCCTCTATAAATACTGTAAAACTTGATAAATTTGAAAGGGGGGATATTTTGCTAAAAAATTTGGAAGTTAAAATTTTTGCATCAATAGAAAGACTTTGGACTCTAGTTCCTGGATCAGTTGCGTATGTGATTACTTTCTGCCTATCCTTTCTGTTATATTCATGCCTTTGTTAGATAGATTAAATCCTACATTTGAATTTAATTTATGGTAAAGAAGTGAATGTTAAAATGTTAATTGGAAGTCATATTACAATTAGTGATTGGTTCTTGTGTTGTTATTTTTGTTAAATGTTGATTAAAACTTGACGTGGTTATTTAGTTGTTAGTTCATCCTCACTCTATCTTTCAGGCTTACAACCATATTTCCCATCTCTTTTCGTTAATTTCTATCCCTAAGCTTTCCACTAATTTTTAGATTAGTACGGGAACCAACCCTCTTTGGAGATTGGTCCGAAGGACATCTCTTTCCTTCGGCCTTTCAATGTTGGTCGAGTCTAGGACGCATATTTTTATACTTAGGTAGATTCATGACCAACAATTTTTGGCACACCCGATGGGATGAACAATCTCTGTGTTTTAAGGGAGCCCGAGTTTAGCGAATCTCTAGCTTGCCTTCATCTGGCAAAATCACCTGGAAACTCTATTGAGCTGAATATCTAGATCTCATGACTGATGGACGCCTTTTGTGCTGAAAGAAGATACCCCGAAGGACCCAAGGTTTGGTGAGTAGCCTTGACCTCACAAATGAAGAAAAGAATATTCATCTGGTGACTCTGACTCAGCGGTAAGGGTCGTGATCTCTGAGGACCACTACTATAATGACATAGGTATGCTATCCCAGCTAGGATGATCTTGGCCCTCTGAATCTCCAAAGTCGACATGAGATTCTCGAAAGTGCCCTAAAGACCCTAATGAAATACAATGGCACTAAGGGAATGGCCCAAGAGCACCTTGAAGATGTTATTGCTCTAGCGATCCTCCATGGCATAACCCACAAAGATGTCATGATCAGACTTTTGGTCCTATCTCTGGAAGGAAGGGCACTGTAGTGGTAAAAAATGCTTGGGCGTAAGAGCATCTGATCATGGGTAAACTTAGCGGGAGCAATCATCAACACATTTGACGATTTTAAGGATTCCTTTCAACTCCTAATGCACCTCTCCACCATCACGAGGGCACCTCTAGAGTGTATCATGGAATTCAATGTCCAATTTTGGAGGAGTTGGAGGAGAATTATAGAAAAAATCCAACCGTCACCCGCCCAGGCCCACCTGTACTATGTTTGGGCTTTCCACCCAGACATAAGCCTCCTCCTATTGCAATATGGGGAACAATGATTCTCTTAAGTCTTTTAAGAGGCAGTACAAGTAGAGTGGCTCCTAATCCAAGAAGAAAAGTTGTAGTGGAGAGAACCCGCTTCCCCATCACTTCTTCAGATGGTTGCTACCTCCGTTCATCTCGCACAGTACCCACCATCATGGCCATCACAAACTGTGCTAAATTTTGGAATATAACTATTTAGAGCACAAGGGGTGGATATCTCCCAGTACTGGTAGAAGGAATATGTAAGCATTACCCGAATAATGAACAATATGGTATCTTGCAACTTCCTTCAAGAGAAGGACTAGGAAGAAGAGAAGGGTCTAATGACAAGCTTTGAGTGTGAAGAGGGCACAATTTTGCACCCTTTTTGTATCCCTAAGCATAACACGTAAGTACTCAATCGAGACCCACTAAGCATGCCTCATCAAGATGTTGGTCTTGAGGAGATCCTTACAGTAGAGCTATTGCCAAAAAAATCTTGCTGTCACATCAAGGAGTCAGAGGAGCATGTACCTGTTGAGAAGCAACACACCTCCACTGAAAAATGAGATTCCATCCTTAGAAAGCCCTGAACTTCCATTTTTGCAGCAGGGACCCTCTTGATAATTTTCAGGTTTAAATCTAATTTTGCTTGCCTCTTTGTTAAAGTTGTGCCTTTTTCCAAGTCTTTCTAGCATTGTTATTTCAAGCTTAACTTTCTACATGCTAGAATAATTCATGCACAAAGAAAATCTCGCACCGGTACCGAGAAAAATCTAGAAAACAGTTGCATAAATTCACTGAAAACCAAAACTTTCCATTTTTGGTAGTGTCGCGATATCGCGACACTTCCATTTTCGAAATGTCGCGATATCGCGACGAATTTTGGCAAAAGCAGCTAAGTCGAAAAAGTGTAGCGAAATCGCGACACTTTCCATTTTTGGAAGTGTCGCGATATCGCGACGTTTCCATTTTTGGAAGTGTCGCGATATCGCGACGTTTCCATTTTTGGAAACCGTCGCGAAATCGCTACCGACAAGAGGAGAGAGAAGGAAAGTTGTGCGAAAGGGCGCGATTTTGTGACATGTCGCGAAATCGCGACATGTCGCAATTTCGCGTCAGGAGAGAGAAGAAGGGTTGCAAGAATAAAAAATTGGCTAAGTATGAAAATGGTCGCGATTTCGCGACATGTCGCGAAATCGTGACACTTTCTGGAGAGAGAGGAAAATCATACTCAGGAAGCAAAATCAAGTTGCATGAACAATCTAGGGGAAGCCAAGTGCAAGGGCAGGCGCGATTTTGTGACATGTCGCGAAATCGCGACATGTCGCAGTATCGCGGCTTGCAAAGGAAAGGTTGTGCGGCGGCCAGGAAGGTGTCACGATTTCGCGACATGTCGCGAAATCGCGACATGTCACATTTTCGCGACCAAGTTGGGAAGAAGAGTTACTAGTGCCAGGGACGTCGAGATTTTGCGACATGTCACGAAATCGCGACATGTCATAGAATCACGGTAGGAGAGAGAAAGTTACATGAAAGGCCTGAAAATGCAAAACAACTGTAAACAGAAGGCGTCCTGGGATAGTGACACGTGTCAAAGAGCGTATCAGATAAAACAGAGGCCGACATGCAAGTTTACTTTGCGGTTTTAATCTGATTTTAATTGTTAAAGCTTTAATTTAATGATTTTAAAATACTAATGCATCTTTTTGTCTTTCATGCAGGAATCCATCTGTCACTTGCGGGATAGCGGGAAAATGGCCATAAAGACAAAGTCAAATGCAATTTAATTAAAGGCGGCCATGTTGAAAAGGAAGGTGCCGAGAGTTGATGTTTCATTCTAGTATTTACAGATCCGCCCACAAATGACTAAGCGATGCCGATTTTACCGGTGAAGGCATTCAATGAGGATTTATGGCGAGTTAATAGCAGACGAGATATTTTCAACTCTGGGATAGATTTGCAGAGATGGAATAGCGGAGAAGTGGTGACTCATCCGGCTCACCAACGAAAATTAATGAAGGCATTTATTTGCAGTTGTGGGTGAATGCAAGCTGCATTTGATTCTATCTTCTCCATTTATGGTAGCTAACTGCACTGATTTGCAGAGGGGTTAAGTTCTATCTGGACTTTGATTTTAAAGTGGCTTTATATTGTAAAACCCGGTCCTAGGGTTTAAGATGATAAGATTTGCAGTTAAGAAAAGATATTTTCTGTAAAGATCAGGATCTGTCCTGAGTCTATAAATTCAACTGCAAAATGTAATCGCGGGAGGCGGAGACTTAGAAATAAAAAGGCTTATAAGCAATTTCTTGCAAATTTTGTGAAATCCTTTGTTTTCAGGACTGGGAGTTGATGTGCTTTTGCTGTTTTCTATGGTAGCATGGCCAAGAGCCTAATATTTTATAGATCTGTGATAAGTGTATCTTCTTCTGTTATCCGTTCCATTAAAGTTTGTTAGATATATGCTGTAAATATGCCATTATCAAGTTTAAATATGTTGTTAGGCTTCAGTTGTTCCATTGTCTGCTAGGGAAAATTACAGATTTGAGGTTCAAGTTTGTTTTAATTGCTCTGTCTTCACTGTGTGAGCTAGGCTACCGGTGAAAGATACCAGTTTTAACCAACTTCCCTTCGGTTTATAATTTTCTGCTAGACCTGTTCCATTTTGCCTTGTGCTCTTGGTTGAAAGTGATCTTAGAAATCTGGACGCTTTCTTCTTTGATTTGTTCTGTTGTGAAGCTGATAGTATAGATGAAATTGGTAGTTTTAAGTTTTACAGTTTAAAGTTTGATAAACTTCCCTTTCTGCCTTACCCTACCCTCTCTTTGCTTACCGTGAATGATCCATTTTTACTTTCTTTATTTGTATTTTATTTGAATCTGCTGACCCATGAGAGCTAGATCAAGAATCAAGTTAAATACGATTGTTAACAAGTAACAACTTCGCAACTACTGAACAAGTTCAGGAACCCCTTGTAAGGTAACGAGACGATCCATATTGAAATCTATTCTAGAAGCGAAAAAGAGTGAATAGACATTCGACCCGACTCTGTAACTCACACCTTGGATAACCAGCTAGATCCTAAAGTGAGTGGGATTCATACCGTGGGTGTTACCGATGTTTTTGCTCATTCTTCACGGGGTGTGTATGAAAGCCAAACCAACATCTAATTGGTGCTAGAAGGAGGCCTGTTGAACTCAGTTCAAGTTCAGTAGTCTGTTAAGAACTGTAAAGTTGTATGTGCTGAGTCTGGTATTTTATCTTTTGAATCCTTTTCTCTCCTCCTCAGCTCTTTTAAATTTTGTTGTTAGAGTTTTTGCCTGAACAGCGGGACTTAACACCAACATTTAATTGGCGCTAGAAGGAGGTCCTGTTGAACTCAGTTCAAGTATTGTAAGTTTGTGAGTGCTGATTTAAAATTCTATGGTTAGAATTTTTTCCTGAACAGCGGGACTTAACACCAACATTTTAAAATTGGCCCAGTGAAATCCAGGCAGTATTGTAAGTTGTCAGTACAGTATTTAAAATTGCCAGAGAAGACCTCAAGTTAAGAGCAGTTTTATCACCACTTGCAGTTATCCAATTACAACTCAGAATATCACTGTCAGCCAGGTGGTAATTAATGGCAAATTGGTTGGGCCCCACTGCTTTGAATATCCCGGGTATAGCCCATGACCTGCCCAGAAGCCCGAAAAGGTATCTTCCCAGATATAAACATGATGGGACAAGAACTACAGAAGAACATTTGCTAGCTTTTAAAAATGCTCTAAAATTGTTGAATATACAGCATGAAGATGTTGCCTGCAGATTGTTCCCGTTCACTCTCCAGGAGGGAGCTTATGATTGGTTTCTAAATCTCACCAGCAATTCCATTACCAGTTGGATGACCTAGAGAAAGCTTTTATATCACAATTTGGGGAAGTGATAGACCCGAGTGTGTTATACCAACAATTTTCCAAACATCAAGAGAGAGTCGGGAGAAAGCTGTCAGGTCTTTCAATATGAGGTTCCAAAGAGCTTACGGTAGAATGACTGGCCATTACATCCCAAATGCAAATTTGGCCTTAGAAATCTATAATAATGCATTGGATTCGGTGACCTCTATTTTCCTCAAGAGAGACATTAATATCACAACCCTGGCAGGGGCTTATAAAGAAGCCTTAATTCTTGAAAGACAGTTAGGGCCTCAAATTCTGAGCAGTCCTTTGATATCCTATGTTACACAGAACATGCCTATTTTGAATCTCATTCCACATCATGAGTTAGTTCCAACATGTCATGCTCTACCCAAGGAGACTCCGTTAACTATGACATCCACTCAGCATGTGCAAAATACAGAGAAAGGTTCTGAAAAGTTCAAAGTGGAAGTGCTTGAAGTAAACACTTGTGATCTGGCATTACCCAAATCTAAAGTTTTTCCTGGTGAGTTAAATTTTCCTAGAGATCAAAAAAATATTGATATTTCTAGTTCACCCAAAAACAGTACAACCAGGGTTTCAGATTCTTTCACTTTTTCTGAAGAGACAAAAAGTCTTGTACAGACTCCTGTGGATGAAATGCGAGATTTTCAACAGTTCAAAATGAACAGTTATAATTTGAGATGTCAGAGTCCAGAACCTAACAATGATCCTTCCTCATCAGAGGATGATGAAAGTGAGATTCAATGTCACTATGCGTAAGTAGCGAGAAAGAGGATAACATCATTGAGGATATGAGGGAACTTAAAGCTGACATCACCCTCTATGAACTGCCCCAGATTGTTGAACAGAAGGATAGCTTGATTGAGGCTTACTTTGGACCACCTATTGAATTTCAAGAAAAGGAGGAAAAGATAGTAAATATGAATGTGGTCAGCCAACTTGGAATTGATGAACTGTCTCAACATAAGCCTGCAACTTCTGAACATAATGTCAAAGAAAAGGTTGTAAATCATGTTGATGTAAATATTGGAGTTTATAAGTTGGCAACTGAAAAGGTGGGAACGGTTACAGCTCTAATCCATCACAACAGTGACAGTTGGATATTACACATTGATGAGGTTAAATCTAAGCAAAGCTCAGGTGAAAAAGCAAATTGTAAGCATTCTGCTAGAGGGATAAAAATTGAAGTCCTGGATATTGAAGCAGTACAACAACCACAAAATGTTCAAGTTGTTAAGAACCAGGGCATACAGATAAAACATGATTTATTTCAGTTGTCACATAATTTTGAAGATGTGGTGGTCTAGGTCTGTCAAGATTTTAAGGTATTTGATCCTGGGGGTTTTTTACATTCAGTCCTTTTGAAAGAACTCTACAAACCCTTCAATTAGAAGCATAAACATGTTATCATATGATTTGTTATTATATGATTTGTTTAATTTGAAGGAGTTGCAGATTTGTTTTTCAAATGGGATAGGGAAGACAGTAAACACAAGTCTTTCCCAGATAGCAAATTTTTGAAGCATAGTCTGGAGTGCATTTCTTCAACAGGACCTGAAAGGTAATTTTTCTAAATTACTTGCACATGGTCAAAAAAATTTTAAGGCCCCATTTCTCTGCTCTTCCATCTGCTACATATTTTGAACGATCAAAGAAGTTGTAACATATGTATACATTGTAAGTAAGCTTTGAAGTTTTATTTCTTTGTCAGTTCAGTTTTAATTTTTAAAAGTCTGTACAGTATTTTGTTTTAGTTTCATTTTATTACCTGTACAATTTTTATTTTCTTCCCTACAATTATTTTTCTTTGCTGTCTGTACAGTCTTTCGTTTTAGTTTTATTTTGCTGCCTGTACAGTTTTAATTTATTTGCTTCAGTTTTAATTTTAAGAAGTCTGTGCAGTTTTATTTTTGTTTTGTTCTTGAGACCTGTGTCTGTCCTTGGAGGTCTGTCCAAAGTTCTTCAACTTTTGAAATCTGTCCTTTAACCTTTGCCTGAGCAATCAATGAAAAGTCAGCCTGCTAAAAAAAATTGTTTTATTCTGAGCTGATCAACCCAGTCTCCACCCGGTGTTCATTATTAAAATTGAGATAGTCTGCTTAAATTGAACAGTGGAACTATTTTGTTAGTCAGGACAACGGTAGAAAGGTGATTGGATCTTGTGTCTTGCTTGCCACAGTTGTTTTAATGATAGAAAAACTGCTATGCTGTTTAGTTGGAGGAACTCCCAGGGAATCAAAGAAAAGCTGGTTATAAGAGGGGACTATGGTTCATGCAATTATTTGGGTGTCTACAGAAGCTATCAGTGCCTAGACTGAAACAGTTTCGGGTTGATCAAATGTTAAAAGAAAATTGTGATTTCCCTAAGGCCTTTCAGATATTGATGCATTTCAAAAATAAGAGATAAAAAAAAAAAAAAAAAAGAGTTATATGAGAGAGAGGCAGCCAGATTTCAAAAGCTATTTTGCTTTTACCGAGTTGCAGATTCTAACTTACAGTTGTAAATTTGGGTCGTGTAAATCTAAAGGGTAACTTTGTCTAGGCTGTAAAAGGCTAAACTAGTAAACAGAGCTCTACTCGGTTTCCCCTTTTACAATCAAGAAAAGCTGATAAGTCCAAAGTTCATCATTCAATCCAGTCATCCTGAAGAAAGTTTTATACCCTTTGTAATTGCACATCAGAAATCTTCCTTGAAGTATTTCAGCCTAGTATGTTCTTGGGAAATTTTAACAGCTAGCAGTTGGCAGTCAATTTATTGTGAAGAATGTCTTTGGCAAGACATGATGCATGGTCTTTTTGTTTTGAAACTAGAGTCCTGGGTTCTAAAATAGTGCTACTATTTTACCCGCAAATATCGCCATTTGTTGAGAAGCAACACACCCCCACTGAAAAATGAGATTCCATCCTTAGAAAGCCCTGAACTTCCATTTTTGCAACAGGGACCCTCTTGATAATTTTCAAGTTTAAATCCAATTTTGCTTGCCTCTTTGTTAAAGTTGTGCCTTTTTCCAAGTCTTTCTAGCATTGTTATTTTAATCTTAACTTTCTACATGCTATAATCATTCATGCACAAAGAAAATCTCGCACCTGATGCCGAGAAAAATCTAGAAAACAGTTGCATAAATTCACTGAAAACCAAAACTTTCCATTTTTGGTAGTGTCGTGATATCGCGACACTTCCATTTTCGAAAATGTCGCGATATCGTGACGAATTTTGGCAAAAGCAGCTAAGTCGAAAAAGTGTAGCGAAATCACGACACTTTCCATTTTTGGAAGTATCGCGATATCGCGACGTTTCCATTTTTGGAAACCGTCGCGAAATCGCTACCGGCAGGAGGAGAGAGAAGGAAAGTTGTGCGGAAGGGCGCGATTTTGCGACATGTCGCAAATTCGCGTTAGGAGAGAGAAGAAGGGTTGCAAGAATAAAAAATTGGCATTACCCAAGGTTCTGAAAAGTTCAAAGTGGAAGTGCTTGAAGTAAACACTTGTGATCTGGCATTACCCAAATCTGAAGTTTTTCCTGGTGAGTTAAATTTTCCTAGAGATCAAAGAAATATTGATATTTCTAGTTCATCCAAAAACAGTACAACCAGGGTTTCGATTCTTTCACTTTTTCGAAGAGACAAAAGTCTTGTACAGACTCTCGTGGATGAAATGCAAGATTTTCAACAGTTCAAAATGAACAGTTATAATTTGAGATGTCAGAGTCCAGAACCTAACAATGATCCTTCCTCATCAGAGGATGATGAAAGTGAGATTCAATGTCACTATGCAGAAGTAACTGAGAAAGAGGATAACATCATTGAGGATATGAGGGAACTTAAAGTCGACATCACCCTCTATGAACTCGCCCGCATTGTTGAACGAGAAGGATAGATTGATTGAGGCTTACTCTGGACCACCTGTTGAATTTCAAGAAAAGTAGGAAAAGATAGTAAATATGAATGTGGTCAGCCAACTTGGAATTGATGAACTGTCTCAACATAAGCCTGCAACTTCTGAACATAATGTCAAAGAAAAGGTTGTAAATCATGTTGATGTAAATATTGGAGTTTATAATTTGGCAACTGAAAATGTGGGAACGGTTACAGCTCTAATCCATCACAACAGTGACAGTTGGATATTACACATTGATGAGGTTAAATCTAAGCAAAGCTCAGGTGAAAAAGCAAATTGTAAGCATTCTGCTAGAGGGATAAAAATTGAAGTCCTGGATATTGAAGCAGTACAACAACCACAAAATGTTCAAGTTGTTAAGAACCAGGGCATACAGATAAAACATGATTTCTTTCAGTTGTCACATAATTTTGAAGATGTGGTGGTCTCGGGTCCATCAAGATTTTAAGGTATTTGATCCTGGGGGTTTTTTACATTCAGTCCTTTTGAAAGAACTCTGCAAACCCTTCAATTAGAAGCATAAACATGTTATCATATGATTTGTTATTATATGATTTGTTTAATTTGAAGGAGTTGCAGATTTGTTTTTCAAATGGGACAAGGAAGATAGTAAACACAAGTCTTTCCCAGATAGCAAATTTTTGAAGCATAGTCTGGAGTGCATTTCGTCAACAGGACCTGAAAGGTAATTTTTCTAAATTACTTGCACATGGTCCAATTTTTTTAAGGCACCATTTCTCTGCTCTTCCATCTGCTACATATTTTGAATGATCAAAGAAGTTGTAACATATGTATACATTGTAAGTAAGCTTTGAAGTTTTTCAGTTTTATTTCTTTGTCAGTTCAGTTTTAATTTTTAAAAGTCTATACAGTCTTTTGTTTTAGTTTTATTTTATTGCCTGTACAGTTTTTATTTTCTTCCCTGCAATTCCTTTTCTTTGCTGTCTGTACAGTCTTTTGTTTTAGTTTTATTTTACTGCTTGTACAGTTTTAATTTATTTGCTTCAGTTTTAATTTTAAGAAGTCTGTGCAGTTTTATTTTTGTTTTGTTCTTGAGGCCTGTGTCTGTCCTTGGAGGTCTGTCCAAAGTTCTTCAACTTTTGAAATCTGTCCTTTAACCTCTGCCTGAGCAATCAATGAAAAGTCGACTGCTAAAAAAATTGTTTTATTCCGAGTCGATCAACCCGGTCTCCACCCGATGTTCATTATTAAAATTGAGATAGTCTGCTTAAATTGAACAGTGGAACTATTTTGTTAGTCAGGACAAAGGTAGAGAGGTGATTGGATCTTGTGTCTTGCTTGCCACAGTTGTTTTAATGATAGAAAAACTGCTATCTTTGTTTGGTTGGAGGAACTCCCAGGGAATCCAAGAAAAGTTGGTTATAAGAGGGGACTATGATTCATGCAATTATTTGGGTGTCTACAGAAGCTATCAGTGCCTAGACTGAAACAGTTCCGGATTGATCAAATGTTAAAAGAAAATTGTGATTTCTCTAAGGCCTTTCAGATATTGATGCATTTCAAAAATAAGAGAGATAAAAAAAAAAAAAAAAGAGTTATATGAGAGAGAGGCAGCCAGATTTCAAAAGCTATTTTTCTTTTACCGAGTTGCAGATTCTACCTTACGAGCTTGTAAATTTGGGTCGTGTAAATCTAAATGGTAACTCTGTCTAGGCTGTAAAGGCTAAACTAGTAAACAGAGCTCTACTCGGTTTCCCCTTTTATAATCTAGAAAAGTTGATCAGTCCAGAGTTCAGCATTCAATCCAGTCATCCTGAAGAAAGTTTTATACCCTTTTTAATTGCACATCGAAATCTTCCTTGAAGTATTTCGGCCTAGTATGTCCTTGGGAAATTTTAACGACTAGCGGTTAGCGAGTCAATTTATTGTGAAGAATGTCCGTGGCAAGGCATGATGCATGGTCTTTTTGTTTTGAAACTAGAGTCCTGGGTTCTAAAATAGTGCTACTATTTTACCTGCAGATATCGCCATTTGTTGAGAAGCAACACACCCCCACCGAAAAATGAGATTCCATCCTTAGAAAGCACTGAACTTCCATTTTTGCAGCGAGGGACCCTCTTGATAATTTTCGGGTTTAAATCCAATTTTGCTTGCCTCTTTGTTAAAGTTGTGCCTTTTTCCAAGTCTTTCTAGCATTGTTATTTCAAGAATTCACTTTCTACATGCTAGAATCATTCATGCACAAAGAAAATCTCGCACCGGTACCGAGAAAAATCCAGAAAACAGTTGCATAAATTCACTGAAAACCAAAACTTTCCATTTTTGGTAGTGTCGCGATATCGCGACACTTCCATTTTCGAAAATGTCGCGATATCGCGACGAATTTTGGCAAAAGCAGCTAAGTCGGAAAAGTGTAGCGAAATCGCGACACTTTCCATTTTTGGAAGTGTCGCGATATCGCGACATTTCCATTTTTGGAAACTGTCGCGAAATCGCTACCGACAGGAGGAGAGAGAAGGAAAGTTGTACGGAAGGGCACGATTTTGCGACATGTCGCGAAATCGTGACATGTCGCATTTTCGCGATAGGAGAGAGAAGAAGGGTTGCAAGAATGAAAAATCGACTAAGTGTGAAAAGGTGTCGCGAAATCGCGACATGTCGTGAAATCGCGACACTCTACGAGAGAGAGGAAAATCGATACTCGGGACGTGTTCTATTTCAAGTTGTTGATGAAAAATGCTAGGGAAGCCAAGTGCAAGGGCGGCGCGTGGTAACATGTCTCGAAATCGCGACATGTCGGCTTGCAAAGGAAAGGTTGTGCGGCGGCCAGGAAGGTGTCACGATTTCGCGACATGTCGCATTTTCGCGACCAAGTTGGGAAGAAGAGCTGCTAGCGCCAGGGACGTCGCGATTTTGCGACATGTCATAGAATCGCGGTAGGAGAGAGAAAGTTGCATAAAAGGCCTGAAAATGCATTCCAGCTGTAAACAGAAGGCGTCCTGGGATAGCGACACGTGTCAAAGCGCGTATCAGATAAAACAGAGGCCGACATGCAAGCTTGCTTTGCGGTTTTAATCTGATTTTAATTGTTAAAGCTTTAATTTAATGTTTATTAAAGTGCTAATTAATCTTTTGTCTTTCATGCAGGAATCCATCTGTCACTTACGGGACAACGGGAAAAGGCCATAAAGACAAAGTTAAAGCGCAAATAAATCAAGGATCGCCATGCTAGAGAGGAGGAGGGGGAAAAAGCATTCAATGGCAGATTTATTGCAGACTTAATAGCATTGAAGACCATTTCAACTCAGGGATGGATATGCGAGAGATGGAATAGATGGAGAAGTGGTGACTCATCCGGCTCACCAATGGAAATTAATGAAAGCATTTATTTGCAGTTGCGGGTGAATGCAAGTGGCATTCGAATTTTATCTTCTCCATTTATGGCAGCTGACTCCCCTGATTTGTCGAAGGGTTAAGTTCTATCCGGACTTTGATTTTAAAGTGGCTTTATATTGTAAAACCCGGTCCTAGGGTTTAAGTGTGATAAGATTTGCAGTTTGAGAAGAAGATATTTTTGAAAAGATCAGGGTCTGTCCTGAGTCTATAAATACAGATTCTAAATGTAATCGCGGGAGGCGGAGACTTAGAAATAAAAGGCTTATAAGCAATTTCTTGCAAATTTTGTGAAATCCTTTGTTTTACGGACTGGGAGTTGATGTGCTTTTGCTGTTTTCTATGGTAGCATGGCCGGGAGCCTAATCTTTTACAGATCTGTGATAAGTGTATCTTCTTTCGTTATCCGTTCCATTAAAGTTTGTTAGATATATGCTTGTAAATCTATATTATCAAGTTTAAATATGTTGTTAGGCTTCAGTTGTTCTATTGTCTGCTAGGGGAAATTACAGATTTGAGGTTAAGTTTGTTCTAATTGCTCTGTCTTCACTTGTGTGAGCTAGGTCTGTCGGTGAAAGATACCGGTTTTAACCAACTGCCCTTGGATTTATAATTTTTTGCTAGATCTGTTTCACTCTGCCTTGTGCTCTTAGTTGAAAGTGATCTTAGACTTACTGGACACTTTCTTCTTTGATTTGTTCTGTTGTGAAGTCGAGTAGCATAGATAAAATTGGTAGTTTTAAGTTTTACAGTTTAAAGTCTGATAAACTTCTCTTTCTGCCTTACCCTACCCTCTCTTTGTTTTCCGTGAATGATCCATTTTTACTTTCTTTATTTGCCTTTTATTTGAATCTGCTGACCCATGAGAGCTAGATCAAGAATTCAAGTTAAATCTGATTGTTAACAAGTAACAACTTCTGACAACTACTGAACAAGTTCAGGAACCCCCTGTAAGGTAACGAGACGATCCATATTGAAATCTATTCCAGAAGCGAAAAAGAGTGAATAGCCATTCGACCCGACTCTGTAACTCGCACCTTGGATAACCAGCTAGATCCTAAAGTGAGTGGGATTCGTCCCGTGGGTGTCTCCGGAGCTTCCTGCTCATCCTTCGCGGGGTGCGTATGAAAGCCGGACCAACATCTAATTGGCGCTAGAAGGAGGGCCTGTTGAACTCAGTTCAAGTTCAGTAGTCTGTTAAGAACTGTAAAGTTGTATGTGCTGAGTCTGGTATTTTATCTTTTGAATCCTTTTCCCTCCTCCTCAGCTCTTTTAAATTTTGTTGTTAGAGTTTTTGCCTGAACAGCGGGACTTAACACCAACATCTAATTGGCGCTAGAAGGAGGGCCTGTTGAACTCAGTTCAAGTATTGTAAGTTTGTGAGTGCTGATTTAAAATTTTGTGGTTAGAGTTTTTGCCTGAACAGCGGGACTTAACACCAACATTTTGGGAATGGTTGTAAGTTGTCAGTACAGTATTTAAAATTGCCAGAGAAGACCTCAAGTTAAGAGCAGTTTTATCTCCACTTGCAGTTATCCAATTACAACTCAGAATATCACTGTCAGCCAAGTAATAATGGCAAATTGGTTGGGCCCCACTGCTTTGAATATCTCGGGTATAGCCCATGACCTGCCCAGAAGCCCGGAAAGGTATCTCCCCAGATATAAACATGATGGGACAAGAAGCTGTAGAAGAACATCTGCTAGCTTTTAAAAATGCTCTAAAATTGTTGAATATACAACATGAAGATGTTGCCTGCAGATTGTTCCCGTTCACTCTCCAGGAGGGAGCTTATGACTGGTTTCTAAACCTCACCAGCAATTCCATTACTAGCTGGGATGACCTAGAGAAAGCTTTTATATCACAATTTGGGGAAGTGATAGACCCCAGTGTGTTATACCAACAATTTTCCAGCATCAAGAGAGAGTCGGGAGAAACTGTCAGGTCTTTCAATATGAGGTTCCAAAGAGCTTACGGTAGAATGACCGGCCATTACATCCCAAATGCAAATCCGGCCTTAGAAATCTACAAGAATGCATTGGATTCGGTGACCTCTATTTTCCTCAAGAGAGACATTAATATCACAACACTGGCAGGGGCTTATAAAGAAGCCTTAATTCTTGAAAGACAGTTAGGGCCTCAAATTATGAGCAGTCCTTTGATATCCTATGTTACACAGAACATGCCTATTTTGAATCCCATTCCACATCATGAGTTAGTGCCAACATGTCATGCTCTACCCAAGGAGACTCCGTTAACTGTGACATCCACTCAGCATGTGCAAAATATAGAGAAAGGTTCTGACAAGTTCAAAGTGGAAGTGCTTGAAGTAAACACTTGTGATCTGGCATTACCCAAATCTGAAGTTTTTCCTGGTGAGTTAAATTTTCCTAGAGATCAAAGAAATATTGATATTTCTAGTTCACCCAAAAATAGTACAACCAGGGTTTCGATTCTTTCACTTTTCTTGAAGAGACGAGAAAGTCTTGTACGAGACTCCTGTGGATGAAATGCAAGATTTTCAACGAGTTCAAAATGGACGGTTATAATTTGAGATGTCGAGTCCGAACCTAACAATGATCCTTCCTCATGAGAGGATGATGAAAGTGAGATTCAATGTCACTATGCGAAGTAACTGAGAAGAGGATAACATCATTGAGGATATGAGGGAACTTAAAGTCGACATCACCCTCTATGAAGCTGCCTCCCGATTGTTGAACAAAAGGTTAGCTTGATTGAGGCTTACTCTGGACCACCTGTTGAATTTCAAGAAAAGGAGGAAAAGATAGTAAATATGAATGTGGTCGACCAACTTGGAATTGATGAATTGTCTCAACATAAGCTCGCAACTTCTGAACATAATGTCAAAGAAAAGGTTGTAAATCATGTTGATGTAAATATTGGAGTTTATAAGTTGGCAATCGAAAAGGTGGGAACGGTTACAACTCTAATCCATCACAACAGTGATGAGTTGGATATTACACATTGATGAGGTTAAATCTAAGCAAGGCTCAGGTGAAAAAGCAAATTGTAAACATTCTGCTAGAGGGATAAAAATTGAAGTCCTGGATATTGAAGCAGTACAGACAACCACAAAATGTTCAAGTTGTTAAGAACCGGGGCATACGAGATAAAACATGATTTCTTTCGGTTGTCACATAATTTTGAAGATGTGGTGGTTTGGGTCTGTCAAGATTTTAAGGTATTTGATCCTGGGGGTTTTTACATTCAGTCCTTTTGAAAGAACTCTGCAAACCCTTCAATTAGAAGCATAAACATGTTATCATATGATTTGTTATTATATGATTTGTTTAATTTGAAGGAGTTGCAATTTGTTTTTCAAATGGGACAGGGAAGACGATAAACACAAGTCTTTCCCCAGATAGCAAATTTTTGAAGCATAGTCTGGAGTGCATTTCGTCAACGGGACCTGAAAGGTAATTTTTCTAAATTACTTGCACATGGTCAAAATTTTTTTAAGGCACCATTTCTCTGCTCTTCCATCTGCTACATATTTTGAATGATCAAAGAAGTTGTAACATATGTATACATTGTAAGTAAGCTTTGAAGTTTTTCAGTTTTATTTCTTTGTCGATTCGGTTTTAATTTTTAAAAGTCTGTACAGTCTTTTGTTTTAGTTTTATTTTATTGCTGTACAGTTTTTATTTTCTTCCCTGCAATTCCTTTTCTTTGTTGTCTGTACAGTCTTTTGTTTTAGTTTTATTTTGCTGCCTGTACAGTTTTAATTTATTTGCTTCTGTTTTAATTTTAAAAATTATGTGCAGTTTTATTTTTGTTTTGCTTTAGAGGCCTGTGTCTGTCCTTGGAGGTCTGTCCAAAGTCCTTCAACTTTTGAAATCTTGTCCTTTAACCTTTGCCTGAGCAATCAATGAAAAGTCAGCCTGCTAAAAATTGTTTTATTCTGAGCTGATCAACCCAGTCTCCACCCAGTGTTCATTATTAAAATTGAGATAGTCTGCTTAAATTGAACAGTGGAACTATTTTGTTAGTCAGGACAAAGGTAGAGAGATGATTGGATCTTGTGTCTTGCTTGCCACAGTTGTTTTAATGATAGAAAAAGCTGCTATCTTGTTTGGTTGGAGGAACTCCCGGGGAATCCAAGAAAAGTTGGTTATAAGAGGGGACTATGGTTCATGCAATTATTTGGGTATCCACAGAGGCTATCAGTGCCTAGACTGAAACAGTTCCAGATTGATCAAATGATAAAAGAAAATTGTAATTTCTCTAATGCCTTTCAGGTGTTGATATATTTAAAAAAAGAGAGAAAAAAAAAAAAAGAGTTATATGAGAGAGAGGCAGCCAGATTCCAAAAGCTATTTTTCTTTTACCAAGTTGCAGATCCTTCCTTACAGTTGTAAATTTGGGTCGTGTAAATCTAAAGGGTAACTCTGTCTAGGTTGTAAAAGGCTAAACTAGTAAACAGAGCTCTACTCGGTTTCCCCTTTTTACAATCTAGAAAAGTTGATCAGTCCAAAGTTCATCATTCAATCCAGTCATCCTGAAGAAAGTTTTATACCCTTTGTAATTGCACATCAGAAATCTTCCTTGAAGTATTTCAGCCTAGTATGTCCTTGGGAAATTTTAACAGCTAGCAGTTGGCAGTCAATTTATTGTGAAGAATGTCTGTGGCAAGGCATGATGCATGGTCTTTTTGTTTTGAAACTAGAGTCCTGGGTTCTAAAATAGTGCTACTATTTTACCCGCAGATATCGCCATTTGTTGAGAAGCAACACACCCCCACTGAAAAATGAGATTCCATCCTTAGAAAGCCCTGAACTTCCATTTTTGCAGCAGGGACCCTCTTGATAATTTTCAGGTTTAAATCCAATTTTGCTTGCCTCTTTGTTAAAGTTGTGCCTTTTTCCAAGTCTTTCTAGCATTGTTATTTCAAGCTTAACTTTCTACATGCTAGAATCATTCATGCACAAAGAAAATCTCGCACCGGTACCGAGAAAAATCTAGAAAACAGTTGCATAAATTCACTGAAAACCAAAACTTTCCATTTTTGGTAGTGTCGCGATATCGCGACACTTCCATTTTCGAAAATGTCACGATATCGCGACGAATTTTGGCAAAAGCAGCTAAGTCAGAAAAGTGTAGCGAAATCGCGACACTTTCCATTTTTGGAAGTGTCACGATATCGCGACGTTTCCATTTTTGGAAACCATCGCGAAATCGCTACCGGCAGGAGGAGAGAGAAGGAAAGTTGTGCGGAAGGGCACGATTTTGCGACATGTCGTGAAATCGTGACATGTCGCAATTTCACGTCATGAGAGAGAAGTAGGGTTGCAAGAATAAAAATTGGCTAAGTCGAAAATGTGTCGCGATTTCGCGAATGTCGCGATAATCGCGACATTTTCTAGAGAGGAAAATCGTGACTGGAAGCAAATCAAGTTGATGAAAATCTAGGAAGCCAAGTGCAAGGGCGCGCTAAACATGTCTCAAAATCGCGACATGCTTGAAAGAAGGTTGTGCGGCGGAGAAGGTGTCACGATTTCGCGACATGTCGCGAAAATCGGACATGTCGCATTCGCGACAGTTGGGAAGAAGACTGCATAGCGCGGGACGTCACGATTTCGTGACATGTCACGAAATCGCGACATGTCGTAGAATCGCGGTAGGAGAGAGAAAGTTCCATGAAAGGCGAAAAGTGCAAAACATGTAAACAGAAGGCGTCCTGGGATAGCGACACGTGTCAAAGCGCGTATCAGATAAAACAGAGGCCGACATGCAAGTTTACTTTGCGGTTTTAATCTGATTTTAATTGTTAAAGCTTTGATTTAATGGTTTATTAAAGTGCTAATATAATCTTTTTGTCTTTCATACGGGAATCCATCCGTCACTTACGGGACAACCGGAAAAGGCCATAAAGACAAAGTTAAAGTGCAGATTTAATCAAGGACCGCCATGCTAGAGAGAGAGAGGCCGGGTGAAAGCATTCAATGGCAGATTTATGGCAGACTTAATAGCTTGAAGACCATTTCAACTCAAGGGTGGATATGCGAGAGATGGAATAGCTGGAGAAGTGGTGACTCATCCGGCTCACCAACGAGAATTAATGAAAGCATTTATTTGCAGTTGCGGGTGAATGCAAGTGGCATTCGATTTTATCTTCTCCATTTATGGCAACTAACTGCACTGATTTGCAGAGGGGTTAAGTTCTATCCGGACTTTGATTTTAAAGTGGCTTTATATTGTAAAACCCGGTCCTAGGGTTTAAGTGTGATAAGATTTAGGGTTTAGAGCAAGATATTTTTGAAAAGATCGGGGTCTCATCCCGAGTCTATAAATACAGATTCTAAATGTAATCGCGGGAGGCGGAGACTTAGAAATAAAAGGCTTATAAGCAATTTCTTGCAAATTTTGTGAAATCCTTTGTTTTCTGGACTGGGAGTTGATGTGCTTTTGCTTTTTCTGTGGTAGCATGGCCAGGAGCCTAATATTTTGCAGAGCTGTGATAAGTGTATCTTCTTCTGTTATCCGTTCCATTAAAGTTTGTTAGATATATGTTGTAAATCTGCCATTATCAAGTTTAAATATGTTGTTAGGCTTCAGTTGTTCTATTGTCTGCTAGGGGAAATTACAGATTTGAGGTTAAGTTTGTTCTAATTGCTCTGTCTTCACTGTGTGAGCTAGGCTGCCGGTGAAAGATACCAGTTTTAACCAGCTGCCCTTGGATTTATAATTTTTTGCTAGATCTGTTCCACTTTGCCTTGTGCTCTTAGTTGAAAGTGATCTTAGAAATCTGGACACTTTCTTCTTTGATTTGTTCTGTTGTGAAGCTGATAGCATAGATAAAATTAACAGTTTAAGTTTTACGAGTTTAAAGTCCGATAAACTTCTCTTTCTGCCCTACCCTACCCTCTCTTTGCTTTCCGTGAATGATCCATTTTTACTTTCTTTATTTGTCTTTTATTTAAATCTGCTGACCCATGAGAGCTAGATCAAGAATTCAAGTTAAATCGATGATAAACAAGTAACAACTTCTGCAACTACTGAACAAGTTCAGGAACCCCCTGTAAGGTAACAGAACAGTCCATATTGAAATCTATTCCAGAAGCGAAAAAGAGTGAATAGCCATTCGACCCGACTCTGTAACTCGCACCTTGGATAACCAGCTAGATCCTAAAGTGAGTGGGATTCGTCCCGTGGGTGTCTCCGGAGCTTCCTGCTCATCCTTCGCGGGGTGCGTATGAAAGCCGGACCAACATCTAATTGGCGCTAGAAGGAGGGCCTGTTGAACTCAGTTCAAGTTCAGTAGTCTGTTAAGAACTGTAAAGTTGTATGTGCTGAGTCTGGTATTTTATCTTTTGAATCCTTTTCCCTCCTCCTCAGCTCTTTTAAATTTTTTTGTTAGAGTTTTTGCCTGAACAGCGGGACTTAACACCAACATCTAATTGGCGCTAGAAGGAGGGCCTGTTGAACTCAGTTCAAGTATTGTAAGTTTGTGAGTGCTGATTTAAAATTTTGTGGTTAGAGTTTTTGCCTGAACAAGGGACTTAACACCAACATTTTAACGCTGAAATCGGGATTGTAAGTTGTCGATGGTATTTAAAATTGCCGGAGAAGACCTCAAGTTAAGAGCAGTTTTATCTCCACTTGCGGTTATCCAATTACAACTCAGAATATCACTGTCGACCAATGGTAATTAATGGCAAATTGGTTGGGCCCCATTGCTTTGAATATCCCGGGTATAGCCCATGACCTTCCCAGAAGCCCGAAAAGGTATCTCCCCAGATATAAACATGATGGGACAAGAACTGCAGAAGAACATCTGCTAGCTTTCAAAAATGCTCTAAAATTGTTGAATATACAGCATGAAGATGTTGCCTGCAGATTGTTCCCGTTCACTCTCCAGGAGGGAGCTTATGACTGGTTTTTAAACCTCACCAGCAATTCCATTACTAGTTGGGATGACCTAGAGAAAGCTTTTATATCACAATTTGGGGAAGTGATAGACCCCAGTGTGTTATACCAACAATTTTTCAGCATCAAGAGAGAATCGGGAGAAACCGTCGGGTCTTTCAATATGAGGTTCCAAAGAGCTTACGGTAGAATGACCGGCCATTACATCCCAAATGCAAATCTGGCCTTAGAAATCTACAAGAATGCATTGGATTCGGTGACCTCTATTTTCCTCAAGAGAGACATTAATATCACAACCCTGGCAGGGGCTTATAAAGAAGCCTTAATTCTTGAAAGACAGTTAGGGCCTCAAATTCTGAGCAGTCCTTTGATATCCTATGTTACATAGAACATGCCTATTTTGAATCCCATTCCACATCATGAGTTAGTGCCAACATGTCATGCTCTACCCAAGGAGACTCCGTTAACTGTGACATCCACTCAGCATGTGCAAAATATAGAGAAAGGTTCTGACAAGTTCAAAGTGGAAGTGCTTGAAGTAAACACTTGTGATCTGGCATTACCCAAATCTGAAGTTTTTCCTGGTGAGTTAAATTTTCCTAGAGATCAAAGAAATATTGATATTTCTAGTTCACCCAAAAACAGTACAACCAGGGTTTCAGATTCTTTCACTTTTCCTGAAGAGACAGAAAGTCTTGTACAGACTCCTGTGGATGAAATGCAAGATTTTCAACAGTTCAAAATGGACAGTTATAATTTGAGATGTCAGAGTCCAGAACCTAACAATGATCCTTCCTCATCAGAGGATGATGAAAGTGAGATTCAATGTCACTATGCAGAAGTAACTGAGAAGAGGATAACATCATTGAGGATATGAGGGAACTTAAAGCTGACATCACCCTCTATGAACTGCCCCAGATTGTTGAACAAAAGGTTAACTTGATTGAGGCTTACTCTGGACCACCTGTTGAATTTCAAGAAAAGGAGGAAAAGATAGTAAATATGAATGTGGTCAGCCAACTTGGAATTGATGAACTGTCTCAACATAAGCCTGCAACTTCTGAACATAATGTCAAAGAAAAGGTTGTAAATCATGTTGATGTAAATATTGGAGTTTATAATTTGGCAACTGAAAAGGTGGGAACGGTTACAGCTCTAATCCATCACAACAAGTGATGAGTTGGATATTACACATTGATGAGGTTAAATCTAAGCAAGGCTCAGGTGAAAAAGACAAATTGTAAACATTCTCGCTAGAGGGATAAAAATTGAAGTCTTGGATATTGAAGCAGTACAACAACCACAAAATGTTCAAGTTGTTAAGAACCAGGGCATACAGATAAAACATGATTTCTTTCAGTTGTCACATAATTTTGAAGATGTGGTGGTCTGGGTCTGTCAAGATTTTAAGGTATTTGATCCTGGGGGTTTTTTACATTCAGTCCTTTTGAAAGAACTCTGCAAACCCTTCAATTAGAAGCATAAACATGTTATCATATGATTTGTTATTATATGATTTGTTTAATTTGAAGGAGTTGCAGATTTGTTTTTCAAATGGGACAGGGAAGACAGTAAACACAAGTCTTTCCCAGATAGCAAATTTTTGAAGCATAGTCTGGAGTGCATTTCGTCAACAGGACCTGAAAGGTAATTTTTCTAAATTACTTGCACATGGTCAAAAAAATTTTAAGGCACCATTTCTCTGCTCTTCCATCTGCTACATATTTTGTATGAAGGGAAGTTGTAACATATGTATACATTGTAAGTAAGCTTTGAAGTTTTTCAGTTTTATTTCTTTGTCAGTTCAGTTTTAATTTTTAAAATTCTGTACAGTCTTTTGTTTTAGTTTTATTTTATTGCCTGTACAGTTTTTATTTTCTTCCCTGCAATTCCTTTTCTTTGCTGTCTGTACAGTCTTTTGTTTTAGTTTTATTTTGCTGCCTGTACAGTTTTAATTTATTTGCTTCAGTTTTAATTTTAAAAGTCTGTGCAGTTTTATTTTTGTTTTGCTTTAGAGGCCTGTGTCTGTCCTTGGAGGTCTGTCCAAAGTCCTTCAACTTTTGAAATCTGTCCTTTAACCTCTGCCTGAGCAATCAATGAAAAGTCAGCCTGCTAAAAATTGTTTTATTCTGAGCTGATCAACCCAGTCTCCACCCGGTGTTCATTATTCTAATTGAGATAGTCTGCTTAAATTGAACAGTGGAACTATTTTGTTAGTCAGGACAAAGGTAGAGAGATGATTGGATCTTGTGTCTTGCTTGCCACAGTTGTTTTAATGATAGAAAAACTGCTATGTTGTTTGGTTGGAGGAACTCCCGGGGAATCCAAGAAAAGCTGGTTATAAGAGGGGACTATGGTTCATGCAATTATTTGGGTATCCACCAGAGGCTATCAGTGCCTAGACTGAAACAGTTCCAGATTGATCAAATGATAAAAGAAAATTGTGATTTCTCTAATGCCTTTCAGGTATTGATATATTTCAAAAATAAGAGAGATAAAAAAAAAAAAGAGTTATATGAGAGAGAGGCAGCCAGATTCCAAAAGCTATTTTTCTTTTACCAAGTTGAAGATCCTTCCTTACAGTTGTAAATTTGGGTCGTGTAAATCTAAAGGGTAACTCTGTCTAGGCTGTAAAAGGCTAAACTAGTAAACAGAGCTCTACTCGGTTTCCCCTTTTTACAATTTAGAAAAGCTGATCAGTCCAAAGTTCATCATTCAATCCAGTCATCCTGAAGAAAGTTTTATACCCTTTGTAATTGCACATCAGAAATCTTCCTTGAAGTAATTCAGCCTAGTATGTCCTTGGGAAATTTTAACAGCTAGCAGTTGGCGATCAATTTATTGTGAAGAATGTCCGTGGCAAGGCATGATGCATGGTCTTTTTGTTTTGAAACCAGAGTCCTGGGTTCTAAAATAGTGCTACTATTTTACCCACAGATATCGCCATTTGTTGAGAAGCAACACACCCCCACTGAAAAATGAGATTCCATCCTTAGAAAGCCCTGAACTTCCATTTTTGCAGCAGGGACCCTCTTGATAATTTTCAAGTTTAAATCCAATTTTGCTTGCCTCCTTGTTAAAGTTGTGCCTTTTTCCAAGTCTTTCTAGCATTGTTATTTCAAGCTTAACTTTCTACATGCTAGAATCATTCATGCACAAAGAAAATCTCGCACCGATACCGAGAAAAATCCAGAAAACAGTTGCATAAATTCACTGAAAACCAAAACTTTCCATTTTTGGTAGTGTCGCGATATCGCGACACTTCCATTTTCGAAAATGTCGCGATATCGCGACGAATTTTGGCAAAAGCAGCTAAGTCGAAAAAGTGTAGCGAAATCGCGACACTTTCCATTTTTGGAAGTGTCGCGATATCGCGACGTTTCCATTTTTGGAAGTGTCGCGATATCGCGACGTTTCCATTTTTGGAAAGCGTCGCGAAATCGCTACCGATTTTGGAGAGAGAAGGCAAGTTGTACGAAAGGGCACGATTTTGCGACATGTCACGAAATCGCGACATGTCGCATTTTCACGTCGGGAGAGAGAAAGTGGGTTGCAAGAATGAAAATCGGCTAAGTCTGAAAATGTGTCGCAAAATCACGACATGTCGCGATATCGTGACATGTTCTGAGAGAGAGGAAAATCGATACTCGGGAAGTTCAAAAGCTAGTTGTATGAACAATCTAGGGAAGCTTAAGTGCAAGGTGCGAGCGCGTCGCTAACATGTCTCAAAATCGCGATATGCTTGAAAAGGTTGTGCGACGGCCAGGAAGGTGCGCGATTTCGTGACATGTCACGAAATCGCGACATGTCGCGTTTTCGCGACCAAGTTGGGAAGAAGAGCTGCATAGCGCTGGGGACGTCACGATTTCGTGACATGTCACGAAATCGCGACATGTCGTAGAATCGCGATAGGAGAGAGAAAGTTGCATGAAAGGCCTGAAAATGCATTCCAACTATAAACAGAAGGCTTCCTGGGATAGCGACACGTGTCAAAGAGCGTATCAGATAAAACAGAGGCCGACATGCAAGCTTACTTTGCGGTTTTAATCTGATTTTAATTGTTAAAGCTTTAATTTAATGTTTATTAAAGTGCTAATATAATCTTTTTGTCTTTCATGCAGGATTCCATCTGTCACTTGCGGGACAACTGGAAAAGGCCATAAAGACAAAGTTAAAGTGCAGATTTGATCAAGGACCGCCATGCTAGAGGAGAAGGTGCGAGTGAAGGCATTCAATGACGAGATTTATGGCAGACTTAATAGCATGAAGACCATTTCAACTCAAGGATGGATTTGCGAGAGATCGAATAGCTGGAGAAGTGGTGATTCATCAGGCTTACCAACGGGAATTAATGAAGGCATTTATTTGCAGTTGCGGGTGAATGCAAGTGGCTTTCGATTTTATCTTCTCCATTTATGGCAGCTAACTGCACTGATTTGCCGAGGGGTTAAGTTCTATCCGGACTTTGATTTTAAAGTGGCTTTATATTGTAAAACCCGGTCCTAGGGTTTAAGATGTGATAAGATTTGCAGTTAAGAAGAAGATATTTTTGAAAAGATCAGGGTCTGTCCTGAGTCTATAAATACTTCTTCTCAATGTAATCGCGGGAGGCGGAGACTTAGAAATAAAAGGCTTATAAGCAATTTCTTGCAAATTTTGTGAAATCCTTTGTTTTCTGGACTGGGAGTTGATGTGCTTTTGCTATTTTCTGTGGTAGCATGGCCAGGAGCCTAATCTTTTACAGATCTGTGATAAGTGTATCTTCTTCTGTTATCCGTTCCATTAAAGTTTGTTAGATATATGCTGTAAATCTGCCATTATCAAGTTTAAATATGTTGTTAGGCTTCAGTTGTTCTATTGTCTGCTAGGGGAAATTACAGATTTGAGGTTAAGTTTGTTCTAATTGCTCTGTCTTCACTGTGTGAGCTAGGCTACCGGTGAAAGATACCAGTTTTAACCAACTTCCCTTGGATTTATAATTTTCTGCTAGATCTGTTCCACTTTGCCTTGTGCTCTTAGTTGAAAGTGATCTTAGAAATCTGGACACTTTCTTCTTTGATTTGTTCTGTTGTGAAGCTGGTAGCATAGATAAAATTGGTAGTTTTAAGTTTTACAGTTTAAAGTCTGATAAACTTCTCTTTCTGCCCTACCCTACCCTCTCTTTGCTTTCCGTGAATGATCCATTTTTATTTTCTTTATTTGTCTTTTATTTAAATCTGCTGACCC
This sequence comes from Wollemia nobilis, assembly GCA_028583015.1. Classification (NCBI taxonomy): domain Eukaryota; kingdom Viridiplantae; phylum Streptophyta; class Pinopsida; order Araucariales; family Araucariaceae; genus Wollemia; species Wollemia nobilis. The sequence continues at coordinate 79,907 of JAQPPZ010001748.1, read as the reverse complement.
ATGAGAGCTAGATCAAGAATTCAAGTTAAATCGATGGTTAACAAGTAACAACTTCGCAACTATCGAACAAGTTCAGGAACCCCCTGTAAGGTAACAGACAGTCCATATTGAAATCTATTCCAGAAGCGGAAAAGAGTGAATAGCCATTCGACCCAACTCTGTAACTCGCACCTTGGATAACCGACTAGATCCTAAAGTGAGTGGGATTCGTCCCGTGGGTGTCTCCGGGGCTTCCTGCCCATCCTTCGTGGGGTGCGTATGAAAGCCGGACCAACAGTACCTAAGACCCCATAACTAGTGGACTCTCAAAAGTGGTGACATTGGGGCCAGCCATCACTGCAACTGGTACTCGAAGAAGGCTCCCATGTCATAAATCTCTTTGCCACATTATTCATTAATTGTATGAGTATTGGCATGTATGATAACCTGCCACATTGCATCTTATTCGCAACCTGAAAAACTTTAGAAACAGGTCAGTCAGACTTTAAAGATCGACTGAAGTACAATCAGATCTAGTTCGGACACTACAAATTCTATAGCACTAACGAAATTAGGAGCACTTAGGAAATTAGGAGCATAAATATTATTAACCAGATATTGCATTAACATTAAGTTCGAAGGATTACAATGCTTAAATACAAATATTATTAACCAGAACCTAGAAAGCTTAGGAGAAAGAATAGGGAAGAAGAAAAATAGGGAGGAAAGGAAAAATGAGATTAGGAGTCAAACTCCCTGCCGTCCATGTCGTCCAATCCTGCTGACTCAGTTGTCGTCCAAGGAGGTAAAAGGGTAAGGTCCAAAGCTTACAATGGTAAAACAATTTTTTACTTTTTTACCCTTTTAACTTCCAACATTCTCCCCCTTAAAGTTGAGAGGACTGACTATACAATCTCTCAACTTTATATATTGAGCTTTAGCCATGCCTTTGGTGAAGATATCTGCAATGTTATCCAAAGTGCTGCAATATTTAAGCTCAACTATCTGCTGCTCCACCATGTCTCGGATGAAGTGATACTTCATATCAAAATGCTTTGATCTGCTATGGTGGATTGGATTGTATGCCAATTGAATGGCACTTATGTTATCACAATACAGTCGATTTGGACCACTTTGACTTTCTCCAATTTCTTCAAGGACTTTTCTTAACCATAGGGCTTGAGTACTAGCATGTGTGATGGCTATATACTCAGCCTCAGTAGATGACAATGCTACAACAATCTGCTTCTTGGAACTCCATGTGATTAGTCCTGACCCTAGACTAAAATAGTTCCTTGATGTAGATTTCCTATCATCTATATTGCTGCCCCAATCACTATCACTGAAGCCAACTAATTTAACAGAATTACATTTGTGGTAATGGATTCCAAAATCCAATGTACCCTTTACATATCTTAAGATTCTTTTAGTTGCTTGTAGATGCAACTCAGATGGACTTGCCATAAACCTTGAAACTAGAGAAACAACATATTGAATATCAGGCCTTGTGTTGGTGAGAAACATCAGACTCCCAACCATGCTTCTGTAAGTGGTCATGTCAACCTTTGGTGCTCCATCATCCTTGCTCAATTGGATCCCATGTCCAGTTGGAGTTGCAACTGATTTGCATTGCTCCATGGCAAATTTCTTGATCATGTCTCGAGCATACTTGTGTTGACATATGAAGATCCCCCTATTTGATTGATGCACTTCCATGCCTAGGAAGTATCACATTAAACCGAGATCTTTCATCTCAAACTACTTCATCATGGAGTTTTTGAACTCCATATTCATTTTAGTGTTACTACCCATAAATATTAGATCATCCACATACAAACAAACTATGAGAATGTCTACTCCATGCTTTAGGTAGTACATATTTGGTTCACTTTTGCTTCTAGTGAATCCATACTCGCTGAAATAGCCATCAATGCGTGAGTACCAAGCTCTTGGTGCTTGCTTGAGGCCATAAAGTGCCTTTTTCAATTTATAAACAAGGTTCTCCTTTCCTTGTTCTTGAAAGCCTTGAGGTTGTTGAACATAAACCTCCTCGATCAAGTATCCATTCAGAAAAGCACTTTTCACATCCATGTGTTGAATGTTCCATCCTTTATGGGCAGCTAAGGAAAGAACTGATCTGATTGTCTCTTGTCGTGCAACAAGAGCGAAGGTTTCCTCATAGTCAATGCCAAATTTTTGAGTAAAACCTTTTGCTACTAATCTCACCTTGTGCCTCTCAATGCTTCCATCAACATTGTATTTGGTCTTGTAGACCCATTTACATCCAACACATTTTTTTCCTTTTGGAAGCTTTACAAGCTCCCAAGTATCATTATTTTTTATAGAGGTTATTTCCTCTTTCATGGCTTCTTGCCATACATTCTGAGTACAAGCCTTCTCATAGCTAGATGGTTCTAGTTGTGCACTAGTTAATAAAGCATAATTAACTACATCTCCCTTAGGATCTTGGGAGTCATCATCCCCATACATATGCAGATTTTCAAGTTTCTGCAAAACTGAATTCATTTCACTAGCTTGGCTTCTAGTGTATCTTTTCTGGTAATTTTGATCCAACATTTGAAAATATGGATGATGTTGTAATGTTATTTTACCTCTTGATGGAGAGTCAATGTCCATCGGTGAAGAACTTACTGATCTCTGTGGAGAAGGACTTGGAGTGGCGGTTGAAGTACTTGATGTAGTACTCCTGCTTGGGCTTGGAGGGGTTGGTGTGCCTTTGCTTTTCTTGGGAGACACCTGTTGTACCTGTTGTACCTATGAAGAACTTACATCTTGGGACTCATCATCAACAAAAATTCTTTGATGACCCCATTCTCCCCCTTCATCAAAAATTACATCCCTGGAAAGTACAATTTTATGAGTCTTGGGATTGTAGAGTCTATATGCTTTGGTAGACTCACAATACCCTACAAATATACAAGCTTGAATTTTGGGATCAAGCTTCTTCCTCTTCTCATCAGGAATGTGTGCGTATGCTAAAGAACCAAAAACTTTGAAGTGCTTTACATTGGGTTTCTTTCCGTACCACCCCTCATAAGGAGTGATGCCATCTAAACTAGAAGTTGGACTTCTATTTAGAATGTATACACTGGTTCTTACAACATCATCCCAGTACATATTAGTTAGATGCTTAGTCTGAAGCATCGTTCTCGCCATCTCAACTATGGTGCGGTTCTTTCTCTCGGCCACACCATTCTGTTGTGGGGTATAGGCAGTAGTGAATTACCTTTTGATCCCACTTGCTTTACAATATTTCAAGAATTATTTTGAGGAGTACTCACCTCCTCGATCTGTTCTAAGACATTTTACAAAATACTCACTTTGTTTCTCTACATTGTTTCTGAAATCTATGAAGCAATCAAAAGCTTCATCTTTATGTTTCAGAAAATAAATCCAGCACATTCTAGAGAAATCATCTATGAAAGTGAGAAAATAGGAATTGTTTCCGATACTCTTTGTCTGCATTGGACCACAGATGTCCGAATGCACTAATTGAAGTGGATAGTTGGCTCTCCATGCTTGTCCTTTTGGAAACTTCGACCTTGAGTGCTTTCCCAAAGCACATCCTTCACAGACCTCCTTCTGTTCATTGATTTTGGGAAGTCCTGTCACCATAGCTTGAGAAGTTAACAATTTCAAGCTAGCGAAATTAAGGTGACCATATCGCAAGTGCCAAAGCACACTTGGATTTGCTATAGCTACATTTGCAAGTTGAGCTCCCCCTGGCTCACCAAATTTGAGAGGGAATAACCGATTCTTGGTCATTGGGACCTGTGTGATGACACGATTACAATTGTTTTTATCAAGAATGAGACATTTTCCTTCATCAAAAACAAGTTTGTAATTATTCTCCATCATTTGCCCAATGCTTAGCAGATTGTGTTGGAGCTTTGGAGTGTAGTAGATGTCATTCACTTTCTTTAGTCCTTCTTTCATTGGAACTTCCATGGTTCCAATGCCTTCGACTTGCAAAGCTTTATCATCCCCTAACTTGATGTGGGATTTATAAGTGGAATCTAGAGTAGCAAATAGATTTTCTTTGCCACTCATATGGTTTGAACAACCAGTATCCAGAATCCATGTGTCATTTAGATTATGTTCTGATTGTCCATATGATAGAAAAATATTAGAGGTATCATCTTCTTCTCCATAATTTCCATATTGACTGCTGCTGCCTTGAGAAGATTTTGACCAGCAGTCACGAGCAAAGTGGCCTGGCTTGCCACAATTAAAACAAGTTATTTTGGACTTGTCACTTCCTCGCCCTTGATTTCCACTTCGTCTTGGATTTCCTCCTCTATTTTGGTTTCCACCTCTATTCTGATTGCCTCCTCTGTTGGAGTTGCCTCCTCTATTCTGATTGCCTCCTCTGTAGTTGCCTCTGCCTCTTCCTCTTCGCTGGCCTCTGCCTTGACCTCTTCCACGTCCTCTTCCAGTATTTTCATTGGATGTGAAGGCTTTATCATCGCCTCCATAGCTGGTTGAAGGAGATTCCTGTAATCTCTCTTCATGAGACATTAACGATCCGATTAATGCATCGAATGTTAAAGTGGAAAGATTTTTTGACTCTTCTATGATTATGGCAATGTGATTCCATCTTTGTGGAAGTGTTCGCAACACTTTTGTTACAATTATCTCAGGCTTGATTTCCTCGCCAAGTGTAACCATTTTATCAACAACTGCTTTCACTCTGACACAATAATCACCTACTTTTTCATCTTCTTTCATTTTGAGATTTTCAAAATCTCGTTTTAGTGTTTGAAGCCTCACTTGCTTCACTTGATCACTTCCCTGGAATCCATCTTTCAAAGCTTTCCATGCATCTTGTGCAGTTATACAAGTGGCTATTCTAGGGAATATACTTTTCTCCAATGCTGCTTGGAGATGATAAAGAGCAAAAGAGTTGCTCTTTTGTGCTTCTTTCTTTGTTTTCTTATCTGTGGCACTCAATGTAGCCCAATCTGTGGGTTCTGTGAAACCCTCTTCTATTATATCCCACAAACCTTTTCCTATGAGTAAGGTCTTCATTTTGATAGACCAATACTCGTAGTCATACCCGTTGAACTCTGGAATTGGTAGATTGTTATGTGAGGCCATAGTTACTAAAACACTCTTTTATTTCTTGGTTACAATAAAGCACTCTGTTTTTTTCAAAGAAAGAAGAAGGAAGAAAGAAGAAGAAAGAAGAGATTACAAATTTAAGTCAGATCTGACTTGATTCACTCTATCATTGATGGCTTGTTCCTCTTGGTGTGGTGCTGCTATTTCTTGAGTCATGAAATTGTCTGCTACTTCTTCTTCATCGTCACTGATCAATATTATCTCTGGTGATTCTGGTTCTAGGATTTCCACTGAATTATTGTAATGAGTATATTCAGATTCTTGTGGTGCAACTTCTATGGATTCAGATTGCTCAAATTGACTCCCAAAGGAGTTATCTTCAGAGTCTGCCTCGTACCCTGAGTCCGGATGCCTCTGGTGTGCAATTACTGCATTTTGCAACTGACTAAATACAATATGTAGCCCATAAGCTCTCACTTTTTCATCAAAACTTTTGGCGTTTTCTCTCACCAAAAGTGCACATAGGGCATGATAACAACCACTTGGTCTTATCATCAATGCCTCTTTACAAATTTTAGTTTGATCTTTTGTCTCTCTTACAAGGAAAAATACTAAGCCTCTTAGGCTTTGTCACAATTTTCCACCTTTGAGTCCTCTTACATAAATTGCCTCTTAGGCAATGTTCTTTTTCTCCTATTTTATTATATCAAAAAAAATATCTATATTTGTATTTAATAAAAGAAATATAATTGCTTTATAAAATAAAATTTAAAAAAACAATTATTATTTAATTTTATTAAATATAATATAAAGTTATATTTTTTTTAATATATAAAATAATAAACTTTTAAGAAAAAGAAAAAACCTTTTAAAAAAAATTCTAACTCCGTAGGAGTCGAACCCGTGACTCCTTTCTTTCAAGCAGAGTTTCCTTGCCAACTCGGCTTCCACCGTCGATGAAACCTAGGCAGAATACACTATTATTTCAAGACATTCGGGGCATATACCATACACAAAAAAAATTGCAACTTTCGTAGCCGTCGAGTTTCGAACCTGCGACCTCCTGGGGGTGAGCGGCTTAAGGCTGGCTCCTCGAGCCAGTCGAGCTGCGTGGCCCGACGAGGAGGCGAGGGAGGCTTGCCTCCTTTATCCCATCATGGTTGCATGATAATTTAAAAAAAATTACAATATTTATCCCACATCCATTGTGCGGAGGGGATATTGTGCTTTATTAGCACAGAGAAGCACTAAGCTTCTCGATTGCCTTCGAGAAATCAGTGACCACCCTTTTGCCTTCTAGCCGAGCCAATCACCTCATGCCACATCACTAGTTGCCCCTTTGTCCACCTTGCTGTCTGCTCACCATGTGTTCGCCTTGTTGTCTGCTCGCCACGTGTCCGCCTCTGGTTAGCTCCTCGATCCACGTGCTCTCTATGGGCCTCTCTCGACCTTACCTCGGTTTGTGTTGCTATGGGCCCTCTCGACCTCCTCGAGATCCGTGCCTCACCTGTGAGCTCGCTCCTGTGGGCCTCCTCGACCTCCTCGAGATTCGTGCCTCACCTGTCGCTCTCCTCGGGCTCCGCGCTTCGCCTGTATAGCCTCTGCTCTGATACCAGATATAGCACTAACGAAATTAGGAGCACTTAGGAAATTAGGAGCATAAATATTATTAACCAGATATTGCATTAACATTAAGTTCGAAGGATTACAATGCTTAAATACAAATATTATTAACCAGAACCTAGAAAGCTTAGGAGAAAGAATAGGAGAAGGAAAAAAGGGAGGAAAGAAAAAATGAGATTAGGAGTCAAACTCCCTGCCGTCCATGCCGTCCAATCCTGCTGACTCAGTTGCCGTCCAAGGAGGTAAAAGGGTAAGGTCCAAAGCTTACAGTGGTAAAACAATTTTTTACTTTTTTACCCTTTTAACTTCCAACAGATTCATCGGGTAGACACCCAACACCAATTTTGTGGTGGCGGTATGCCAATTATGTTACAAAATTTTATGTAAATAATGCAAATAGGCTAGCTGATAAATAAGGTGGGAAGAGCACAAAGTGGTGTGATTTGGCATCATCAAATTTGGGTGACTCAAAGTGGAAGGTACTCTCTTTGTTTGCATTTTATTGTATATATGTTTTATTGTGACTCCATTGCCCAATGGATAAAGGTCCTGGGGTCGATTTGCATTCAAACAAGCTAAATACCTCGTGAACTGCCAGAACTGTTGGTATTTTCACCATACTAAAAATAAAATTTTAAATTCATCCAAGTATGAAGAGGCCCAAAAAGAGGAAGAAAAATTGGACAAAATGATCTTTGGATATTTCACTACTGTAGATCTCTTCCCAATATTTCCAACGATATATTACAATAGAAAATTGGATCAATGAAACATAATTTATGGCTCCGGTTGTACCACCAAAAATCATTTTCAGGGCAAAAATAATTTTTGGGCATTTTTTTGGTGAAAATAATTTTTGGGCACTTTTCTGGTGAAAATCATTTTTGGGCACTTTTCTGGCGAAAATCATTTTCGAGCACTTTTTTGGGTGAAATTGATTTTTAGGCAATTTCTCCAGCAAAATCAATTTCAAGCAATTTCTCCAGCGAAATTGAATTTTAGGCAATTTCTCTAGCAAAATCAATTTCAGGCAATTTCTCCACCAAAATTGATTTTCAAGTAATTTCTCCAACGAAATTGAATTTCAAGCAATTTCTCTAGCGAAATCAATTTCGAGCAATTTCTCCAACGAAATTGATTTTCAGGCAATTTCTCCAACGAAATCAATTTTAGGCAATTTCTCCAACGAAATTGATTTTTAGGCAATTTCTTGAGCAAAATTGATTTCAGGCAATTTCTCTAGCGAAATTGATTTTCAAGCAATTTCTCCAGTGAAATTGATTTTCGGGCAGTAAAATTAAATTTTCAAGCATTATTTCCGGCAAAGACTAGTTTTGACAAATGACCAGGGGGTAGCCAAAATTAAATGTTGTCATTTCCCAAAATGATATGCTCTTATACGATGTTGCTGATTTTTGAGGCACCACCCATGAAGGTGAAAATTCTACCGATGATTCTTGTTGAGTTCCAATATGCTACCAACCATATATGCTAGTTGATTTCCAAGGTGTCGTTTGATTGGTTCGTTGCTACTGCCAAGGAAGAAAATACTATCGATCATACCACCGACTTACTACCATTGCCACCATTTTATTTAATGCTTATTAATTTTAGGGGTGAAATCCTCTATAAATACTGTAAAACTTGATAAGTTTGAAAGGAGGGATATTTTGCTAAAAACTCTGGAACTTAAAATTTTTGCATCAATAGAAAGACTTAGGACTCTGGTTCCTAGATCAGTTGCGTATGTGATTACTTTTTTCCTGTCCTTTCTATTATATTAATGCCTTTGTGAGATAGATTAAATTCTGCATTTGAATTTAAATTCTGGTAAAGAAATGAAAGTTGAGATGTTAATTGGAAGTCATATTTGCAATCAGTGATTAGTTCCTACGTTGTTAATTATGTAAAATACTGATTAAAAATTGGCATGATTATTTAGCTTTTAGTTCATCATCACCCTATCTTTTAGGCTTACAACTATATATCCCATATCTTTTTGTTATTTTTTATCCCTAAGCTTTCCATCGATTTTTAGATTAGTACGGGAGCTAGCTCTCTCTAGAGATTGGTCCGAAGGACATCTCTTTCCTTCGGCCTTTCAATGTTGGTTGGGTCTAAGGTGCATATTTTATACTTAGGCAGATTCGTGACCAACACCTAGTTTAAGAATTTAGATTTGTCCTAGAATTTGATATTAATATCAATTGTTTCTTTAATGAGGATGTGAGACTCATCCTCAAACTATGGGGGTGCAGGGAGTACCCTTAAATTCTATTGGATCTAAGCACAATTGATCAAAAATTGAATTATTGTGAGGTATTAGCAGTATTTATTTGAACATGTGGCTATTCGTTATAAAAAATCATATAGGGTAAGATGATTGTTAGAAGGATTGTGAATTAATGCACTTGTCTCTCAGTTGTTGAGGACTACTATCAATAGAGAGTCAATCCCTGTTTGGGTTAAAATATCTATTGGTTCAGAAGGGTTATTAGATTTAGTATGAACAATTTCTATTGTGTTTACATTAATCATATGAATGAGAATAAGAGATATTTCATGGTCTCTATCCCAATTTGGTTTTGAATTATTCGTTATTGTGACATCCTCATAAGGGTCAAGAAAGTCACTTTTATTATCACTATCAGAGGATGATGAGCAAGATTTGAATTTGTTACAATGGGGTTTATATCCCAACCCCCATCAGTCTATCCATGATTCAAGTTCCAAAGGTTCTTTAATTCCTTATTCAAGCCTTCCTAGGCCCTTCCCATGATACCCAAGGTTGCATAAGATTTTCTTAGGTATCTGATAGATATTTGATATATAGCAAGAAGAATATTGTTGTTCAATTGGACAAGAGTTGCTATCACAAATAATTTCTTTGTTAGCCATTCTAGTACAGACAAATGTGCAACTCCCTATTTGCACTACCTTTACCTTCCAAGAAGGTAGTTCTAACGTTTGGGGTGAGGAAGAAAAATTGGATAGGTCTAATGTTAATAATTTTCCTCATGGATAATCATGGTCAATGTTTGAATTTCTTGGATTTGTTCTTCTTGCTTTTTAGGTTGACTACTAGTGTTTGCCTCATAGTCATTGTTACCTAACCCTGAGGATAAAAGTTTTGTGACAAGGCCAGATGTACCTAAGGATAGAAAAATATATATATTTGGATTTTCCTTCTCAATGGATTGACAATAGGTAAAGGGATCAAGATTTGTAGGAATAGTGTGAAGTTGGACTTGGTAATCAAACTTTAGGCACTAATGATAAGTGGATAGGACTACCTACATAGTGTGGATATAGGGTCATCCCAATAGAAGGTTATAGTTCAAGTCACAAATTAATACATGGATTAGGATGTTATGTATACAATGTCACACCTTTATAGGAAGGAGCAATGTTACAACTCTTTGTTCTTCATTATCGTATGCTTTGATAACAACATCATTTTTTCTAAATCTTGTTTATTTAATCCGATCCTATTGAGTAATTTGAGTTTATGCACATTAATGCTAGAACCATTATCAATAAGCACTCTTTTGATAAAACTATTACCAATTTCACAAGTAATGTGAAGTGGGAATTCCCCAAGAATAGATGGAGGTGGGACATATTCCTTGTAAAAGGTGATGGTTACATGATTGATGACAAGGGTTCCTACCACATGAGTTAAATCAGCTAGAATAATATTTTGGGAAACTACTTGCTCATTTGAATGTTTAAAAAACATTTCTCTATGAACTAGAGAAGTTCTCAACAATTCTAGTAGAGAAATCTTTGTGGGTATGTCTTCAAGTTGTTGTTGGAGGTTAAAGTTTTCTTTTCCTTTATCTTAAGTTTTTAAGATTAAGGTTGGCTTTTTAGAATCATTATTTTATTTGGATTATATAATTAAAGGACGGTTAGTAAGTGAATTTGATAATCAAACCTTTTATTGTTGTTTGGCTACTATGTGAATCATTCCAACTATGTTTTTATGAGGTAGTGGACCATTCTTGTATTAAATATTGTTAGTTGTCCTTTGATTGTGATTTGGTAGAGGGTTTTGAAAAATACCTAAATTCCAATTTGAAGATGTGGAGGGTTAGGAGTCACTAAATATGACTTATCCTTCATCAACGAGGTCTTGGATGAGGTACCTAAGGATTTTACATCTATTAATGGAATGTCCATTGAAGCAATGGTAAGGACATTGTTCTGTGATATTGAATCCTAGTACTTTTTCTCATTAAGGATTTAGAGATTTTATGGGTGGGAGTTCAATCATATTTGCTTCTAGAATTTATTATAGAATGGTGAAAGGACATAGCTCTAGCCTAGCATACTATCTTCTAGGATTTTCTTGCTTGTTCAAGATAAGTTTTTGAAGGGCTACCATAGTACTTCCACTATTGTTATTTGACTTAGAGTTAGTGAATCTATATCCTATGGCATTTTTATTCTTATATTATCATTTTTTACTAGAAGGCTTATATTCCTCCTTAATATTTAGTTGTCCTTTTCTTAATGAGAGCATATATCACTTTTTTAGCCAATTGAATGGCATGTTCAAAAGAGGGTACTATGATCATTTCCAAAAAATAAGAGAGGTGTTCATGAGGTTCTTCTTAAAAACACTAAGAATATCCTTTGGAGGAGGATTATATTCTATTTTTTCCACTAATGATCTCCACCTCTTTAAGAATTTTGATAGGATTTCTTATTTTCCTTGCGTTAATTGATATAGATCAACAAGAGTAGCAATTTCTTCTATATCAATAGAAAATTGCTAAATGAATTTCTTACCTAGTTCTCTAAAGTTTTTAAGAAAGTGATGAGGCAACTGATAATACCATTATAATGCTAACCCTGTAAGGCTTTTTAGAAATACTTTTAGTGGTAGTAGTAGTTTGTCATATGCTATATCAACACAAGAAAACATGAAATATTTTATATAATTTATAGGATCACCTAAACCATCAAATTTGGGAAGCTTAAGGACTTCAAAATTATGTGGAAAAGGTTGATCAACCATAAGCGGGTCTAATGGTTGATTGCACATTTCATAAAATGCACATATTTATTTTGAATATCCTTGATGCGAGGATACTTGTTGATTTAATTATTGTACTTGATATTTAAGGGCTTGAACTTCAATGGACCTTGTGAGGAGGGAAAATAATTTGGGATATTAACCAAAGGATTCATTTGAGTAGGCTAAGAAGAGAAGGGAATTGAAAATTTATTGAATGGGTTGGTTGGAAGATTTATAAAATCAAACATGGTTGTTGTTCCAAAGCTGCTAAGGTTAAATCTGTCTACAGAATTAGAGGTAAGAGGGGCCAAATTATAGACACTCTCTCCTTCAGGGTTTGTAAAAGGTAGTTGTTTAGGAAAGACCAATTGAGGCATTGGTTTACTAAGAGGGATTTTGGTTGTCTTGATTTTATGGTTGAAGAAGTTGATGGCTTTTTAAACCTTATACTACCACAAAATATCATATATTATATCACACAAATCCCAAATATAAAATAGCCACAATATAATAATAACAAGGTCAATATGATAATAATATGAGTAGAGTAATATGAGTAAATTAATATGTATATCAAGGCTTATAATAAATCAAATAACATTTAATAATATGCTAAAATATGAATGTAAATAGCCCGAATCATTCATGTACTATGCATGAAGAACAACTTACAATATTAATTGCTCAAAATATATACAAACTTTATTACTCCTCTTACTCTTACAATATGATAATGATATATGAATTGTGTGTGATATCTCTGTCTATGGAACATTGTCTCCATAATATAACCATAGTGTTATGACTCTTCAAGTAATAGACTATTGCTCTCCATATGCTATTTCATGACTCTTGGCTTGTATACTTGCCACTTGCATACTTGATTAACACTTGAAACTATAACATATGCACACCTATACATGACTCTTTTTTTAAAAGAAAATATTTATTTATTTAATATAAAGGTGCAAAACTCTCTAATTAGAGAGATCACAATGAACAGATCATTCTAAAATATAGAACATAAAGACAAAAAAGGACCTCAATATTGGAGTCCTCGTCATCCTCATATATCACCCCTAACCTTCTACTTCTTGATGATTTGGTGGTAATAACCAGGGGTTATATTTATTTCCTGATTCGCTAGTGTGTTGACCTCTTTGTTGAATTCCTACCTTACGTGTTGATAGGATATTTTACCAATTATCCTACCTAGTTGTCTAATCTTGTCTTGAATAATATTCAATTGTAAAGATCTAAAATATTTATTTTTGGCAAGAGCTATTATTATCAGTTTAGAATCCTCGTAAACTGTAACCTGAGTGATTCTCTGCTTTGCAACCAATTTTAAGTCAATTTCACATCCAATAGCCTCTGCCACGTTGCTAGATGTTGTTTTCAAGCTAATCATGTATTTGAGTAGGATCTCACGGGTCCTGTAAGAATCAGTCCCCTTGTCACTGCTTGACTGGGGTTGGAATTGGAGGCACCATCAAAGAAGAGCATCAAAAAACATATGTTAGGCAAATAATTATTTGCTCTATAGCCTCCATGTGTTAGCAAATCTTGAAGATTAAGTTGATAGATCATTCTTCTTTTTATGGGTGACAAATCTTCTTCATACTGTTGTTGAAAAAACTAGATTTGACATTTATGACTAATTCTTCTTTTATCCTTCATATTAGAGTTTTGTTTTCCTTACCTTTACCTTAAAAAATCCTCTAGTTTCTATCCAACTAGATGTGCTAGATGAAAAAATATGGTATAGAGCTCCATAGATATTTTAGGAGGGGCTTACCTTCCAATTTACCTTTATATTATTTGTTCCACTTGGTAAAACATGTGTCTATGGTTAACCTTCCAGAGTAGGAAGTGCCAAGAATTTTGGTTATTCCTAAACAAATTGAAATTACCTTTGGGTATTGAAACAAAATATGGAAATTTGTTTTACTGTTCCGTTTGCACAAGTAACAAACATGAGGCCCTACTATACTCCTATTTTGTAGATTATCACCTATTAATATTTTATTTTGAGAGACTAGCCAATTGAATACTTGTAGTTTAGGTGGTGCTCTATTTTTCCACACTATCAATAGTTTTTTGTTGGTAGACCCAATCTGTTGATGTTGGACTCCTAGATGCACTGAGTATTCCCCATTACTGTTGATGCTACCCCAAATAAGTTTGTCTAGAATTATGGGATGAAGAGGTCTAATGCTCGCCATGTGGAACTTAAAATAATCCCAATATTTGAAGTTGAGATGGAATGGGAGGGGACATCCAATTCATAGTTTCTAAGGTCCAATAAAACAAGTCACCTACTTTAAGTATTCTTTGGCTTTCCAAGTGATTCTGCAATTCGATTGAAGTTCTCTCTCTTAATGGTGGATTTCCTAGGATTGGGTTCTCCCATATATTAATTGACTTACCATCTCCTGGTAGCCAAGATATTCTATCCTCTATTATGCTTTTTGTAGTCATTATATGTTTCCAAACCAACGAGGCTCTAGGAAGTTTGTCTATGTGTTTGAGCATTTGAATACTTATTTGATTATTTACATACTTGCTGACTAGTATGTACTGCCATGCTCAATTGTGTTTAAGCATGTTCCAGAGAAGTTTTTCTCCTAGTGTTTTTGATTCTATATCCATTTTTCCGATTCCTACTCCTCCTTGAATTTTACTTTTGGTGACCATCTCCCAATTGATCAAGTGGAACTTTTTTCTTTTTGATTGCCTACCTCCTTGCCATAGGAAGTTGCATATGATTCCATTTACCTTTTGCAAAATAAACTTGGGAGCATGATATACTAATAGTTGGTAGATTGGAAGAGAAGCTAACACTAATTTGATCAATACTTTCCTTCTTGCAAGACTGAGCCAACTATTACTGTAACTCTATATCCTCCTAGCTATCTTGTCCAATGTTGGTGTCCATTAGTCTAAGGCTTTGAGGTGGAAACTCATGGGCACTCCTACATATATGAAGTATTTTTTCGTGCCAGACCGAAATCCTAGAATAGTGCAAAAGAGTTTGAATCTTATTGTTGTAATATTTTGTGTATAGAATTGACTCTTTTGAATGTTTATATGAGCCTCGGTAGCTTGTGTGAACCAATCTAGGCATTGCTTGAATTGTCTAATATTTTGCTTGGTGGCTTTCTCTAAAAGAATGATATCATATGCAAATTGGGCATGTGTTACAACTTTGCATCTTGTTGCAACCTTTATCCCTGTTATTTTTCTTTCTCTTCGAATATGGTTAATTAATCTTCCAAGAGTCTCAACTAAAATGATGTAAAGGTATGGTGATAGTGGACACCCTTGTCTAATTCTCCTTGTAGCCTAAAAGAAATTTGTTGGTTCTCCATTTATTAAGGGGGATATCCATGGGTTTTTATGCATGCTCTGATCCACTTGATGACTTGATGTGGGAATTTAAACTTTTGTAGGACATGTTCTACAAATTGTATATTAACTTGATCAAAGGCATTTGCTATATCAAGTTTTATAACAATTTATTTCTTTTTTGAATTTCTACTGCTATGAAGGGCTTCATGCACTGGTATGATATTATCATATTTTTTTTCTAGGCATGAACCCCCCTTTATTCTTAAGATATTATTTTTTCAAGTTTATTCTTTATTCTATTGGCCAACATTTTGGTAATAATTTTATAGGAAGAGTTATAAAGAGAAATTGGTCTGAATCTAGAGAAAGTAGTGGTATTTTTTTTTTAGGAATAAATGCTAGAAAGGTGGAGTTGATGTCTCCAAGAAGATTACCTTTCACCCTAACATCCACAATCATGCATAGCAAATCTTTTTCGATGATGTGTAAGTATTGTTGGTAAAAGTTGTTGTGAATCCATCAAGTCTGGGAGCTTTGTCCTTTGGTAGAGCTGTTATAATTTCCTTAAGTTCCTCCATAGTGATTAGCTGATTGAGATCATGTTTGTCTTCTAAACTTAATACTATTGGTATATGCTATAGCAGTATTCCCTGAGAATGTGGGTTATCATTTTCTTTAGAGAGCAGAGCTAAGTAATGTTGATTAGCAAGTTCCTTAATTTTCTCACTATCTGTGTAAGCGGTTCCTTCATGCTCTATCTCCTTGATTGTGTTCCTTTGGCAGCGTTGCATGGTTTTTAGATGAAAATATTTGGTGTTTCTATTCTCCTTGCTTAGACAAACCATTCAGGATCTAAGCCTCCAATGTGTTTCTTCGTTAGTGCTTAATTTATTGAGCTTCTGAATTAGATCATTTCTTACATCTTCTTTCCATGGTTGAAGAGGATGATCCTCAATTTTTGTTTCTAGTTGCTCTAGTTGTTGCATTAATTAATTCTTGTCTGGTTTGACTCTCACTTTTTTTGCCAACCATTTTTTATCACATGCTTTAATTTTTAAATTTTGCTTTTCTATTTTTCTTGGGGGTTGGTGGATTGGACCTGTTGGTTCCAAGTGCTTTCCACAAGTTCATTGATATTTTCTTCTATTGCCCATTCAAAGTTGTATTTAAAGGATAATTTCAGGGTTGTAGGATTTGGCCGCTATCCAAGAGAATTGGATTATGATATGAGATAGAGTTTTGAATGATGTAACTGGAAGTGAGGGAAAAGTGTGTTAGGAGATTTTCATTGATAAAAAATCTATCCAATTTTTTTGCAGTATAGTTTTCCCCTGTCTTCTATTGCTCCAAGTGTAATTTTCTTTGTTCGGTCAAATATCTTGTAAGATTTCATCTACCATAATTTTATTGATCAGATCTCTATTTGGATCCCTTTCTAAACTTCCCCTAGCCTTATCCAAGTGGTAGAGATATCCTCCCAGTATTATGTTATCAAAATTCTCATTGTCTAGCCATTGTGCTAAGTTTTTCCATGCTTCTCTTTTCTGGATAGGATGATTTGGACCATAAAAATTTATTATTGCTACACTAGTTCCATATAGTAAGATGAATTTTGTACCTATCCAGTTATTGTGCTTATGTTGTAAGCTACAAACTAATTGTTGTGGGTCCCAAGCCAAAGCCAGTCCCCCTGAAGCTCCCGCAAAATCAATAATTATTTTTTATTGTGCCCACATTTTTTGCCATTATATAATCAGTGTTGCCTCTACTGTTTTTGTTTCCTGAATATAAACTATTGTCAGATTTTGCTCTTGTATTAGAATTTTGAGATAATTTTTTTTAGAGGACTTTCTAGTCCCCTACAGTTCCATGATATAATATTCATTTTTTGGATTACTTCTTATTTTATAAAGCTCTCCTCAATTAAGACCTACATTTTGGATTGCAAGTCTTTTTATGGTTGCTCATTTCTGAGTTGTTGGTTCGATTTTCTTCCCTTAGCTGCAGATTGCATGGTCGGCAAGCCCCCAAGAATCACTATTTCCTCCACTTGTGTTTCTTCTACCTCTTCCTTTGAGTTCCCATTAGTTTCTTCTCAAGATGTTGTGTTCTTTGGTGTATCTCCTAAGATCTTTGGTGGGTTATCAACTTCAGTTATAGGTATCTTCTCTTTAACTTTAGGATCCATCACATCTTGAGAGGTGATTTCCTTTTATCCTTAATTAAGACTCACAAATTTATTTTTGTGTTGGAAGCATTTTTTATCCCATGGTTGAGGTTATCGATTCTTGCTTCTTGATCTGTGTGGTCTCTTTTTGATTTCCTAAAACTCTAGTTCTTCCTTTTTATTTCTTATGCTTGTTTAATTGGGTAGTTTTAAGAGAAATACCCATGCTCATGGTAGGTTATACACTTGAATGGTATATGCTCATAGTCCAGGGGTTGGTTATATATCCAATCAAACACCTTTATTTTGATACGCTTGGGCAAACCCTTTATCAAATTGACTTACACACAGATGCATGCGCATATAGTGTTATTGGCCTTTGGAGGAGCCTAGTCAATGAACGTTCCAATAGAATTTCCTATTAATTCCATCGAAGGTTTGTTCCATAGGTGCAGTGGAAAAAATGGTAACCTCACCTAGACATAAACTTCTTTAGGCTCCTCCTCTTGAGGATCAAATACCATGCTCCACTGGGTCATGTAGAATGGGTTGGATCCCAGAAACCAGGGATCTCCATGAAAGATAGTACTCTTGTCCTTCATAGTGGTAAATGTAATGACAAAGTATCCCCTACCTGTCATCATGAATTCATAAGAGACTTTACCCCCAATGTGTGTTAATTCATTTCTGGATTGTGATTGGACTAGGCCATATTCCCACAAATTTTCATGCAAGGGATTTGATGGAAAACGTGAGCAAATGCTGTTAGATGAGGGCTAGAGGCACCTTAATCACATGAGACTCATCTAACTTGGGCATAAAGGTACCATTTTTAGAGTGAGCTGGGGGTTTTGGATGGGGTGCTTTCCTCACTTTAAGCACTTAATGCATCTGATCCAACTTCTCCTCATCAAAGAGAAACTGTTGTGAAAACATGAAGAAGGCCTCATTACCTGCTTATTTGAAAAGTGAGGCTGCAGTCGTCATTTTAACCAATGTTGTGAGTATTACATTATTTGGTCTAATGTATGTGTCACTTTGTGAAAGTGCAATGTGTCAAAAGAGAGAGGAGTATGAAGAGTCATATTGACATGTGACATGTGACATGTTGAGAGCTTGTTTTAATGATAAGAATGTGAAAGGTTGCATTTTCCATATTTGTAGGGGAGAGCAATAGTTTGAGGACTGAAAAGTCATGTATTGTATTATATTGGAGATAACTCTCCATTGTTGTATCATATCATGAGCATGGAAGCATAATACAGTGAAGATCTCTTTTGTGATATATTTGTGTCAATATCTTGATGTGTGTTCTTATTGTGATGTTGTTATGTTTTAATGCATAATATTGTGATATTGGTTAATATTTTGTTAACATGAAATAGTGTCATGTTCCAACATGGTATCAAAGCTATGGAGGAAGCTATGTAGAAACCAAGGTTGAGAGAGCTATCGAGAAAACCAAAAAACTAGAAAGCTAAGGAAAACTAGTGAGCCAAGTTGTTTTAGAGAGCAAAGTGTTTGCATAATTTTTTGGGACAATCGTCACCATCCGACGACATGCCCATTTGAGGTGTTGAAGGTAAGGATAATTCTGTGATATCAAAGTAACGCAGCGGAAGTAGAAAATAATCAGACTTGAAAACAGAAACAAAGATTGAAAACAGAGAAAATAAACAAAACAAAAAAAAGTTTGAGAGGTACAAAAAAAATGGGATTTCCTAGGAGGTCACTCATCCAAGCACTACTCCAAAATAAAATGCTTAATTGTGGAGTCTTTTTGATAGATTAAAAAACATCATGCCACTTATTTTTTTTATTGAGTAAATATTTCTTATATATATACATATCCACCATGGAAATTGAACCTGGGTCACATCACAACATCAAGCCACTTATTGGAGTTTAAAAAATTGTGTTTTTGAGAAGGTGTTAAAAAAAAAAACAAAGGGCTTTTCCTTTTTTGTGCTTGTATGAAAGGACCCCAGACTGCAAATTCCTGCTTGCAGGTTTCCCCTATCGAACCCTGCAGAAGGTGGTTCTCGATTCCCCGTGTCGGATGTAGACCGAGAGACATAGATAAAATATGGGCCGAAGTGCCAATTTTTTGTTTGGTTGTGGCTTCTGCGTGTGTTCTGGCTCTCTTCACCTGGAAATAGCGAGAAACGTCCTCATATGCCCTGCGGCTACGTCTGCTTCCCATTGTCGAATGAGGGATTCCCCAGCTTATGGCTGTGAAAAAAGCCCACGCCCTTTGTAACACTGCCATTACGTGTGAAATTTTATATTTTGTAGAGGGCCAAAAACAACCCCGCCTTCAACAAAGAATATTAATGCTGGCAAAAATGTGTCGATGCTAGGGATTGCACACCTACTACGTGTGTGAAAGGAATTGTTGGAGCAATTTTTTGCAGGCTGGTGCAGCGAAATCATGGTGGAGTGGCCACATGGATGTGGAGAGGTATGTGGCCTGCATACATTCAGAGAGACGTTACCTCATATAGTGGCGAGAGTAATAGACGGGAATACTCGTCGTTCCTATTTCGTTTCGGAGGAGGCCAACCAATAATTTTTCAAAAGAGGAAGGGACATAACAAGGTAGCGAAACGACTGCATCGGAGAGACAGATAAGTGACAACGCCAATAAAATAGATAAAAATAGTTTAAGGGCGTCTCCAACCAAACCTAATGTCGAAGTTAGCCCTGACATTGTAGTGGGTTTGGAGGAAGATAGTCATTGACCGGGTGCAGCAAAACCAAATTTTAAATCATGCAGTGTGACAGTGAGTAAAGGTAAAATATTTTAAATTTCAAATTTGAAACTTAAACCAAGTGGAGATATAAGGTTACAAAGGGGTGTACAATTATTTTATAATAAGTTTTATTGAAAGAAAAAGGGGATTGAAACATTAAATACTTTTTTAATACGAGGAATAAGGAAGGAAAATAATAAAATTTGAAATTTTTATTAAGGTGGAAAGGTTTTTTTTTTAATAGAAGCAAACTTTTTTTTTTTTTTATGTATATATATATATATATATATATATATATATATATATATAATTGGAGATAAAAGGTTTTCCACTTCAAAGGTTGATAAAATATATATATATATATATATATATATATATATATATATATATATATATTTTTTTTTTTTTTTTTTTTTTTTTCTTGAATTGATTTAATTTTGGGAGGTAAAAGATTTTCTACCTCAAAGGAAAAAACTAAATCAAAGGGGGGAAGAACAAGAAAAAAAATGACAAAAGGTAAGAAACAATTTTTTTTAAAAACATTTGTTCAAGAAGCTAAAGAAGATGAAAAATATGTGTTGGACAAAGTATGGAAAGATTTACATTCCATTATTGAAGAAGTCAAAAAAGGAGAATATTTTTTACTTCAACAATGCATGCAAGAAATCCTTAATGATGCTAATGATAGTAATGAAAATTTTGTCACCATACCTATTGTTTTATGGAAAACAATATACAAAGGAATTATTACTCTTAATGTTTCCAAAATCAAAGCACAAGGAAACAAGCCATTGATGAAGGATGTTGTTTGTGACACTAATTATTTGAAGCCCTTGAAGAAGGATGTTGTTTGTGATACTAATGATTTGAAGTCTATATTGGTGGATAAATGTTGTGATACTAATGATATTTGTGAGCAAGAAAAAGATGCATGTTGTGATCCCTTTCCAAATGAAAGTGACTTGCACATGGTTCGTGATTATTCAGAGAGAGCCTATGCCATTGTAATTGATGAGGACATAGACTCAAATGATGATAGACATAGTGATGCTCAAATTTGTGTTGAGCAATGTGATGATGTTTTTGGCCAATTTTGAGAAGTGCGCTAAGGGAATTGGTTCCAAATTGCTACAAAAAATGAGCTACAAACAATTTTTTTTAGGAAAGCATGAACAAAGCATGAAAGAACCATTTGTACCAATAATAAGACCAAAATTTGAAGGTCTTGGGTACACAGGACAAGTGAATCAAAATGATTCAAGCACAAAATTTGTAACAGGTAATAGTGATAGCAAATTGGTGACAAAAAATAGATGTGAGCATTGTGGTAAATATGGTCATAGGATAGAGAAATGTTGGAATCTCTATTCTTGTAAATTTTGTGGAGGACATAACCATTCACACATGTTTTATCTACAAAAATAAAGGAAATAATGTAGATTAAAAATGAATTATGGATGGATTGATATGAATGCTTGGGATAAGCTAAAAGGAATGTTGTATGGTTTATTCAAAAGGAAACCAAGTGTGATTCAAAGTTACTAAGATATAGAGATAGTGACACATAGATAATAAAGATAAATTTTATGAAGGGGGAATGTATAGTCATCAGATTTGTAAAAGAGTTTTTACCAAATAATGTACTAAAGGGGGTGTTGTGAGTATTACATTATTTGGTCTAATGTATGTGTCACTTTGTGAAAGTGCAATGTATCAAAAGAGAGAGGAGTATGAAGAGTCACATTGACATGTGGTATGTTGAGAACTTGTCTTAATGACAAGAATGTGAAAGGTTGCATTTCCCGGATTTGTAGGGGAGAGCAACAGTTTGAGGACTGAAAAGTCATGTATTGTATTATATTGGAGATAACTCTCCATTGTTGTATCATATCATGAGCATGAAAGCATAATAAAATGAAGATCTCTCTTTTGTGATATATTTATGTCTATATATTGTGTATATCTTTATGTGTGTTCTTATTGTGATGTTATTATGTTTCAATACAAAATATTGTGATCTTGGTTAATATTTTGTTAACATGAAATAGTGTCATGTTCCAACAACCAACAGATTGCCATAAATCACTTCCCAAATAAGAGATCCCTATTTTTAAATCCAAATCCAAAGAAGTACCATACTTGAACTCATACTCGTGATATCTCTTGGAAAAATCGATCAATTCTAGGGTTTTTTTATCTTCCCCCAAATTCGTTCCTCCTCCAGTAAATGAAATATTTTTTTAGAAAAATAGATTACTGTCACTTATGTTTTTGTTTTTAATTTTCTTTGTGCTTCACTTCACAAACCCTAGTTTTTTTGCGTACACTCCATAATTCTAGCCAAACAAACTTCTTCAAACTATTGTTCACATACACTTTTCTTCCCTTAATGTATGTGTAAACTTGATTTCTTCAAACTATAGCAAGGTCTTGAATTGTCACACTTATCTCTTGTATGTTCCATGGAGCCTTTGCTTTCTTCAAAATTGTATACTATGAGTGAATCACCTTCCATCCATACTATGCTCCATTTTATTTGTTTGCATATTTTTAACCCTTCCAAAGCCACCCAAGCTTCAACTTAATTGTTTTTCTTAAATCCACTTTTTTTTTGAGTAATACTTCTTATACATATCCACCATGGGGATTGAACCCGGGTCACATCATCGATAATGCAAGTGGCATCCTTGTCGGTAGACCACTCAAGTGGCGTCCTTAAATCCACTATTGAAAGTGTAATGAGACAAAATCTCTCCTCTGTTATTTCTAGTTATTCATCCTCTTGGTCCCAAATTTTCTTACTTCACCTATACATGACTCTTACACTTCTATTTGCACTCTCTAATCTAAGACACTTATGCACACCTTTACATTACATAGTTGCACTCTTATATATAAGATATTTATGCACATATACTCAACCTACACTTGCACTCTAACTCACATGACACTTGTGCATTTCCTACACATCATAAATTTACATGATCCTTGTGCATTTCCTATACATTCACACTTACATAAAGGGGAAATATAAATCACACTCTAAACTATGACTCAACCCTAATCTATTATTTATAAATGTACCATGAAGGTACCATGGGGGTACATTAGCATGTACCAAATAATGTAATATACTCCATCAGAAGTAACATGACTAGAATTTTTGAACAACTCCTCTATAGAAGGTGATGAGGTTTTTTGCCCCATAGAAAAGGCTGAGTTAAAATTCCCTCCTCCATAGTAATGGTAGGAAATTTAGATCTTAAAGTAGAAAATCCTATGTTTGAGGATCTTTCAGAAGTATCTATGGGTTTAGAAGTTGGAGTTGACCTGAATTGTTGAATAGGTTTAGACTACGATGTCTCATCAGTGGGATGAGCTATTCTATCTAAATTTTCTAGATTAACTGCGTTCATTATCATTAGCAAGGTATCTTTATTTTTTTGGGTGAAAGTAGCAAAGTGATCCATAGGTCCAAAGACAATTTCTTCCTTTTCATTGTGTATAGAGGAATTTATTCCTCCTCTTCTTCATACACTATTAAGTTTTTAGGAATAGGAGATAATGGTTCTGCATTGTGTACCATTTGGAGAGCTACATTTCTAGTCATATAGAAAGGTGGTTGATTGGTTATACTTGGAAAAATGAGTCTATTTTATTAGATTTTTGTTTGCAGAGTTGATTAAATAAGAATAAGATGTTTTAGAAACCTTTTATATCCCCTTTGTGATAGAAATTTCCCTCCTTATGGCTCTTGTTATCCCACCATTTTATACTAGCCAAGATAGATAACCCTCAAGGTTCATACGCTAATTTACTCAAGGAGTCATTATCCTTTCCCCAGTAGGAATAACCTTTGCTTAAATTTTTGTTATCTTTGATTAATCTAATTTATTCTATGCAAACAATTTAGATTGTTTTGATTAGAAGTATGATAAATTTTAAAGTTGAATTAAGGAAAAAAGGTTTTGGCCAATATGTGTTTAAGACCCAAGTGGTGTTTCATGTCGGGTTCACCAAAGATGTAAATTGGAATTCGAGGATACTGGTCTCCAAACCCGTGGGTTCACACTCGAATGGAGATTCTTGCTTGAATCTTGTTGTTACTCGAGTTTCTTTGGTGGAAGCAAGGGTAGTTTAAAGATTTACCCTAAATCTATGGTTTGTGTGTTAATCAAAAATCACCTAAGTTTGAGATTTAAAACATGAAAATAAAATATATGGAATGGAAATGATGCAAAATGCAATGAAAATGAAAACAAATATGCAATAACCAAATCTAACCTATATGCTCTTTTGATTTCTTATGAAATCTAAACTAACTAAAAATAATTGCAAAAAAAAAAACTAACTAAAAATTATAGGAATGGAAAAAATATTTTTTTTTAGCAAGGGTTCAAGAGAATGCACAAATAATATTTAGCCTAAGTACAATCTAAATGATTCTCAGTTCAATGCCTAATCAATAATAAATGAAAGTAAAAATAATCTAAGTTATTTGATTTCCCCCTTTTAATTGTGTTATTCTAATTAAAACATAGAGCAATTTTTTTTTTTATAAAATTGTACTAAAATAGAAATTGAGATATAGGTACCCAAGTTCTACAAATTACAGATTGGAGGATTGAAATCGAGTTTACTACCTAATAACCAAGTTCGTCGCTTGTGACCAATGAATTTATTTTCTAACCTACAAAAGAGTGATGAAGAGGAACAAACAATAGATGAGTTAGGTTTGGGGGGCTTGCTTGATGCTTGGGAAAGTGTCAAACTTTCTTGTCTATAGTCAAGCCCATTGTTCTTTTCATAAAATAAAATTTGAAACCTTTGAAAGATGATTATCTACATAAAACTAAAATTGAATTGCTACAAAGATATCCTTAGGCTTGACTAAAATTTGTGTTGATACCAAAATTGATGAATTTGCTAAATCAGAAGGGTTTGTAGCCTATAGGGCGAGTTCACCATTTGAAGCACAGGTTCATAGCTTGCAAAGCCTATGAACTTTGAACTTGATTTAAGAGATGTAAACAAATATTTTTTAGTGAAAAATAGAGGATAGGTGAAAACAATATCAAGGAATCAAAAAATCATCAAAAACTAAAATATAGAGTATTCTAGATGAATTTGTTGCTTGCTAATATTTTTGGTAGCAAATTCACAATATTTTGTTACAAAAGTGAAATCGGTGTTGAATCTTGAAGGTGTTGGTCCAAGGATGTGAGTGGTGGATCTTGACTAATACTTGTAAAATCTTGCAAGATGATTAAAGCAAATTTGACAAGCTTGATGCAAAAGGGGGTGAACATACCTAAATGGATTATAGATAGAGGCTAAAATACCTAAAAAAGATGTTAGATGAAGGGATCAAAGCACATATAGCAACATAAAATAATTTAATAAAGAATTAAAATTTTCTAATGCAAAGAGCATAACAATAAAAACTCCCATTTTCACCAAGAGGAATGAGCTCCTTCATGCAATGTTTGAAGAGGCATGGAGGCAAAAAGTGTTTTGAAGATAAATAAATCACAAGAGAATTTTGTCAAAACTTTGCTATCATTCAATCACTCGTTGCAGTGAAACAGTCTAGGGTAAAACAATTTATTCCTTATAAAATAAATGCAATTTATCTTACCCTTATTCCAAAAAAGAAGGATGTTGAATTGTTTGATTCTTTTAGACCCATAAGCCTATGTAATATGGCTTATAAGATTATTTCCAAAGTGATGGCAAATAGATTAAGGCCATTGTTAGACAAAATAATTTTAGAAGAGCAAGGAGGTTTTGTGAAAGGGAGACAAATTTTGGATGGGATCATAGTAGCTCATGAAGTTATACATTCAACAACTTCAAGAAAAAAGAAAGCTATGATCTTAAAACTTGATATGAGTAAAGCCTATGATAGGGTTAAATGGAATTTTATTTTTGCAATTTTAGATAAGTTTAGTTTTGGGAAGAAATGGGTTAGATGTATTAAAGCTTGTGTCTCTAAAATTTGTTATTCAATGTTGGTCAATGAGTTAGTGATAGAATCTTTTAAAGCCAAGAGAGGCCTTAGACAAGGAGATACTCTATCTCCTTATTTGTTCATTATTATGGAGAGTTTTTGAGTAGGAACTTAAAGAAGGCTTACAAAGATGGGTTTATAAGTGGAATTAAGGTTAGTAATAACATCAATAACATCACCCATCAATCGTTTGTAGATGATTATCATTAGTAGGAAGAGTGCAGTTAATTAATCCAGTCTTACAAACCATTCCAACATATTATATATATTTGTATTCTATGCCAAAATTAGTTGAAAAAAGTTTAATCTTTATTATGCGATTCTTTTTATGGTTAGGTTTACATGATAAAAGAAAATTTTCTTTGGTGAAATGGAGTAAGTTGTGTGATGACAAAACTAGGGGAGGTCTTGGTTTAAGAGCTCTTACAGATGCAAACTTAGCTCTTAGGGGAAAAGTTATCTGGAGATTGTACAAAGAGAGTCAAAGACAATGGGCAAGAATTCTTCTAAGTAAGTATGTTGATCCCAGTGACCCAAGTTTAATATTTACTGCATTCTCTCTTCCAAATGGTTTCACTGTTTGGAATGGTTTAAAAAATCTATTGATCTTATGATTAAAGGTTTAAGATGGGTGGTGGGAACTGGAAAAAAATTTCTATTTGGATGGATACTTGGTGTGATAAAAACCACTCAATTTAGATCCAGTTTTGAAATCTTGGATGAGATTGCTTCAAGATAAATACAGTGATAAGGTTTCAAACATTTTGTACAAGGATCGAGAAGGAAGATACAAATGGAAAGAAGATTTTTTTACAAGTATACAAGACATTGATGCTAGGAGGCAATTGAGTAGAAATATAACAACTATAATTATTCCGAGGGGTACCAAGGATAAATTGATTTGGGAGTTGAATAGCTCAGGAGAATACACAACAAGAAGTGGATATAATGTTCAACACAAACATATTAATAATTTCACTAGAATTTGGAGAGATATTTGGGATATCCCAAGCATTCCTAAAGTTAAAATATTTGTTTGGATAGTAGGTCATAGAAGAATTTTATCCTAGGATAACCTTATGAAAAGGGGTTTTCATGGCCCCTCTAAATGTGTTTTCTATAATAAGGAGGAGGAGATATTGACCATATCTTGGGACATTGCTCAATTGTCTAGAATCTATGGCAATGGATTCTTAATATGTTTGGTAAATGCATGGTGATGAATAGAAGAATTGAATATTGGTTAAAACAATGGTAGAGCACTTATAAAAGTGATGATTTACAGATAATATGGGATATATAAAAAGATACAATAATTTGGACTATATGGCTAGAAAGAAATAGAAGAATATTTAAAGGAAAGGAAAGTAGTTTTAAGATAATGAAAAATAAGATATGTTTAGCCATAGAGGAGTCTAAACCAACCCTATCAACTCACCCAATCCTTAATTTGGAAGCATAGAGTCTTGATAGATGGAGTCAAGTCATTAAATGGAATTATGATGTTAGGTACAAGAGAAGCAAAAATAAGGTAAATAATATAAAGTGGAAACCACCAGATGTGGAGTGGGTTAAGTTGAATTTTTATGGAGCATCTAAAATAAGCCCAAGACCAGTAGGAGGAGGATGAATAATTAGAAATAATAGAGGAGATATTTGGTCTCATTATGCTTTCAATTGTGGATTTAAGACAAATGATGAAGTTGAAGCTTGGGCAGCTTTAGAAGGGTTAAAAATATGTAAACAAATGAAATAGAATAGAGTTTGGATGGAAGGTGATTCTCTCATAGTAATAAATGCAATTTTGAGGAAAGCAAAGGCTCCATGGAACATACAAGAGATAATTGTGGAAATTCAAGATCTTGCTAAAGAGTTAGAGGAAATTAGGTTTACACATATATTAAGGGAAGGAAACAAATGTGCAGATAAGCTAGCCAATAGAGGGGTTTTGGTTGAGGATCGTGAAGATAATGTTTCCTTTCCATCTCCTTTCCATGGTTAGAGGAAGTAGAAAGTTTAGTTGAAGTTGACAAAAATGGTTGATTGCCTAAATCTATTAATTATTAAGATTTACTTTAATGTTTTCCATTAGTGATATCTATTTTATTTTATAACAATAATGTGTGTTCATTTATACTTTGTATTATAATTTTTGTGGTTGCACTTATGTTTTAGGAAGGAAACTAGCAATCCAGATTTGGTAAAGCAGACTATGTTAGTGCGATGTTTTGGAAACATTACTCTACTAAGATGCAAGGAATAGATAGTAGAGGTGAAGTTTTGGTATTGTGAAGGCTGCTATAGAAAAATTTCAAGAAAAATGCTAAATTATAGAGTAATTGTATTCATATAGAGATTTGAAAAGATCCAAAAAATGAATATCAAGAATTCAAACATTTTATGTAAAATGATGTATTTTTCTAGCTATAGCATCTCAATTAAGATGAGAAGTTTATCTATTTGTAAACTCTCAAGCTCTAAAGAAGAGAGATGTAATTTGTTAAGGGTGGGGACCCGAGTACAACCCCTTTTTATCAAGCAAAAAAAAAATCACTTGTTTTTGGGTAAGAGGTGCCCTAATTTATAGATTTTTGGGGCTTAGAGGAGAATATTAGGAGACAAGATTGTGAAATCTATGCATAATTTGAAAGCAATCAGTTCCAACTAGGAAAAAAGCAAGATTGGATAAATTACATGCTTTGATCAAGTTGGTGTAGGAAAAAGGCATGTTGAATTGGAAATATTTAGAAGCATGTCAACCCAATTTAAGTTATCAAACTATTTTTAGGGATTGGCACAAATGCCAAGATGAATTAATTTCCATTTTGTTAGTTTGAAGACAAATTCGCTACTTAGGCAAATTTGTAGCTGCAAACTTGTCTGGGTGGAAAATTTACCCATTTGACCATTTGAGGGAGGATAAATTCAAGTTTTATCCCAAAAAATATTTACCACCAAGGGGATGAGTTTGTTTCCTATGAACTTGTCTGTTAGAAGTAAACTTGTTTTAAGCACTTAATTTATGTAGTGAAGGTTGATGAATGTCTTGGGTAGGTTGCCAATTTTTTCTAGAATCTTTGGGTGCAATGGGGTGAGCAAAATTAGATTTATAAATTATTAACCACATATGGAAGGCTACAACTCATAAAAATATAGTGTAATCCATCCCTATATACATAAAATTACTTTTAAGATTGTCAATAGGTATAACCTCCAAATTTGATAAAATTCAAAGATATTTTCTTTGGAAAGAATGTGAGGAAAAAATTAGGTTTTCTCTTTCTAGATAAATAGACTTTGCAAAGGAAAGAATATTTTAAGGGTAGGCTCGAAAAAGTTTAGACTTATGAGTTTGGCATTAGGGGTAGAACTTGGTTGGATATTTTTCAAAGATTAAAGAAAGAGTTGTATAAAATACCACTTCAAAATTGTATAGGTTCTCTTGATGCAATGATTTTTTTTCAAGAAACAAATCTTACCTAAAGGACCATCAACATGGAACTTCATATGAAATAGTTTGCAATTGATCAAAAAGCATATTAGATGGTTATCTAATGATGAATATTCTATAAATTTTTTACCTAGTATTTTTTTGAAGCCTTATCATCTTATTTATGATCCAAAATGGCAATTGTGAGCTCAAGAATGTCTAGCTTGTATAGATCCAAAAGTCAAATATTATATTAATGTGAACAACAAATCCAAATTATAATTTATGATTAGCAATCTAGTTGATGGAGATGATCTAAAAAAATATAGAATGAGCTTCAAAATAAGCTTTTAAAATTTTATTTGCCCATTTTATGTGAAAGGATGAATTTGTTTGGAATCTATCAAAAGATGGTGAATGCTTTGTCAAGTTGGGATATGAGGATTTAGAGCAATCAAAATTTTCCGCTCTCAATTATTTCCCTTGGAAGAGTGTTTGGTCACTAGAGGCCCTTCCTAAGGTCAAAACATTGCTTCGTTTAAAATTCCAAATCAAAATTCTTATAGGAGATAATTTATAAAAAAGAGGATATCATGGACCTTTCAAGTTTTCATTGTGTGACAAGGATATAGAAACATCGTATCATTTACTTATTTATCGTCCCTTTATTACACCATTTCAATATTTTTTTTAAACATAAATATATACTAGGGTAGATCCTTCGAGATTGAAAGAGTTGATGAAATGTGGGACTAATTGTCTCAAATATAATGCAATATGCATTCCATGGAGTACTAGTCTTGCCATTGTTTATTGGAATTCATGGATTGAAAGGAATATAGAAAATCTCAAATATATGCCCATGTTCAAAACTATGTTATTGCCTCTTGTAGAATGTTTACAAACATGATGATCATCACAGGAAGTCTCAAGTGTAGAAAAAGAGTTGCTAACCCCTTGGTTATAGGATTTGAATATACATGGAATTACCATTTGCAATAATGAAGTTTACAAAAAGGATCTACAATTTATGATAAAATGAAAACATACAAAAATTAGTTTCATTAAAATTAATTTTTATGGTGCTTCTAAAGGAAAATCAAGAAAAGCAAGTGGAGGTTGTGTCTTTTAAAATAATGAAGGCAGAATTCTGCTCACTTAGAATCATATGGAAGTTCAACTATCATCTATATAGAGACTAGGGCACTTCTCAGAGGGCTAAAAATTACAATAAAAAAAGATTAAAATATATTTCAACTAAGAGATATTCATAGAGTATCATTGTTTTTGTTAGCAAAAATGGATGTGGAATTGGATTAAAAATAATATTATCATTGATGTTCATCAACTATTGTTGGAGGAAATCTCTTGGAAATGAGAACATATATATAAAGAAGAAAACTAAGTAGCAGATAATTTAGCCAATTGCAATGTTGATCTTCATCTTGATGAAATAATGTTTTTAGAAGATAGTTGGCTAAGTGAGATTTTATCTCCTAATAAAAATGATGTCAAAGTGTTGATTGTAAAAACATAGCGGTTTGAGATTAAACTATTCATCATTACTCGTTTAACATGCAACTCCATAGGAAGGATGATATAAACTTGGATTCGCCTTTGAGAGAGTTCTTCTAGAGTTTAAATGCATTACCATTGCCATAACATGCAAAAGATTTAGTTAGGTAAAATAATGTGGAATACAAGGCTTAGGATTGGATTTCTTTGTATCAAACATTATTTGGAAAAAGTGTAGGTAATTTTTATTTTTCTATTTTTTTTTTATTTTTATTTTTTAGAGAAAATTAGGGTTTTGAATACCTCTATAGCTCAATCATGGAAATGGTGGGGGGGTCCCTCTCCCCAAAACTTCCTTTTGGTATGATGTACGATTACGAGGAGGGCACTCAGGTAATGTCACAACTAAGTTTCCTAATGGGCCTATGAGAATGCCACACTTAGATCCTAGTAATAATTCCAATGGATGCATGAAAGCGATAGATGGCTCCCCAATAGTTTAGCTAAAAAATGTAAACCTTCAAATAGACATGGAGGATATGGAAAGGAAAGGTTTGATAAGTAGATTCATGGGTTTTAGACCCCAACTATTAGCCTTTAGGGACTAAGCATCTAGGAACTAGTGAACTAAGGGAGAATTTTAGATCACACTCTATCCCAATGACTATTTCCTAGTTCTCTTTGAGTGTGAATAGGACTGAGTACATGTCTTCTAGGAAGGGTCATGGTTTCTTGGGAGAGCAGGCTTTTTCATAAAACTTTGGCATACAAAGTTTCAAGTGGAGGAAGAAATATCTTTTGTGGGCCTTGTATAAGTTAGGTTATTTGGGTTACCAATTGAACTCTAGAATCCCATATCCTTTGCATCCATTGGAAACACTCTAAGAACCTTTATGATGGTGGCTAAAAATACTTGCAATTTTAAAAAATATATATATATATATATGCCAAAATATGTGTTCTAATGGACCTCAAAAAACCTATTCTAGAAAAATCACATTAAAAATAGAGGATGAAACCTAAGAGCAAAAAGTTGATTATGAAAACATCCAATTCAGATGTTAGATATGCCATGAGTATGGGCATATGATGAGAGACTATCCATAGAAGTCATTGGATCAAATGTAGGTAAAGGAAAAGTTCACAAACTTTCAAGAACCTAAAAAGAAAGCACATTCAAAGAAAAAATAGATGTGGAAAGGAGTGCAACACCAAATAACAAATTTGCTCCTTTAATTGATGAAGACTCAATTGTGGAATAAGATCATCAAATGGGGATAAAAATAATGCCTCCAAGAAGGCAAGTAAATGTTGATGCCATAGGAGGAGCTAATGCCACCAATATGGCATGTAGAATGGATGAGATGATGAGTCTATTAAGCGCTATGCAGAACATGTTAGAAGGAATGGAAGAAGATAGAAGGATCTTCATGCCAAGAGGAGATGTTAGTGATGATGAAAAACTAAAGGATGAAATAAATTCACCAGCCTAGGGAGATGGAAGAAGAGCTGGATGCAAATGGGGACAGATTTATCAAGGCCTTTTCAAAGCACGAGAAAGGTACTAAGATGAAAATGCCAAGCTATTCTGACACTCTAAATCTGAAAGACCTTGATTGAGTTAAGGATATGGAAGAGTATTTCATATTTGATAAAGAGCAGGATCCAAGTGAAGATTGCATAAACCAAGTAGAAAAAATATACTCCCCTGTTGTGGAAGGAAGTGCACATTGAGCGAAATGAAGGACAAAAAAAATCACAAGGTCGAATAGGATGCTTTCCAAGTTGAAAGGCAAATTCCTTCCCACTGATTACTAACTAAACTTGTTGAATAAGTGTCAAAATTTAAGAGAAAGAGAGTTAAACATGAAAAACTACATCGAGGAGTTTTATAAGATCACCATCCCAGCTAGTCATAGTGAAGTGGACCAAGATAAGTTGGCAAGGTATATCAGTTGACTGCAGCTGAACAATCAAGATGACATTGGCATTGTAAGATTGCACATAGTGAAGGAAGCCTACCAGTATGCCTTGAAAGCAAAAGAAAATTTGTCAAAAAACCAATTGATGTTGTCAAACCCCCAAAAGTTAGGAGCTTACAATGTTCAATGGAAGAGCTCCAAAGGCAATAATAGAGTGATGAAGGGCAAGCATATGATGGGCTTGATGAAGTCATTACGCTTCCTAAAGAAGAGTGGCTATGATTTTCAAGGAACCAACTCCACGAACGAATAGTCCACAAAGTTAACAAACCTAAGGGTGTTTGTAGCATACGCACTTGGTCGTGGAAAATTTGTAGCACAAAAATTAGCAATTGAACTTACATAAATAAGTTGTAAATACAGCGACGAATGGGTATAGAAGATTTATGCGAGCTATCATGGCAAAAAAATGGACAAAGGTGAAAGAAGGAAGAAAAAAGATATATTAAAATTTTCAGTAATTTGATACAAGGGAGGCCCATGTGTGTTCCGAGAATTCCATTAGTGAAGATATGGTGGAATGTCGTCAAGTGAACATTTCAAGTTGCATGGGGCATGAGGTCTAGTTGGGGAACCCGAAAACTTAGGCAACAAATGGACCCACCAAGTCAAAAATAACTGTTTTTGAATAATAACAATTTTAACAGTTTTGGATGAAATATAAAAATCATCAATAAAGTTAAATGACTAATACCGGAGAAGAAGTGCAACACATCGAGTCTACCACCCCAATTTAAGAATGACAAGCAGACACAAAATAACTTCCCAACATCAATGAATTAAAGAAATAAAGTTGTAGTCAGTTTAAACCCTAGAAAGTAAGTATAAGCCATAAAAAGAAGGCAACATTTACACTCCATTATATAGATGATACAACATTCATTGACATTGTGCGCGCAAACAAAGTCGAACAAGAGAGGAAGGGGGAAGATTGCAAGAGTAGTGCAAGGGTTATCTAAAGTAGTCTAGGACAAAGCAACAATTTGATCCACCAAGTACAACCTAAAGCAAAAGAAAATTTGAGATATTTTTGAAGTCAACCAAGCCATCCAAGAGTTATCATATGGGAATTGTATTTCGTTAGTTAGGTCATTTGGGAGGCTATCACCTATCAACCAGGCCATTGGAATGTGTCATCTGCTTATCACAACCATGCAATCGAAGGTATATCGTCTTCCTATAATGAAGGTGTCATCACAGGATGTCATTTGTCTTCTACAATGGTGTCATTTGTATGATGCAAAGGTGTATGTCGTCCGGAGGGTGTCATTCATCTATTAATTGGGTGCCATCAAAGAATGACTACAATTAATTGCTAAGTCATTTGAGGCCTATCCGTTAGGCAAGCCGGTATACCCCTAGCCAACACAACCATGTTGTTTGAGGTCTAGTTGTCAGGCAAGCCAACAATACCCTAGCACACACCAGCATGTTGTCTAAGGCCTAGTTGTCAAGCAAACCAACAAGACCTAGCCTACAAAAATGGAATACAACACACTACAATATAATTCCATCACCACTTATATAAACAAAAGTACACAATGGGAATACTTACAAGTACAAACGGCTTCACTGTGCACACTGCATGTATCCTTGTAGGCAGGCAAATTGATATGTCTATGATTTGTAAATAAGTTTTGCCATTTTATGTTATTTTGTAGTTTGTATGCAAAGTGTTTGACGAAATGTGCATATGTATAATTAATAAAGTCATAATGTAATATTTCATATGATAATGTGTAATGTTAAGTTATGTACGGTTAAGTCATAAAGTGACTCATGAAATGAAATGTAAATGTAAGTCAAATGCATGTCAAATGTAATTTAGAAAAATGATGAGGTGTCGGGTAGTTGGAGGTTGCAACTACTTTTTAGTTGTATAAATAAGACCCTTCCCCTATTCATTTGTATGGTGATGGTAATAGTTGTGGTTGGACGAAGTGTGTGGGTGTTGTTGGGAGGCTGGTTGGTGGTTGTTGGCTAAAGCTTATAGGTGTTGGAAGGAGATATTCTGCACAAACATTGCAATGTATAAGCAAGAAGATGATTTATGTAGTTAACCATACAAGCTATTGTTAATACAAGATCCGCTCATATTCATTTATCATCTGCTCTTGTCATTGTGTGTATAATGCATGTGTTGTCATTATTGATTACTGAAGTAGATAGGTTCTATATTCATCATTTCAAGTTCTGAATGCAAGGTGAAAGTTGCAGACCAAGTGTTGTCGTTCAAGTGATATTGTCGTATAGGTAGTTGTTGTGATTACAATACAAGTGAAGAGTCCTGGTTGATCATTAAATTTGTCCTTCAAATTGATCCTTTAAGTTGGAATACAAACCATTGTTCTACAATCCTACACAACAACTATCTGCAATACATTATACTTCAATGAACAATCTATCAACAAGCATCCTCTGGCCAATAATACACTTCAACCAACAATAACAAGTACTCTTGCATCTCTCACATAGATGCATACTTGTAGATATAATGAGACTAGTAGGGGGTTGGCAACCACCCAACTCCCTCTACACTACCTGTTTACATAAAACATTAAAATACCCCATTACATTACATTATTACAAATACTCCTATTTTCTCCTATTCCAAACATCTTCTACAACTGGCTTTAATTCAACCCCTTGCCAACAACACATTGTTCTCCAAGTGCTCACTCCACTTCCTACATTCGGCAGCATCACCAACATGATAGGCAAGCCTTGTCACTGCCTGTGTCATGGGTCAAGAGGGCAAGAGCTCCCTTGCAAGGTCAACCTTAATGGCGGAACCATTGAAACCCTCATTGTCTGAACTTAATTTTCTCATCACTTACATTTTGGAAGCCTTCTTTCAACCTATTTTTCGCATTTAAATCGCTACTCCAACAACACCGAAAACACTCCCCTAGCACTTCCCTTAGATGATATACTTCAAACATCTAGCCCAAATGGTTGACCCCAGATGATAGACCTCGTCGGCCAATTCCAAGCAATAGGGTAAAACAAACTTGTCACAAAATAATGTAAATAGTAAAATAAGTGCAAATGTGCACAAATGTATATGAAATGTAAATGTAAATGTGAATGAAATGCAATTTTGTAATGTAATTACATCAAGGATGATGATGTAAGCATTTGATAATGTAATTTTGAAATGTATGGTATTAAGAATGTAATTAGTATGTGCGAATGGAGGAAAGTTAGATGAGGTGTCCTGGGTGGCAGTTATTATTATTGCCAACCATCAAGGATAAATAGGACCCCCTCATTCATTTGTGGAGGGATCCAAGTATCTAGGCAACATGGTATCATTGTATCACTAGAGTATCAAGAAATAATGCAATACTATTGATCCTTCATATGTGTCTATGTATAAATTTTGTGTGATGTCATTATTGTAGCAAGCATATGTGTACGTGTTCTTAAGTTTTGTGTGCAGGTTGGATCTAAGTTGCAGTATAGGAGTGTTGTACAAGGAAGTGCAGTACGAGATTTGTTGTAGGAGGAGGTGCCCACGAGGAGTGTCGTACAAGCCCACAAGCCCAGATACTATCGTACAAGTGCTTGTCGTACAAGTGTGTGTCGTACAAGTGTGTGTCATACAAGTGCTTGTTATACAAGTGGAGTGTCAAAGCACTTGCTATTCAAGTGAGATTGTCAATCATTGCCATACACATAGGAGATGTTGTTGATTGCATTCTCGGTTGACTACTGAATCTGTCATATCAAATTGTTCCTCCAAGTGTTGGAGTACTCACCACCATGCTACATTTGGCGTCATTGCCATCTGAGGTTCGAACCAACATCACTTGAGTTTTGGAAAGGTGAATTACAGATAACTTACCACAAGGACATGGGAGGCGTGGACATGGAAGAGTTGATTATAAACCAGTTTGGAGTAGGAGAATTGCACAACAATGTTGAAGTATTACGCAAGATTTGAATGTTGCTCCCTGCAAGATTCAAATGTAAGCTGATATTCTAAACTAGCTGCTCCCTCACAAATCTTTTGAGAAAAGACAATGAGTGGACATGGACATCAAAATCCGAGACAACATTTGAGCTATTGAAAGAGACGCTGACAACAGCCCCAGTTCTAGCATGGGTAGATTTTGCCAAACTATTTGAAGTGCAAAGTTGACGCCTCAAACTTTGCCATAAATGGTGTGCTTGTGCAAGACAAGCACCCAATGGCGTTCGAGCACCGTAAGCTGAATGACGTATAAAGAAGATATCCCGTCCACGAGGAGATGATTGTCGTGGTTCATTGTCTTTAGACATGGTGACATTATTTACTCAAGGTTCACTTTGAGGTGAAGATAGATAATGTAGTAAGATAGTTTTGGACTCTCGTCAATCGGCATGGTGTCAGTTCTGACATGGCAGTCTTTGGGATCGGGTAACTGTGTAAAGACGGTTTTGGCAGTCTTTGGGCGTGGGTTGATAGAATTTTAAAGACGGTTTTGGCCATTATGCTGATGTGGACTTGTACTCCGTGGCGGTGGCGGCATTGATGTTGCTATCTCCCGTGGTTTTGAATCTTGGTCAGGCGTCAACAGGACTACGGGCTTATTTAAATTAGCCACCGTGCCCTGAGAGGCTGGACCCCGTGTGGAGGTGGTGGTCGTCGGTACTGAAAACGCGGTTCCTTACTTATCACGTTCGTTACTTATCAGGCAACCACTATATATCTATCCCTTCTTCTTTGACGACGTAATAACGAGTTTTGGAGTAATTCAGAATCTTTTGGCAAATTCGAGCAATTCAGAATCGTTTCAAACATTGTTGTCAGCAGTAGAGCACTAGTTTGCAGATTGTTGAAGACTTTCAGAGCGTCGGTCGTCACTTGTGTGAAAATAATAATGTCGTCGTTTACTCTTTCTGTTGTCAATTGTCAAGTTCTTGAGTCTCAGCCGCATGAATGTGCTTCAAAGATATTGCAATTAACATTTGTAACATGTATTCGAATAGGCTAATACATTCATATAAATGATTTGCAATTCTGTTACAATGATTGGGGGGGGGGGGGGGAGGTTTGCGTGTATTTTTTTTTTTTTTTTTTTTTTTTTTTTTTTTTTTTTTTTTTTTTTTTTTTTTTTTAAAAAAAAAAAAAAAAAAAAATATATTTTTTGTTTTGGTTTTTGTTGTTTTTTTGGTTTGTTTTGTTGTGGGGTTGATGTGGTTGAGTAGAGTTATTTTGTTTTTTTGGGGGGGGGGTGGGTAGGAGGGTTTAAATAATTAAAATTAAATAAATATATAGGAGGGAGGAACATTTTGCGAGGGGGGGTGTTTTTTTTTTTTTTTTTTTTTTTTTTTTTTTGTTTTTTTTTTTTTTTTTTTTTTTTTTTTTTTTTTTTTTTTTTTTTTTTTTTTTTTGTTTTTTTTGGGGGGTTTGTGTGGGGGAGAAACTATTTTTTTTTTTTTTTTTGTTGTGTGTTTTTTTTTTTTTTTTTGTGTAAAATTGAAGGAATGTGTTTGTTTGGGGGGGGTTTTTTGAAATTTTTTTTTTTTTATTTTTTTTTTTTTTTTTTTGTTGAATTTTTTTTGAAATTTTTTTTGAACAAATTTAGGTTTGTTGCTTACGTTGATTTGAAAGATTTATATTGATTATTGTTCCTTTTCAATGTGAAATCCGCAGGGCATCAAGGAAGGCTGGTATGATGGTGGAAGTATAACATTTGCAGTGATCCTTGTAATTCTTGTTACACGTAGGATTCTGTATTGCATGATTTTACTAGGTAGGATTCTTTAAAGAGGAGCATACTTATGTTTGTATTGTACTTTTCACATTTGAAAGTTAAAATTTCATGAATTTGGATTTAAAACATTTATGAAGACTTCCGGTTTTATGTAGGGCACAAACAAATCTAGTTACCTAAATGGTGAAAGTAGTCTTCCAATGAAGCATATACAGTTACACTTTAACACAGAATTATTCATTTTCTCTGGTTTTTCTAATATTATTGATGTGATACTTATCATATTTTCAAGAATTACTTTTCATGCAGAATTTTTAATTCATCGGACTTTATTTCAGAATTAAGTTCATGCCTGGTCTTCCTGTTTTGCAGCAATAAGCGACTATAAACAGTCCCTTCAGTTCCAAAATTTGAATGATGAAAAGAGAAACATTCAATTGCAGGTACATATCCTGTTGCCTCTCTGTTAGAAATCTCTCTCTCACACACAGGGGAAATGCATCAAGTTGACATTTCACTCTTGGATTTGATGCTATCTTGCATTGTTTATTCAGGTTATCCGTGGGGGAAGAAGATTAAAAGTTTCCATATTTGATCTTGTTGTTGGTGATATTGTACCTCTAAATATTGGTGATCAGGTATATGTGAAAACTGTCTGCTATAATTATGCTATGGATGTTAGAGATGTCGTCCATTCTGGAAGTTGGACAATTGTTTTCTAAGACATTCATCTTTTGTTTTCAGGTCCCTGCAGATGGTATTTTAATTACAGGTCACTCCTTGTCAGTTGATGAGTCTAGCATGACTGGGGAAAGCGAGTTTGTATGTTCCTTTTTCTTATATTATCCTTTTGGCCTTGTATTCAAATTTATCAACATTTTGTAAGTTTCTGATGCCGGTGATCATTTTTCATCAGCAATAATTACTGTATTTTGTCCATAGGTTTATAAAGATCAGAAAAATCCCTTCTTGATGTCTGGATGTAAGGTTGCAGATGGCTATGGTACCATGCTTGTAAGTTGTTATGCCTGGGTCTTCATATGGAAAAATTATTTATATGCATTCTGATTGTGATTTATTAATCGGAAATGTGTATTTCCATATTTTTAGGTGACTGGTGTTGGAATAAGTACTGAATGGGGTGTACTAATGGCGAGCATATCAGAGGATAATGGTGAAGAAACTCCACTACAGGTTTGTCCTGAACTCTACTGTCTCCGTAGTGTCCACTATGCCCATATTTTTACTGTTAGTATGCAAACACACATGAATGGTTCGTCTTTATACAGGTACGTCTCAATGGTCTTGCCACATTTATTGGCAAGGTGGGACTTGCAATAGCCATTGTAGTACTAATTGTCCTTGTGATAAGGTAAGTCACAGTAAGTTTGGTTCTGTTGCAAATTACATGTCTTTTGATCCTCCATGCGTTTTTTATATTGTTTGTGTTATATTTTCCTTTAGATTCTTTACCGGCCATACAGAAAATGCAGATGGAACTCCCCAGTTTAAAGTAGGCAAGACAAAGGTTGGAGATGCAATTATTGGGCTTGTTGAAATCTTTGCAATTGCGGTGAGCCAGCATTTTGTAATTTCGACTATTTTTGTTGCTAAATTTTTGATTAATTTGTCTTTATAGAGCGGGTGATCTCAAAAGAAAAAAACAGAAAAGAAAAGAAAGACAAAACTAAATTTTGTAGGTGGGCTTTCTGGATAAACACTTTATTTATCCACATATTTTGTCTATAAAGATTATAATCTGCAGAAGGTTGAATCTTGAAAAAAAATTCCCCTTCTTTCTATGGTTTATAAATTGTATTACTGATTAAAATTATATAAATTGTATTACTGATTATAATTATCTGTGGTCAGGTCACAGTTGTGGTTGTTGTCGTTCCAGAAGGGCTTCCTTTGGCAGTCACCTTAACGTATGATTGATTGCAAAAGTTTATCTTGCTTATTTTAATTTTTGGTAATTATTATGTTCTTATTATGGAGCACTATTCCTTGTTTGATTTAACATGTTCGTTCTTATGCTACTTTCCAGTTTGGCTTACTCAATGAGAAAGATGATGGCAGACAAGGCTTTGGTTAGTATTTAATTTGAAAAGTTTTCTGCTATTTGTGTATATTTATTGGGCTCTAAACATCATGAAAATCTGTCATTATAGGTGCGAAGATTGTCAGCGTGTGAGACCATGGGCTCTGCTACAACAATTTGTAGTGATAAAACTGGGACGCTGAAATTGAATCAGGTTGGTCATAGTAACTAATTGGTCAATATCAATGGACTTGATTCGTTATAATCTCTAGAAAGATTCCTGTTGTCACGTGATAATAGTTCTTACTATTAGCTATATTTGAACCTTAATGCTGGCATCTTACAAAGCATGATTGATTTGCAGATGACAGTTGTGAAGGCATTTGTCGCTGGGGAAATGGAGGAGCCATCAGAGAGTGAATTTGCTGCACACTCTCTTCTTATTGAGGGCATTTCACAGAATACCACAGGCAGTGTCTTCATATCTGCGGTAAACATGGGATTTATTATCCAAATATGAATGTAACTAGAACTGTCAATAGCAATTAATTCTGCTCCCAAACAACTGGCTACAATTCTTAAAAGCAAAGTATTTACTAAATAACATAATGCTCTCAATGCCCTTTAAAAGATATTAGGTGCTCACTGTTGCCTTACAAACATGCACTTCGCTTCTAACTACAAACATGCACTTCGCTTCTAACAGGTTGACAAAATCTGGCCATATCTTCTCATTTGGTGTCCCTGTTTAAAATACCCGAAAGAAAAAGTACAGCCCAGCACTTAATAACCATAAACCACATGAGATAGCAAAGGATAGGCATTTTAAAACTTGAAGAGTTCCAATTTTTAAAAGAATCTTATATAGCAAAACTGAGTGCTTGCATAGCCAGAATTCCTCTTTCTCCAGTTATTACATTTAAATATATTTTATACATGTAATCTCCCAATTTCTACACTGCCTTAAATATATTTTATGCATGTAATCCCCCGTCTGTACCCTGCTTCTGCCCCTACTACGAGTCTCGGGCCCTGTCTCTCCCCTGCCTCCCCCTACTACGAGGCTCTGCCTCTCCCCTGTCTCTATCCGTACAAGTCTTGGTACTCGTGGTTAACCTGCGAGTTTTAAAACACTG
Source organism: Wollemia nobilis (assembly GCA_028583015.1). Taxonomy (NCBI): domain Eukaryota; kingdom Viridiplantae; phylum Streptophyta; class Pinopsida; order Araucariales; family Araucariaceae; genus Wollemia; species Wollemia nobilis. The sequence goes on along the minus strand of JAQPPZ010001748.1, from coordinate 38,113 downwards.
CAGTTAGATTTTCATGAGGTCTGATATTTGTTTGTCAGTCTTTGGAATACATAGAATTAAAGAAGAGGAGATGAAAAGAGAACTAGAAGTCCCCCTAATTTCATCCAAAAGGGGACAGTGAAGGGGGATGACTGTATAAAAATATTAGAATTAAAGAAGATTAAAAAAGAAAAAACTGCAAAGAGAACATTCAACAACAAACAAGTTTTTGGTAATCAACGATTTTTAATTTATTAATGATAGACAAAATAAAAGTACAATGATATATCATGGTTCATGTTTCACTCTGAATGCATAAATATATGCTACATAAACTTCAGATTTAATGTTGTGTATGCAAGCTGAAATTTTTGTCAAGTAAGAAGTTTTAGGTTGAAAATTGTTTGTGCAAGTTCAAATGTCATCAAAATTGTTTAAAAATCATTTTAGGTCATCTTTCAGGTCGTTGAAACCTTTAGGATTAGTTTTCAAAATTTCTTTTCCTTATGAAACTTGTGGGGATATGCAAGGGACACCTGCATTTCCTCTTGCCATCCTCACTGCCCTTGCATGTGGATGGGAAAGGGATTTCTAAACAATACTAGATTCCACAGGGATGCATCGTCATACCTGCATACTTGTGGTAATGTGTCCACACCTGCATACCTGTGTCATTGTGTCCCCACAAGAGGGATCGAGGGATGTAGTGAGGATGTCCCCTAGATATCCCTTTAAGAGGGAACAATTAGGGCACAGGGAATATTTAGGAGAGTTCCTATTTGTTGAAGTCCCTGGTGCCATTTGAACCATGTTATGAAATGCTTTCAGCAGGTGAATAGTATTATGAAAATCAAACTGAATATCCTGCCTGGACTCAATATTGTAGTCTTGAATCCCACTAACATATTTTGGTCACTTGTATGGATAGTAATTATTTAGCATCGGGTTCTTGATGTTTCTTTTGTTAGTAATTTTCATCTATGATTTAATGATTAGGTTTTGAAGTAAAATGATAGTAGAGTCTCTAAAAAAGAAACACAGTCTCTTGGAATTTTTAATGTTTTTTAAATCATTAAAAAACATTAAAAATATGTTTGTGGGATTCAAAACTACAATATGTTTCCTTATTATGACTTTTGGATCTATATTAGGGTGGTGATGAGATAGAAGTGACAGGTTCTCCAACTGAAGGCATTGAAGGTTTGCTGTTTGGTTATACCTTTTATTTAAAAAACATTGTTGATTAAATTGATTCAATATTCCTTAGTTCTTTGATTTTTGTAACATGCTAGAGTTATAATGTGCTCATTGTGTTTTTTTATTAGTTTGGAATGAATTTTGATGATGAAAGATCAAAATCCTCCATCTTGCAAGTGTTCACTTTCAACTCAGAAAAGAAACGTGGAGGCGTTGCTTTGAAGAGGGTACTAATTGGTTTCGTTTCTCTCATTGTGTTTATGTATAAATTTCTTTCTTAGTCATGAAGCCAGCTATAGGTTTAATGTATAACTGAGTAACATCTTTTTAATTAAATATGAATACACAGTTGCAGTCCCCATTTGAAGTGCACATTAACTGGAAAGGAGCTGCAGAAATAGTAGTGGATCTGTGCAGTACATGGTTGGACAGGAATGGTTCAGTGCAAGAAATGAATCCTGCTAAGGTTTTGTGTTCCTTATTTTACATGTATTTTTTGCAGTGAAATATCAAATATCATTGTGTTTGTTTAATTGTTGTCATTTTCCTTGTGCGACATGGGCATAGCTTAATCCACCCCTTTGTTGCAGAAAGATGAGTTTAAGAAAATCATTGAAGGATTAGCTGCTGCTTCGTTGCGTTGCATTGCATTTGCTTATAGAAAATGAGATATCCAAAGCGTGCCTAGTGATGAAGACCAACGCCAGTCATGGCAAATTCCTGAAGACAATCTTACACTTCTAGCTATAGTTGGTGTAAAGGTAATTAAAGGCATTGATGAATCAATTTACATAAAATCCATTATCATGGAATTGGCTTAGTGTTCCCTGTCATATTATGATTTGAGTGCACAACATTCTAAACTGTATTTCAGGAGAATATGCAGCATTTATAGTAAATTTTTGTCTAGATGCCTTAGTACATACCAAAATTGAATTTCGAGAAATTATGTAGCAATCTGAACTTAAAAACTTATAAAGCAGGGCCATTTTCATGTTAAGAGATAGTCCATGCTATTTTTTTATCATCAACTGCTTATAATTACATGTATCCTTAACTGTTGAATTGTTATACCATTGTAGGTTGGTTATTCTTGTGCTTTGCTAACGACATATTTCATTTGCAGGATCCATGTAGACCAAATGTAAAAGAAGCTGTGAATTTATGTCAAAAGGCCGGTGTAAAGGTAGGAGCCAAAGATCCTCTCTATCATGCATGCTTGAGGAATCAACATTCTAAGGATTATTGCTTGCTAAGAAAGTATAGAATACTTGAATTGTGTTTGAGATTGTAATTGCGAAGCCAATAATTTGTTGATAGAATTGCCCATTACATGCCCATTAGCAAACTTTCTGTATAGATAGTTACAGGATTTGCGTTTTTCTATATCTGAATTACCAAATTGCCCAAATTTTGTTGAGCAATTGTACCTTTTTTTTTGGATAGGCAAAACAGAAATTTTTATATTATAAAAATACATGGTAGTCTGAGGATGTGTAGTGGGGAATTGGTGAGTTTCAGGTTTCCCATTTGGGTTCAAATTTTGTGCTCTCTGGCAAAAGGGACGACGAAGCCTGCAAGTCTTGGGTGGATCTTTGCATAATAGAAATCCCTCGGACTTGGCCGTTAGCAAAATAGAATGAATATAATTCCATACTTGTGGTGCAGCCAGTGTGTGACAATGTTTCAAGTATCATTTGCAGCAAACTTATTTGTTCAAAATATGTGTGCTTGTACACATGCGTAGTTAGGTCACAGGCATGGACAAAATAACAATGATGGGGTCCTCTAAGACAAGCTATTAACCCTGATGACAATCCCCAGGGCATACATGCCTTGTTGAGCATTTAAAATCCAAGACTAATAACAAGTCACTGCTGAAATGAAAATTTTCAGGCCTCACCCTATCAGGCTGCTAAGCAGTCAAGTAAAGGCCA